>CM075103.1:24549722-25182222 GCA_037576195.1 Phytoseiulus persimilis | reverse complement strand
CAGAGACGCTCTGGAACGAGCGCAAAGAATCACCGCGATGAGGATCACTAGAGCCTATCGCACGGTATCCACTTCAGCGTTGCTTGTGCTGGCCCGCGCGATCCCCTGGCCCTTCCTAGCGCAGGAGAGAGTGGAGACCTACAGGCGCGACAAGATCCGAGATGGGGACGATGAGTCCGGAAGTGACGAGGAGGCCCACAAAAAGGATGAAGAGATACGCGAAGAGACGCTCAACAAGTGGCAACAATCTTGGAGCAGCTCGCTGACCGGCAGAACGACCTACGATAGCATATCGGATCTGCGAAGCTGGTACAAGCGGGAATTCGGTGAACTAACGTACCACACAACCCAAGTCCTCACAGGACACGGAGATTTCCAGAAGTACCTCCATCGCTTCAAGAAAGCTCCTAGCCCACTGTGCATCATTTGCGATTCAGGGGCAGAAGACGATGTGGATCATACGGTCTTCACTTGCGAAGCGCTGTCTCAGCCAAGACGAGGCTTAGAAGGAGGCTCGGTCCCAGAACTGGTCCAAAAGATGCTGCAAAATGAAGGTAAGTGGAATTTAATCTCACGCAAAATAGGATGTATACTCAAAAAAAAGGAGAACATGCTCATGCGAAGAAACGCAGAACTAAACGGGCAAACTATGCCTGAGGTCCCGTAGGGAACCCTAGCCGCAAGACAGAACGGAGAATAGATAAACAAAAAAGGGAGACGAGAGCTGACTGACGAAGCGGACGGCCCTTGGTGACCCGGAAGTAATACAATACAGGGCTTGCCCTGAGTGCCCAGTCACCAAAAGGGCGGAGGGAGGGGTTTTAGAGGACACACCTCATAACTAGGGTAACGGACGAAAGTCCTATCTCTTGTATCCGAAGGGATTTCCCCTCCCGCCAGAAAAAAAAAAAAAAAAAAAAAAAGACCCCGAAAAGTATGATCAGATCGACACCGGAATCACCTCCATAGACCGCGAAAAGTATGGTCAGATCGTTCCAGAAATCACCTCCATAGACCCTGAAAAGTGTGGTCAGATCGATCCAAGAATCACCTCCATAGACGCCGAAAAGTATGATCAGATCGACACCGGAATCGATCCGAAAGTATGCGAGGATTTGCGAGGATAGGGAGTGTTACTGAAGCAATCCCGAAAGGTGATCCCGGGACACTTCTGAGGGCTGGCTGAGAGGTTCAGCCGGAAAACAGAGACCCCGAAAAGTATGGTCAGATCGATCCAGGAATCACCTCCATAGACCTTGAATAGTATGGTCAGATCGATCCAGGAATCACCTCCATAGACCCTGAAAAGTATGGTCAGATCGATCCAAGAATCACCTCCATAGACCCCCGAAAAGTATGATCAGATCGACACCGGAATCAACCCCATAGACCCCGAAGAGTATGGTCAGATCGATCCAGGAATCACCTCCATAGACCCTGAAAAGTGTGGTCAGATCGATCCAAGAATCACCTCCATAGACCCCGAAAAGTATGATCAGATCGACACCGGAATCACCTCCATAGACCCCGAAAAGTATGCGAGGATTTGCGAGGGATAGGGAGTGTTACTGAAGCAATACCGGAAGGTGATCCAGGACACTTCTGAGGGCTGGCTGAGAGGTTCAGCCGGGAAACAGAGACCCCGAAAAGTATGGTCAGATCGATCCAGGAATCACCTCCATAGACCTTGAATAGTATGGTCAGATCGATCCAGGAATCACCTCCATAGACCCTGAAAAGTATGGTCAGATCGATCCAAGAATCACCTCCGTAGACCCCGAAAAGTATGATCAGATCGACACCGGAATCAACCCCATAGACCCCGAAGAGTATGGTCAGATCGATCCAGGAATCACCTCCATAGACCCTGAAAGTGTGGTCAGATCGATCCAAGAATCACCTCCATAGACCCCGAAAAGTATGATCAGATCGACACCGGAATCACCTCCATAGACCCCGAAAAGTATGCGAGGATTTGCGAGGATAGGGAGTGTTACTTGAAGCAATACCGGAAGGTGATCCCGGGACACTTCTGAAGGCTGGCTGAGAGGTTCAGGCGCCGAAAACAGAGGACCCCGAACAGTATGGTCAGATCGACACCGGAATCAACCCCATAGACCCCGAAAAGTATGGTCAGATCGATCCAGGAATCACCTCCATTTTTTTTTTTTTTCTTGTGAGGTGTGGGAGAAATGCGTTTACACACACCACCAGTGGAGCGGATTTGTTGTTCCAAACTCGACCCGTGGTAGTGTAGGACTCAAGCTCCCTGAGGAGGGAGCCAATACCCAGTAAAACCCTGATCCTCTATTTGCCTGCGAGCAGGGGAGGGAGCCCGGCAACGTCCCTCAGTGGGAATTACTTCGGGTTCCCTTCTTATCCTTTCTGTCTACCGGACCGAAGTCGCGGAGCCCGTTGGCTGAACTGGCGCATGCTGTCGAGCCGCTAGGTAGCGGTCAATATGAAGCTTGAGGGTTCGATTCTTGTACGAAATCAAACCGGCAGCGAGCGCTGCGACTGCTCGCCACTCTTCACGTCCCTTGAGCATAAAGCTCACCAGCGTCAGCCCGTCCACCGGCCGAGAACCATAACTCGAAATCCGGAATCACCTCCATAGACCCCGAAAAGTATGGTCAGATCGTTCCAGAAATTACCTCCATAGACCTTGAATAGTATGGTCAGATCGATCCAGGAATCACCCCCATAGACCCTGAATAGTATGGTCAGATCGATCCAGGAATCACCTCCATAATGAATTCACGACGCTGGTCACTTTTTGAGCCAGGAGAGAGCGCTCAGCGGCCGAATCGTAGAAGGAATCAGCGCGAGCACTCGGTTCTGGAGCCCTCTGACAGTTTTGATGAGCTTCCTAGGATCAGGCTCTATGTACTGAAATGGAAATCTGACGGATACGGCGGCTGAGAAGTACAAGAACTGACCGAAGTAAAGTGGAAACTCTGGAACAAACGTTGCAATCCGAGATAGGAGGCCCCTGAATCCTTATGTCGACTGCGTAGAATCGCCTGGAGCCATGCCATGCCATGGCGCTCCGTTCGATGGAGACCCGGCTTCTGAAGGGATTGGAAAAGCCGGGACGGGCATCCTCGCGGCACGGTGACGTTCATCTCATACTAGGTTGGATGGAATCGAAGGTTCCACCCGATGCTGTCACCCTGACGCAGGCCGAGGAGTTCTAATGCTCCCCTGCGAATCCCCGATATCCCAGGAACGTTTCCCTATACGGAACTTGAACAACTGGACAAATTCGCATCGACACTCTCTCGTTATCCGGCGCAGTAACCGTGTCAGCAAGGCCATCCTCGAATAGGTCGCCCGAAGTGCTCTCGCCTCGGCCAACGATACCTCCCGGACCCTCAGGAACTCATCCTAAGAGACCGCCGGAGGGGCAGCTCTGTCCCACAAAGTTTGAAAAGCCTCTTTCACAGGGACGGGTAAGGCAACGAGAGGAACTAGCTATAGACGCATTCCGGTGTCGCCGGAAAGCTTTCGTAATTCCTCATCGGGGAGTCGTGATTCGAAAGGGTACGGCCGAATAAGGGTCGGTTTTGGGCCCCGGAGGAATTCGGAGGATAATCATATGGGGTGATTGCCCTCCCCTAGGGCAACATTTTCCGCTATTTAGTTCATTCCAATCACCCTCCAATTTTTCATATTTCACTAAAAACATTCGTGTCACAAAAAAAAACTCGAAAATCTATATATATAAAAGACACCGGCCGGTCTAACCTGTGATCCGAATAAACGCTGGGGGCAGCGGCTTGGAGCTCGACGAAACCTCGCATACTCACGCGTAATCGGCCCCGAATGGTTATAGGCCACCTGATACTTTTCTTGAAAACCTCTGGAGGCCGGAATACGGAAGAAACTTGACAACTTCCTTGTCGCCGGCCGCAGTATCCTCCAGTTCGAAAGGGCGCGCCTCGCCAGCCGCTTCGGCTGTGGCTGTGTTTTCCACAGTTACTACAAACCGAGAAAACTCGGTAACTTTGTCGTTGCGTGTTGAAGAATTGCTCTGTCCGAAAGGCCTATGGTCTGCACAGCGATTCGAGTGCGTTTGTTCGTTTATCGTGTCTGACGGCGCTCGCATCGAGCTGCTCGCTTCATGATGCTCGGCCGTCGCTTGACGCCCTAAAGCCCGTGACGACACGGTGCACAGCGAGGAAACTCGGACGGCTGCCCGCACGATACAAGGAGTGCTCTGCAGGTTCACCTGCGACAGTCACCTCCACGGCCCGACCGTCAACGCTCTTCCGCCATTGCGGGACATCCACACCATTTCATGACTTCGAGGTAAATGTGGACCGTGATTGATGTGAACCGCACCGAAGATCTCATCGCGGTCAAGCCTGAACTAGCTGCAGTGCAATTGATCAACTGCCATGATGGGCGTCCCAGAAAAGAAAGCAACCTCTCTCAAGTACTCAGCTATTCCGAGAGACGGCAAATCCTGCTTCAGATCCTTCAAGTGGGAGAGATCAATCAGAGGCTCATGTCATCAACGATGACAGATACAGTTGACGCTGTTGACAGCGATCATGACGCACCTGGGCCACCTGAACCGAGAGTTCGGAGGATGAGAGCGCCAATCATGGTTATGAAGAACTTTCAAACATCGCGTCCATTCAGTTCGATCGAAGGCGCCCAAGCCCGAACCCCCGCAAAGAAGAGACCCTCGACCGAATAATCGATACCGGCTGAAGCATTACTCCCTCCCTCCTTTCTTCCCAGGCATGGAAGGAGGTAAGTAGCACAACACTATCTGCTTCCGACTCACTAAATGAGAGTCTCTGCCACTCATGAGACCATTCCCGACCGAAGCTGGGGGAAGACGAAATTTCTATAAGAACGTTGCGGGATAAAACCATATCGATCTGGTGCGAGATCCTCTGAGCGATCTCCATGGTGGTCGAACCTCCTTTCGTCGGAAAGGTCGTCGATGGACAAAACGCGAAATCCAGGAATGGTCAATCAAATCTAGAACGTCCCCCAAACCTCATCCTGGACTTGCCCAGAGAACAATTCGAGACAAATCACCTCGTACATGAAAGGGTCCCCCCGAAGAGAATGATCGCGATAGGATAATGAAAGCATGATGATAGGGATGAGCCTCCTCTATCATGGAGACAGTGACAATCCTATTGAATGAATCACTCAGATGCCGCACATCGAGGGTCGACAAAGCCAGGGCCCCGGCACAAAATGGCTGGCGACCAGGGATCTGGCCCCGTGCTCAGGCAGGGAATATCCGGGGTCGACCTCGGGATGTTTGGGACAGATTGAGCCCGATCACGGAGTCGGTCTGATTATACTTTTTAGGAGTCGATCGGGCCGAACTTTTGGGGGTATGTAAAGATGATTCCTGGGTCGATCTGACCATACTTTCCGGGATCCATGGGGGCGATTTCGGAGTAGGATCTCGGCATATTTCTGAGGGTTCATGGAGGTGGTTCCTGGGTCGATCTGACCATACTTTTCGGCTCCATGGAGGTGATTCCGAGGTCGGTCTGACCATGTCTCTTGGGCCAAGATTCCAAGATCGACCTCGCAATCACCCCCATGGACCACAAAATGTACGGTCAGATCGACCTCGGAATCACATCATGAAGCCTAAAAAGTATGGTCAGAGGAAAATATGATTCAGACTGGGGCGAAATTATCTTCGAGAAGTCTCCGTGGGGCACGGATTCGAATACCTAGAGGAATTTCCCATGATGCCAGGATAATCCGAATGGGGAGAGCAACTACGCTCAGATGCTATTCGTATCCGAAATCTGCCGGAAAGCGTTCTGGAGTTCAAAGATGAACTCCAGGTTGACCCAGAGGCACTCGAAGAAGAATCACCCAGAGAAGCACCTCCTTCTCCCGGCGCCATGATGTGGAGCGTATCGTTAGCCCCGTCGCCATGATCTGGGGCATATTTTGGGCCCCGAGCGGAGGAAGTTTGTCGACCCCCGCCGCGGACAAACTACCTCGGATGTCGCAGCGAAGCGCGATAGGGTACGCTAGTATGCAATATTCAAAGACTCACTGCTCGAGAACGAGAAGAGATGGAACTTCAACCTTACTTCATCGAAAAGCTGGGGAAAACCCCTGCAAAATTGGCTCTATTTCAAATGAAAAAAAAATCTCCTTCATTTTAAAATGATGATTTTCAAATCCGGTCAACATAACACAAGGGAGCCATGCGTGTTGGAGGATGAAAATATTCATGATATATGCACCCGAGACCATCTATAATGCATGCAAATATCAGCCGGATCGGATAGTCCCAAGGATAGAAATTGGCAAATCTTCATCTCGGACCCCTCTGGTGGGCATCATGCCCAGGCCGCTGCAGCCATTAGGCTTGAGCTCAGTAACGGGGAGCCCCGCACATTTCGCATGCGAGTTGATGAATGGAAATATTCATGTTGAGTGGACACGGGACCCCTCTATATGCATGCAATATCAGCCCGATCGGAATGGTCCGAAGGATATAAAATTGGCAAATCTTCATTCCGGGACCCCTCTGATGTGCATCATGCCTATTGCACTACAGCCAATGTTCTTGACCTCAGATTGAGAAGCCCCAGCATATTAGCCATGTTCGTTCATTCTTGGACTTATAACATCGTTATCATAATATCATTCGAGGACGGTCATCAATCTTCATCGCTGTCATCGTCGATAACGGGAACACTAGCACCATCGGTGAAAACAATGAATTCGGAATCTCTGCTGGTCACAATCTTGGACAGATAGAGCGCGTTGGATGGTAGTATACCACGGCCCGCAACATGTGAGCAGCAACCTATTGTGCGAGTCCCGTTCGCACACATCGCAAGAATGACGTTTGATTGCTGCATGACCGATTCCAGGCACACAATCAATGTAGCAACGGTGAGTCTTCCTCTTCACATGGCGCCGACCGAACTTCCAACTTCAGAGTATTGCTGTAGTCACGATGCCACGTTGAGGTTGATAGTTCCGTCCTTATCCAGCATTTCAGCGAGATAGGACACTGACGGAGAAAGCTGCTAGGTCCCGGTGAAAAAGATCTTCAGATCCCTCTCTGTCAGTTCGGGGAAATCCGGGATCGAGTCAGATCTCACGGCGTACCATACCCTCCTGAACCTGTTCCATCCATTCTCCTCAACCTTCTCGTTCAAGCGTATTCGGGACGTTTCGCATTTTTTGCACGCGCCCCATAACCTTATTGAACATGGTCTGATCGGATTCGAGACGCTTACCGGAAGTGTTGTTTCAGGAAGCACGCGATCTTGGTCAGAGCTCCGATCTGAAGAAGGAGGTCATTGTCCACTCGATGATCCAGGATGCGGTACTTCTGCTCAATGATGCCATGCACTGCTTCCACAGCCCATCGGATTTTCGTTACGCATCGAGATTGGTTAGCCTCATCTGTAGGACAGCTGCTTACGATTGCCCTTCAGAGCCGGCATAAAGACCATGAAACCGCGCGTCTCCAGATGAGCGACCACATCTCGGAATCCTCGATCTAAAAAGCAAACAACACCGGCCCCCAAAAGCCCGCCCAGGCTTTCCGGATTGCGATCTTCGAGCGCGACCTCCATAATACGAGCATCGTTGATATTTGCAGTGAACGGTCCAATATGTCGACGACGTATCCATTAGTTGTGCAAACAGTGAAAGGCTTGCAGGGTGCCGTTTTTTTCTGACCAGAGAACGACTTCCTTTAGTAACCATTGTTGGCGCTTTTGCCGAGACGAAGTCGATTCCATCGGAAATCAGTGCCAGACGATCCGTCGTTCCAAATAGGTTCCTGACGGAGTCTGACGTCTCATTCTGAATCAGGTCAGCTCCGCAAAGAGCGCTGAAACCAAATCCAAACGGGGAGAACGTCTTTCTCGAACGAGCCGACGACCGATTTCACAATATCGCTGACCTGCTGAGGACGCTGCAATCCGAGTACAGCGGCGACCGTGGCGTTTGAGTTGCCGCTTCGCATTTTGAAAAGGAAAATGACCAGGGCTTGAACGATACTCCGGTGTTGCACGTTGCGCATGGATGTCAGCATCAATCCGAGTTGGCCAAACTGGTCGTAATTAAGGCCCGTGAGCAACATGATTTGTTCATCTGTCAGGCTGAGGCTGCCGACTCGGTCTCTGATGGTTGCACCGGCTTCGTTGGCGAGCATCTCGATGCACTGGACGATACCTTCCTTTTCAATGAGTGAAGTGTCGGCACTCAGCCGAAGCCGCATCAAGTCGTCTTCATAGAGTCTGTCCCGAATCAGATGCGATTCACAGCAACGATTGTTCTTCGGGACGAAGAGTCTCCGTTTCAAGAATATCTGCATCCTGAGTTGGGATGGGACTCTGTTGCGACCTCGTATTGAACCGCAAACGAAGCAATACTTTTCTGTAGGGACAACCCTCTTGTACGGCATCTCTATGAGTTGCGGATCTTCAGCGGAGGCAGCGTGAAGTCTTCGTCATTGGGATCAGGATCAGACGAACTGCTGGGTTGATGGGGAGTCGAAAGTCCTGAGCGCGATGGGCCGGCGTCCGCCAGGCTCGGGTGGCCCGCCACTGTCGCAGAGCGCTTAGCGATTGCACTTGAAACAGAACTGATCTCCCATGCTCACTTCATTTCCAGGAAGGCTATTCGTAAAGCCGAATGTCGTCTTTATGGTTTTCTCAAGGTTGCTAACCCAGATTCCACAACCGCAGCAACGTTCACGGAGCATTCTCGCCAAGGATGGAGATTTATTCTTCTGGGCACTGACACTGGCACTGTCACAGTAGAGAGTTGTCGAACAAGCGGATGCTTATATCTGATTTGGAGACTACACAGTGCACAATCTTCTGTCTTGATCGGTCGCGGTGGATACTCTTCATACCCAAATGCTTGATTCATTTCGGCATATGCCCAGAGATATATGTTCGGAGATATATGTTCAGTCTTTGCTCGTGTCCCGACTAGGGGCGGGGATGGCGATTCTTGCAAAGTGCCGCCCCCTCCGACTACGCCGAATCTGAGAAACTTGAAGGTCGGAACGGAACCCCTCAAAGACCTTCACAGAAATTGCCGCCTGGGCTCGACCAGCGGGCCCACCTCCGGACCCCCGTGCATAAGGTTACGGACCGCACATGTATATTTGCAGCACAGAGGCTTCGCTATATCGTTCCGAAACCGAATGAACTCAGTTCAAAAGTGAATGTTTCGTAAGTGCGAGTTGTGAGTCGACGCGGCAATGATTGAAATGACCTCCGCCGGCTTCGCGATACCAACAACACATGGCAAATATGTTGGGGCTCCTCATCACTGAGGTCAAGTTCATTGGCTGCAGTGCAATAGAGGGGGGATGAAGACTAGCCGATTTTTGTCCTTCGGACTATTCTGATCGGGCTGATATTTGCATGCATAATAGATGGGTCCCGTGTGCCCTAAACATGAATATTTCCATCAATCAGCTCGCATGCAAAGTGTGCGGGGCTCCCCATTACTGAGCTAAAGCCTAATGGCTGCAGCGGCCTGGGCATGATGCCCACCAGAGGGGTCCGAGATGAAGATTTGACGATTTCTATTCAATTCAAAAGCTCCTCTATCAAGGGTGGGGGGCATAAAGGTAGAAGAGTTCTCTTGGTATAAGGTTTTCGGCGACCGCTGTGCTGACTCGCCAAGACCAGGTGTATTTCACAGTGTCTCTGCGGGGGAGAGCCTTGGCCGGACCATATGGCCGCTGCGGCGGTTTTTGCCGTTACGACGAAGAATTTATCACAAAGTCCGAGCGCAAGTATACGGCAGAGCATTCCCCTGTCCTTGTTCTTGAGGAGGGGGGTTTAGGGGTGGTAGCATTGCGATTTGCAGAGTCCTTTGAAGAGAGCATCGCCATCTCAACCGCCGAAGGAAGAGTTTTTCGACAGATTCAATGGACTTGCGCAAGTGGGAATGGTGGGGGAACCACACTGGAGCACAATACAAAACTTGGGTACAATGAGAGATCTATAGAGCCGTAGGTAAGGTTCCGGTGGCTTGATCATGAAACATCTGAATATACAGTTGACTAGGGTTTTCGCTGAGCTCACAACATTTAAAACATGCTCGCTGGAGTCGAGATCAACGGAAACAATGACTCCCAGGTCTCTGACCGATTGAAACAACAGGTAGTGGGACGTCCGCGATTTTGGAGATTCCAGCCGCAGCGTCGGAGACGGCCTTTGAGAGTACATTTCGAGGTGGAGAGTTGCATTTGGTTATCGGCGCACCATGGAACGACGCCATCGATGCCGGATTGGAGAGATTGACGACTTTCCGGGCTGTTAGCAGGCCCGAAAAGTTTCAAATCATCGGCATTTAAAAGATATCGGACGTCATTTGGTATGTAGGAACCGATGTCCAGTACGAATATCACGTAGAGGAGGGGTGAGAGAGTTCCCCCTTGGGGTAACCCCGAGGTGGCTTGCTTCGGAGTTGAAACGATGTCTCCAACCTTGACACGAAATGTGCGCTCATTGAGATAACTGCGACACCAGTACACCGTTTTTGAGGTTCAGTACGATTCCCAACATCTTCTCGTTAAGCAATGCATGAGGCACTTTGTCGAAAGCAGACTTAAGGTCGAAGTAAACTGAGCTGTAGAACACACCGTCATTGATGAATTCGGCATAGTCCAGAGTCATGCAGAGGAGCTGAGTGCATGTGGACTCCCGGGGGACGAAGCCATGCTGGTGAGTGTCCATCGGGTCATTCAGTCTCAGGTGTCCGTGAATGTGAGCTGCGAGGATTTTTTCGAAGACAAGACACGTGATGACACATTGAGAGTTCGACGCAGTACCCCGGGAGCCCTCCTTGTGTGCAGGCGTTACGATGCTCTGGCGGAAGAGTTCGGGCACTTCCCCATCTTGATGGGACCGTTCGAATTTGAGAGACAGTGGCTCACATAAGAAAGCCTGAAGGTCTTGAAGAATACGGGCGGCAGGTTGTCCGGTGTGCGAGAGGTCTTCGAAGACGAGATGCTAGGTGAGAGTACACGATCCTCAGGACTATTCCGACCCGGCTGATATTCGCATGCATAATAGATGGGTCCCGGGTGCATATATCATGAATATTTTCATCCTTCGACACGCATGACCCCCTTGTGTTATGTTGACTGGATTCTAAAAATAATTATTTCAAAGCGTAGGAGATTTTTTTTTATTCAAAATAGAACCATTTCGTAGCGAACTAAGGTTGAAGTTTCCATCTCTTCTCGTTCTCGAGCAGTGAGTCCCTGAATATTACATATTTCCGAGTTTTTTTTTTGCGACACGAATGTTTTTAGTGGAATATATAAAAATGGAGGGTGATTGGAATGAACGAAATAGCAGGAAAAGTTCCCCTAGGGGGGGCAAGCAACCCATATAATCATTTTCCGAATTCCTTCCCGAAAACCGGCCCTTATTCGGCTTTACCTTTTTGACAGTTCACAGCCTCTCCCATTTTAGTGCGGAACAGGGGACGCAGAGATTGGGTTCTGTCGACCCGGGCCGATCGACGCACCGACGGCGAATAGAACTGAAGCGCGAATTCGGAAGTTGCCATCGGGATTCCGCCGTACAGCTCGAGCCTTGAACCTTTTGAAATTCAGTGGAAGAGAGTCGCCGCACCGAAGCTTGGCCTAGCTCAAGATTCCAATACGATCCTGAGTTAGGTAGGGGCGAAGTGCATCCACGGTGGGAACAGATCCTTTCTCCGCTCTTACGTCGAGGTCAATTTTTCGTGTGCCGTGAAATTCGCTGTCTCAGATGGATGGCTCGTTGTGGAAAGGGCCCAGGTCGCTCAGCTATCCTAAAGTTGGAAGGAAGTATGTCGTGAATTCTAGTCGAAAAACTGACTCAGCTTTCGGCTGATTCATAGGCGCAACTTGGAATAGTTGGCTTTTGTTTCCTCCAGGCTCCGCTTGGAACAGAGATCCGGATGCGCCTGGCCCAGTATGTTTGCAAACAAGAGTTCTGAGAAGGCAGCAATCGATTTTGATGGCTGGCAGGCTCAGAGGCCCTCTCGCACAAAGAGAGTCGCCCCAATCTGAACTCCATTATCCGAGCGACATCCTGCTAAGAAACCGCAAACTCATTGTCCGTAGACGAACGTCACGACCAGAGGTTGGACGGGGAACGCGGAGAGATGTTGGAGATCCCTCGACCGACCCGGTCTGAACGCCTACTTATTTTCAGAGTTCGAGCTCAGAATCACGCGAATCGTTCGGATCTGATTGCAGGCGAACAAATTGCAAATCTTATGACTAGGGTGTTCGGAGTCGACCACACAGTGCATCCTCTGGAGGGGGGCAGGCGAGCGATCTGCATCGACAACAGGTGCTCATCGCCTATGCCAAGGAACCGGACAGCGAATGACGTTCTCCCGAAGTTTGGGAGTGTAATCCGATCATGTTTTCCATGGCAGGGGGACATGTCAGCCTGACCGTAATACTCTCTGAAGGCAGAAAGGTGCCGTGGGTGGGAGCAACGGGATGGAGATCTAGGAGAAGCGAGCGTGAATCGCGAGAAGCGGCCTGAGACTTTTTGTGGAGCTCTAAGCTTCTACGAGATACACCTCCGCGGCTTGGACTTGAGAGTTCGATATCAGGCGTCGATTTAAATGTCCTGAATCAGAACTGGAACTGGGTGTTGGGACACAGAGACGGTCGCCCCCCGAGGCACGGTTGCTCCTCGCAGCGGCAGAAGAAACAAACGCCGCACAAAGGGGAACGAACGATTTTCCACGAGGATATCCCGCTGCAGGCGATTATTCTAGTGCTACGAGAATGGAAAGCGTTGCCGAGGCAGTTCCCACTCTTATCTAGTCAAACATCGTCGAAAATGCCACCAGCGCCTTCGGCAACGTTGCTCGACGATACCGATCCGAGCGCGACACGTGACGTTAGGGTTGTGACGCGAGAGCGCGGAACATCCCCAGCCAACAACCTCATCCCGCAAACGCATGTGCTGTCTCACTCCATCCCTGTTCCGCTGGCATGTAGGCCGTGTCATTCTCAAGGGCTCCTCATGGTCGCCTCGGAGCGGAATTACGCGGTGTGGCTCGTCTCAGTCCCAGATGGCCTTCCGACGGCCTCGCTGCTCGTTTCAAGATGATCATCTGCTTCACTAGCAGTTTTCTTGGTCAGATAGTCCATAAAACTTTCTTTAGCCAGTTTCAATCGATGCTTCATTTGCTTTTGCTGCGAAGAACGCCATGGGACTGGGACGTTTCTCTCATTACAAGGAGAGAGTTATTCACCGGACTTGCCACTGGGGGAACTCAACAAAACCGGACACTGGATTGAGGCAATCAATCAAGTGCACGATACTGTGGTCAGTGAGTCCATGCACTCGACCCATATTCCATACAGGATCTAATCGATCCCGATGCGTAGCCAATCGGGAGCTCTGTGAAAAGCGCTTCTTGGGAGACCACCACCACCACCCTTGCCCCGAATCAAGGAAATCTGAGAACAGGGCAAGAGTGACGGTGATCAGAACCAGAGATGATTGGGAATGGACAAGATAAGGTTCATCAAATCAATGATAGACAGGATAGAGAGCGAGCCTGACAAGTAACTCACAGCTCACCTAGAATAAGGCTTGGACATAACCCGAAGCCCCGGGATACTTGAATACTGCCTGCATGGCGGAAAGTCGATGAAATCCATCAAACCCGGGAAACAAACGTGATGCTAGAATTGAGAGAACAAACTCCGGGAGCGAGCAAGACCATCTCGGAGATGATGACCGAAAATATCTGATACAGCTGATGAAAATGATTAGAAAAATGACCCATACAAGATGATTTAGGAAGAGGGAATCGAGAGATAAAAATCCTCCTATACAGACAAGGGTAAAAACGGCTGATGATCGAAAACGGTCCTCCTCTACAGAAAGGCGATAGAGGAAGTTCGGAGACAGCCCAAGACCTCGCCATTCACACTGCAAAACCCCTGAAGCCGGATATCCCCCTTGTCTCTCGTCCCTTACCGAGGAGAATTTTCGTTGAGTGATCGTGAGTCTACAAGTTTCTCGTCCCCGCCTTCCCTGTTATCCTGCAGTTCTAAGATGGGCATCTTCAGCGATTTTCCCCCTGCCCAACCGGATAGTTTCCGACCGCCTTGATTTGGAGCTTCTTGCCTAGTCGTGAGGAACAAGTCCGGAGCGATCGAATTTCTCAATCCGGCCGAAAATGATACGGTGACTATTCCTCTTAAAGTGGTAGACATTCTCAGTCGCCCGGTTTGAGAGTACCGCTCCATGCTATTGACAACCTAAAGTGGTACTACTATGTTCGGTTTTCCCAAACACCCTGTCATTTGCGGCGTCCAATGTCTCTCCACGCTCCAATCTCTTCATCCCTCTTTGCAACATCAGAGCCCTCCATTCCAATCTCTTCTCAGTCCACCAGCACCTCGAGACCGAACGCCCTTTCTTACTTTTCCGAACAGGAACTCAAATCTCGAATCCTCTAGACTCTACCCATCTTCGATACCTTGACTACGAGCGTAACCAATCCTTCCGGTTCAAAGGTGACACGTGTGCCTTCGTCAGTTCCGACCTTGAATGTTGCAGAACCCCCACACCAAAATACTATTTTTTCAATGTCCTCTGGTTACGATCTCCCGTGTAGGCCGCCCAAATAGGAATCCCGTCCCTCAACTCTCAACATATCTTCCGACATTAACACGTCGCCCCTTTCGTCAGCCATCTCAACATTGGGCGTGTCCATTTCTCCGAATCTTACGTGACACAATCACATCGGAACCATGGCTGAGTCAGCTTCTCAGAAGCTAGGCTTATTCCTGAGATCCGAGCGCTATTTCTCCCCCCTCTCACTCTGTGTTGCTCCATGAAACCCTATTCGTCCCTCACTTGAGTACCACTCGCATGTCTTGGGAGCGCCGCTCCTAGGTCACTTGCCCTCCTCGTTTTTATACGGAAGCATGCTGTTCGTCTCATTGGTCACGCGACTCCGCCCTCCTCGCCGACCTCTGTCTATTCTTCCGATACTTCCACGGAGTATGTTCATCTGAAATCTCTTCCTTCTTTCGTCCCGCTTCGGTCCCCGTTCATGTAACCAGACGTCCAGCCTCACCTCCAACGTACAATCCCAAACTCTCCAACAGAGTCGAGCAGAGTTTAAGGGATCAGATCTTTGAGAGCTTGGATTCCAGATCGATCTTCGCCAGGAAACCCTTTCAACCTCCTCCGAAACTTCGCATGCTGTTCCGTATTGCGTGCCTCTAAGCTAGCCACGTTCCCCATGACTTTGAATGTACCGAGGGAAAGATAAGTGTGAAAGGTACTGCTGAAATGGTTTCGAGAAACAGCGTCGATCAGAAACTTCGAAAGCGTCGTTTTCCCCCCGCTGAGAACGAAAGTTTCCGGAGTTCCTCCGGTTTTTTCTTTTTTCTCGGTTTGGTGCTCTGAGATTGCGCCGACAGGTAGCTCTCGCTCACCTCTTTCCTTTCTAGGTCTCGGCGGTATTCTTCCTTCTGATGTTTTCCGGCTTTTTCACCTTTTGGTTTGGGGGAATCATTCTCGATGTAATTGATTCCATGACACGATGGAGGAATCTGGCAATTCTTAGCTGTCGCGAAGCAAGGAGTCGAACCGAGACATGGGTCAAATAGAACTCGCAAGCTCCCTGTGAAATCCGATCTGGACGAAGACTCCTAGCCGACCCTTCCAGAGCTTCCGTCGAGCGACACTCCCAATCTGTTGGTAACGAATCGTTGCAGTTCATGTTCCGCGCGTCATCATTCATCGCTAGAGCCTGGAAGTTTAGGTGATTTTCCGAAATTATCCCATCAATCGCCCAGGACCGATCCTTTGCGATGAGGGGATAATTTCGAAAAATAACCTGAACTTCCAGGCTCTACTCATCACTTATCATGGATTCAAGCCAATTTTTCTAAGATGAGCAATCCCATCCATGCGACATCAACGGAGCAAAAGAGTCCGAATCTGGAGGGGTAATCATGAGACCAATCTAACCATACTTTTCAGAACCATGATGCTGACCCAGTGAAGAGAGTGAGAAGTGCTTCGATGCCACGGAACGCCGTCCAACCGCGGCCGACTCCAGTCGGCCAAAGTCCGGCTGGTAGTATGATAATCCTCTCATCTGAGCGGCGCAGCTGAAAATGTCGGGAATATCTGCTCCGTCAATTCTAATTAAGAATCTACATTTGTTCATGTAATCGGTCATTACCAAACTTCTGTTGGAACGGTATCTCCCCGCTGTCTCCTTCGTTGGTACGTTTACCCATCACCAAATGCTACTGCGCGGAGAGCATCTAGAACTATCGTACGTACGCAGATTCTCAGATGCTGTTCCGATTGGCTAGTGGAACTGTCACATATCTCAGGTACTTGAGACCGGGATATCGCGGCCCCACAGGGATCGCCCAGACACAGCGGCGTCCTGTTGAGAAAGATGGAAATAAATCCAGTTGGTGTTGATCTGACGATGACTTTTCGCCCAGAACTTGGCCGACGGAAACACACCACCCTGGGAGCCTCACGAGGTCTCCTCCGGAACACCGTGATTTTCATCTGCCTCTCGGCCCATCGCGGACCGTCCGCGAAATTCGTCGAGGGAGGGGGAGAGAATTCGCTGCTTCTCCAAGGATCTCGGTCTCCTTCTCCGAAAATTGTCCGATGTCGGCCCGAGTCGAGAAACGGTGTGATGCACGACGAGAATGTCGGTAATTTGAAGAGATTGGGTCAACAACTGCCAGGACCTTCGGGACTGATCAAGAGCTAGCTCCTCACGATCCCCACACAACAGGCCAAGCAGGATTTGCTGCAGGTGTCTTAGCCGTTGCAGGAGAAAGGTGTGACTCAGCCCCCGATGGTACATTCACAGTGGCGTATCGAGCCCCCGGAATGCGCGGGGCGGATTCGGTGTGCCCCCTCCTCTCTATTTTTTGACGTCCGAGAAGAGGAACGTGAAGTCCATTGAATCTCTGCCGATTCGGCTGAAGGATCGTTCGGGGGAAAAACCTGTCTTTCTTGAACTCAACTAGCTAGTCAGAGATTCCACATGAAGTCCCCTGCCAGCAACAGCGAAGGACAGCCAGGTTTGTTAACTCCGCTGGTGATACGGTGACTCGTATATGATTTTTGATGAGTTCTGAGCTCGTTCAGCTTAGTTCGCATACGGCAAAACTCATGCCGAGAGTCGGAGAGAGCCAGGGCATCATCACAATATTTGGTAAAGCGGTATCAAAGCTGAATCGATAGATGAACACGAGCAGCGCTCAGAAGCCACTTTTCATGAGTAGAAATTGCATGCTCAGGCAGAATGCCTGAAACCGTCGTTCGTCTCAACAATTCGCCTATTTTCGAGACTTGACGGGTGGCTAGATTGCCTATTCTAGCTTTTCTTTCCAGTATAAGAGGTGAGATTCGCAGCATCCCCGTCAGGGAGCAGGATACGAGAATCACGTCGAAAACAAGTTCCAGGAGCAGCAAAAACCGAGAAGGAATCTCGATTCGAATGAATCGTGACCTGTCAAACGTCGGCTTTTCGCAGAGCTTTGATTGAGATTGTGAGGGGCAAACATTGGCCGCTGCTTCGCGCTGTTCCTCTGCGAGTTTGGTAGAGGAGAGGAGTAGAGGAGTCTGGGAGAAGGTTCAAGTTCTCGTGATTCTGTGGCCTGGCTCCTCCGCCTTGGATCAATTGTTGAATTTGTCACGATTCCATCTACTGAACTCAATTATCCCCTACCACGCATCGTTCCTCGGACGACATCTACGAGCTGATTCCATGTATTCGTTGGCAAATGCACGACAAGCGGGTCTTTACTCGCACGCCCTAAGAAGCCATTATTGTACGCCGAAAAATCGAACAACGGTCAAAGTTTCCAGAGCTGAATTTTTGGTCAGCTCTCTGAAATTCCTAATTTTCGCAGGAGTTCCCCCAGTCGCCCGAATGTGGTTCCCCAAAAAACATCTCCCCATTGTCAGATCACAACATCTTCAACAGAGCGTCGAATTCCAGCCAATGGCTGCGATGCTATGTGCAGGACTTCGGAGCGCATATTTTAACCTGCGAAATCTGTGAGCAGTCCGTGAACGGGGAAAAATATTGCGTGCAACAATATATAGAGAGTGTGCTTCACCAACATGGCTCTCGACGTAGAGGAAGCTGCAATCAAAACGTTTGTCTGCTGGCAAACTTTCTGGAGCTCTCAAGTATGGAGAACTCTTTCAGCATGGACCTATGCCATATGCTCATGGAGTGCAACGTACCACTGTACCACGTACCACTGTGCAGAATGCGGCATCACTCTGTCCGGGTTTCCTTAGAGAAGTATTCCGAGCAGAAGCTCACGGACAATACCACGCTCCAGGGAAACTATCTCCATTTTCAACCCTCGCATTATTCGAAATCATCCCCCATTGCGAGAAATCAATACCAGGCGATGGACAGAATCATTCCCAAAACTCACCCAAGCTAGGACATTCGACTCTTATTCCCTGCCGTGGACCATGCAGTCGGCAACGTGAAGGAAGTATTTGTCAAGATTCCGTCCCGCATCGGCACTTTCCGAAACCTTGAGTGGCCTCTCGAACCCATGGTGAGACGCTGGTGGACGTGAATTTCGGCAGCGCTGTACTATGCCGAGAACTCGGGCTTGAAGTATCTAAAATTCTTCGGAAAGTCACCGCAATACCACAACTGACCTACTGCAATGGAGTGATCACCATGCCTAGAAGGCTGAGAAACCTCATTGAAGTCAGACAAAGGGACGCGGGCAGGTGGGCCATGGGCACACAACACTCCACCGTATCAAAGGAGTCAATTGAGGGAGAACTAGGGTGGTCCTCCTTCGATGCCATGGAGACCATCAGCAAAATCATGTATTTCGAGAGAGTGAAACAGATGGATCCATCCAGATGGCCCAGAATGGTACTCACAGCAACTGAGATAACCAGCACAAAAGTGAAGGCGATGGAGAGACTCAGAAGTTTGAGAACCCAGTATGACCTTGAAGATCTCAGCCTGACCAGAAATGCACAAAACAAATCAATCTGGAATATGTTCCGCAACGACCTCAAAATGAGAGTGCGGGATAAGTTGGACTTCATATGGAGACGGAATATGGAATACAGATCCACATTGACTGTTTATCGACAGTTCAAAGAGACTCGAGGTCTCGAGAGGGAACTATACGATAACTCGCGGGGCAGTCGGTTATTGGCGCTAGCCAGAGCAGGAATGCTCAACACCAAGAGCCGACAAAACTCCCGAGACCCTTCCATAGACATGAAATGCGCTCGATGTGGAGCCCCGGAAACCGACAAACATGTCATTCTGGAATGCGAGGAAGGAAAATACTCCCAGACGGATTTCGCGCACCGACTAGGACTTCGCCCTGATTCAACAGCGAGGGACCTGAGGAGGACGATGGATATCCTAAGGCGATGGGAGAACAACGAACTATGATCTGTGAACTCAATACAATTCACCCCTGAAATGGAGGGGAACATATGTGCATAGGTAAGGTCCAATAAAATCAAATCAAATCAAATCAAGACTTTATCTCGACGACGCCAGAGGTTTGGTCGATTTTCAAAGCCTTACCTCTTTTGCTCATTGCTCTGTGAGGAATGGTCCGATTCTGGGTTCCCTCACCTGCGATCGATAGTCGGGAGAACGAAGCTTATTTTCCTTCTTCATTTGTGCCAATCGGTCGCGAATTCCTGGAGCGCCTAGAATTTTTTTTCGACCTGCTCCGGAGAACTGGCCGAGAAACGCCTCCCCAGAACGACGAACTGGAAGATCTCGGTTTTCCGGCGATAAAAGTGGTCGGATCAACCCAGCAACCCCACAGAGGGGCAGAAGTAATTTTGAACTCGGCATCCCTGATGAGTCAGGCGGGGATTTGAATTGAGGACGAGATTCTCTCCAAAAATCAGTGACCTCTGTGAGGCTGATGGGATCGGTCGCCGATTTCGAGCTCTGGAGCGACACACGTTATTTCGTCGGCGAATCCATGGAATCTTCTTCCCGATCCGATAAAACGAATGTGGATTTGATCGATTGATTTCAGACGTTCCTCGGGCCAGTCCTTGAGACGGGTCGGAAAAAAATGGCATTCTGGAGCCACTCTAGAAAATGCCATTCTTGACCGATTGACGCAAAGAAGAGAGTGAGAGATGAGTCATCGTTCCCATGCGGATGAACGCGACGTCCAGAAGAGCCGATGCCCTCCGTTGAGTTGGCCTTCCGGAGATCCCTTTGTATTCGCACGCAGGAGAAAAACACAGAATGTACTTCACAAAGACGGACTGTCGTGATCACTGACCTCCAAATTCACCTCTGTTTGAACAACTAACGAATGCGTGATAGCCACCATGCGATTAATTTTTATACATTCGCTTTCGATCATATGATCATCATTCCCTACAGGAATCACCGGACCGCCAATGCATGACTAGCACAAGGACGGGCGAGCGCAGAGGCTACAAACTTGGCCAGGATGTTAAAAAAAATACAGTCGCCCTATTGGCTGAAGACGCACTCTGGTTTCTAGTCTAGACGCCTTGGTGTCTCGTGTCTTCTCAGCTCCCGCAGTCCCTCTCCAGGTGGTTCACCCTACCAGCAAACACTAATTACTCTTGATTACACGTTCCCGATAGAGTTCTCGAGACGACAAGTCAGCTTGTCGGCGCCTCTCGGGGATACCGACTCGCGAATCAGGGCCCAGAGGAAACTGCCATCATTGGTTTCCGCCTGCTGTGATTTCTAATTCGAAATCACGAAGGACGTAGTCTCGCGTGTTCCTCTACAACCGCTTATGAAGACATGCCCGCGATCCATGAGAGCCGTGCTCCAATATTCTCTGCTTTCCAGACTATTCGAGGACGGAATTAGAAAACTCCCATCGACTGGAACGCAATCGCTTCGATCCCGAGAATAGTTCGTGAGCTCCTCGAGTGATTCGAGCTGAATCTGTAGTCTCCCATTCACATCTCATATTCCAGTTATCGGAATCGCCCGGTCCGTAGAGCTCCGCCACTTCTGTGTTGACGCATGAGCTGTTCGCCTCTGGAACATAATCGCGATCCGCGCTAGGGGCACATGATCGCGTTTGTGAGAGCTCTGGTTGTGATACCTGTACAGAGTCCATCTTAGAATAGTCACCCCCAAGCGCAGCATGCATGACATCGGGCAGGAGACATTTCACCCGATGGAGGTCGTTGCTCCTGCTTAACAGCGTGCGCGGCTTTACGGCGTGGAACCCAGATCGCTCTTGATCGGGGATCTCGGGCACAGGCTCACAAAGGGAAGTCTGAGACCGAAATTGAGTTTCCCATGTCTCCGGCCTCGAATCGGAAACTGAAGCCAACCGCACACCGAACCTCCCGAGGCATTGGCCGCGCCCCTGAAAACCCCGCAGTACGTGGTACCGAGGCAACCTAAGTTGGACTCAAACGATTTCACGCAAAACATCCGGCACAAATTATTGTTCGCTGTGCTCGGGGTACCAGAGACCCATTACTCAAACGCTCCGTCAGTCTCGTTTCCGATTCGAATCAGGCTCTGGTGGGAGAACGAAAAAGTTCCGATGTAGGGAGATCTATGACGACCCACTCATTTTCGGTGCTAGCAGGGAAGCCGGTGGTTGTATATAGACGACTTCCGTCTGCCCCGCGAAGGACCTCAGTCTCCGTACCGTTCACAAGGAAGCTTCCCTTGCTCCTGTTGTTCCGGTGTTTCTACATTGGCATTGCACCGAAACCGAATCGATCTCCGAGCTGGTTGGAGCGAATCGGTACTGTGATCCTCTCCGGTTACATCTGTCTTCGCACTTGAATCAGTACGAGCTCTGTCATCGGAACTGTTTTTCTTATATCCATCTCAGATTTGAGAATGTCACAGAACTCTCGAAGCCGATTCAGCATAAGTGAAGTTTGGTGCCTCATCATGGTCACAGCGGTCTCGTTAGCGTTTGCATCGTCGGCGATGCTTCAAAAATCGAGCCTAGAAACTCGGTGCCGTATCTCGCGAAGTGTGGTCACCGTTCGGGAACTGGGATTCCCGCAAAAGAGTCATTCGGAAACGATAATGGGCTGCCGAGCACTCGTATCTGTATTCTTCACCGTACAGTTCCACTCTAATGGCCAGATATCGTCCTCCTTGGACCCAACTCTCAGGCAACCGCCCACCGAAATCCCGACGAATCGTCGCTTGAACCCTTGGCGGGAAGACACCTGCTACTTGCAAGACATGCTCGAGCACGAGCCATTGCGCAGCCATCGCTTCGACCATTCATGGCGGTCCCTGAGTGAGTTCCTGGGAGCATAAACAGACTCGAAGCGAGAATGAAGGGGCAGCTGCCTCTTGTTTTGACTCACGAAAAAAATGTATTGCGCCGAGTCTTGCAGCATGGCATCATCGCATGGAGACGGCGAAAGATCATCAGGATACCCTTCCGCCGCGTGCAGCGAGAATCCAGTGAATGTAACAGAGAAGCGAATCTTTCAAGACTTCGCCGAGACTTACCACAGAGGGCACGTCAGGAATTCGCCGAAATCAACGTGGACATCGCATCTCACCATACGACGGTGGGTCACTTCAATTTGGACAGTTTTCTGATAATTCAACCTCTGTTCGGATTGTGCGCAGTCTCCTTCGTCGGAACATGCTGCTTCGAATCATGTTGGAGTGCATTCTAGTCTATTTCCAAGATTTACCGTGTTTCCGGGTACAGACATTGAACGCCTCTATTTGCAACCCGTGCGATCCCATAGTGGTTGTGGTTGCTCGCGGGGATATTCAGGGAAATCTCTCACTCCCGAAAAGCAAGCAGAGCGTGACCAATGTATACGAATGGCTGTTTGTTGAACCCTTTGGAGCGTGGCTGTCTTGTCTGTCAGTTCAGATGGAACCGTCTCGCAAACACCCTCCTGCATCCGAATACATGTTGTATTACAGTTGGCTCCGATATTCAGTTTCCATCGGTCCGAGTCTCCGAGCTGGACCCGTTTCCTCTGAACCCGGATTCAAGAATTGTCATCCGCTCAACCCGGCTGGCCGATTGCCCTCTACTCGGCATTGAAAGCGGGTCTGGGGCCTCCCGTCGTCAGGATGACACCGGCTCGAAACGATGCCGGCCCTAAATATATCCAAAATCTTCCGCTAAGAGTCCCAGAACGATTCTCGTGTATGGAAGGGCCGGGAATCTACCCTCACAGTTTCCAGTAAGGATGTGGAACAGTCCTTCGGAAGTTTTATGAGCTCATTTTATCAACTCGAAACTCAAGGGGTGGAGAGAGTCGTGATCGCGCGGCTACCAGAGCGGGACAAACGGTTCATACCCGGTGTGCCGAAACCGATTGCAACGAAAACCCTTGGGGCCGAGAAAAAATCCCGTAGGGCCGTAAACCCCTTCTCTCGTTTTGAGGGTCAAGCGGATTCAGCTGACCTTGTATGCACAGCACAGGGTCTGAGAGACTGCACATGGATGGGCAAGAAGAGACCAGATGAATCATGATAAGCTACGGAACAGTACATCCGAAACAACGCTCGACTCGATCGCGAGACGAGCTGGGTAGGTTATTGATCAATGACATACCGGGTATGCGGGGGAAGCCATTTACGTCGAGGAAATTCCCAACATTGGAATTTTCGAGAACCGTCAGCAGGGGCGACCTCACTTGTGATCTTTTGCTTGAATACCCTGACTTCAGAATCACATTAAAGCGGTCTCTGACACCCGTGCTTGGAAGCTTAGCTCGATTCGCTTTACCATCGAAACAAGAGGAAGGGTTTTCGGCCCTACGGGATTGACCTGTTTCTCATTCATCGTTCCGCTCGTACTGTCGAGATGGAAAACGTCTCCCAAAGGAAGAGACTCGGTTCTTCATCGCGGGCAAGGGAGTTCGTCGAGCGAGTTTGTACTCGGAATGCTAGCTCTTTGAACGATTTGAGTGGCGGAGCGGCTAGCGTGCCGAAACGTACAAAACCTGTGCGCCTCACGTACGGCTTCATCAACTCCGGAGCCGTGAGTTCGAGTGGCGTAGTTACCATCAATCCAGGCCCTGTCGGCGGAGGACTGTTTTTCGGCCCTCCGGGTTTTCGGTGCGATTACTTTCGGCACATCGGGAAGACACTGGACGAACTGTCGAAGATCGCAGAGAGCTGACCAGCGTGGCACGTGGAGACGGTCAATAACCAGGCTTCCCGATCACCGCGATCTTTAGAAATCCGCAAGCAGTGGGCGCGGGGGAAGGCCGCCTACCCTCGTCTGGAGCTGACAACATCGATGATGAATGATATCGGAGTCGTAACTCGCAATATGGGGAAACATGGCGTGGCGTCTACGCCCACGAATTCGGAGGCTTCCTTGGACATGAAAATTCTGTCGAAGATTTCGCGGGTAAGTTTGGCTCGATGATCAGCGAGCAACACTCGCAGTTTGAGCGGATCCTTTCTTTCCTACACAGGATACGTCAATGAATGTTGTCTCAGAGAAGACATTCGTTCCCGTGAGCCTGTAAGCACAACGCTACATGCAGTGGGGGTTTGCGGCTCCCTAGTCGACCCAGAAGTCGATCGTTCGGTCCGTCAGTTTTGTGTGTCGAATAACATGCAGACCACGTGAGACTCGTGATGCAGAGTGAAGCTTGGAGGATGCCTGCGGAGATTCCTCGAACTGTTTGACAGCAGAACGGTAGGCTAGACTGTGATGTGGTCCATGGTATTCAAGGGCGGCCTTGTCAGTGTTCCAAGCAGATGCAGGCGGACTTGAATTCGACGCGTCAGTTTTCCGTTGCTGTGATTTCTCTCGCTGAAGTATTAGGTCGTTCGGTTCTCTGCCCATCGTGAGCGTTCCTGGCGGCAACTCTCTAGTAAGAGTTCCGAGCCCCATCCGTGGAATGTGACGTAGTTTCGATTCGCTAGTCGCAGCCATCCGCTGGGAGCGTCTACGAGGATTGACATGTGGGGTGAATTGACGTGAATCGAATCTCACCGCAATCCTATCTCAGTGCCGATATCCCCTTGAGGCCACTTGGATGGTACAAACTTCACAAGCTCCTCGACTTCACCTCAGTTTTGATTTCAGCCGACCTCTCTAGATTTACGCGGATTCGACAGTGACGAAACTTCAGGACAGTCATCCTCCATGGGAACGGGAAGCATATCGGGATGAGATCGGAGGTTCTTATCCCGGAAAGGGACCGCAACCCTTCGCAACATCACTCCACGAACGTTCCAACTGTTTTCGGGAAGTCAGTACATAATCCAAGCCGAGGTTCGATCGCTTGCACGCTCCTGCTGATAGGCCACTTCTATTGGGAAACCCATCATTTCGTTGTCACGTTCCGGGATGAGTTTTCATTTTTCCGCAATCCTGTCACCCATCTCAAGTCATTGGAACCGAATCTGGAGCTCGTATTGTGGAGCTTCAAACAAACGAGATATAGCAAGAGCCGCGTTCCGAAAAAGCAGCGCGTTTGGTTCCACACTGCACTCTCGAATCGGGACATCCCGTTCTGTTCCAAACGAGACATTTCGGACTCGAAACGTTGTCGCTCCTCGGATTCCTTTCGCGCGCGTTGCTCGGTCCTTCAAACCGCTGCACAGTGTGGCACAATAGGGTCTCAGGTGGGAGGAAGTCATATGTGGGGAATGGGAGACGCGATTCCATGCACTTGAAACCACACGATTTCAGAAACGCGTACCACGACTCAGATCTTGGTTCCAACGCTCCCTTTCTTCCGTACCATTTTCCCTTCAGGTAAGGCTTCATTCGGGGAAGAGTTGAATCGGAATCGAATCATATGTCTTCATCCGGTTAGGAGAGACTTTTCAATTCCAAAACGACTATGCTAGTCCCATGTATAAGCTCGGTTTATGCAACCAGTTTGGCCCACTTGAACCAAGAGGCCTCCCCCGCTGGACGTATCGGGTGCAGATGACTCGATGAGAAACGACCATCACCATCGATTCTCCCCACGGCAGGATCGATGCGGCTTCGGGGAAAGTGAAACTCGCTCGCCTCTCTCTAAACCACTCAAACTCATTTTCGGGCAACTTTCGACCCAAAGTCTCGAACCCTAGACGATCCTTGACGGAGTTTTCGCATTGTAGTCCTCAAACCATTCTCTAGCGTAGGATGAATGAGCTTGGAAGTTCTCGGAACCTATGACGACTTTCTCAATGATCTTCCTACTTCGATGGCAGCAACTCGAAACAATGTTTTCAGGCTGTCAACCAACTGCTATTCATTCGAAGCAATACTTCCCCCGGATCTTGTCCCGACTGAAATCACGGAAAGCACTGGTCAACTTTCCGAAAAACATTCGCGGAGTCCACCTGTTTTCAACGTCCATTCTGCATCCCCCGTGATACTTTTGGTCTGTCTGGATAACTCGGGAAACATTCGGCCATCCGGAAATCAATCCTGGTCCGATTTTACGCTGCCAGCTTCCGTTCCTGATAGGCGTCCGCGGAGAACATCGATGATCGGATCTCTTGAAGCGTCTCGACCGGTTCCTCGACTCCGAAATCGTACGAGTTGCTTCCGTAACAGACAGAATCTGTTCGGATAGCGGGGAGGGGAAATTGAACTGAAACAAAAGATTTGAACTCCATCGATCCTCGGCTGAACCTGCACAGACAACGACCCTTCCATTCCATTAGGCCCCGCGAACTCGGACGCGAGTTCCGTGTTCGAGGCGATACATTTGTCATCTGCGACACCTTCAGGAGGCAAGCAGTGGGCGTCACGAGGGCTAGAGTTAAGTCATTTTTGTTGACCTACGATGAAGAGATAAGTGATGGTTGCGGCGGTGGCTTGAAAATATGATTCGGGCACTGTCGTCCAAAAACTAGCGAAGATTTCGTTGGTGACGCTCGCGGCGGTCTCGATGTTCTCAGCGGAAGAATATCGAAGCCCTAAATCGGTGTTCCGGCGACGAGCTGAAATTCCCTCGGGGATCTCTCACAGTATTTTCATATCATTCACTCCGTTCTACTCAACGTCAATAGCTCGAAAGATGTCAGAGAGGTTTGATCTGGGACGAGCGAGCTCAGAGGCGTATTGGTGAAGGATTTGAGGAAAGTGGAGATCGTTGATTCTACCGGGATCTCGCTTGAGACAGCGACCTACTTTCATTGAGACGATATTTCGCGTCTCAAATCCTCAGCGTTCATCCCCTCCGATCGCGAGTCGCCACTTGGCCTTGACCGGTTCCTCCGAGAGAATGCAAAGTAAATACCAACGTAGCTCTCTAACAAATCACAAACTCCTCAGATGCTAAAAATAATTGGAGTCGCGCGATCCATGAGATTATGTTCCTTAACGAGATCTAGGCGCGCTTGGACTCACTACCGAATTTCAGGGCGAATAGTCCACTGCTCTCCACTAGATTGAGGGCATGCTCACACGCTGCAACCACCAAAAAGACGATTTTGAGGCCACCTCGACCTTAGGAGATAAAGAGGTCAAGGAGTTTCACTCCAAGGCGACAACGCGGCAATGATACGTCATCCATAGGTAGTTGTGTGAACGTTTCGCGGAAGATGGTAGCCGTATTCGCGGCCCAGTCGCGGAGAAATCATGGAAAGCCTTAGGAAGTGGTTTAATGGACAACGAAATCGTGGCGGAGAAAAGAATCGGGAATTTTTATCAATTCACGTTGTCTCGCTGTTTTGAATACCATGTAAGCAGGACTTGGTCGGAACCTCGAAGAAAAATCCAGCCCGAGTCAACGTATAATCAGAATCGCAGAATCCGCGGTGCCGCGTCGACCGCGGAAAACCTTCGCATTCCGCCCCGGAAAGCTCCGGCAGAGCGAATGCGGCCTACTCCTCTTCGAGGGGAGGAGGCGGAATCTCCTCCCTCCCCTCTCAGTTCATTCAACGGAATCATCAATTCAAGAAGATTCTATCCCGTTGTTGTTCTCGAATCGGGAGAAGCTTAATGGAGTGTGGAGTGAGAGCTTATCGTTGTAGGAATAAGTGACGATCCGAGCCTGTAGCTATGTTCTCGAACTCTACAGAGCATGCTCCATAACGTTTTTATTTACGAATGCACGAGTTATAGGGGAGAACTCTTTCCGGATTTCAAGGGGGAGAATACTAATCTAGCTCCCTCCGTAGCTTGGGAGGTCATTCCATGAGAGGAAGAGGGGCTCTCTATTTTTTCTCACCTTTTCGAGTTTGAGGCAAAATTCTTCGCGTAACGTTCACTAGCCTGTGCTTCTCGCAAGCTTCATGGTTCACTTTCAGAGACGCACTGAAAAACTGAATTTCCTCGATGTATGAATTTTTTTGAATTCGAGGGACGCGGAAACATCGGGTGAGTTTTCCCATACACTGCAACGACCAATTCGTTCAGAGTTTGTCCACGGCAGTGTTTCACGCATTCGAGAGCATCATGTTTCCGCTTGACTCCGTTAGCTCAACCTGATCCTCCGCGAACTTTCCGTCCGCTCTTAATGTAGTGGTCATCGGCTTAGACTCGGTACCCAAGCATCTCCCTGCAGGAAAGAAGACGTCATGTTCTGAAAGCGGAGGATAACTCGGACGGGTTCCTCGACGGATAATCTTACCGGCGATAGCAGGTGGAACAGGGCAATTCCACTCAAGGATCTCTTTCGGCTCTGTTCCAGGGAGTCCAAGATTTCACTTTCCACTCATGGAGCGGGGCCTGGTCACCGGGGAGGTTCCGGACCGCTGGGTTGGAACAGAGCGCCCTTGATCTGTTCGTTCGCTCGGTTTTTTCAATTCTTCCCGAATGTTCTGTTCATGACCCCCCCTTCCCCCCGATCGCCAATCGATAGTTTGAACAGACCCCATGGGCGGCTTGGCTAAAGTCCTCGAGGCTCGTGCGTGCGAACTAGTTAATCACCACTCGCAATTGATTCTTCCGAGTTTACTCGTTATCCAGATAACATCCCCGCCGCCCGTTCACGCAATAGCTCAGCCTCCTCTGATGCGTAAGAGAGAGCTCATCAAGTGCAGCGTAAGTGTGGTGTCCCGCTGAAACAAGATAACTTCCTCTCCCACAACGACCCTTCCCCGACTTCAGAGGGAAAGAGATTCTACCGCTGCCGGGAACATCGTACAGGTTGACTCTGAGCATGTATTGCTCGTACTCCCGAATAAGTTTCCACCCAGGAGTCTGACCAACGTTGCGCCGACAAGAGAAAAGAGTGTTTAGTTTGAAATCGAAGCGTTAGATATCCCCTAGACACGGCGGGATAAGAGGTTGAGATGTCTCGATACTGGAGCATCCGATTCGAGGCAAGACAGTTTATGGGCGCGTCGTCAGCATGCGAGGTCTCCATAGTCTTTTCGGACATATTCAAGAATCATCGAGGCCTTACATTATTGGGACTTTGTGACCGCAGATGCTGTTTCTTGAAAATTCCAACGAGAATTCGGATATTCGTGTCGAGGATATTCGACAGCCATGAGAAATACTTGTAATTCTGTACCAATCCATTAGGTCGATCATCATAGTTCAACTCGTTTGGTTCTCAATGGAGCACAGCTTGATGTCAGATCATTCGTTGAACCAGTCGAGTGCGTCTTATTTCACTCGACCTGTGGATAAAGTAACGACCAAACAGTCAACTAACTACAAAACCCGTGAAATTCACCTGGAGCTCACCCCGAGCGCCCTCGCGGGCGAAACCCATCGGGTGCTAAGCTCGCGGATTCTTTCGGCCGTTACTTCGAGTCGACGCGGATGGAATTCCCAAGAAAGACAATCCTATTCTGCTCCAGACCGGGTGGTGACTAGGCTTTGCAAAGAACCGCGGTTACGGTTAACCGATAACCGCAAATCCATAACCGCAAACCGCGGTTATATGGAAGAACGTTCCCTGTAATATTTCCAAGGAGCTTCTCCTCTTTTATCAGATAGAAGGTTCCATAATTAACGGATACAACGAGATCTGAAAACATATCGTTTGTTCCAACTCGACCTCGATCAGATGGGGCCGGGGACATTGGTTGAACGCTTCAAGTCACGAAATCTTTGGCAAATTATCCTGATGCCAGAGAGATCATCTTGTATTGCGAAGCTCCCCCTCCGATCAATGTAGTCAGCAATGTCGGGTCCAACTCCTCGCGATCCGCTGGGGAAGTTTTGCAAACTCTGAAATGTGGAAGTGGCGCCGATTTCTGCGCGGTTTCACGAGCAGAGAGTTCCCGAAGGCATGCTTCCTGGTTGGGTTGAGATGACTCACGTAGTTCCACGTCCTGATTCCCGAGTGTTTTTCCGTTGGGAATCCCCGAGGTCGTCTTTTGAGGTGGTCCCAATTTTCGTCTATCTCCAAATTACTGCTCCCGGCTTCGATATCACCGTTATCGTATTTGAAAAGGGCGTATGTCCTCCGTTCCGACCAGTGCACACTTTTACCGATGCCTTCCAACGGAGGTGCAACCTACACAATAGCTACTTCCGCTGAGCTCTGTTCCCTGATCCTACCAAATGCGCAAAGCTCTGGAAGATTGAGCCTTCCGCCTCCGATGCTGGCTCATCGATTCCTCGAACGGCTTGCTCCTCGGGACATGGGGAGGCTGTTCCTGATGTGTGATATGTCCAGGTATGATTGCCAGCCAGGTCCGGCTTCCGGAAGCATGTACGAACTTCGTTTAACTGGAGTCATCACACAAGATGTCACAGTTCTAGAAGCAATTCATTTCTCTCCAATCGCTCAGCACCTAATTCCAGACTCCCAGCCAGAGTACGCTCATCAGACGCGACGCTTTCTCGAAAAATCATACGTTTCGGAAAATTGCGGTTATAAACGCTATTCGCTCGCGGTTATTGCGGTTAAGAGCCGCAAAATGTTTGCGGTTATTGCGGTTATTAACCGCGGTTGAATAACCGTTGCAAAGCCTAATGGTGACCATTCCGGCAACCGAATCCAAGGATGTATCAGAATTCGGCCGTGTTCCCGTTTCGCGTTGTAAACTTTCCAAACGATCCTGTGGATATACAAGGTAATAGGAATGATTGATTAGGATCAGCAAGAATTTCACGTGAAGTGAATCTTTATATAGTAAAAACCATGGTTTTCGAAATCGAAGCCCCATACATCGATTCTCCCGCCAATTCCCGGAGGGTCATTAAATTGATGAAAGAATAATGCTTGGAATTCGGGAATCCATGTATGACCTTGAATGACAGGAGTCACACTTTTCCGGGTCGAATCGCTCCAAACGCAGATGTTTCAAGCCGTTAAATTCCGTCGCCAGGAGCGGTTCCGGGAATCTGGTGAGCGGAATCAACATTCTCCAGGAGCAAAATTTCAAAAAAAAACTATGATCTGCGCTGTCGCTCGATGGGAAGGAGGAGCGGCTATCTCATAAGAGGAACATGAGAACGTTTTTGAAGTCCAGCGTTGGCTCCGGTTCTTTTCCTCCTTCGTGGCGCATAAATAGGAGCATCTCGCTGAAAATACGTACTGGTCCAGACACTGTCAAATAATCATTGACTGATTCGATTATTCAATTGGTCAGCTCGTCGAAAACCAGACTAGATAGCAGAAAGCAATAATCGTCGACTCGCGATAAAGTTCGTCGACTCCTGTGGAGATACTCTCGATGCCCTCGGGTAAAATTTTGTCACACTATATCGCAAGGCGGCTTGTCACGATTCGCCGTGGGAAAGATCCATTAGATGCAGCATCGTCAACCGTGGGCTATTTTCGGCCACAGCCTCAAGTCGACAGTCGGGCCTAAGTGTTAGTTTAGGTGAGACCATCAATCGACCTTTGTCCAGCCGTAGAGACCTTCAGTCCAGGAAAGGGTTTAGAGGTTCGAAGTTCACTCGACGATTGATCCAAAAAATCGCGCTACCGAAACACAACTGAATGGAGTTGTCACTGCGCTCTGTGGGAGTCAGTTCAACCGGTGCGTGGCAACGGTGGGATCCGGTTTAGTTCGTGCGCGATCGGATCCGGTTTTGTGTGTTCGCATCAGAGTTGGTTTCTTCTATCACCGAAGTGTCGCTTCACCGCAGGTGAGGAGAGAGGGCTTTCCCGATCGCCGGAATCGAGTGAGCCCAACAAAGTGGAATTTATCAATGAGAAAGAATCGCAGATTTCCGGGCGAAGATCATCACGTCATCCCGTCTCTGTCCTCGATCGCGGAAATTTCGAATTACAAGCTCAGAGATCCTTTTGATGTTTCAGGAATGGAGGAAAATTCTGCCTTGCCATGGCAGCTCGATGGTTTCGTGAAGTGCGAGCCGCAGATCTCCAGCGACGGCAATTCATTAGATTTCGGAAAAGAACGAGATTCTCCGTGGCGAACGAATGAAACAGGCCCAATTAAGAGTTCAGAATCGGCCCCGATAAATAACACCCTCGAACACCTGAGAGCACTCTGCCTCCAACAAGCTGCAAGCGACGTTCAAAGAGCGTGTCGGCAGCTTTGCATCTCATCAAGTATGTATGTCCAGCTTTATTTCCACCTGAATTTGAAATCATCGTGACGCGGAGGAAAGTCCACAGCAACTCGTGGCACAGACTTTGGGGTTCAGATCTCTCTTTTCATGGAGGCTCTTCTCTCTCTCCCCTGAATGTGCGGAGGTTCGACACTAAGTTTCGCAGGAAACATCTCGAGGGTCTGCCTAAAGCGGAAGCCTTCCGAGATGAGAAGTATCCGCTCTTGACGAGGTTTTGGGAGCGCGATGCCCGCTATACTGATTGTTCAGAAATTTCCATCGCTTTTCCTTTCTTTCGAGCTCGATCGGCCTGCACTGGATGATCGATGACTGACAAATCCGAATCATTCGCTAGCTCCCAAAACTTGGCCAGAACGCTCCACGCTTCAATATTTTCGGAGGAATCTCGAGCTGTCGCCTCCGAGCATTCCTGGAACAGGGAAACCCATCTCGGGAAACGAGGCGGGAGACCCTGAATGACAGATGCTGTTCTTCATTCGTCAGATCCCCACAATTGGAACACTATGGATGTTCGAAATTGGCTCCAGTGGCTTTCGAACGAGCGAAAAATCGACAGTTGCTGGAAGACACTCGATTTCCTCATGAGGGTAAGCAGACATCCTCGAACTTCCCGGTGTCCTTCCCCGAAAAAGTCCTCCCGGTGTCACACAATGTCCGACTTTGACGACCGCTGTGTTCGTGTTCGACAGTCGACGGGACCCGATCTTATCGGCTTCTGTGAGGATCCTCGAACATGGATCGATATGATGGAGCTGCAGTCGGTGCACCTTTTAGTCATGGATAAGATCGCCGCCAATCTTGAAATTTGGAGATCAGGTTTGTGGAAAAATGACTTGGATATTTTCCCGTCGTGATCCCCAGCTGAGCAGAGGATCGTTATCGAGATACATTGATATCATGCAGGGAGCCAGAGTCCTCATCTCTATCGAGCAGTCGAAGTGGATCGGAAATTCGAGAAAACCACGCGAACTCATTTCGAGGGCGATGGTTTCTCAATGTCCCCGGAAATGGTTCATCACATCCACCGACGACCGTCTTCAAGCGGATGCTCGGAGGACAGCGATGGTGAGTTGGTATCCTGCGTCGAGGAGAACCCTCGAGGCGTGTTCTTGGAATTATTGCGAATTTGAGGGAGTTGAGGTCGATTGCGATTTTGCAGAGGACTCTTCAAGATCAGCGATCGTTTCATCAAGTACTCACATCCACTTGTGGCAGTTCTTGCGGCAGCTTCTCTCCAGTCCCGAACACGGGGACTGTATTCGGTGGGTCGACAGGAAGAGGAACATATTCAAGATCGAAAACTCCGTGCGAGTCGCTAAGCTGTGGGGTGAGAGGAAAAACCGGCCAGCCATGAACTATGACAAACTTTCGAGGTCCATCCGCCAGTACTACCGTAAAGGTGAGACCAACACGCTGCTCTCCGCCAAAGGCGTTGCCGCTCACCCTTAATTGAATTCACGCAAGAACTCAATCCGCGCCATGATAGAATGCGTTCATTAGTAAATGTGAGTCATGTGCGGAAGAGATCGCGCCACGGACTCGCGCGTGTTTGGTTATCTAGTTCGACCATAGAACGAATGATCCACATCGCTATGTTCGTTTCCAGGGATCATCAGGAAGACCGATCGAGCCCAACGCCTGGTATATCAGTTCTGCGGTCCGTCCGGAGTGGATTCAATTCAAAGCTCGCAGAAATCCAACACTCTGCTGCCTGACGTTGGGGAGGAGTACTCATTACCCGTATAAGATGAACCAAGGAGCTGCTCGAATCGTTATCATGACGCACAGACATGGGACTCTGCTGAGGATATTGTCGGTAGTGACAAATTCAAATCATTACGACAGAGCCAAATGCAAGGCTGCACCTACCCGTTGAGATCGTTTGTAGCTGCGTTCTAGCAGCCCCCCGCCAAAAAAAAGTCTCCGAGTCTCATTGAGCTTTGATTCGAGCTTAGACGTCTCGAATGACGTTTCTCCGATGTGAGACTCACCTGAGTCTTTCCGGAACTCTGGTTCGCCCATCCGGTGATGAGATAATCGGAGTCGCACAGTAATGATCTCGAAATAAAGAACAAGGAACGTTTTCCGGCGTCGTCGTTATTTGCCTCAAGAGAGTGAGTTTCTGTATCTAGAGAACGTCTGCTGCGTGGAATCCGTTCGAGGGAATCATCCAGCGATTCTCCACTGAACCGAAACTCCGACACCTCCCGACACCGAGGCGTCACGCCTTGCTTGGGCGATGTAGTCACCTCCATGGGCCAACCGATCCGGAAAAGCCATCTAAATGTAAGGCCTTCATAAAAGGATTCCTTTCAGCTCTGTGCCGTGGTTTTGTTGTTATCTCGACAGCAGGACGCATCGGTAACGCGTCGACGCTCCGGGGTTTGAGATCAGTTGTTTGGTGTGGTAGGGTGTTTTTTTTGCCGTATACTCTCCTCTGAGTAACATTGCCTCGTGAGAAACCGTAGAACAGCGCTCACTGTATTAAAATGAGGCACGAGGCTGGGACATGATAGAAGTGTGCGGGAGAAACGAGAGGCATTCGTCGCCTTGCCTTGTTGAGCCGCGTCCCTCGACGGAGTGAGGATGCTTTTCGCCCGTCCAGCGGACAGTTTTTTTCGGGGACTAGAGCTCCAACGAAACGATCATCTACGTTCTCCGTTGGCCCTCAAGATTATAGTAGGAGGGCCCCGTTTCCAACTGCGTCTGAAAGAGACGGATGCAAACGCCAACGGTTGCTTGGCCCTATGATTGTCGTCAACTATTGGGGTGCCCGTCAACTGGGCCCCGGCGTCAACTGGGCCATGGCGTCAACCGGGCCACTGGGTCAACAGGGGCCTTAACCTGATCTCACCGGATTCCCCCGCACTATGTCGAGTGCGCTGGCTGTCGATCTGCTCACATCGCTTCGCTGGCTCGCCCGAGCCCTAACCTAACCTCACCCGATCCGCTCGGAAGTTGACGGCGAGGCCCAGTTGACGCGCTCCCCAACTATTGTGTCTCGGGAAGCTGTTCTCATAATAACCTCCATCTTTTCGCATTTAAGGCAGATTTCTAGCGTCGTGATTAGAGCATTTCCTATAAGGCGCTTCGAGTCCATGAAGGAGTTTTGTAGGGCCTGGCTTTTGCTGTCAGTTGTCCCTGCTAGAATTGCCGACCCCTAAAACGATCGGTTCGTTGATAAAGATCAGTAATGGGCGAGAAGCGATGGCAGCAGCTCCGCTACTTAGTTACGAACTTAGGAGCAGTCGGTTTTGGAACAGACAGCCCTCGTATGGAGTAGTGATCGGACCTCTCCTGAGTCCCAATATCTATCGCGAGGGCTTGATGAAGAACATTCGGAACTCAAAGTGGGAGGTTAGCTGCTCTGAGTCGTGAAACCTTCGCTTACACGGAGAACAGAGTGCACTCTCGACGTGCTCGCTGGCGAAACTGTCTCCGTTGAGCTCCTCACCCCGTAATAGCCATGCATCTACGGGTGGAGCTCTCCAAAGTAGTTCGGAGCCCAAATCAGAGTGTCGTAGCCTGTAAGAGTAACCAAGTCGAACTCGTTGAAGTTGAAGTCGAACTCCTGCAATTTTGATGGACCTCGTCCTGCGATCCCGGCTTCTCGTTCGTTTCCAGGTTGTCGGGAGTTCATATAGATTACGTTGCATAAGGAGAAAAGTCTGTTCCACAGAGCCAGTCATGGCGGCTGCATTGTCCCGCGGTTCTTCCGAATGATATCCGTGAGGTCCAGTTCCGCCCGCTAAGATGACACTCGATGATTGGTAGGTATCGACCGTTCAAAGTAACGCCTGTTTTGGCAAACAGAGGAGCTTCATGAACCGTCATTACTTCCTTGAAAAATACTGGTGGGAAGGCACAGAGTTCCGGAGTCTCGCCAAGTTCCCGGATGGAGTCTGCCAGCAGCTCCGGATTTCTCTGAACGAATTGGCTTGCACAAACTGAGGCTTATGAAACCCACTTCTGAGGGCATCTGGACAGAAATACTCATGAATGATAGCGAACCGTGGTACATCAGACAGCACGAAGAAATCAACTATTTTCTGAATTCCCGACCGAAGCACTCCCGCGACACGGTCAACTCGAATCATACCTCTACAGAATGATCATCAAACTAAGCCCTATATGCGTGCACTTTCTCTGCGCAGAATCGACAGAGCACCCGAGGAATCTACAACGCCCGGTTCAGTGTATTCCCGCACCTGAACACATCGTCGACATCACGCTCGTAGACATTCACCTTCAAAAGCAGTTGCAGACATGATATTTGCCATTTCGGTAATCAAAGAGAAATATGAGACGGAGTTGGAAACAAGGATCACACTATCACGCAACAGAAAGATTGCCATAAAACCCTGGGACGAGGACGTTTCGGATGCCGAAGCAAACTTGGGCACCGATGCTTGACCCGCGGAGATAGGAGAAAAACTTCGGAACGCGAACCGAGGAACCCACCTCTTGTTAAAAACTGTACGCACGGCTGAACACAGGCGGGAAGTCTGTTAACCCGAGTGGGTTCGCGCGCGATTGAACTCAATCGAACACAAACTGCGACGTTATGGTTTCCTCAGCGGCTCGAGATTGACCCTTGTGAACTATTGATATGCCGAAGATGGAAGTTTCTATCCTTGTCTGAAAGTACGAGTCCTCCATTGTTGAACGGATTGGAGATATAAGTCTGAAACTCCGATTCCGACCGTGCCATGACGATGAACCAGACCGGAACTCCACGAATCTTGAACACGGGCCCTAGGCGTTTCTCCAACGATCGAGGCCAAATGTTACGCATCAAGAGCTCATTGTCGAACATGGTGATTTTCCTGAAAATATTTGTTCCACCCCGTATCTGGTCGCGCGCATTGCGTATCATCCTGTGTTACCGAGCTGATAGTCGGACGGAATCCCACTTTGCTTCATTTGTGATGAAACTAGGTCGAATCACTCTCCATTTATGGCAATCTGAGGACATGGGACGCGATTGGTGTCTGCGGAAATTCGAAGTGAATCGCAAGATACTCTGATGGAGCAAACTCCGAGCCGCTAGAAGCAAAATCTCGCTGGAAGCAGACTCACCGCGAGCTGTCGCGTTCCATTCAGGACTCGGAGGCCTGTATCTCCAAGATACAGTGCACAACTACCCGTCTCGAGTCGGCTGACGCTACGTCCTGTGTTCTTGGTCGTTTATGAGTCAACTGCCGAGGCGCAGAGCGCCTTATGGCCGTCGGTGGCCAACTGCCGGCGTGGCGCGCAGGTCATTGAGGTATCGGGATGGATGTACAGCTCCCCTGAGCGTCATTCAGACGTTCCTTGAGTATCGTATGCAAGAACTCGCGGTGACCCACGAAATCCGCTCATCTCATAAAACCTTCGGAGCTGTGGAACAGAGCATCACATGCGCTGGCTGCCGTCATCAGCGGACATGGATCTTGAGCTGGACGAAGCGACACTCCTGTGGGCGCTCTCGGGACGAATAAAAGATGAACTGCGCCAAACAGCACACTGGATCAGGAAGCTGGCGTCCCCGAGTACGAAGAAATCTGGATACTCGACATCCCGGATCCCGAGAACATAGCGACCCGCGCGCAATGTTCTGTTCGGGAGGGAATGTTGTCGAATCAGTGAGAAAATGTTCGCAATCGGAGTATTCGAGAATTACACGTTGCTTTTCGGGGCACTCCACCCGTTCCCTACTACGGTAGCGCCAAATCATGGACGACGAACCGAATTTGGTCGAATATACTCCGAAAATGGGATCAGCAGCTGGAAGATCGCAAAATTCTCCTCTTCTGCGACAATGCAACTTTCCACAAGCTTGATCCATCAACAGTTCTGGGAAACATACAGATTGTTTTCATGCCGCCGAATACAACGTCGTTGTTTCAGCCTGTGGACCAAGGCATCATTTGATCCGCAAAAGCGCGCTGCCGCACCCAGATCATGCGAATGATCTTCGGTGATTCGGCAGCGGGAAAGAACATGGACTCGTCGGTCAAGTCGATCGACGTTCTGCAGGCTCTCCATCTGCTGAAGCGCTCATGGTGTTTGGTCACGGCGACCACAATTCCCAACTGTTTACGGAAGGCCGAATTCAGAAAAAGCGAGGATTCCGAGAATCGAGAAAACGGGGATGAAGTTGAAATGGAAGTGACCGCCCGGAGGGCATGATCGACGAGCACTTCGTTGCTTCCGTCGATATCGATGATGACGCCGAATGTTTCGCAATGCTGAGTGATTCGGAGATCTGTGAAGTAGTCACGCAGACGAATACGGGCCAATCAGGAGGAGGAGAACTCAGGGCAATGGCGGGGAAGAACCCTTCGTGCCGCGTATTTCGACAACAGATGTTCTGCAAGTGTTGTCCGTTGTCAGGAGATTCATGGAAGAGAACGTGGAGAGCGTCGAGGAGTTTTACGCCGCACAGTGGGAGATCTGCGCTCGATTTTTTTTTTCGCGATTTTCGCTGGAACCAAGTTTATTTCGTGAATTTTCACACAGAAGTGAGAGTCTTATGAAGTCGAGGCGTTGGCTTCGGAAAGACAGGATCGAGGTGCGAATGACTGCATTTCTAAATAACCGCGGTTACGGTTAACGAATAACCGTGATTTCATACCCGCGACAGCGGTTAACCGCAAAATTGGGACCGAAAACCGCCGTTATAACCGCTAACAACCGCGGTTCACCGATACCATCGTTTTCACGCCTAGTAATATTGGAACGAGTCCTAGCCGAAGACGCAGGAAAGACATTGCAACTCCTCGGTATCCTCCCGATAGGAAAGTTTCCACATGAGAGAGAAAACCTAGTATGATTTTCTGGAAGCTCCTCCTCTTTTATCAGAAAGGAGGTTCCATAATTACCGGATACGACGTGATCCCAAAACACATCTCATGAAGACTCGTTTGTCACAACCCGACCTTGCTCAGAGGGGGCCGGGAACGTTGGTTGAACGTTTCAAGTCACGAAATCTTTGACACATTGTCCTTATGCAGAAAAGATCATCATGTATTGTGGAGCCTCCCGTCCGATGAATGCACGTCGGCGATTTCGGCTTCAACTCCTCACGGTCCGCTGCGGAAGTCTTGCAAACTCTGAAATTCGGGATTGAGGCTGGTTTCTGCACGGTTTCACGAGCGAAGAGTGCCCGAAAGCATGCCTGTTTGTTGGGTTCGGATGACCCACGTAAATTCGACGTCCGGATTCTCGAGTTCTTCCCATCGGGAACCCTCGAGGTGTTCTTTCGTGGTGCTCCCTGTTTTCTCGGGCTCCAAGTTGCTGCTCCCGGCTCCGATACCATCGTTGCGGTCTTCAAAGAGGGCGTTCGTTCTCGGTTCCGACCAGTGCATCAGAGATCCCCGTTTTCTGATAGGACCTCATCACGATTCTTCCAGCGCGGATGCAACCCACACAATAGCTACTTCCGCTGTGCTCTGTTCCTTGATCCTACCAGATGCGCAGAGCCCTGGAAGATTGAGCCTTCCGTCTCCAATGCTGGCTCATCGAGTCCTTGAACGGCTCGCTTATAGGGACATGGAGAGGCTGTACCTGATGTGCAGACATGATTGCATGCCGGATCCGGTTTTCGGGAGCGTGTATGAACTTCGTTCAACGGAAGTCATCACACAAGATGTCACAGTTCCAGAAGCAATTCATTGCTCTTGAAGTCTTAGGGCCTGATCTCGGATTCTCAGGCAGATTACGCTCATCACACAAGACGCTTTCTCAAGATATCATACGTTCCGGAGAATTGCGGTCAAATGCGGTTGTAACCGCAATTCGCTCGCGGTTATTGCGGGTGAAAGCCGCAAAGTATTTGCGGTTAAAGAACCGTTGCAAAGCCCAGTTCCAACGCATTCGCCTAAATTCTTCATCATCATCATCATGGAAGTCGATGGAGATCAGTTCGCCGCGAGTCCCACCGGTTATGCCTCAGATGCCAGAAACTCAGATGCCAGAATCTCAGATGCCAGAAACTCAGATGCCAGAAACTCAGATGCCAGAATGAAACCCTCTCCCGATCCCGGATAGATCCCCGCTAATTAGGCGGATTTGGGAGCAAAGCGTCTCCGACGTCTGCAACGAGCGCGAGTCATGCGGCAGACCCTTTGTACATATGGTACACGCTGCACCGCACCCCCTGTGATTTATTGATGGTTTGCTGATGATGGCAACGAATGAATCATGATGAATGGATGGGACATTCGATGCATGTCTTCAATCTCGATCAGCGTGGACGTTCGGGGACTCGAGCTCCGGGGAAATAGAAAAGCGATCACTCGCGCATTCCGAGCGGTCGCAGCCCCCTTCGCCGAAAGCTCGCTCGGCCTCAACTTGGATTTTGGGCCGCTAGCTCGGCGATTCCTCACTCAATGCACGGAGTTATGGGAGGAACTACCTTCCTTTCTACTCGTCGCTAGCGAATCATCACTGCCAGTGACGGAGAGAGTGTAGGATTGAGGCGGGTCCGTAGACCCGCAATGAGGACGTCGTTGAGTTTTCCACGTCGATCGACAATAATCACATGTCCGGGGTGGTTCTCAAGCTGATCCTGTTGGCCCAAGGAGGGTAACAGAGGTAGCCTGTGCTAAAACCTTTGGAGCTGTAGCTTTCCCCATCGAGCTCCCCGGTTCTGCCTAACTTCATTCGCGGCCTCCATCCGCAGTCGGGGGAGTGTTTTATTCTGGCATCTGAGTTTCTGGCATCTGAGAGTCTGGCATCTGAGTTTCTGGCATCTGAGGCTACGCCGTCCCACCGATAGCCACTAGTGGCTTTGGCGTTTCTGGACGCCGGCATGTGTGCAGGATGAGAAGCGATGAATTCAGATCCAAGAACGAACAACACAGTTGAATGCAGGCGATCAAATGACTTCACACTGAGTCGGAGTCATCATACTCCTCGGCTCTCGCTAAGAGTTCTGAAACGTCCTCATCATATTCATCGTCATCTCGCACTCGCAGCTCTCTGTAACTGTAGATGAGCGGATTAGAGGACGCAAGCATGGTGTTTGATATCGTTGGTTGCTTGTCCACTCATTTTTCGTGAATGATAGAGTCCTCACGATAAGCTCTATTCTGAACTTCTTAGGCTTCCTCACTGAGCCTGCCAATCGGCAATGCTGCTTGGCTCAAGATTTGGGGTCGCGGATCAGTGACAGGGAGCTGCGAGTGCGAGATGACGATGAATATGATGAGGAAGCTTTGGAGCTCTCAAGGAGGTCGAGGAATATGATGACTCAGAATAAACCTAATTGATCGCCTGCATCCAACAGTGTTGTTCGTTCTTGGATTTGAATCCATCGGTTCCTACCATGCACACATGTTCCCTTGCATTTCAGGCGCCCAGAAACGCCAAGTCCACTAGTGGCTATAGGTGGGACTAAGGGCGAATCGGCCTTGGTCGACTTCAATGATGACGATGATGAATCGAGGCGAATGGGTTGGAACACACACTTCCAGTGATCGGACCGGGTCGGAAGGCTTTTTTTCTGGGAATCTATGGAGTATCATGGCGATAACAGTCATTCTGATCGAGCTCGCTGTCCGTGGAGCCGAGAACAAGCGCCAGGAATGAAAATCAAGTCAGAAAGGGGCAAACTGTCAGCAGGGGGCGAAAACAACACAATTTCCTCCGAATTTGCGTCTGTATTGTGTCTCGAGGTGCGTTTCGGCAACTGGGAAACGGACAGTTAGACTCTCCCCAGTGTGGGCAGTCGCAGGAACTTGCAATGGGACCGGATATCCGCGAATTACAATTCGCTCTGTTATAGCCTTTTAAACCAACTAGAACTAAAAGTGATCGTCTGCGGATGAAGTGTGGGCAATCTTCTCTTGTAGACCCCGATCCTGTCTGTCCGGAGCTACCGACTCGGCTCCATACGACTCTCGCTTCTGTGTGAAAATTGATGAAATAACCTTACTTTCAGCGACAATCGCGACAAATAAGAACCAGTGGAGAACAGAACTCTCAAGATGCGTGTTCGAAGTAAAATAACGGGCTTCTCTCGATAGAGGTCCGGAATTCGATCTCGGGATATACTAACACGAATGACAGAGCTGAGGATATGAGAGTTCTTAGAATAGAATCAACAGGCATATTGTTATCGACACGAGATGTCTCATCTTCTGGACGCCAGTCATGACATCCATAAGCTGGGAGAACCATCAGAGTCATGAAAAGCAGGCTCACATCGGTTATAAGAGGAAAACCGCGAATAGGAGAGTTCCTTCGATTCCCCAGTCTGTCTCTTATAAGCTCGGTCGACTGTGGCTTCATCTCCTCCGGTCGAAGCAGGGTCTGAAGCTGGTTCATTTCCTCGTCCGTTCAACACGAATGGCAATGAATCATGGCAATGCTTGGCAATGACGCGGACGGCCCCAGACGGTGGCGCTCCCACATAGACCTCTTATGGAGATTTCATAGTCTTCGTGTGTTCAAAGTTGTTTCCACGGTCATCACAACTCCAGGTGAATGCAGGCAGCGATTCGATCCCCGGTCATGATCCGTGATGACTAGGGCACGGAATTCCATGCACTTTTTCGAAATTATCCCCTCATCGCAATCGATTAATCTCATGCAACCAATGGAATTATCTCGGGAAAATGCATGCGATTTCGTGCCCTAGTCATCACGGATCATGAGCATGACCGGGGATCGCGCCAGGTGTTTCTCTACCACCTTCACATTGAGCAGGCAATTCCAGAAGGATGAGGACACACAACTTCAGTGAAAAAGGATTGATGTTCTACTTTAGCATCCGTTTTGGTGGTGCGCAGGGGGCGCTGGGATATGAATCGAGGTCGAACACGTGCCGTAGCGACCGTGTTTCACTTACTGATTGAGATATTGGTTCCAACAAGCCAGTACTCGCGATCTCCGGATTCCAACTGGTGTTCAACAAGATCATCATTGATCCTCCATTCGCGTGTCGCCCCCAAGAAAGCCTCTCCATTCCGCGGAGGGCGGAAGTCATCCGTTGTGGTTAGGGAATGACGTCGAATCCATTGCGACGGAAGACCTCGTTCATCTAACGTCGCGTTAGATGCTGTGGGCTTCCTGTGAGGGAGCACGGCTCCAGTTGGGATGAACGGGTGCTGCGTGGGTCTGCGGAACCTCATTTCTAGGGAGACACTCACCGAGGATCTCTTTGATCGCGGGTTGAAGCAAGCAATGGGCGTATGCAATCCTAAGAACGACGACGAGTCGCTATATGGTACATGAGCACAGTGCATGGTCCCATGCACAGATGACCGCCGCCGCCAGGGGCCGCAATGTCGGCGGACGGCATGCTAAGACCGGATAGTCTTGCGGCCGGAAAGTCCGGGAGCCGAAATGCCTTCGGGCTGAAACGTCCGGCCCGGAATGTCCGGGGCCGGAAAGTCTTGGTCGAGAGAGAGTTGAATCTTCCGTCTCTCACGTCAGACTGCTGGGTGCAGCGCTTATGATTGACCCTCGAGGAGGTCGGAAACAGACAACGCAATATCCTGGAGTTCTGGAGAGACTAATGTTCCAGTACCCTTGCTCGGAAGCCCACCCAAGATTTGCCACGAATATAGGAAAAAATCGCTGCAGAAAGTTCGTGGTCTTCGATTCAGTAACGAATCAAAATGGGAATCATGGGTCTAGGCGAGGAAGGTTCTCAGTTGCAACGGAGAGCGAAGATGGGCGTAGGGTCTCTAGTTATATTCGCTGAAATCTGATGTTTGCAGAGTTCCCATCAGAAATGAGAATTTCGCATTTTGGAAGAGTCAATTTTCCGGACCTGGAGCCCGACTCGGTTCGTGTTTTGCTGAGGACCGGAGTAGCATGAGCTCAGAGTCACGAGATGGGGTTGAGCTCCTGATGATTCTCCAATTTTATCGAGCTTCGATCAAACGCTCTGCCCGCAAATCTCCGTCGACAGCAGTAGCGTTTTTCTGTAATGAGGAAAACGCGTCTAAGCCTTTGGAACATTGGGAGAACCAAACTGCTGAACAGATTTTCTCCCAATGGACTCCGTTCGACTTGTGAGGCAAGGTTCGCCATTTCAACAATGACGGGGGCTCTTGAAAATCCGACCCCAAGGTTGCTTCTGAATGGTGCTCTGAGACTCTCCGCCTCATTTATGCGTGGGCTGGAGAAATTCAACGACACAACCCCATCGCATCTGGTGCACAGCGGGTTCACCTTCCCAACGGAACAGGGAAGCTTCACCAAACGTCACAGTAAACGAATTTTTTTTACACGTCCCGCCAATAGCTCCTGTTATGAATTTTTGCCGGAGAATCGACGAACCCAACCCCCAATGAGAGATTTCCATTGCTCTGAAACCTGCTCCTCTCCCGCCTTGCTGATCCGACAACCCAAGCCGAGCACCCGTTCGCACAACCGTTCTCGATTCTTCTATCGATCCGAGACTCATTGCGGACGTCATTTCGTATTCTACGAAGGCGATTCGATGAGCCGGAACGTTTCCCTTCTAAATCCTCCCTCCCTGGGACATTCTGAGCCATTCTGGATTGGAAAGTCGCGCAACATGTGGACGGCGCCCACGGATGGATGGGGCACGCAGCTAAAAGCGCGGATGCTGGTGGATCGGATGTTCTGAACTCAGGCACCGGAACGTGATTTTGGCGCGCAAACTCTCTGTAAGCCCACGGCTCCCCCATCATCGCAGTTCACGCTTCGGTGGGGACACTTATTCGCAGTATCAGGTTTTCTTTGCCAGCTTTCCCTCCGAAAGTCGAGGGGAGCGCGCTGAGATTGGTATTTATTTATCCTCATAATATAATGACACTTTCGCTTCAGTGGCAAGTAAACTCAGCGGATATTGTATGTTTCTTTCTCCCACTGCTGTAGGAGTCTCTTGGTTTGGTCCATCGTCTCTAGTGAGAGGTCTTCGTCGAGTCCCAGTCGCCTAAGCACTTCCTCGTCCGCGAAGAAGCCATCGTTACATTCACAGATGACGTGGCGCATTGTCTCCGGAACCATTCCGCATTTTACGCAGGTAATTTCTAGTCCCGGTTCGGAGTATAGTCTGAAGCTCCTTGTTCTTAGCATTCCTGCTCTGCTGAGCGCCAACAGGGCGGATCCTCTGCTGTTGTCGTAGGGGTTTTTCTTGGTCCCTCTATCCTTAGCATGGGTCCTGTATCGGGTCAGACTGATTTTCCGACTCATCGAGTCTCTCCATTTAGTCGTTTCAATCTCGCGGATCTTTTCTTTGATCGCTTTGTTGAAAGTTCCTTGGAGTGGGATGCCCTCCTCCGTGAACGTCAGGCTGATTCCTGCACATTCAAATTCACGGCGCAGTTCCTGTTCTCTGTGTATTGCACTTGTTTTTACTCCGGTTAGTTCCATAATGTCCAGTGTGGCTTTCGGCCATCTGTATTCTTGCATGGATTTTACTCTGTTGAGATATCTCACCTTACTTTGAGCTTCTCTTGCTCTGAAGGAAGACCAGCCCAGCTCGCCTGTGACGAATTCGTTTCCCACTTTGCTGTTGGAGATCCCAAGAGAAAATCTCCCCGCTTCGTTCTGGGCCGTCGATATTCTATCTTCCAGAGATTTCGACGTAACTGTCACTGCGTTCGCGTATGGGAGTGCTGGGACGGCGACCGCCTTCTCAGCGTCTTGGAGATTTCAAATCTGTTGAGTCCCCAGAGCGCTCTTGCATGCAGTTGGTTCAGAACCTTCCGAGATTTTTCTACCCAGATGTCCTCTTGGACACTCACGTAGTTCTCATTGTCTGATACCGTGATTCCCAGGTACTTGTAGTACGAGGCCTTCGGTGTGTCTTTACCTTGTACCTTGAGGGTTTTCTCTCGGCCAATCCCACACTCGGAGAAAATCATGATCGCGCTCTTTGTTGGGTTGAATGTTAGTTTCATTTCGTCTCCGAATTGGGACGTGATCTCCAACGACTTTTTCTAGTTCCGCGAAGTTTCTCCCCATCAGGATGAGATCGTCGGCGAAAAGCAATCCGGATATGTTGGTGTATTTCTTCTCCTACGTGTTCCAGAAGTTTCCTCTCCTCCGTACTCTGAAGCCGCAGCCACTGTTCTGTAGGCGCTCTTCAAGTGAGGAGGTGTGTAGTAGGAACAATACAGGACTTCCTGGGAATCCTTGTCGGAGACCACCTGTTCCCTCTACCCACTCTGATGAGTGTTCTCCGTTGACCAGCTTGCTTCTGGTTCCTGTATATGGTCTTCGGAGTAGTTCGATCCACGCCTGGTCCATTCCCAGCTCCCTGAGCTTCTCTTACAGCGTATTTCTACACACTCGGCTTCGTACGCAGCTGAGCAATCCAGGAAGCAACATACCAGTCCCTCTTTCCGAAGTCTGGATATTTCTATGGCACTCGTTAGGATTAAGATATTATCTTCACCTCTCCTGCCGTTCCTGACCCCTGCCTGGTTTCTTTTCCCATCCATTCTGAAATCGTATTCGCCAGGATTTTCATGGATAGTCGGCATAGCACTGGGGAGATTGTTAGAGGTCTGTAAGTCAGGAGGTTGCCCCGGGTGGAGTTTGGCTCCTCCGCCATGACTAGTCTTCCTTCTTTCCAGTCCTCCGGGATCTCTTCCTGTCCATCTAGGATCTTATTTAAGAATTGGGTAATATGTCCTCGTCCCATTCCCTCCAGGTCCTTTACGATTCCGCTTGGGATTTTGTCGAGTCCCATAGCGGATGCTTTCGACAGGGCGACGAGTGCCTTGGAGACTTAAACATGGAAGAAATCGCTGCCACTGGCAAGCTACCTGGATGCTTTCGGGCGAACGTTTCCACCGTGGGAACATCGGCTTACGCATGCCTGCATAGAGCTCTGGATGAGTTCAGTTTAACGCTTAGTCACGAGCGAGTCCGCGCGGGAGTTGCCAGAAAATGTTGCTGTTACCGTGCGCGCGTTCAACGCCGCAAACTGTTCATGCTGGGGGCTCGATTCTCCCCAATTTCCGTCTCCGTGACCGCTATCCCGGTTGTTTCTATCTTCCCAATCTCTGGGAGCTCCTCATCTGGATGGGTCGCCATGAGTATCCTCTTTCCCACATGAGTGAGGTGATTATCCGTTCGGGACCGGGGGATTTCCACTCCCTGTTCGTCTCTCAGTTTATCTCTTCTACTTTCGCCTCTGTTGTCTCGATTCACGATTCGCCAGAAGCGTCTGCCTTTCTCATGTCTCGGTGCGTTAAGTACGTATGAGAGAGTTTTCCGCTCTCTCACTCGTAGCTCCTTCGCTACCGCCGCTCTGACTCTCTGCTGTTGTGTGCGGTACGCTCTCAACGCCTCCTCCTCTCCCATTCCGGGTTTGCGGGCCGCTCCGTAGGCTTGGTGGGCTGCTTTGCGGAGCTGGGTCTCCTCTTTGATTTCTCTCGAGGAAACCATGGGACGATCTCGTACTTTCAGCTTTCGGCATGCTTGCTTCGATGCTGACGCGATTTCGTTTTTCAGTTCGTCGTACGTTACGTTTCCTTTCAATGCATTGGTCCACAGCCCTCTTTGGACTAAAGCTTCTGCTTTTCGGGAATCTATGATTGAGATTTTTTTCAGTGGGTCTCCTGGCCTTTTCCAATTTGCATTGGATCATGATCAGGTTGTGGTCAGTGTTCATTCTTTTTGAGGACGATTGGTCAAGCGCTCATCCTGGCGACGCCTACACGGCAGAGCTGTCGGACCCGTTGCGACCCCCGCTCAAGGCGGTCTCGCTAGTGGGTTTCGTCAGTTCGCCGCGCGGCGGTCGGAGGAACCTGCGTGATAGGCTGCGTGGGGATCGAAGGTACGACTGCAGCGGGAACATCCGAAGAGGATGCGTTCAGAACTGCTTCATGGTCTGCACCGGTGGATCAAACAGCGCTCACGACTCCAGCTCCCACTCGCTCCCGTGCTCACCTCTCTTCTGAGCGCAGGTGCATGGCCTGGGATGAGGGCCTCGCATCAGCTACCTTGACTTCCCGCGGCTATTGTCCGGGGAAATACGGAAGCCTTTCAGAGTCCATGATTTCCACGTTTGACAGAGTTCTTGAAACATTTTCGCCAACACGAAGACACAACATAAAGCGATCAATGGCTGCAGTTTCATGAATCCGTCCTTGTCGAACAACCCTCTTGTCATGTTGTAGGTCAGAAACTTTTCAAACATCGGTGTTCCAGTCCCGAGGAATTTCGCACTGGTCTTGAAGTAGAGTTTCTCGAATCTATTCCTCGCCGCAAGCCTCCTCGCGTCAGGCCCCCTGCTAACTTGGAAGTCAATGACTTCGATTCTCCGGAGTGAAGCGATTCCGGACTGAAGCACTCGTTCGAGGATCTTTCCTGGATGACCTGAGGCCAGCGGCAACTGATACACGGTTGGGGAAGTTTTCGGTTGGTGTGGAATCGTTCCCAAATTCCAAGACTCGCGGTTTGACTCCTTAAAGTGATGGTGTCGCGTCCGTTGATACCGTTGCAGAGGTTATTCTATTCTAGGCTGCAAACGCGGAGGTGAGCTACATACGGGCGCGAATTCCAAGGTCCTCGATATTGTGTCAGCGTCCTGCCAGATTCTTGCCCAGTATGACCTTGAAGATCTCAGCCTGACCAGAAATACGCAAAACAGACCAATGTGGAATATGTTCCGCAAAGAACTCAAAACGAGAGTGCGGGATAAGTTGGACTCCATATGGAGACGGAATATGGAATACAGATCCACATTGACTGTTTATCGACAGTTCAAAGAGACTCGAGGTCTCGAGAGGGAACTATACGATAACTCGCGGGGCAGTCGGTTACTGGCGCTAGCCAGAGCAGGAATGCTCAACACCAAGAGCCGACAAAACTCCCGAGACCCTTCCATAGACACGAAATGCGTTCGATGTGGAGCCCCGGAAACCGACAAACATGTCATTCTGGAATGCGAGGAAGGAAAATACTCCCAGACGGAATTCCCGTACCGACTAGGACTTCACCCTGATTCAACAGCGAGGGACCTGAGAAGGACGATGGATATCCTAAGGCGATGGGAGAACAACGAACTATGATCTGTGAACGCAATACAATTCACCCCTGAAACGAAAGGGAACATATGTGCATATGTAAGATCCAATAAAATCAAATCAAATAAGAAAAAAAATCTCAAAGAATACCAGATGTTGAAGCACGTTCCAGGATTGACCAAGCGACTGCTAAAGCGAGGAAGGCGAGCAGAATGAGGCACCACGTTTCTGGTTTGAATGATTCGATAAGGGCCGTGACATCCACGCTAACCAATGGAATGTAGGTGAAACAGCGACGAGGCTAGTCCTCTCCGGAATGCCATCGTGCACTCAACTGGAACCTGATCGGCTCGAATTCGGCCCGTATCGTGTTCACGTACAATGCTACCGTTGCAAGTGTTGAGTTGCATCTGGGTCCCAAAGTGAATTTAGCATGCGCCGATAAACAGGCGACTGTCCCGCTCACGTGCTGCATACTGCATGTCTTGATCGTAAAGCCGCAAACACCGACAGGTTGCTCAAGTACTTCATGTAACAGATTGTCATGATCCCATGAGGACCAAGAAGGAGTAAGCTGGACTCGGAGCGTAAACCACCTGACGAAAGGGTTCTTCCCATGTCGACGAGGAGGAGACGAGATGGATCTGCTCCCAATTGTGTAGCAGCTAGCTCACTCGCAGCGGCGACTTCGGAGGGGAATGGTTGTCCCAGAATCTGGTCGATCTCCTGGACCAAGCACAGGAGCATGATCATGGTATTGAACATCACATTCTGAATGGCACCCATGTCGTTCACTCTCTTCTTCCCGAGAAGCTTGGGAGGTAACCGAAGAATATATCAGTCCCTGAAATGCGCGACCACCACCTCGATGTGAAAACTGTGGAGGAGCGCTGGACCAGGAATGGAGAATCATTCGAATCTCGAGCAACACTCTGCGTTGCTCTGCTACCAGAGCGGATCGTGTAGCCCACAAGTTTGTCCTATCTCGTTGGATGTTCCCATTCTGGACTACAAGTGGCGAGCTCGAAAATGGAGCGTGAAGCGCTGCTGTTCTTCGATCTGACACAGGAAACGCACAAGTTAGTGATCGACATTCGCTCTCTCCAAAAGAGAACATAGACGCCCCCGCGGTAGATAAGTTTTCCATCAGCTTCTACACGCTTCGTAGGAGGTGTACGGATGTTATACACGGAACATTGATCGTCGAGGATCGCTCGATCCTTCGCGTCGAGATTTTGTTTTGGCACGGTGCCCGCCTCGAGGTCAGGAGAGTCAAATGTCAGAGGGAACAGGAGGCCGAGATCCGACAGAGCCAGAATGGGTTATTTGTGATTTTTGTCTCCAGAGTGTCGGAAGCCTCGGAGAGAATCCCACTCCCACTTCAAGTCTTTGAGCGTCATGTCTACCAAGGGGAGTGTCCGCGACAGCGAGGTATCTCTGAACTTGCTCCACGTTCGCAAGTTCTCTGTTCTCCCGCTCACTCGCAAGTTCACGAACGACTCTTGCCATGGCCAATCATTCGAATCTCCTTCCGAGGACCACAACATCTCTCGGAGGAGCGCGTACTTCTCGAGATTCACCTTGGAATCAGAAGTTCAGACCAGCGATCACTCCCCTCGGGGCTCCCGGTTCTCCTTTCTATCCTTCGAGAGTTCGATAATTGCATCGATGTTCCATCGTCAGTAACCACGATGATCCATTGAGACCTCGTCCATCTTTCGCTGAAAATACTCAGGACAATTTCTCCATCCTAATGAGTCGATGTTGTATTCACGTGCGCTGAAACACGTGATGGAGGCTGATTTTCCATCTTCGACCCGTCAATGACTGCTGCCAGAAAGCTTTCAGCAGATCAACGGTGGAAAATACAGTGCAGGCTTACCATCACTCGGCGCCCTCTCGAGCGATTTCGGCTCATTCTCCTCCACCTGAAATCTGGGAGAAAAAACACAACTTTTCCGAAGTCGCGCGAGCAAGAGGGGAGCGGAGCTCCATCCTTCTTCGAGACGGCGGAAAAGTTCATTTCGCCATTCCGAGAATATCCTCTGAACGGAAAAGTACGCGATAAGTGTGCTCTGCCCATGCGTTCTGTTCTGAACCTGATTCGGAGCGTAGACTACATGAATGATGCGTGATCCAGTATTGGAAGTCGTTTGAGATGAAAAAATCAGGTGAATGAATGTCAAAAATACCTGAAAAGCTTCATTCTGCTCGCAGATGAGTGTTCCGTCTCAAAGTATACCTCCTCTCCCCGAAATCCATCTATTGTGCCAAGATTGGCCTGGATCCCCCTCGCTGGACGTTTTGGAGAATAATGGAGTGCTCGCCTCGGACGTCCGAGAAACGCTCGATTGAATGAACGGAGTCGGAAAAGATGCGGCAACGAAAGATTCGCCGAAATCGTTCGGGATCTGTGCTTTCTTGAAGATCCACTCCCAGCCAGAACTGCTGTTTTTCCTCGCATGATTCCCAGGAGACAAACCGGATAAACCTATTTCGAACCAGCTTCTCGACTGACCGTAATGAATAGGTTTTGGGGGAGGTTCCAATGAGAAGAAGAGAATGCTCTCGCAGGGCCGATAAGCTCAGTGCCGTGTTTCAACAACGAAGCAAGTAACGAAGTTCGGATCAGGTGTCACTCCGCACTCTGGTGCGTGTAATCCACGTTGCGCTCTATTTGGGAGGCTTTCTTTCCGGGCAGGGGTCGAAAAACTGATCGGAGAACGATGTCTCTTGGAATCTGTCAAGTGGTGAGGACGGGTCTGACAACTCGATGTCCTGTCCTTTGTCCACGACCGAGGTCACATACCCGGAATTGGAGGGGTCGTTTCTGAAAATGAGAACGAGAGAGCGACGGACCAATTTCTGAATGGGAACTCGACGCTTTCGGACTCTTCGTCCTGCTGAGTAGTTTCCTGATGAAATCCCTCTCTAAATGCAAATTCTGGACCAATGTCGTCTGACACCTGCGATGCCTGCACAAATGGAAGGCGGGACAGCCATCAGAGATGGGAGGACTGCAATCTAATTCTTCGGGTTCTCCTTCGGCTGAGAGACAAGGGACTTCCAAAACTCGCCCATCGACGCCGTTCGAAAACTAGATACTCGCAACAAGAACTCGAGTGATAACCGAAGCTCTGTTCCCAACGCAGCCTGGGACCCTTCTAGTCGAAACGTCAGGGGGGCAGTGAAACATTAGACTCCAGTGTTGGTGGAGGTTGTTAACTCAACGACGGAGCGGTTTGGAGCTACGTGCTCGGGTGGCAAATGGCAAATGAGCAGGCGGAAACATCATCCAATTTCCGAGAGGGATTTCGGATGAGCGGTCGGACGTCCGGCCTCGGGCGGCCCTTCCTCGGGGAGGCATATTTCCCGACTCCTAAGAGTAGGAACAAAGGAATAGGGGGATCGGGCTCGGGGAAAACCGAGGGAATTTTGAATTTCGCGCGAAAAACAATCGGGAAAAATTATCTCATGGGGTTCCCGAGCTGCTACGGGCGACTCGCCCCGGTCCTGAACCACAACTTGGTGTCTTAACATGATCAGTGATATCATGAAGATCCATCTATCAGTACTGGAGAGATGACCCATATGGGTTCACACAGAACCGCACTGCGTTGCCGGCCGGGGAACTTCCTCCTTCGCCGCGAGTTGTGTACGAGATACACGGTTCGTTCCTTTCGTCATTTCGCTCAACGGGGTTTCACGGGGAACGGGATACTCGGAGAGCGCGCGAAGGGAACTCAGTAGAGCTCATTTTGGACGCATAGAAGTCGTGTCTGATGAAGACTTGATGAGCTGAGCATCGGTGGGAGATTCTGCGGCTCAGTCCATTGATAACCGTCATTACAGCTTCTCTTCGTCTCCGAGCAACGGGACCCGGACGGGGAAAGAATAGGCAAGAGTTGAGAGCAACATCGGCGATTACCGGCGTATATTGATAGCGGCAATACGGCACAACCCGTCGCCTACAACTCGTTGCCGAAAGCTCGTCACCGGATGACTCGTCGCCGCCGCCGCGACTCATCCCGGGATGAGTCGTTGAGTGACAGTTCCTCGCTTGGAGTCCGACATTCGATCCCGCACAGAAGATTCGATTCGCATTTTTTTAGTTTGGGTCCAGGCAGCGCCAATCCACCGGGGGCTTTAGGCCGTTTCCTCGCCCAGATCATGTGAACAGTGGAGTTTCTGTGAAAGTGGGTGTTCGGTGAAGCAGTTCACTTCCGCCAAGGCTCCGATGTCGTCCGCGCAAATTCCAGTACACACCCGATACGAGAATACGTTCTCAATTCTATATCGGGACATTGAATTCATTGTGGAGGACGTGGGCAGAGCAAATCAATGCGCTGCCACAAGGACAACCTGATGTGACTTTTTCCATACTCGAGGGACAGCCATTGACTGAAACGCGAAGCCTCCTATCCTACTCAAAAGCCCCGATCCATTTGCGTAACTTGATAGCAGCAGCTGCGAGAGATCCAGAGCTTTTCAACAGCTCTGCGTGGGTCGTGAGTTCGGACGCGGACTCGAAATCGAGCTAGATCAGCCCGAAACTGTTCCTTGTGTCTTTCACTTCGGTCAGCTCATCCGACTTGATCAACGACCGGCTGGTCCTCTTGGATCCTGGTGTTTGGAATGTCTCATTCGTGAAGAATCCGTGAACCGTTGCTCTCCAGCGGCTCCCAGTCCCCAGTGAAGGAATCCCAAATTTCTTCTGCGCTGTTTCTGTCTGAGGTCAGCCCGAAACGTCTCCTATGAGCAGCTTCGTGCTCGGAATTCTTGCCTAGAGTTCCTAGGAGGAACCGGGACTTCTCTCAGTTTCCGGGACTTCTCTCAGTTTCCGGGACTTCTCTCAGTTTCCGGGACTCCTCTCAGTTTCCGGGAAACTACATGTGGCGAGACGTGCGATTCCAATCAGCCCTGCTCTCCAAGGCCAGGCTGGCGCTTCTGGACATTGCACGGGATCATTTTTTCTTCCCAAGTCAGCTCAAACTTGAAGCCGAGAAATACCGGTTTCATCCCTCTCAATTCCAGAGAATGGTGTCAAACGGCGCGGTCGCGAGCCCCGGCGAGTACAATGAGGGCTCTCTACCCAAACTGTCCCCTCTGCGTCCTTAGGATAGCAAGGGTGTTGTTGATTCGGAGGGTTCAGCAGAATAATGTGGTTCTTCAGGTCGCACGCAGACCTCGGCATCTTAATGCATGGTTCGATACTCCCTCCAGAGTTACCCTAAAATCCCCCAGATAACGGACCCCTCAGATAACGGACCCCTCAGATAACGGACCCCTCAGATAACGGACCCCTCAGATAACGGACTCCTCAGATAACTTTCTCCCGAGGGCCTACGGGGGTTATTCTGAGTTCGATCTCACCATAATTTTGAGGGTCTATGAGGCGATTCCGGGATCAATCTGATCACAATTTCGGGGGTCTATAAAGACGATTCCGGCATCGATCTGACCATACTTTCCTGAGTCTGGAGGGGTAATTCCGCGATCCAGCTGACTATACTTCTCTGCGTCTAAGGAGGTGGTTCCGCGATCTATCTGACAATACTTTTGAGGCTCTATCGAGGTGATTCCGAGATCAATCCCACCATATCCTTAAGGCTCTTGAAAATTCGGAACAAGAACTTCGAGACCCTTGTTGTCGCAAGCTCTCCTCGCCCCTCCCCAGCGGTCCGCTCGTACGAAAGCTTGCGCTCAGCTCGGTCATCCATGGCAAGGCTTTCTACCATGTCGATGCTCTTTCCGTGGTCCAGACTAGGCTTTGCAGAAGTTATTCAACCGCAAGTTTCAGCCGAACTCGAAATTAGAGGGTGCATCTCATCTTTCACGCAAATGATTTGTCGGGAAAGCGTATTATCCGATGACCATACTCAGGAGGACTTAGATCTGGAACTTGGCGCTGAGAAACGAACAGAAATGAACTGATAGACGTGAAAGTTGCTCTCAGCATTCAGTTCGGCACAGCGAATGTGCAGAGTCAATGTTCCGGGAAATGTGATCTAATGATATTTGAGCTGAACCGTTGGAAATCATGAGGCGATCGACTCTGCTCTGCATATTCGGTTTGCTCGCCGAGCTAGTGACATCTTGTGTGATGGCTCCCGTTAAACGAAGTTCTTACACGGTTCCGAAAGGAGGACTCGAACAGCAATCATTCCTGGAGATCTCACTCATCACCTGCAGCCTCTTGATTTTTCAATCGACAAGCCGCCCAGGGACTCCATGAGAGAGCACCATACGCGGTGGACTCAATCTTCCAGACAGAAGGTCTACGCATCCGGTGAGATCAAGAAACCGAGAACTGTAAAGTAGCTATTATGTGCGTCGCACCCGCATGTTTACGCATCCATTGAAGAATCGTGATGAAGTCCTTCAAGAAAACGGGGATCTCGAATGCACTTGCACAGCTACGATGATCTCAGAACCGAAAGCAGCGAGTTGGAGTCAGAGAAAGCTGGGAGCTGCTCGAGGGACGACATCGAGGACAGCATTGACAGTTTGAGACTGGTCCCCAAAGGAGGGCCAGGGGATCAGGACGTCGAGGAATCTAAGAGCATCGCGGGAGGTTGGACCCAAAGTTTCTGCCTATATTTATCAGATGGGAGGCTCTTCAGAACAAGATGATCTAGGTAGTTCTAGATTATGCAATTGTGTCGAAGATATCGTGACTTGCGATTAGGCTTTGCAGCGGTTATTCCCCGCAAGGTATCGAAAGCGTATGTCGGCGACTCGCAGGAGCAGGTTTTTCAAATCAGCTGCTCCTCTGCCGATGAACATCTATAATCACCCAACTCCGCGCAAGATCACTTCCGATTGGACCGGCGAAGCCGTGACTGAGCTGCGAGCCGATCGATGTAGAGCCACATCACACATGAAATCATCAGATGTGCAAAAGCAAACATCGGTGCGCAGATGCCATCAGCCCTGGCAGCCGACAGACGTGGTTCCTGAGCTAGAGTACCAGCTGTGAGAGCTCAAACGCAAGATTCTGCAAGGCCGGACCTCAATCGGTAAGAGGAAAAGACAGCGATTAGTTTCTGCCTCCAAATGGTCCAACAGGAGAGCATGACACTCAATTTGACGTCGTCCGTCAGCTCCCGAGCTGTTGCCAGGTCTCGCTTGCGAACGACCGAGCGTTCCGCTCGAGTCAGTGGTAGCGTCTCTCTTCGCGAACGTCGCTTGCCCTACGTGCGCCGACGCCCACTTCTCTCGTATTCCCTTCATGAAACTCGCGATCACGGCGTGCGTACGAGTCTCGTTCCGCACAACGAATCGCCGCAGACAGAGAGCCACAGATTTTGCACTATTTGCTCCAATTTTTTCAAGAACATCCATTCCTTCCTCGTACATGGCCTGTCCAAGCTTAGAAACATCTTCTCGAAGCGCTGTCAAAAAAATGAATCAATGCAATGTTCGCGGGCACGCTTAGCGACGTGTCTGCTCCAAGGAATCTCAACAATGGACCGGCGCGAATTTCCCCCGTACTTTCCCACAGCGAAGTTGATGGCATCAAATGGATGACTTCTCCTGCCTCGTCATGGATTTATCCTTTTTTTGAAAAACAGTCGCGGTGAACATCTCTATCCTCCCTGAAGAACCATTCCGATGTATGATGTATTCTCGTTGACTCTTGCAGACACGATGAGAATATCATACACAGCGCAGAAAAAACTCGAAGCAATCGCCTACCACAGATTTCATGGTTTGTCGGCTACAACTCTCAAATTTAAAATCTCAAAAAGTATGATCTACGACTGGATGGAAAAGGAGGAAGCTCTCGCAGGAACCCAGAAAAATCGCCGATCATTTAGGAAAGGCTTGGTAAAGAATCCTGAGATGGAGTCTAGGGTAAAAGACTGGGTTCTGGAGAAACGATCTCGAAATAGAGCCGTTCGGGTTATAGATTTAAGGAAAACAGCAGCAGATGATGCCCAACTCCATGGGAACCACGATTTCAAGGCGTCCTCTCAATGGGCCGACAAGTTCATGAGCCGAGATGGGTTTTGCGTTCGGAAACGGACAAGCGTCGGGCAGCCTCTCCCGACCGACTTCAGACAGAAGATGGACGATTTCCGGGAATTCGTCGAGGAAGAGACAGAAGACATCGTTCCATCCAACATAGGAAACATGGATGAAATTCCAGTACCGTTCGATATCGTCTTCGGCAGAACCGTGGCGGTTAAGGGCAGCGACGAAGTGAAAATAGACTCGACCGGTCATGAGAAGAGCAACCTGACAGTTGTTTTGGGCGTCATCGCAGCTGGAGAAAAGTTATTGCCGATGTTGATCCTCAAATGGGTGGATGAACGAAACGCTCATGGTTGAGTGGCTGCGCGAAATTTGGCAGGAAAGGCTCTTCCACGAGGTCGACCCAACCAAGTCCCTACTCATAATGGACTCGGCCCCGTGTCACCGCACAGATCGAGTGAAACAAGAGCTACGATTGCATTCCAAGGTAGGAATGGTTCCAGGGGGACTCACGAAGTGCTACCAGCCGCTCAATGTGGGCGTCAACAAAGTTTTCAAAGACAACTTGCGAATGCTGTGGGAGACTTGGATGTCGAGCGAGGAGTCGGCTTCATAGACGAAAACGGGTCGTCGTAAACGCATGAGCTATGCCGAAATCGCGAGGCTCGTCAAAGACGCTTTCGAGGCGATATCAGTCGAAACTGTAGTCAATAGTTTCCGGAAGGCCCTCAGGCTGGATTCCGACTCCCCGTCAGATTATCATAGTAGTGTTGGAGACGGGGAGAATGCGAGCGCAGACGACGAATGCTCCGGAAGCCGAGAGGAGACCAAGGACCTGGATGATTCCGATTTGTCTGAGGAATCTGACAGGACAGGCAGCCAAGTAGGCGATTCAGACGGAGACTCGCCATGAAGAGCCGGTCATACCCGCATTGCTCCAAACGGAGCGTTGATTGAAGTGCATACCCGTTGTTTTTAATTTTGTGTCGCACTTCTATAAGTAAATTTAATTATTGATCAAGCAAGCGTCGAATAAAGCCGAGATATATTTGTGTGGCATCTTCTACAAAAGTACTGATACCGTTGTGGGAGAGCCTCATCGTTTAGTCGAGTCCCGGAGTGTTCGGGACTGGTTTGGCGGGATGGGATTTCTGTATCGTTTCGTCGATCTGTACCTTTGTGTTAAATTCGGAACCGATCAGACTCTTTCCACTGGAGGGAGGGCCAAGGGGAATATCGACAAGGAATCCTCATCCAAACGGCAGCTATCGATGCAAGGAGGGTTTCTCCGATCCGTCCCTACGGCGAAACCGATTTTGAGTTTAGGCGGTATGTGCTACTTCCAAAAGCTCCATACTTTGTGAGCCTACTGTCGATCAAATTTTCACGGCTCCTTGGTTCCTCCAACCAAACACACTTGAGTTGCGGAGCCCTCCGTCCCTATCTCGCGGTAGACTCTGCGCTCAAGGCTAGTGGACCAATCCGACAAACTCATCGAAACTACTCTGAGTTGAAGGCACAATGAATCATTGCAATGGTGGATGGTTTCCCCTTTTTGTTGACCCCGGGCCATAGCATGCAGGCCTGCTACTGCAATTTCGTCATCTGAGGGGTTCGTCGTTTGGAGGATTTCAAGGTATTTGAGACAATGATACTCTGGAACAACTTCAGTGAGCTCCAAAAATCACCCCCACCGACCGCCAGGAATACGGTCAAGTCGACCTCGGAATCACCTCCATGGACTTCGAAAAGTATGGTCAGATCGACCTCGGCGTCAACTCCAAGGACCCTGGAAAGTATGGTCAGATCGATCCCGGAATAACCTTCACGGACCCCCAAAAGTTTGGTCAGATCGATCCCGGAATCACCTCCATGTACTCCGAAAAGTATAGTGAGATCGCTACCGGAATCACCTCCATCTACTCCGGAAAGTATGGTCAGAACGATACCAGAATCACCTCCACGGACCCCCAGAAATATGGTCAGATCAATCTCAAAATCACCTTCACGGACCCCCAAAAGTTTGGTCAGATCGATCCCGGAATCACCTCCATGTACTCCGAAAAGTATAGTGAGATCGCTACCGGAATCACCTCCATGTACTTCGGAAAGTATGGTCAGAACGATACCAGAATCACCTTCACGGACCCCCAAAAGTATGGTCAGATCGACCTTTGTGGTGCTCGCGGCTTCGTGTTTCCTCCAACGATGCTCATTTTGAGTTTTCATTCACATCATACAGGCCTGCTCCTTGAAGTCCGTTATCTGAAGGGTCCGTTATCTGAGGGGTCTGTTATCTGAGGGGTCCGTTATACGCGGGATTTTAGGGTATCTTTTTCGCCGTATTTCGATCTCTCCGATTGCTCTCGATCACCGCCAAGCCACGCGCAAAGAAGAGTCGACTCGCTGAATATCTTTGAAACGGTTCACATTTTTTGAACGCTCACTGTTCAGCGACGACAACTGCTAGAAACTCTCCGTTCGTCGCGTTTGAGAGCTTGATGAGGTCAAACCAAAGAAACCATAGTCGAACCGCATGGAACTCCTTCCCGACTACAACCAATGGATTTTGGAGCCAGAACATGGGGATTTCGGGTAAATCCGGTTCGAGAAACATCTGCACGACGGGAAAAGAGGACAGGATATTCATTTTTCGCGTCCTCTCGAACGCGAGAAACCGCGAGTCTCCAGCATTTGTCGTTGGTGCACAGTGAGGTTCCGAAGAATGTCACCCATCCCAAAGATTTTCAGCGGTTCGTTTCTCTCCTCCGCAGGGAGTCGAAGGTAATCGGCGGCAATCTGAGAAACCCAAAAGCGGCGAATTCAAACACTTCGAGTGAGCTCTCGGACCATGCTCAAAAATTCATAAATACGGATGGGGCCAGAAAAATACCCTCATCCCGCTGCTCGCTTCCTGCGAGCGTTCAACCTCGGGGGCGTTCTCTTAGGCTTCGTCTTCCGACAGCAGACGAGAAGTTCCTAAAAATGGAGGGTCGCATCAGTTCTGTAACAGACCAGACCCTCGGTAGGATCGATGAGTTTTCATATGGAAATTCTCTTCCCTATAAACATGTTGTTGATGGTCTTGAAACTCGGTCTCGCTCTGATAATAACCCCCGAGCATCGTGGGACTCCCTTGCATTGGGAAAGATTCGGCACCAGGCGGTACAAATGTGTTTCTCGAGCCCGGGATCGTACTTCGGATTCTGCGGAAGAAGATTCCTGCGTTCCATTATTCTCCCTATGATTAGCCCTTCGGCCTGACTCCCACTCGGAATAATGGCAAGCTCGAATGAAGCTAACACCGGTGCGATTTTCGCGAGAGCAAAGTTGTCGCGGAATTCCTCCTCTTGCGAGATTTCAGTTTTGGTGAGAGTCCATTGTTGTTGTACTTTTTCCTGCAAGTGACCCGTTTCGTTTCATCCGTTCCATGGGGCTCCTTCTTCATGTCTCGCACCATGCGTTGCAGTCGACACATGGCTTCACCAAGAGGAACGGCGGTCGTTTCATATCAGTCTTCCCATCTATTACTCCTCGTTTTCATTCTCCATATCATCCTCCTGACCACATTCTGTTCCGTCTTCGGCACCTTCCGCTGAGTCTGAATCTGTTCCTATCAGAATCTGCCGCCCCAACTAGGACGGCGGTACAGGAGGCCTGAGCACCTAGACCATGAACAATTGAAGAGCCCAGATTCGAAGCGTCGTAGCTTCAAATTTTCAACAGTCGAGTTTCCAGTCAGGAACTCATCGAACCATTTCCCGACAACGTTATTTCGCGCTTTTCCCGGAAACGCATCGTTCCTTGTTTCTCTCCACTTCTAACGTTCACAAGAAAGGCACAAAAGAACGTTGTCGGAAACGGGTTCGATGAGTTTCTGACTGAAAACTCGACGTTTGGAAATTTGAAGATACCACGTTCTGTATTTGGGCTCTTCGATGGTCTGCACGTCTGAATCAAGTGGACGTGTGAAGTGTGTTCGCTATGGAATCGCCAAGGTTAGGACGTGCTCACGATTCGCACGTTGGCACTATGGGTCGCCACGGCCGCAAAATCTTCAGTCGATATCTTCACGGTCGCGAGAAGGGCGTCGATGACTCTGTACAGAGGAGAGCCGGTGTGCCGCAGAGTAACGTACGCTCATAGTGAGATAAGTTTCCCTGCCATTCACTGCCCCTCCATCTCTTGAGCTGGACGACTCTCCTGCCTCGAGCGAGGAACTCCGTTCACCAGGAATGGCATCAGCGCGTTTTTTGAAGTATTCTTTCGTGAGACCCTGTTGTGTCGAAAGATGCTCCACGGAAGGACGAGGAGCGAGTCTCTCACTGAACTGACATTGTGTGAAACTGAACCGGTCAAAGAAGACCCAGCGTGGAGCGTCACGGCGGCGGCGGGAATTCAAGGGTATCGAAGCGGAAATGCGGTCTGACTTCGCTCAAATGCGTGATCTCGACCCGAAAGCGTGTTCTTGATCCCGGTTCCAGGACCGCTTGTTCCATGCAGCTCCTGAACTGCCAGGATCGCGCGGCTCCTCTGGTTTTGGGATCGCGGCTCGGAAGTGCTGCCACACCTAATTATCGCTGAATGGATGCGATTCGGCGAATCCCAGAAGCGGGACCGGAGATGGATGGCCGATCGTTCCTGAGGTGAGAACCGGTCGCACTCGCGATTGCACTCCGTCATCCCTGACAACCGATGCCGGCGTCCTGAGTGTGACCAGGTTTACTCAAGGAACAGCGCGGCTTATCTCAAGCACCCTCGTGGCAATAGTAACGTAAACACAGAAGAGATCCTCATCTGCAGTTCTCCCGTGCCGATATTCACAGCGTTCAGCTTCCACCGTTAACTTGGTCGGTTGTCAGATTCGTTCCGTAGCACACGATGTTCCTTTCGCCATTGCCTCGACGGAAACCGACCGGAACTTTTCTCAAACTCCATTCTCGTCATGCTGGAAGGCACACTTGTTGCGCTCGCTATTCACAATCTCAAATGCCGCACGCAACGAACCTTTTTTCTTCGATTTCTCCCGAAAAACTGCACCAGATTACGAACTCATCAGATCACGAGGACGTCAGGTAAAGAACCCTAGGGATATCGCGTCGAGGAGTATCGAAGATTGAGAAGTCCGATCATAGCGCATGAGTTCTGGAAGAACTCAGGGATGAATCGGGGGTGTCCTGGAGATGATATCGTATCGGTCCAGGAATGATTTTGGGGAGAGTCCGAAATGAATTTGATAGCGCTGAGACGAATCCAGGGTAATATAACCTGCAGATCATCGTTCGTCCCTTCAAGGAGACCTCAGTACCCAATTATCTCGGTGCTCCGTCTCGATCAACTCCCTGGGGGCCTTCCTGGCCCATGGCGCGGGAAAGGGGTATCGGAGTTGGGAACGCTTTCTCCTCTGACGTCGCTCTCTGACAGAGTGGCAACAATCCCAGTAAAAGTCGAGCTTTCGCGCTCGGTGAGTCGTCGGTTTGGATTGTCTTGTATATTACCACGGATGCTTCCAAGGAGATGCTTCAAGTCCATGGTTCTTGTCTTCACCATCTCCCCCTTTTCCCTTCCCCGATCTTCGACCAGGTTTATGTCGAGTGAGCCAGGAACAAGAACGGGAACTCCATCACAGCCGAAGGCATAATTCGATCTGCGGCGATATCCCACCATTTTGTTGAAATTTTCGATCCGTGCGGAGCAAACTGCCACGCAGAAAAGTGACCACGTGTATCAATTGACCGTATAAGTAGATATCTTCAGAAATGAATGGGGTCCGCTACAAACTGAACTGTCAGTCGATCTTTTGAAATCTTTACAGCGGTTGGCTCGGACCCTGACATTGCCAAAGTGCCAGAGGGAGTCGTTCTGTGTAACAGCGCACTTTCATTGGCGTTGTGATTGTGTTCGGGATCTATCCCTACTACGATCGAAGGGTGCACCTTTCGAATCCACTCCGTCGCAGCTTCAGAGTCAGGTCCCGACCGTTCTCCGCAAGCTTGGATGAAATTGATGCCGTGCCTCTTCTCGAATCGATGCAACCAGCCCTCGTCGGCATCGAGTTACCCAGCTGCGAAGTCAACTGCGCAGCTTTCTCTCTCAACAACACACCCGAGATAGGGGAATTTTGCGCACAGCTGCTGGAACCAGGTCAACACAGCGTCGTTCACATCTTCATTCTTACTGATGAGTTTCATTTCCTGGTTCAACTCGTTGTCTTCCGATGAGAGTCTCTTGGGACTTGTTTCGGCTTGCTTGCACTTGAATACCGATGACCTTCCAACTCCAAACTTCTTGACTGCTCCATCAGGAGTGTGTGTTTTTAAGTAGTCTAGCAACTCACTTCTCAGCAATCTTCTCAAAGAGGTTGAGAGTCTTCCGCGAGGACATCTTGGCTGGACCGTTGCGATTCTGCTTTACCGTTATGGATCGATTTGAACCTACCGGTGCTATCAGCCACCAGTAACGGTGGCAGATTCGGCGCGTGAATGAGCGCTCTCGAAGAACTGGTGACGCACGACCCATATTTTGAAGCTTTGGAGCTGCACCTCGAATCGAATCGGGCTCTCTGGTGTTCGTTGACCCCTAGCGATGCCTCCACCTCTCACCTCGGCTTCATCCTCACAGAACAGATACGTTTCCAGCAGCCCGTTGAGCAACCCAGTGACGTTGATCTCGTTTACGCGGGGTTTTTGACACGACCAAGCTCCGGAACGACAGTTCGGGCATTGTCCCTTATAACCGAGTTTCTCTTGAGTACGAGTGTCCTGAAAGCGAGGGTGACTGTCTTGCCAAAATCGCACCAGCAGCGGCCGTGCAAGCACGTGTGCCTGCAGTGGGCCTCGCAACTTTCGTCAAAATGCAGGGCCGCGTTCACTCTTCTCCAAACGGTGTCGTGTCTGTGGAACCTGATTGTGTCTGCAATGAGAAGTTCAACCACCGATGAGGACGTTCGGAGAGCGTGGTTTGAAGCCGTATTTTGTTTGGAGCACTGCGTTGCAAGCATTTCCTCGCTCGCGTTTTCTCGTCTGCTCGAGGTTTCTGACGTGAACTACCGACGGTCCAGGTGTCATTCCGTTGGTCGACAGATCGTTGTGCTCCAATTTTGAATCATGATCGCAATTGCCTGTTTGGCTCGCACAGAACCCGTCGAGTGATTACTGACTTCAACGAACGTTTGAAGTGTGTTCTGTCATGCAAACGAAACGTGTACGTCGACGCTACCCCGCTTCTTCGCTCGCTCCGACATGTTCCTCGTGGTTTGTCGCCCAATCGATATTCCGATGTCGAAGAGGCGCGGAATTGATTGACGGCCCCGAAATGAGGAGGAACGATTGGGGACCGATCCGGCAATATCTCTGGGAGTGTATCGAGGTGATATCAGAGTCGATCTGGGCAGAGTCTCCGAAGTTCATTTAGGTGACTTGGCCGGGTCGGTGGGGCCACAATGTTTCGGAGCTATGGGGAGGGGGGGCTCTGGGATCGGCCTTATCATACTGCTGGGGTTTGTGGAGGCATCTCGACGGAAGTCCTCAGGAAATCAGTGGGAAAAATTGAGACTACAGTTCTTTTGAAGAAACTTCCGTGGATTCCGAAAAGGATGGTCGATTCGACTCCGATAACACTCCTGGTGCGCACCGCACCCCAAATAGACTGAGCCAGGGACCGTTGGGCGTCTTTTCCTTGGCTCGTCGTGGGCGCCGAGGTAGTTCTGTGGTTCGACCTGAACCCTCAGGTACTTCCACGCTGGACGCGACGGCTAGAACCCTGAAGCGCCGAATGCCGCCGTTCCAGCTACTCGTTGCTGTATCCGACGAGGATGGGAGTGGAGTAGGGGACGAGACAGCGCAAGAGTCAACGGTCGAGCTCCTCAGAGTTCGTCGGGGCGCCTGAAGCGATGAGTCGGGGTTTCGATTCCAATTTCGCAATTCCGATCCCCAATGAGCTTGAAGCGGATTCATTCAATTATTGGGGGGGGGGGGGGGAGGTCGGATTCGTTTTCACTCTTCTTCTCCCCCAGCTCACGTCGTATGTTGGCCGGATGTTACGACAATCGCTGCGGGACGGAAGGGAGTGCATTAGTGCAGTGGATCAGGGCCCTATGGCTCCAATCGATAAAGCAACCCGACACGCACTAAGGGCCAGTGGACTTGATCCGAGTTGCCTGCTGTCGAGGGGAACGATTCTCCAACTATGGACCGCTGCGCTACCGACTGGCGAGCGTTTGCCGATGTGAGGTACGCCAGGTATTCCCAACGGAATTTTTTCCAGAATGCCAACAACATTCCTTGTTGCAATCTTGATCGCTCCGGATACACTGCCACGCCGATGTCATCCCGCTTTTTTGGCAGCTCCGATACGTTGGTCAGGGTAAAAGTCGCCTCATGGCCGTATAGAGTACTCGCTGGCGATAGCGCCTCGACTTCATGGAGGTCTGTTGAAACTGCTGTCATCGGTGTCTGGTTCACTGTGCCTTCGACGCCTAGCAGAATAGTCTCCAAGTCTTGGTAATATTGGACGGGGTGCGCAAGATTTCCCCAAGACACCTTCCCACAGCTCCTACGATGCGCTCTTAAAACAGGCCTGCCCCGGGTGCGGCAGAGCAAATGAAGGTCCACTTCAGCCCTCTCGTTGCCAACCACTCTGAAATCGGTCCCCCAGAGGTGTTCTCGTGAACGATCTTGATTTCTGTGTCTGCTCTACGGAATGCCGGGCCGTTATTCTGGATGAAGTTCTCCGCAAATTGATAATGGGCGGATGAGTTCCTGGATGGCTTCGAAAACCTGGTAGGTTGACGTGTTCACGGCAGAGATGGGCATGATTCGGATTCGACGATCCGAATCCGGATTCATAGTTCTGCCGGCGAGTCCGGACTCGAATCCGGATTTGAATCCGGATCCGTACTCGAGACCGCTCGTCGAGGCCGAACTCGAAGCCGGATTTGGATCCGGATTCGGATCTGGATTAGGATTCAACGAGCGGATTCGTATTCGAGCCAGGTCTGTAAATACATGCGAATCCGATCTGGCCATATTTCTAGGAGTCTTCGGATGTGATTCCGGGATCGATCTGACCATACTTTTGGGTAACCATGGAGGTTATTCCGGAGTCGATCTGACCATAGTTTCCGAAATTTAAGGAGGTTATTGCGGAGTCTATCTGACCATAACAACATGCACCAATCAACCGAATGAGGAGACAGTCTCAGGAATGATGATGACCCAGCGAAGAAAGACTCACGAATCAGTTCTATACCTTCTAGAAGGATAGTCAGAGTGGACTTCAGAAAGTATGGTCAGAGTGGTCCCGGAATTCGATGGGTCTGTGGATATCGAGAACCACTGATCTAACTAGATGTCAGATCGATCCCGGTATCATCTCCATGAACTCCGAAAAGTATGATCAGATCGAGCGGATCTGGCCTTCCGTCTCCATTGATGTTCGGGAGCTTCCGCGCCGGATGCCCTGAACTGGACTGACCCAAACGCTCCCGCTTTGAAGCGGTGCCTGATCCACCGCTTGAACAGCTTAAGGCATTCACTTGTGGGTTCTGCATCGTCGCCTTAACTTGCGGGCTCGGATCTCAAGGAGTCAGGAACCTTCAAAAATCATATCGGGTGCTGTGTCTGGTTCCGTTGCTCCTGATTTGTTCGGAGACAGCGAACTCCCGGTGGCCGCTGGACTTCGCTCCGCTCTCCGGTGAGTTCCGCTGAGCCTGCAGACCACTGCTGAGTTCCCGACCATTCCCTCCCGATCTGGCGTATGATGCTGTGGCGGATCTGAACTTCCAAATCTTGCCGCTTCCTGGCTGTACCAATCGGCGAATTCTCCGGGACGTTGCCTGGGAGTGCGTTCGGGTCTTGCTGGGCTGGGCAGCCGATGTCAGATGGATCAGAACGATGAGCCAGCTGCTGCTCCACCGTCGGTACCATACCGGACTCCTGTGTCGGGCTGGTTTGCGGTGGTGGGCTGGTCTGCCTGTCTTGGGCGTGTAGTCACTGCGAAGCGTTGTGTGTTCCGCTCTTCCAGTCCTGCTCCTGCTGGCATGGGCTGTTTAGCATTCGCTCATTCTCATTCCAACGTATGGAGTGCTTGAAAAAGTTCGACGCGCTCAACTCCGATCACTCATGCCGTATGATCCGGCGTACAAGACGCACCCGGAAATATGGAAAAAGAGCAGGGAATTCATCTCCTGATCTATCACTAGACCTATTTTCCGTTATAACGCATAACGGAAAATAGCATTCCCGTTATAAGGGAAAATCAATCCGGGGAAATACATGGGAGACTTCCTATCTAACCAGACTTTGCAGTACTTCTCGAGGACCAGCCTCAGGAGTACCAGGAGACAAGAGACTACGAAGATCTCACGCGGCTCTACTGTGTGTGTGAAGTGTGAACTCCGATCTCGCTGATGCTGTCGCTCAAAGATTCCCTCAAAGGTGCTGGTGGATATCTGGAGGATTTCTATCACAAATCATGTATTTCCATGAAACTTCGGGAGTGCGAACCGGGTCTCGAGTTGAGCTCACACAACAAGTTACACCCATCGGCGACCTCTCCTCTGAGATAATATTCGAATGACTTGCTATTTGATGAGGCCTCACGGGACGCGCTCATGATCATGCTCGTATTTGTGCTGCATTTGCTGACGCTATGGGACCGGAACTCTAGAACCCCACAATAACCTCACAATCGAGAATGAGAGAGTTAAATTAGCAGGACCACGAGAATATGAAGAGGCAGTCTATACAGGAACATGTATGAATGTTGACATCACGGAGATGTTTGACTGAACATATTCATGTAAGTTTCAATTGGATCCACCTCATTTTGTTGAAGGGAGTGCACGGATCACGTATCGTCGACCATGAAGAGATCGAGCGAATCATCTCCGTCGAAGCGTCAAAGAAATCGAGCGAAAATTCTTACTCGAAGCGTCACAGAGATTCTGAGACGCGTCAAACCTGTAGCGTCAGAGAAACCGGCGAGGCTCCTCATGATATTGTAACTTGCAGCCTCAAAGGGATTGGGTGAATCGGCTTGCGGCCATGCTCAGGATTCAGCTCTTTGAGTCGATCATTGACGCTCTCAGTTGGATCGTGGCTGTAATCCTTACGATTCCTATAGGAGCTGCGTCCTACTTCATCGTCACAGTCCTCTGAGTCTCCATCTGCTTCGGAGTCGCTGCCTTGGAGTTCTCGTTCGTCGTCGCTGTCTTCCAAAATGGCAACATCCTCGGTGTCGTCAAGCGCATTGGATATTCCCGTTTTCTCGGAAGACTTGGTTATGATACTGTCGTCGATGCCTTCCCACGAACGTTTCAACCATTGAGCGACTTCTCCGATGCTTTGTTCCTTGATTTTGCCGGAGTGCTGTGTTCTGGATGACCGGATCCACCGCCTCCAGTTTTCCCTCGTTAGGTCTTTGAATGCCTTGTTGCTCGAAACATCGAGGGGCTGCAGTTGCGATGCAAGACCGCCGGGAATACCCGCCAAACGAGTCCCCTTCTCAGCTGCGGTTTGCTTTGTTTTGTCAGCTAGGTGGGCACGGAACTGGTCGAGTACCAGAAGAGACTCCCGTTCTTCGGATTGACCCGGGCGACGAGCCCAGACTTTCTTGAACCAAATCCACATGCCTTCTTGGTCCATCCAGCCTTTCGGGTGAACGTGAACGACAACACCTCCTGGAATCGTTTCTTCCGGCATGGTCCCCCTCTTGAAAATGAGCATCGGTGCCAGCTTCACTCCGTTTCCACAGCAAGCCAAGACGGCGGTGTGGTGGTTCTTCTCATTTTCCGTCCTCTCAACGAGCGCCGTCTTGTCCCTTTCATGTGAACCGTTCTGTTCCGAGGCAGATCGAAGAACAGCGGCGTTTCATCCATGTTAGCAAGGAGACCGATGTCGAAGTCGAACCGCCAAGGTTCTTCGATCACCAATCGGTGGAATTTGATGATCTTGTCCTCGAAAGCATGAGGGAGTCGTTGCGCGAGCCTCTTCCGACTCCTCATGAACGGATCTTCCCGAAATTAGAAGCATCGAGAGTGATGACGGTCTTCCTTGCTTCTTCTCGGATGGCACAGATGGAGATAGCCAAATCCGCCGACCTCTGATTGACAATCCCAGATTTCACTGCAGCTCCAAGCTCCGGCCATCGCTCCTCCCCTCTTCTCAGGGCCCTCTTCCTCCTTGGGGTATCGGCGAGAATGGCTTCTTTCCGTCTCCATTCTCGGATCATTTTTTCCGTCGGTGGCGATCCGATCGCCCTCTCCGCAGCACGGTTGCCATTCAGTCTCGCGAATTCGGTTACCTCTAGCTTGATGGCGATCGGGTAAGAATTTATTTTAATCCCTGTGTGCACAATCACGAATCTCCACTCTTCTCACGAGTTTTGCGGTCAAGCTGCGCTCGCAGTTGAACTTCCACGCAGTCAGGTCTGTCTCCGCGCTAACCACGCGACGCTGGCTACGCGTCAAATTCAAATTTCCAACGTTCCCAAGTATGCTCATCAGATGAGACGCACCCCCAATTTTGATACCGGCTCCTCAGAGAAAGGTGCGTCTTATACGCCGGATTATACGGTGACTCCGATTTCGCGATCCCGGTGGAACTGAGATCATGAGCCTCTGTTCCCCCGTCGAAATCATTAAAATGGTCGAAAATTGAGCTGTTTCAAAAGAAAACTGAGTACATCGGCCACCTCAAGCCGTAGATATCGATCTTTCCCGTCACCTGTAATTAGCAGCAATCGATGCAGGAATGGTCTTGTTCCCTGCGGGGCCAGGAGAGTTGTGGCGACACTGATCCGATCACTTTCGAGCTCATCGACCGACAGTAGCTGCGGCACCCAGGCATCGAGTTCTGAGGTGAAACCGAACAAACGTGGTGACGTTCCGCCAGGAATCCGCTTCGAAATGCTGTTCTCATCCAAGGAGGGCTGGGCAGCAGCCTGGGCTCGGCGTGAAACGGAACCAGTGCTCGACGAAGCGACTCGGTGTGCAGCCTAAAACGGGAAACGGTTCGCCTGAGTGATGCACCGCGATCGAAATACGCCCCACGCAGTGGATCACAATGCGTTAATGGCCTATCCTGCTGATCAGCCGTCGATCGCCACCCACTAGATTGCGGAACTTCTCAACGTTATTTTTTTCCGTTGAGGTGCGTGCCTGGTGCACATGCACTGCTATGACAATGCGGCTAGTGTGAGACTTGCAAACTCACTAAACACCGTATTCCCGTTGTCCCTCTTCGGGTCGGAAACCTGCCGAGCAGTTTTTTAGGAGTCCGACGCTTCAGCAATCTGGCGGAACCTGACAAGACTTGGTCTCATCTCAAAACTCGATACCATGGTACCGCATCAACCGTCCGATGAGCTCAGAAGTGGTCGAATCAGTGTCGTCACAACTCTCCTGGCGTTTCCTCGATTCTCATCCATTTCACTGAAACATTCGATGTGAGCAGGCTCGTCGGAAACTCACGAGCTCGGATCCGGAAGCCGAAAGAATTTCGTATATTTCCACGATTTTTTTTTCTGCGACTCCGGCAAGCAGAGTTATCGGCGGGCGAACTTGGGCGCGCCGATTCATCGAAAGCACCGAATACCATAATATTGTTGTGATCGTGAAATTCAATTCTCTCACTTCGGACTTTCAGCTCTCGTGGCTCGTCCAGTCTCTCCGCGTAGAACATAGTTATGTTGCTCTCCGATGAATGAGAACTGATATCTCCCTCGATTCCCAGTTCTCAGGTGACAGCAATTAGCATCCTCATCTCTTGGTGGGTGTGCCCTATCGAGACTAGTTCATCTTCATGAAGAAGTCCCGGTGGTCGTGAGCTCTCGGTTCTACCCTGCGCCAAGATTGTCAGTTTGAGACCACACCTGGTACATCGGAATCGGTTCTGTTGGATAATACGCGAACAGGACGGTCGCCAATGGGCGACCCTGCTGCAGTGCGATTCGTGTCCGCGGTCTTGACGAGGAGCGACCTCCTTGCTCAACTACGATACCGTTGTTTGTGTATATGGCCCTCAGGAGTCGTATGCTTCGTAAGATCGTTATCCTGTCGGATGCTTCGAAGCAGTCCAAGAGAAAGGGTCTGCCGGGATGACATGGAGGGAATCGGCCCCACCGGGAAAATTGATTTTTGATAACTTAAAATGCTCATATCTCGAGAACCAGTGGAGCTACAGCGCCGATAAAAAAAAAAAAAAAACACGTTCTGAAGCTCTTCTCAAGGGCTATCGAGCGCCGTAGGCAGCGGGTCCTGGAAACCACTTTCCTAGTCGAGGAAAATGAAAAAGTTGGTTGGTTCACCCGGAAGGAGAAGGCTGACCATTTTCTCAGATATCGCTGAAAGTACTCCTATCCATCGTCTACTCGCAGGGCAAAATTCACCCCGATGCGAGTTTGCGGGGCCGAGATATCAACAGTTGAACATCGGCGGTGAAGCGGGTTTACCCCAGATCGATCCCGGAATCACCCCAGCCGGCGGCCACGTTCTGAAACCTCGACTCTCCGGTGGGAATTTTGTCGGTATTGCGGAACCGACACCGACGAGAACAAACGACCACGGCAAGATGTCCGGGTTCCCGATCGAGCCGCGTAGATCGCGGCCGTATATTGGCCGATCGTATATTGGTCTTGGCTCGCAGAGAGTCTCAGTGCAGGTGGGGAAGTAGGTGAGGTTTGTTCCGCGTGCTCTTTTGTGTGCAGCTAAGCTTTCTCACTCCAATTTTCGGAAAATTCCAAGCATTGACAAAGTTATAGTCAAAACGGCATCGGTCTGAAAAATTCTCAACTTGAAAATGCCACCCTGTATACGGTGAGAACCATTTCGTCGGCGTTGTGTCCATAGACTCTTCGTAATCCTTGTCATCCCAAAGAATCTTTCGACCTGAATGAAGCTTGGGTTCTTCCCGCGTGCGAAGTTCTCCATTCGCGGGATACAGGTTTTTGAGAGACTTGACAGAAGTCAGGACAGAGCCGTAGGGAACGAAGCCTTCCAGGAGTATCGTTGAGCTTTGAGTTGTTCTTTCCGTTCTGCCCGAGAACTGCTTCGTTTAGAACAGAAGTTTGGTTGTGATGTATACGTAAGTTCATAGCCTTCGTTTTCACCGAAAACTCGCCCGATCAACAACTTCCGGTCGAAAAGTATCTCGCATAGCTCGCGGCGCGTGACTCGCGCGTTCACGAAAACATTATGCGACCAAGAGGAAGCTTCGTCTTGGAAGGTATCGGCGAGGACTCGAGGTACCGTACCGTTTTCTTCCAACCGAGCTAAGCTGATTATAAGCTGAACTGCGGTGAAGACCAAAATGAAGTTTCAGGCTGAGGAGTATGAAGCCTACAGCACGTATCGTAACTCGTGTCTCCAGGTAGGTGTCGTGAAGTGCCGGCAAGAATGAAGCCTTAGCATGTGTAGAGTCCCCCGTGGACAGCGTGTCTGTGATCTTTACAAGTCACACTCTCGTCTCACGTGTCACTTTAAGTGACAAAAAGACGTTCATCGAGAATATTCGATGACGATAGGAGATCTCGAGGCGGATATTTCGATTCTTTTCTGAAGCAGAAATGATGAGGGTTGCGGCCAGGAGATTGGTTTTGAAAATGACCCATGTCGTTTCTTCGAGGTCCTCCTAAAAGTTATCGGGAACACGTCGAGTTTCATTGGACTCGTGGGGGTCGCATTCGAGGCGCAAAGAGAAGCCGGTCATTCGCCAGCAAACCTCTTGAAGTTATCTCGTTACCTCGAAAAAAGGCAACCGATCGTATCAAGAATTTCTTCGGTGTCGAGGGTGATTTTGGCGACCGCAAACCGAATTAGGGTGATTTCCGGTTGAAGTCAGCAATTGTCGGATCGAACTGGCAGCACATTATTCGGATGATTTACCCATCCCTAGTTAATTTCCAGAATTGAATCGACTCTCCTCAGTGAACCAGGCGTAACCTACGATTCCGCCTCGTTAAGGAGTTGCTAGAGGCAATTCGAGGAAAACGAGATTCGCTAACGGGCAGGGCCATGAGAAAAGAGCGAATGCGATCGCTTGCTACCTTCCGAGGAAACAAGATAACTTCAATTGGTTTCCTTGGGAATGACCGGCTCCTTTTTGCGCGATCGATTGCGACCCAAACGAGTCCGACCCGATGAAATTTCAGGTTTTCGCGATAAATTCTATAATAGTAGGATCTCCAAAACAAGCAGAGGGTCATTTTCATAATCATACTCCTGGCCGCAAATCTCATAATATCCTCTTCAAAAAATCAGTGGAATGGCCGCCTCTATCGAGTTAACTTTGATTTTCGGGAAAATTCCAAGAATCAATCAAGTTACGACCAGAACAAAATCGGCCGTCTGCAAAAACAAGTCTGCAGGGGTGATTCCGAGACCAATCTGAGCATTACTTCCCAACTCTGGAGGGGTGATTCCGGGCTCAATCTAAGCATTACTTCCCAACTCTGGAGGGGTGATTCCGAGACCGATCTGAGCATTACTTCCCAACTCTGGAGGGGTGATTCCGAGACCAATCTGAGCATTACTTCCCAACTCTGGAGGGGTGATTCCGGGCTCAATCTGAGCATTACTTTCCAACTCTGGAGGGGTGATTCCGGGGTCGATCTGAGCATTACTTCCCAACTCTGGAGGAGTGATTCCGGAACCGATCTGACCATTACTTTTCAAGTCTGCAGGGGTGATTCCGGGGTCGATCTGGGCATTACTTCCCAACTCTGGAGGGGTGATTCCGGAACCGATCTGACCATTACTTTTCAAGTCTGCAGGGGTGATTCCGGGGTCGATCTGAGCATTACTTCCCAACTCTGGAGGGGTGATTCCGGAACCGATCTGACCATTACTTCCCAACTCTGGAGGGGTGATTCCGAGACCAATCTGAGCATTACTTCCCAACTCTGGAGGGGTGATTCCGGGCTCAATCTAAGCATCACTTCCCAACTCTGGAGGGGTAATTCCGAGACCAATCTGAGCATTACTTCCCAACTCTGGAGGGGTGATTCCGGGGTCGATCTGAGCATTACTTCCCAACTCTGGAGGGGTGATTCCGAGACCAATCTGAGCATTACTTTCCAACTCTGGAGGGGTGATTCCGGGGTCGATCTGAGCATTACTTCCCAACTCTGGAGGGGTGATTCCGAGACCAATCTGAGCATTACTTCCCAACTCTGGAGGGGTGATTCCGAGACCAATCTGAGCATTACTTCCCAACTCTGGAGGAGTGATTCCGGAACCGATCTGACCATTACTTCTCAAGTCTGCAGGGGTGATTCCGGGGTCGATCTGGGCATTACTTCCCAACTCTGGAGGGGTGATTCCGGAACCGATCTGACCATTACTTTTCAAGTCTGCGGGGGTGATTCCGGGGTCGATCTGAGCATTACTTCCCAACTCTGGAGGGGTGATTCCGGAACCGATCTGACCATTACTTCCCAACTCTGGAGGGGTGATTCCGAGACCAATCTGAGCATTACTTCCCAACTCTGGAGGGGTGATTCCGGGCTCAATCTAAGCATTACTTCCCAACTCTGGAGGGGTAATTCCGACACCAATCTGAGCATTACTTCCCAACTCTGGAGGGGTGATTCCGGGGTCGATCTGAGCATTACTTCCCAACTCTGGAGGGGTGATTCCGAGCTCAATCTGAGCATTACTTCCCAACTCTGGAGGGGTGATTCCGGGCTCAATCTGAGCATTACTTCCCAACTCTGGAGGGGTGATTCCGGGCTCAATCTGAGCATTACTTCCCAACTCTGGAGGGGTGATTCCGGGCTCAATCTGAGCATTACTTCCCAACTCTGGAGGGGTGATTCCGAGACCAATCTGAGCATTACTTCCCAACTCTGGATGGGTGATTCCGAGACCAATCTGAGCATTACTTCCCAACTCTGGAGGGGTGATTCCGGGCTCAATCTGAGCATTACTTCCCAACTCTGGAGGGGTGATTCCGAGACCAATCTGAGCATTACTTTCCAACTCTGGAGGGGTGATTCCGGGGTCGATCTGAGCATTACTTCCCAACTCTGGAGGGGTGATTCCGAGACCAATCTGAGCATTACTTTCCAACTCTGGAGGGGTGATTCCGGGGTCGATCTGAGCATTACTTCCCAACTCTGGAGGGGTGATTCCGAGGCCAATCTGAGCATTACTTCCCAACTCTGGATGGGTGATTCCGAGAATATCTGAGCATTACTTCCCAACTCTGAAGGGGTGATTCCGGGCTCAATCTGAGCATTACTTCCCAACTCTGGAGGGGTGATTCCGGGCTCAATCTGAGCATTACTTCCCAACTCTGGAGGGGTGATTCCGGGCTCAATCTGAGCATTACTTCCCAACTCTGGAGGGGTGATTCCGAGACCAATCTGAGCATTACTTCCCAACTCTGGATGGGTGATTCCGAGACCAATCTGAGCATTACTTCCCAACTCTGGAGGGGTGATTCCGGGCTCAATCTGAGCATTACTTCCCAACTCTGGAGGGGTGATTCCGGGCTCAATCTGAGCATTACTTCCCAACTCTGGAGGGGTGATTCCGGGCTCAATCTGAGCATTACTTTCCAACTCTGAAGGGGTGATTCCGGGCTCAATCTGAGCATTACTTTCCAACTCTGGAGGGGTGGTTCCGGGGTCAATCTGAGCATACTTTTCAAAACCATATTGCTGACCCAGTGAAGAGAGGGAAAAGTGCCTCGATCGCAAGGAGCGCCGTCCAACCGCGCGGAGCGCGGCCGACTCCAGTCGGCCCAAGGCCGGCTGGTTTAATTCATATCAGAATTAAATCTGAACCATCTTAAGACCCAAGCCCACCGCTGGCGATGGGATTTGCGAGGCGATAGGAAGTGTTACTGAAGCAATACCGAAAGGTGATCCCGGGACACTTCTGAGGGATGGCTGAGAGGTTCAGCCGGAAAAAAAAGGAATCATCCCCATATCTTCCACGAAAAGTGCGGACAAACTGACAGACTACGACTGACTGACGATTATATATAGTAAGGATAAGGATTCGCTTCGTCTGTCAGTTGGTTTGTCAGTTCGTCCACACTCCTTGTGGAAAACGTGGGGGTGATTCTGGGACCAATCTGACAATACTTTCCTGAGTATAGAGGAGTAATTCTGGATCCAATCTGACAAGACTTTTTCAAACCTTGAGGGGTGATTCCGAGACCGATTCGACCATTGCTTTCCAAGTCTGGAGGGGGGATTCCGGGACCAAGCGTACAAGACTTCTTCAAACGTGGAGGGGTGATTTCGGGACTAAGCTGACAAGACTTTTTCAAACCAGGAGGGGTGATTCCGAGACCGATTCGACCATTGCTTTCCAAGTCTGGAGGGGGGATTCCGGGACCAAGCGTACAAGACTTCTTCAAACCTGGGGGGAGATTTCGGGACTAAGCTGACAAGACTTTTTCAAACCAGGAGGGGTGATTCCGAGACCGATTCGACCATTGCTTTCCAAGTCTGGAGGGGGGATTCCGGGACCAAGCGTACAAGACTTCTTCAAACCTGGGGGGGGATTTCGGGACTAAGCTGACAAGACTTTTTCAAACCAGGAGGGGTGATTCCGAGACCGATTCGACCATTGCTTTCCAAGTCTGGAGGGGGGATTCCGGGACCAAGCGTACAAGACTTCTTCAAACCTGGAGGGGTGATTTCGGGACTAAGCTGACAAGACTTTTTCAAACCAGGAGGGGTGATTCCGAGACCGATTCGACCATTGCTTTCCAAGTCTGGAGGGGGGATTCCGGGACCAAGCGTACAAGACTTCTTCAAACCTGGAGGGGGGATTTCGGGACTAAGCTGACAAGACTTTTTCAAACCAGGAGGGGTGATTCCGAGACCGATTCGACCATTGCTTTTCAAGTCTGGAGGGGGGATTCCGGGACCAAGCGGACAAGACTTCTTCAAACCTGGAGGGGTGATTTCGGGACTGAGCTGACGAGACTTTTTCAAACCAGGAGGGGTGATTCCGAGACCGATTCGACCATTGCTTTCCAAGTCTGGAGGGGGGATTCCGGGACCAAGCGTACAAGACTTCTTCAAACCTGGAGGGGGAATTTCGGGACTAAGCTGACAAGACTTTTCCAAACCAGGAGGGGTGATTCCGAGACCGATTCGACCATTGATTTCAAGTCTGCAGGGGGGATTCCGGGACCAAGCGGACAAGACTTCTTCAAACCTGGAGGGGTGATTTCGGGACTAAGCTGACAAGACTTTTTCAAACCAGGAGGGGTGATTCCGAGACCGATTCGACCATTGCTTTTCAAGTCTGGAGGGGGGATTCCGGGACCAAGCGGACAAGACTTCTTCAAACCTGGAGGGGTGATTTCGGGACTAAGCTGACAAGACTTTTTCAAACCAGGAGGGGTGATTCCGAGACCGATTCGACCATTGCTTTTCAAGTCTGGAGGGGGGATTCCGGGACCAAGCGTACAAGACTTCTTCAAACCTGGAGGGGTGATTTCGGGACTAAGCTGACAAGACTTTTTCAAACCAGGAGGGGTGATTCCGAGACCGATTCGACCATTGCTTTTCAAGTCTGGAGGGGGGATTCCGGGACCAAGCGGACAAGACTTCTTCAAACCTGGAGGGGTGATTTCGGGACTAAGCTGACAAGACTTTTTCAAACTAGGAGGGGTGATTCCGAGACCAATTCGACCATTGCTTTCCAAGTCTGGAGGGGGGATTCCGGGACCAAGCGTACAAGACTTCTTCAAACCTGGAGGGGGGATTTCGGGACTAAGCTGACAAGACTTTTCCAAACCAGGAGGGGTGATTCCGAGACCGATTCGACCATTGCTTTTCAAGTCTGGAGGGGGGATTCCGGGACCAAGCGGACAAGACTTCTTCAAACCTGGAGGGGTGATTTCGGGACTAAGCTGACAAGACTTTTTCAAACCAGGAGGGGTGATTCCGAGACCGATTCGACCATTGCTTTTCAAGTCTGGAGGGGGGATTCCGGGACCAAGCGGACAAGACTTCTTCAAACCTGGAGGGGTGATTTCGGGACTAAGCTGTCAAGACTTTTTCAAACCAGGAGGGGTGATTCCGAGACCGATTCGACCATTGCTTTTCAAGTCTGGAGGGGGGATTCCGGGACCAAGCGTACAAGACTTCTTCAAACCTGGAGGGGTGATTTCGGGACTAAGCTGACAAGACTTTTTCAAACCAGGAGGGGTGATTCCGAGACCGATTCGACCATTGCTTTCCAAGTCTGGAGGGGGGATTCCGGGACCAAGCGTACAAGACTTCTTCAAACCTGGAAGGGGGATTTCGGGACTAAGCTGACAAGACTTTTCCAAACCAGGAGGGGTGATTCCGAGACCGATTCGACCATTGCTTTTCAAGTCTGGAGGGGGGATTCCGGGACCAAGCGGACAAGACTTCTTCAAACCTGGAGGGGTGATTTCGGGACTAAGCTGACAAGACTTTTTCAAACCAGGAGGGGTGATTCCGAGACCGATTCGACCATTGCTTTTCAAGTCTGGAGGGGGGATTCCGGGACCAAGCGGACAAGACTTCTTCAAACCTGGAGGGGTGATTTCGGGACTAAGCTGACAAGACTTTTTCAAACCAGGAGGGGTGATTCCGAGACCGATTCGACCATTGCTTTCCAAGTCTGGAGGGGGGATTCCGGGACCAAGCGGACAAGACTTCTTCAAACCTGGAGGGGTGATTTCGGGACCAATCTGAACATTATTTATTGCCTTGAACATTAACATTACGCGGCCGGCTGTTTATATATGGTAGGGATAAGGATTTTCCCTGAACGAAAGCAAGCCACTCGAATGCGAACAAGTTACACGTTGCGATGATCCTGTCGTCTGCCATGTTCTCTGAGATGAGGGGAAGAAGCAAGCCTCTATTTCACTGCGACGGCGTTAGCTCGAAAACTTGCTGACTCCAAATGATAATGCAGAATGTGTGAGAGGAAAAATACTGAGACTGCTGATGATGACCGTGCAGACGCGATGAAAATCAATGCGGAGACGATCTCAGAGGAAGGGGAACGGGTGAAACAGCTGGAACCCGAGGAAGAACACAGAGGAGAACCGCAAACGACGGAGAAATCGTCGTGGGCTGGATACCATCTGTCATATCAGAATGAAGACAGGACAGAGAATAAAACGCTCAAAAAACAATCAATCAACCGATCCCAACACATGATGCGAACAAATTGCGTCGTGAGCAGAACGAATATGTCGGTAATCGATTCCCACACTGGGATGCCCTCAAAATAGAAGAAGTTCCGCTCTAGAACACAATCTTTTCCTTTGGAGTTCTGCTCCAGGGTCAGACTCGTGGAGAGGAATTCCAAAGCAATTCGAAAGCCTTGCCAGGCTATTTTGAGTTTTGATACGACTTGGGTCCAACCTGTAGCATCTTCGGGGGAGCTCCACGTTGTTGGGAGCATAGAGCCCTGAGTTTCGCGGAGTTGGAGCAAGGCCCGACGAGGGCGCTGGGAGAGCTTTCGGAAAGGGTCGGTGGTGAGATGTTCAGGGAACTCTACAAGAACTTCATTCATTTACTCGAGATTGGCGCGAATATGAGTTGATTCTTCGATGTGAGAAAAGTGCTAAACACAAAAAGTTCAGTGCTTCTGTCGCAATGAAGATATTGACTCCTACCCCGAAGCAAACCACCGAAAACAATGTGCCGGCGACCACGGAGGCATTGACGGTGTTCAGGCTAGAACTTGACGAACGTTTCTCTTACATGTCCAAGGAAGAATGTGGGATTGCGCTGCAGTTTTGGAAACAAAAAGGTTTGCTTATTCTGAGTTGGTTGGCTAAGACGCTCCAGGTTGCATGATGTTTTCTGCTTCCTCCGCTAGATACGGGAAAGCCCAATGACCGGGGAGAAAAGCGTCTCCGGCGGCCCCCTCAAGTTCTCTGGCTTGTTCTGACGCACGATTTGGTACTTGGCAACTGGATTCGGAGAGCCCAGTTTGATCTGAGAACCAGGACAACTTACCCACGACCAATCCATAATATTGAGGTCGCAGAGAGAATATTTCCATGAGCGATGGACCCACCTACGGACGTGATTCTTCCAATCGTCATACGTCATTCGTTGTAAACCTGGTACGATCTCTACCCGCCAAACAGTTTTTCTCAGCGATATTCGATTGCGTGCAAAATTTCATGTGACTGCGACCTGGTTATAACTCACCGTTATGGAAAGAGGACGCTCAGTGGTTTGCTGAATGATGACACAGGTCCGATCGAGTCCCGCATTGCCAGCTCTTCGTCGCTGTTTCCACTTTTCCACCTCCTCGTCTTCGACGACGTTTCATATCCAGCGCGAACTTGAGCCTGCTCGCCTGGGAAAAGCACGGCCGCGAGGTCACCGCGAATGATTCCTCGGACGGTTGAGAAGCTCAGAGTCCTCTCTGCCTAAATATCCGAGCATTGGGAGTCGCAGATCGGCAATTCCAGCCAGGGATCCGGCATTCTCTTCATCAGAGACTCTTCGTTCCTGACTCCTTTCATAAAACTCGGAACTGAGTTGTCGGAGCTCAAAACTGACTCAATCATTCAAATGAAATTGTTATCTGACAGCGGGTTTAAACCTGTTCTTGGACAAACTCGGAATCTGGCAGATGAACTTCAGGGTTTGCAGACTCCTACGAGCGCTCCATTCCTCCTCCTCTCCACGCTCACCTATTCCCCACACCCAAAGCGGCTGTTTCTGTTGTGGTGGGCCGTGGATACCCCGTCATGGAAAACCTAGGCCCTGGAATAATCAGGCCCGCGAGGGTTCCGCGCGAGAGACCTCGCACCAGACATCCCGTGTTGCGATGCAATGAAAGAAGCATTCCACGCCGATTGATATCGTTAGAACATGGGAGTTGCGGCGGGAACTCACGGATGAGAATTAGCTGTACGGAAGGTATCTCGCCGAGAGCGACTGGGAACATAGCGGATGCTTGACCCGAATACAGTGTTGTCGTCTTCTGTCACACGCGTAGCATCGATCAGGGATGTGGTCGTCGTTCTCCAAAGAAACTCGCGACAGTCGATTTCCGATTCTCGGACCGACATCCAGCTGAACACAAGATCCAACTTGAAGACCCTAAGGGTAACCATGACTCCTTTTTTCATGTTATTCCTCCCTGCATCCTGGGAAGGTCCAGCAGTTCCACGACTCTCAAAAACGTGACTCCGTCCAGTCCGGCTCGAGTTGTCCAGCACCGCACGAGCTGGTGCTGAATTCTTATCTGTCTTCAAACTTCTTGAAAATGCTCGGGTATCGTCGGGAAGCTGCGTCGCTGACTCGTTCCAGTGTAATGGAACTCCTTGTTCGACGCTGAGTACCCGCCGCGAGCTCCGCGCGAATCGACTTGGCGACCGAAATCGATCTCGACTTGAACTTGACTCCGACGAGCAGCCTTGAGTGTTTTCCCTGCAGGCGACATTCGTCGAGCGTGAATCCATTTGGATCCTGAATTCTCTATTGATTACCGGCGAGTAAACGGTCTCCGGGCGCGAGTGCTCGCTTGTGGGACAATATCGGTATGGGTCGGACGTTCGACGGGGCCTTTGTCAAATCGATGCACGCATTCTGGAGCTATGCTCACCCGTTCGTAGCAGGACATTCTCCGCGTGAATCCGTACCGAGTCTACCTTTTTCCTCGATCAGTTATCTGACCTCGGATCCTCCAGAGTCACCAAGTGAACGCAATGCTCGAACTCGGAGATCACAACATATCAGTCGGCACAAGACCTCGCATGAGACCGCAAGCCGCGGTTCGCAGTTAATCGCAAATCGTAATCCTGAGTCCGCGACTAAAAACCTACATCAACCGCAATTATTCAGTTCCGGAGCTCCAAGTTCAAATAGATGATTTAAAATGCGCCTTGAACGACACGAAGCTTCATTAGCTGTGATGCGAGGTGGGTCAGTTTGAAAAGCGGAAAAAATATGATGATGATTATCATCATCACAATCACATGCTTGCCCCCTCATCCCCCGACAAAAAGCGTCGAGCGCGCTGACCTTCATGCTCATTTCTCACCCTGCAGAAGTCGGTGCACGGAGAAGTTGTGCTCCTCTTGAATCGATGTCGGCGGAATCGTTGATAGAAATTTTCGCCCCCGTTCGAGGAGAGGTCCTCCTCATGTTACGAAAGGAGCGAATACTTGGCTCAGATCCACCGAGCTGGAGGCTGGCCTCTGATTGAGGGCATGTCGAGTTCGAATCAAACGGCGCCTGATAGCTCCTTCGACACTCATGACTAGAGCGTGGACTATTGTCTCTGTTCTCAACCTCTAATATATCCATATAGGGAAATGGATGAATGGGTCTCTGATGACTGAGTTTATCAGTTCTCATGGCAATGAAGCAAAATTCATGAATCTATCCATTCTTTGAACTTCCAAGCTCTACTCATGTCAATGAGGACAGGGAACGACGAGGCTTATTCACTCCGAAACGCGCTGAGAGAATCGAAGGTCCGCGGATCAGAATACCGCGGCTAATAACCGCAAGTCTTGCGGTTCTTCGCAGTTGACGAACCACCATTTATTGGTGTTCGCCAACCGCGGTTGAGAACCAATGCAAGGTCTAGTCGACAATCGGTAGTATGAGGAAACATGCGATTTGGGAATGAAAATTATAATGGCAACAGCGGTCGTCAGCGGGAATGACGAAGGTCGCACCGGTTCCTCGTGGGGTCTTCGCCAGTCCTGATGCGTACGCCAGAGATCGGAAGGGGCTCAACAGATCACCTGGCTTAGTCGTGTGGTTCATTTTACCTAACGTTCACTTTGATGGTCCAAATTTCTGACACAGGTAGAACCGGGATGTTTCCTATGAACTGGTTCAGGGAGCCATCCGCGTTCAATGACACCCTGATTGTGTTGAACAGCTGATTCATGGCCATGGTATCGAAGCTCTTTCATACCCCCATGAGTCAGTTCTCTTCCTCGGGGGAGAACCTGCAGGATATCAGCCTCGGTCCGGGTCAAATTTTTGGCCGAAGCGTGAGCCAACGGACTTAGCTATTGGTCGGTACTTTATTGGCAGCAGGCTGGTGCAATTCCTCACTAGCTTCCGGAGCTGCCGTCACCCTCCTCTTCTGTGGGAGTGTAGGAAAAGTATCCTGCAGCTTTCCGGTGCGTGTTCCCTCTAGCAAGGGGCATTTCTTAGAGAAACCCAATAACACCAACAAGAGCCGCTCCTCCAATCATCTGCTGAGCTCTTTCGGCTCCTCGTGCGTTTCTGGCGGGATTCTCACTACGTTGTCAAGAGACCTCAAATCGGGAGTGTGGAAGGATTCTCGGACTCATTTTCTCGAAAATAGCTCGTTCTCTGTCAACTCGCTCCCTGCAGTTAGACGCTCCGGAAGGCAGCCCGAAAATTGTGATCTGACCATCCGAATTCTTCCGATCCGAAAGTCGGAGCCAAGGCGGCATAGATATAGGATCAGCAACGTGTGATCAGACCCGATGTACTACACTTCAGATACGCTCGAAATTTGTTCCCGACTCGGGAAAAGTCGGCCGCGGCGCCCGGACGCGGGGGGATCAGGCGGGTTCCCATCTTGCCGCAGCCAGAGATGGGAGTTCTCGCTCCTGTCGCGGGGCAACCGTTACGGGGAGCTCCGGTTTCAAACAAGAGAGTTCAGTGTAAGGGAAAGACGTCGTGACGTTGTTCGTTCCCGAAATCGAGAACAAAGCTGCTTCCCCGATCTCCCGTGACTCGGGACGCATGCGATACGAAGCCATACGGCAGCCATTTGTTTAGTTTCATTGTTGGAGAAGCGCTGAGCGGATTCCTTTTTTTCTCAGCAACAGGATTCAAGAAGCTCCTTCCCGGAGGATCGTCTTTCAAACGCGGAACCGCTCCGACTGTGAGGCTGAAGGGAGCCGAGGTCCGCCCGCTGGCACGACACGGAGCCTCTTCATTCGAGGTCAGGTCCCAACGCGGCCGGTTCTCGTGACTCTTCGGTTGCGGACTTCGTTGCCCTCGTTTCCAGAATGCGTGCGCGAAGCTCTCACTGCTGCAGTTCCAGAATGATGACAAGGCTCCGAGTAACGAGACTGAGTTATTCTCCGAGCCTGAACTGTTTACGACAGCTCTTCGCTGCATCTCGATACATAAATCATTCATCAACGGGCGGGCCGCTAAAGTGGGAGGATCATCGAATCCATGAAACGTGCCCTCGATATTCTCAGCTGGAATATGGCGCACTTTCGGGAACTGTCGCCGTTCCCCCAGTCATGTCCAGCACAACTCGTATGCGCATCGAATTCGCGGGTACATGGTTCTCCAAGCGAGGGGTGGATGCGTGAGACTGATCTCGGAACCCGAGCGACCGTTCGCCCCGCGTGCTTCCACGCAGATATCCCGGGCCCGGTCGGCCTCCACGGAGCCTGGTCGACCAAGACATTGGGTCGGCCCCCTGCTCACCTCCGATCCAGGAGGACTTTCTCGAATAACGCTGTTTATGGATACCGAAACGAACCAGGAGGTTGCTGCGTCCGACGGAGATCGTTCAACGATCGGTTCTCGTCCTTTTCTGCCTGCGGTAGACCTATCGGCTTGCCCATTCCACCCTATCCGGCGCCGTTCGGCGGGAAGGATCGGAATGCGACTCCGTGCTCGGGAGATGGCCGGCCGGAAGCACGAGGCACAAGTGGTGACCGCACGGAACTCGGTCAAGTTGTTTGGAGTGTCGGCTAATTCAACCTGGCCCTCTGATTTGTTCCTGCACCAGTTTGGCGGGAGGAATTCCCCGCCGCAAGGTTGCCGATAATTTTCGAATTGTCCGAGTTCCCCTTGGAGGGGGGGGAGTGGCTGGGATGGACGAAAACCGGATTCGGGCAGAGAAAAGGTGGGGGAGTGGAGAAATCCAGCGATAGGGAACCTGACCAAGAATGGAGGACTTAGAAAAGTGACGGGGTCGGAGGAGAGGAGTTCGAGGACCGTGGGGAGCCTGGGAACTCAGAAGCGGAACCAGCTGAAACACCCGAGGCGGACTTGGAAGATTAGGAGTGGGGTCTTTGACGCGTTCTCAGGGGCCGTCAGAATTTTATCGCTGTGACCGACTTGAGATTATCCCGTCACTTTTCACGCGAACTGGAGCGGTGGACACAGGGCAATTCCGAGAGGCAAGCTGATAATTGAAAGCCCCCCCCCCCCCCCGGAAACGCGTGCATGGAACGAGCGCAGGCGAGGCGGGTCGGACAAAGCGAGCGACGCACCACTTGGGAACATTGGCTGTGATGAAAGCGCGAAGAAGCTGCTTCGAGTTTTTTCCTCGAAGAAAGCGTCAAGAACTTTCCCAAGTTATGCTTCCGTTACTCGGTGGGAGGATGCTGCGACCCAGAACTGCCGCGTCATGAGAACGTCCACTCAGCCGAGAGCAGTAAGTTAGCGTAAAACAGAAAGATGCTCTCGACCCACATGGGCAGCCGTGGAGTATCAGGGTGGAGGAATTCTCCATCCAAGCAAGTTACATGCACGGGCGGTCGGTACCAAGAAATCGGTGTAGTGCTTCCAACATTTATTGTATGTTCCGAATGCGGCCCGAATCAGCTTGTGCATGCCAATCCGGCTCGGAGCAAGAGTGAGCGAAGGAAAGCGGCTCATGAGCGAAGCATGCAGATAATGAGCATCATTATCTCTCCTTTCGAGCAACATATCCTTTGCCCCCGGGGATCGGCTCTGTTCATCCAACTGTAGCCGGTTGCGGGTCCCGCCTGCGCATTGTTCCAGCTCCGGAATTGGATGAAACAGAAATTCGTGTGCTGAGAGAATAACGAACACTTTTCGAGCGTAGCTATCATGAATCGTTCATGTGCGAGTGAGGCGCGTTAGAGGCCCGCTGTGTTCCGAGTGTCTCGACGGATCTCCACCCAAGAGACCGATCATTTCGAAATTGACTTAGGTGGCGGGTTTCGCCGAGCGATCGGCCACGTTCTGGTGCATGATGGTACCAGAGCTGACAGAGATGAGTGAAATCGATGTTCGAACGAATCGAGAGATATGAATGCGAAGCTCAGGAGTTGAGTGAAAATTCGTGGCAGGGCTCGTTCCGTTGGATCGCCCTTGTCGGGGGATGAAGTAGGTCCTGTGTGAGACCAACTGAGCATAACAGCACTGCGCGACTTTGCTGACGGGCGAAGCAGCTCGGGGGAAAGAGGGTGGGCCTGTTGTGCTCCATCCCGACGATCGTCAGCAGCGACTGCGGCTCCCTCTCGAAACAGCACGAGAATGACCGCGAGAGTTGGCTGCGCCCCTGGAGACGGCATCGGTAAGCACATGTAAAAGGAAAGCATATCTGTCCTCCTCTCTGAGAATCACATCAAAGGCTCCGCATACTCGGCCTGTTTCCCGAACTACTGATCTGAGAGTTCCTCTTCGATTTCTCAAAGGCCCGAATCGCTGTGATCCGTGGTAAGGAGGTGAACAGGAATTCTAATACCAATCAAAGAAGATTGCTCCATCGCGGAGGCGCTGTTGTGAGCGAAGTTAGCCCGTAACGTGGAGAAGCCCAGGAACGGCGAGTTCAGAACGATGAGGACTGGATGTATCGAGACCCCCTCAAGTGATTGGGATCGATTGTTGAGCTTCGGAGTCGATTGGAATAACAAGCTCGTTTCAGCGAATGACTCGGCTTCGGTAATGGAGAAGGTGATTGTGGAGGGGCATTCGGATCTCTAGTGAATTCGTAAATCAGAATCTCCATTCAGGCGAGGTTGGTGAAGCGAACTAACGGAGATCAGACACCCACGTAATCGATGCAATGCGGAAAAGGGAGAGGAGAACAATTCGTGGTCAGGGATCGCTCGATCCGGTTCCTGCAGCGGCGATCGGAGCGTCTGAAGGTTGATGAAGCGACGAACTGTCACTCTCCGATTCCCAGAGCCTCTAACCCGACGACCAGACTCCATTTATGTCATGAGAAGCTGAGCGGTCGCAGAGGATTGCGGAGCTTCTCCCGCAATGTGGAGCGCTCTCCCTGGAAAGGCTGTGGGAATGGATTCACGTTGTCCAGCGATCCGTGTATCGACGAATCTCGTCAAGCCTCGAATGCCCAAAACTTCGGAATATGTGCTCCAAAGCCATGAGATGTAGCATGGGTTCATCCCGAAAGTTCCCGTCGCCAGCCCGTATCTCTCACTCGCGATCGTTAGGAGTCCCAAACTTTTCCGCTGTGTAGAGACAGTCTTCGTGTGGGCCTTCTGAATGTGTAAAGGTCATTCAGCACGCTTGTGAGACAAACTCTTTGACTGATCCTGGATCGAGGAGACTATTTTTCCATTGCGTCACTCCAGCTGGGCTCGTATGTCCTGACGCTTCCGCCTTATACAAGAGATTTCCTGGCTTGTTTGAAATGGTTTGAAAAAGGCCTTCGATCGGTCTGAGGCTAACCCATCGGCACTTCAATGCGCCCACCGGGTCGTGCGGTTGATATCGGCTGCTTATCCGATTCCTCGCAGCAATTGCGGCACCGAGAGAACCGCGGCTCCTCGAACAACTTATTTCCGCGGACATCTGAAGTCGAAATCATCACCACCGCTGACATGGCGTTGAAATCTCAACAGGGGGTCGGACTCCCGGATCTTGATAGAACCCTCTCATGGAAACTGATTCGAAACAGCGTTTCCTAAACACCTGCATATACGGATACGGAGTCATACACGGGTACTTGGAGTCGAAACTGGACTCCGGATGCCTTCTCGAACGCCGAGGTAGAACCCGAAGGTATATTGAAGGTTGCCTCAGGTACATCCGAGGTCTTTGAACTCCGATGGGATCTCGAAACGCCCTTGAAACTATGCATACGGCTCCCCACTCTAGTCGCCCAGAGAATCAAGGGAGTAAAACCACGCTTCGAGAAATCATCTCTTTGAATCTTCAATCATGTCTGAATTTCAATGCGAATTTCAATCAGATCTCGCGAAATTGGAAGGCGAGTGCATAGCTGTCGCCCCGAGTTTTTCTACCTGATTTGGGGAGAAAGATGGTTTCCCATCGTTTCCATCAGGAAATCTTCTGAAACAGGCTGTGTATCTGCCGGAAATGAGTTCCATCAGAGCGATCATACTTTCACCACTTGAACGGAGACCCTTGTTTCCAATGCGGACCGGTCGAGCCGGCTCAGCTTACGGAACTTCCGAATGAGTACCTGTGTGTCTATCCAGCCCATTCGTGATAGAAACTTCTAGCCCCGGAGTGTAGGACACGGTCCTGTTTCTCCGAATATTCGAGAGTGAGCCTGAAACTAACAACTCGAGAGGCTCCTCCAAGTAGAGGGCGGCTTCGGGGCTCAGTGTGACTACACATAGCTGGTGCTCAGTTCCTCGCGCCCAAGGTGGGGCTCGGACAAGATCCATTCCTTTTCGATGTAGTTTCCAGTAGTCATTCACTCTTGACTGAGAAGTCTTGCGTTCACAAAATCCCAGATTCAAAAAAAACAGATCCCGGAAAGGGTTCGTTTTTGAGTTCCAAAAATCGAAATGAGAATTTTTGTGACACGCGACAATGTTTCGGGGAAAATCTCGAATCCTTACTTCATTTTCTGACCCCTCTTCCATTTCCTCGATTCGCCTTCTAGTATTCCTCAATCTCGCCCAGGTCCCATTATCGAAATACGATGAGTTGACGATTCAAAGGCTACGACCGACTTGGAGTTTGAAATTCCTCGAAAATATTATACTTTCGGAAGGCAAGCGTTGTCATCATGTCGCGCTCCCATTCAGTTTCTAACGTCTCCTACACAAACTCGAAGCCTTTCTCCGCGGACGCGTTCGACGGAGCTATTTCTGATCCGGTTCTCTGTAGTAGGCCGAGCTTCTTGGGCAGATGAGTGCGTTGGATGATTCACTCCGAAGCAGGGAATGAAGGGCAGAACTCATGGGTAAGGAGCGGACTGAGTTCTGTGGTGGCCCAAGGCCGATGCAAAGAGCTGGACGGTTTTTGTACAGCAGACAGCAGAAACAGCGAAGAAAACGAAGTCCTTTCGAGAAGCTAGACGAAGAAGCGCGCCACGCAGCGTTCGATTTCGGTTCTCAATGACATCGTGCTCGGATGGAGAGGAGAAAAATTTAATCACCGCCAGTGGCAGAAGAAGAGGTGGAAAATTTGGCCTTGTCCAGAGCTCTCTTCGCTTGATGTTGCAGTCGAGAACAGTTCGGTGTTCGAAACTTTCCACATGGTCTATAAGCCAAACATATTCTTGGAGGAGGGAATATGTTTGTGTGCGGGCGTGAAAATAGGTGTGGGTGGGTGTGGAACCACTTTGTTCTTGATGATTTTATCAGACGAAAACGATCGATGGGACGTTGACGTTGCGCGGAATCTCTTCTTGGAAACTGATTTGTTGGAAAATTTCCGAGTCAGCTGGGTTCGACTTTGCAAAGCCCTCTTCAGCTTGGAAGGGCGGGCATGTTCCGAAGCTCAACTATTCAGTGAGCGACACCGGACTGCGCATCGTGATCTGAAGAAACGGCCGTCCTGAACTTCTGAACGTTGCATCCCCTCCACGACGTAGGAAAGGAGTCAAAATCGGGAAAAACTGAGGAGGGCGACCCGATAAAACAGGAAAAAACGCCGTATCAACCCTTGAGCGAGTCCTTAGAAGGATGTTCCGCCACAAGGTTGTCGTCTCTGTTCACCTATGACGGACTCCATCTGCTGGGAGTCCTCCTCTCTCTCCACCGTTTTGACGGAACACATTGGGTTCCCAAAGAGCAACTTCCTCCGCTTCGGAGAACTGCTTCGCGAAAGCCCGTGAGAAACGAAACCGGGGTAGACGAGGCGGATGCGGAGCGAGCTGGATCGTGATAAAGGGACTCATACAAACATTGTGTGGAGCCCCGAAACGGTAGAACGCCTGGCCATCGAAGGTGTTGGCGGGAGAGAGTGTACGGAACCTCAGAGAACGGGAGTGGCCCCTAGACGACGAAGGAGGGGAAGAGGAGAAAATGGAGAGGAGCAAAGACACAGGGACAGGGTGGAAGAGCAAGAGGGGCATGAACGGGGATCGACGGGGGAAAACGGTGTAGACAGGGAAGGTTTCGTGAGCGAAGCGGAAGAATGGTTGAATCTGATGTCACTCAAAGCAGGTGTTGGAGAGGAGTTCTTCGTGGAGCGGAGTCTAGAACCCTCCCGAGAGCTGAATTCTATTAGGCGAGAGGACGAATGCAAGGGAGAACTCAGACCGCCGGGTGCGATGACAGAGATGATCCGCTGTTGAGCGCTGTGGAGCGAAACTGAAAGTCAAGCTCAAACGATTTTAATCAGTCTCCGAGGCGGAAAAACGTGCTCGGTCCCTGCGTCCAGCTTCGAGAAGGACAGCTGTTGTCGGCCGGCACTTATCAGCTGATCCCGCCGCAGGCTCAAACAGAGGAGGGCCATTCACATTGAATGAAAATGGTTATTGCACGGAGAAGTGGGCGCGGTAATTAGTTGAACTCATTCGGAAATCACAGCTTGATTTTTATCACCGTTTTCCCACATCTGGAGGCTGCAGAGCGGACACTTCATCCTCGGCTGGATTCTCCCTGGTTGGGCTGTTCATTACGAGCCCTTAGGAATTCATGAAAAATCCAGGCTTCCCTCCCAAAAGTGCAGCTTTGTGGGAGACTCGTCCGGGAGACAGACGATGGAACTCTCTTGCGAAACTGTGTCGGAAGAGGGAACTGATTCCGGAGCTCTCGTCGAAAGGAGGGCTGAGTCCATTGCACCTGTATGGATTTGGGAATTCACAATAGCTTCCCATCCATCTTTAGCTTCTAGAGATCTTCAGGAATAAGACCTCTGTTTACTTTGTGGAGCTGGGAATACGGAGCCGTTAAGCGCGGGTGCCTAGATTCAGAAGAAGATAGAAAGAAGAGGGAAAGAGGCCGGAGTTCTTGGCGGATTCCGATGAGAAGAGCAGGGACAAAAAAGCGGAAAACAGCTTGGGCGAGACGCAGCAGTGAGGTGCTCTTGGAAGGCCCGGAATCGAGCTGAAATTCAACGAGCAGCGTTCTTCACGCCGATCGTATTCGAACTTCTAGCAACACCTGCCGAGATTCAATCGAGTCCGAGGAACAATCCACGAGTTCAACGACCCGATGAATAGTCGAATAACGGTACAGAATCAGCTCATACCGACCGCTTTCTCTCCGAACAGCCGAGTTCGTCGCGCTAAATCGCATCGGAACAGAGCAGATCTCCGTCGAGGTTCGAGAAATTTTCGGATTCGCACAAATCAATCCATCAGAGAATCCCACGCGTTCAAAGTTCGCCGCCCTTCAAGAACTCCAGGAATCGCTTCAGACGGTGGCAGAAGTGGGCGAGCTCCATTGCACAGAGGACGAAGTACCATCCACCTGTTCTGACCCCTCTGTAGGGACGTTTCCAACGACGACAGAAATACCACTTGACACTTCTCCATGAACCCCTCTTGAGCCGAATCCGGGCGGGGTCCAGGATGAAGTCAGCGAGCTCAACGTCTCGAGAAGGAGCACTCGTGAAGAAATGGGGCCTTTCAATGAGGGACGTCTGCGCAAAAAATCATGGAGAATCTCCAGGTCAGAATCTGCTCAAGTGAGTCGGTGTCCATGAGTCCTCGCATGAAGAACGGAATGTACTCTCGCCAAACCCACTTCTCGTCCGACAGAGCTGCGCCGTGCGAAAACGCTATCAGAGCCTCTAAGAGTCAACATGAGGGGCTTGACGATATTATGTCAACAAGGGAAGAAAACTTGTGGCTATTTTTGCTACGCATTCTCCCTATTGAGTAATATGCTTGCGCACAGTTCCCCGACTCGAGAGGAGGTAGGAGACGCCGTTTATCCTCGGACGTCATCAGTCACGTCTCCTCGTGACGTAACTGTTCTAAACTCACACCTGGCTCACCCCCTGCAACAGGACAGCGCACTTCGAGCACATCATTTCTTCACGTTAGTGCTTTCCGAGCGTCCTGTCCAGTCCGCTCAGTTACTTCTGCGAATACTCACCACGGGATGACCGCTCCATGTAGCACGCTGTTCACACTCCCCTACGACCTGACTCGATTGGCGGACCTACTTGTCGACAGCTGCACCCACCTACATGCTGCGGCGACGTGCGCTCGTTATTCGTACTCATCGAACAGCACGCGTCCCTGTCGAGTCGACCCAACTCTGATGTCTCGTTTGGTCACGCGGAAATCCGTTCTCACAAGGAATTCCACGCATTCAGAGCCGCACTTCTAAAGAATCGAGCCCACGGCGATCCTCTCTCTCCATTTTGGCGAGTCGACGACCGCGAGATCGGCGCCGTTCTAATTCGCCTCGTCCAGAGTAGTGCTTTACGTCGCGACCGACAAGTACCTAGTTCTGGCAAGAGGCAGAAATCGCTCGCGGGTACTTCGTCGCTTTCGCGGCGAAATCGTCGAGCGGGTTATGTGTCGCAGTGAGCCTCCGCTGCTCTCACAAGACAGCCAGTTTGGCACGCAGAGCTCGTGGAATGAGCGTGCGTGCGTCAATCTGGTTCGTTCCATCGAGCTCCTCTCTGAGTTCGTTTCATAAAACTATATGACACGTCACTCAAAGCGGGCGACACGTTTGAAGTGCTCCACATTGAGTCAGAGGGGATCGGTGGACGGAACGTTGTTTATTTTCGCGACTCAACCACGTGATCAGGTTCGGAGATGTTGGCTCTGAGCAACGTTTCGGAGAACCGGCACGCGTGTTGTGGACTAATCAATTCCAAGGCTGCACTGGATTCCTCGTCGAAACCTCACCAAGAAGGAGCTTGGAATACGAATTAGAAGTACGAGACAGGTGTTTACTTGATGTCTTGAGGGAACCCAGTGCGCGGGTGAGTGCGGACGGACGGATGAGAACATCTGATGAATGTTGTTGTAAGGAGATCTCCTCTGAAAGAACGTTTTATTGTATTCCCACCGAGTAAACATCGGAACCTCTAAACAAGCTGCTTGGGATTCCTAAGCGGCGTTCGGCCGAGCGGAAGAGAATTCCTAAATTTCGAATTCTCCGGAGCTCTCGTGATAGCGGAAAGGAGGAGATATCTGGTCTGGAGAAAGAATTATCTCGAAGCTCACAATCAGCTCAGTGGCATTTGGTATCAGGTTCTCGATAGCCGGAAATGCTGTCATGAAGGAACAATGACGGTATCTTGGGGACGGAGCTCTCGGAACGAAAAACTCTCATATTTGGACCTCGATCGTTCCGGTGTGTGTTTTCAGCAGCCGCAACAGGAGATGGAGCCTCCTCTGGAGACTGCGCGAGCGTGGCCAATCGCATCCGAAGGGGCGGCCTCACACACGTTGCATGCAAAAATTGTTTGATGTATCCGCAGGTCCACTGGAAGTTGATCCCTTTCGATGTAAATCCGCATTCATCCGGAGACACATGGGTCTCGGCCGAACAGCGCACACCGAATCACGGAGCCCACTGATCGCAAAAAATATATATATATCGCGGCTGGAACGGAAATAGCCCACCTGAAGTTATTGGAGAGAATACGTGAACATGTACGAGACGATTTAGTGAGAGGAACTCCTGCACTGAGAATCTCGTGATTAGGAAGTTCGTTCTGATGGACTGTTGGACCCTTGGAACAATCATGGCAAACCAAGCCCTTATGAATGGGGCCCTTGCTGATCATTATCAGCCGTACCATCGGAAGAAACTTTCGAGCAAGAGCCGGAAATGAATACCAGTGTTCATGGATCAGATAATCGAATCGGCGAGGCTCCACCTCGATTACTCTGCGTTTCCAGGGGTCATGTTGTCCGTTGCCCCCCCCCCCCCGTGCTCGGCTTGCAAGATCCCCTCGATATTCGATTGAGGTCCTGGCATGGAATAGCATGCCTGATGTTCGGTGTGACGTTCCATCTTCACGAGCCGAGCATTCCCGCGCGAGGTCTTGCACAGAATGGAAGATACCTCCGCTTCGTTGGAAGATGCCCCTCGAGGGAGGATTCAAAGTGGAAAATTATCGTTGAAGCTCACGCTTAGCTGAACAGCATTGTGTGGTTTCACCTGCCAGAATCGCTCTCGGGTTCCTTCCCGCGATGAAAGGGGTCAAACGGAGAGTCTATACTTGTGCGCACAGTTCTTAAATAATTCTGGTTTGCGCATTCATCGTAGCCACCGCGATAAACCTGTAGCTATAGAACCAACGGATCGCGAGCGACGGCGATTAATTTTTTGTCCGAAAACTTCGAATACTGGAGGGTTCCAAGTCGGATGACTGTCTCGAGCTACCTTTTGCTGGGCTCACTGCTCAGCACGAGAGACGGCCCGAAACGACGATCGATTCAACCTGGGTTCGGTCTACTCATCCCCGGGCTTCCGAACTGAGCCCTCATCTCGTGGAAGACCTAAACTTCCTATTCTCGGACAGCCATTGTCCAAATAGACCAGACTCAACTTAGCTCAATTGGGCCGATTCTGATTCGCTCGATCTCTAGCTCAACATTGAGTCATTAAGAAGTCTGAAAGAACCCTTGCAATCGAGCTCTGTCATCGCAATCACCGACCCTTCAGGCTCTCTCCAGGCGCCTCAACGGTACCTTGGCTCAGGTGCTCCTGGTTGTGGTTCTAGAGGTCGTCTCGTTCCCCCGGAAACCGTTTCCGGTGTCGAGGTCGATCTACTCGCTGCCATTAATCAAATGTAACTTCGTTACAGAATCATCGGCCGCAGACTGGTGCCCGATAGTCTGGGATGGAATTTCATGCTGGCCACCTGTCCAAGGTGGAAGCACGGCGGCGAAGTCGTGCAAGTCTATTTTCGAAACCTTCGGGCCGTCAATCGAGGAACACCCAGGTACGAGACTGAAAGACGCAGGTTATCGAGAGAACTTCCTCGATTCCAGAGCGGAGCGACTGATCATGCAAGAAACTTCTCACAGAAACTAGTGAGCTCTAGAATCAGACCTGTGTTTTCGTTGATGAAAAACGGATGAATATCCGCTTGAAAGCATTCGAGACAGACGGAAAAGTCGCGAGCCAAATTGTTCACTGCAACGAGCTGTGGAATATTATTTTGTTCCTCTCGCTGGACCCTCATGGCACTGGATTGAAGAGGATGATTGGGAGCTTTTTGGTACCGCTTGTTTGCCACCATACTTTTCCGTCTGTCATCTGATGTTTGAATGGAGACCAGGGAGACTCCTGCAAAATTTCGAGTCCGGCTCTCACACCTGGAATTTCGGGCTCATGTAATGTCCTCTACGTTTTCCCGAAACTCAACGAGCTCTCTCGCTGAACGCTTGGAGATCGACGGAAAAGTCTGAGATGACTGAAATCGTTCAGCGGAGTTGACGAGCCCGAAAGTGCACGTCGGCATGTTCCCCTCCTCAGCCCCACGACGACGCAAACAAGGAAGCGATATGCCAGAGCTCGATGCATTGAACAGTTTCGCTCCCGAGATGAGATGGAACAGCTCCTCGTGTATCTCCAACACGTCGGAAGCCACGAACTCTCGGCCAACAGAAATACAAGTCTACTCTTGACCCGTAGAAGTGTTGTCGAATCGATCGATTCCCGCCCCATCCGAGGCCGCAGCTTCCTTCCCCGTCGCGGAAGGAAGCCACGGCGGGATTGGGAACTGACGTGATGGGAAACGCCAGAATGCTCCATGCATTATCGGGAATCGCAGTTTGCGACCGGCAATGCATGTCATGGCGGCAGGATGGAAGGAGTTGGCCCTAATTGCCATCGATTTACGCTCTCCAACATCCTGACGTGACCGTCGATGAAGCTATCAGGGCGGATTATAGTTGTTATCATAGCCACGACCTGGATTCTCCCGAAAAACTCGCGAACCCACATGTGGAGACTTGAGAGCCTGAGACAGCATTCAGCACGCTCCGGGATAATATGATGTGAGAGGCCGGGGCGTGTCCGGAGGAAAAGCACGGGTATGAAGTTTTGAGGTCTCTGTGGTTGCAGATGCACTCGCCTACAAGACTTGCGGGCAAAACGGCAGCTGGCTGGACTTCCAAACAAATTATAACGCTTGCGTGGCGCTACTCAACGTAAGTTGTTATTTCCATAAATTCGCGACCAGTTTCCTCGAAAACATGATGAACAACGTGCCTGGCAACGCGTTCATAATGAAGGGCAAGAACTCTTTGAAGAGAGATCCAAAAGGGAGCTTGGGCAGGAAACCGGGAAAAGATTGATGGGAGAGAACTTTGGTAGAAAGGGGTGGTGGGAGCGAGAGGAGGAGCGCGTTGGTGTTTCGACTTCTGGCGCCCAATGAAGGATAACGAGAGTTCATTTCATATTCGAGTCCTGGAACGTCAGAGTAGAAGGAAGAAAGCATGTACTTCCAGAAATCACTCTGAATGATACTTCCAACGGATCAAAATGAGGGCATATTAGGATAAGCTCCTTCCTTCATCACAGCCCTCCGAGGTGGCGCCAACTTCGTTTGCCATGACTGTCACCTGTATACTTCTCATCTTCTCGTGCATCTCGCTGATATTCTTAGCGGCAACCGCCTTCATTTTCACCTACTTCAGGTTGGTCTTCGATGTCATCAATGAATGAATCCATCCATCGATCAAATACGTAGTTCCTTCAACTCCCTGGCATCCGTCCTCCTCAGCCCAGTGCTGAAGTGTTGTAAATCACTCAGCTTTTTTCCCTCCTTCCGTCGCGACTGTTCCTCTGAAAGTTTCGAATTCCGACGCGCTCATTCGGGGATCCGGCTCAGACAGGAAAGCTAAATCCAAAGCCAGTGGTTCAGGGCATTGCCGCGAGATTGACTCGGCTTTCACTCCGAGCTGAGGGAGTCGAAGATTTTTTGTGGATTTGTGGACTGAGGCGGTCACGCAACAGAGGCTCAAAGTTGTTTCGGAGCGATTCTCTGATAGGCGAGGAGCAGCTCTCGGCGAAGGAGTCGAAGTTGTCGCCCTGCCGTCAGGGACTTAATTGACTTTCGTTCTCACCCGAGCAAGCTTCTCTACTGAGCGGAGTCCGGGAAACGGTCACAACTTGCAAACGCTCCCGCTGTCGACTTATTTCCGTTTCACAACGAATCTCGGCTGCGTCGATGTTCGGGCAACGATTTGATATCGATTCAATTCAACGGCGTACTGATCCGTGATTTGAAAACGCCTCCTGCTGCTCCCGCAGGACGAGTCCCTGGAAGCTTCCGCAGGCTGTCTGAATACAATTCTATGGATTCGTCACGATGATGGAGAAGGATGTCGGGAGTCCGTGAGCGCCTAAAGATGGTTCTTGAAGTGTTCCGTGGTGTGCGAGGGTCATCTCAAGAGTAGATTCTGCGAGGTCGTTCTGGAACTACGTTGGACCCGTTCGACGAGTATCTTCCCAGGATGGCTCATGGTTTGTAATCTGGATCGATAGGACCATAAACCGTCCTGGGAAAATGGGACAAAAGACAGGCTTCTCGCGACCGATGAATTGGATGTGAGGACGACATATTCGAGCTCCTCGTCTATCTTGAACCATCACAAGGGAGTTACCACGGAAAAGAAGCCGAACCACAACGTTCGATTGGGGAGCCCATCTCGTCCCACGAAAGGGGCACGGGCTCGCTGCCAGTTCTCAGTCAGCACCGCGCAAGCGTCCCCTCCAGGAAATCAGGAGAGAGCTCGCGGTACAATTCGACTCACTCAGCTTTGTGCTACACTCTCACACGAAACGAGATGTACGGAAGAAAATGGCAAATCCGATAAAAGCTCGGGTTCGGAAATTGGATTCCCAGACACTCATTAGACCGAGCTGTGAACTCCGCCGCTGGGTTTGCTCCACAGTTCCCCCTTTCCCTCTCCTGTGTACTGTGCTGTATTCTTGATTCTTCACCCTCCGGTCCATCCTCCGACGTCCTCAGTCCATCAATTGAGCGTTGTGACTCGTTACCATGCTTTATATAATTCGGAGGTCCATGGGATTTCCAATAATTGAGTCTCATTCAGAGCGAACAAACAGAGCCAACTTCCCCGGACTGGAACGAGGCTTTGAAGGATGCTGGACTCATCACGTTGAAAGAGTGCATCCAATAGACGGGAGAGGACACAAACAAAGCTGCGGGCACAGACACAGTGATCACGAATCCCATGGTATGGAATCCATCCAATCGATGAGAAAATCCAAAGGAAACGCATAAATACTCAGGAAATATTCCGTCCCCTGCTGCGCAGCAGATGCGTCTTCGGCAGCGAACATTCAGGCTTGCGGAGGCCCGCGTTCTTCTTTGTGGCGTTACCAGTCGACGCGGGAAACGACAAGAATAATCGAGATGACTATCATGCTCAGAAAATGAGGTCTCCCTATGGCCGATGCCCACGACGCTCAACTTCGAGACGATTGTTTGCTTCACCGCTCCCGCGGTTCCTCTTTTAATCTCTGGCAACAGACGTCATCGATATGGATTCGTCCTCTGCGCCAGATCCTGATTTCTGGCCAAACAAAACAGTCTCCCGCTTCTCGGCTGGAACCCGTGGAACAAAAGGATGGTCTCTGGCGTCGAAGCGTCTCTGAGCACTCATTACTGTCAGAGGGGCGAGGGCCGCCTTTCGCCTTTGATATTCCATGAGATGTGAACCAGTGGCCTTACTCGCCTGTTTACTTCTTCCACATACTCAGTTGCAGGCCGTGTCCGCCTCTTCACGTGTTTGCGATTGGCCTCCGATTGTATATCGTACCTCACCATGGAAGACGAATTTCTTTTGCGAATGGAAGGATCCGCCAGACTCATTAGGAAATCAAATCGAGAGAAATATCCATCCTTTTCTCTCCACTGGCATTCGCGGATTTCCTCGAGGAACAGAGCTAAGGCTGACTTCGTGTTCTCCCGAGAGTTCTTCCTCCGATTTCGCCTCACATCAACCGTGATTAGTAGAGGCGCAATTCGACCGGACATGTCCTTGTTCCTCTGGAACGTCCTACATCAGGAACTCTGAAGGAAAGTGTTCAGCGGTTCGAGGGAGAATGTCCGGCTTTCGAGGCATTGCGAGAGAGATTCCGCTGTGGAAACAAACTACGCGGTATATTGCTGAGTTGGAGCAGTCGTTCCCCAGGCTTCAGCAGGTCCTCACTACCGGAAGCCTCAAACCGAATCGAAAGCTTTGTGTCTACACGGCTCGGTGGTCGCAAAATCAGAAGCACCACCTCCGACGCTCTTTTTCGACGTCGGTTCCGTCATAGCCGGCGCCTTGATTTCGAAGGCAAACAGGAAATCAAGATGGATTCCGAGTTCTCTCGTTTTGGAACGTTCCGAAGAGTGACCTGAGATCGAGGGAATTCGTGTTTCAGGTTTAGAATTGGGAGCGGTCTCGAAGAGCAGCGGCTTTCTTGGGCTCATCGAGAGATGACAGGATGACATGAAATAAAAGAGACGAACTCATTCCCTGAGAAGAGGAATGATAGGGCTCCGATGCTCATGAGCCAGGCGTCGTCGAACTGTGTGTCGCGACACACCACACGACGTCTCTCTCCGTTCTGACCATACTTTGGTGATGATTCCGCCATACTTTTCGGAATTCCGTGCGGGTGATTCCCAGGTCGATCCGAGCAAACTCCTTAGGTGCCATGAAGGTGGTTTTGAGGTTGACCTGACCATATTTCTGGGGGTCGGATCGACCTCGGAATCACCTCCATAGACTCCCAGAGATATTGTCAGGTAGCGACGGAATCATCCTCGAAGCACGGTCAAAACCAGAAAAGGCATTCTGCGGCATCTCTTCGGCGAGCTCACGGCTGCTGCGCTTTTCGACACCCTGGGGTGTCAATGCGGGTATAGTTTGACGACCTCTGCAATCACACAAATCAGACTTCAATACAAGATGACACACAGAAACAAAGCTCAACCACGAATATGGCTTCAGGAGAGCCTTCAAGAGAACTCCCGCGGAGGAAGCAAGGACAATATCATCAGAACAATTACCCCAGAAAACTAATTCCATCCTCGACTCGAGTTCCCGTCTCAAGTAGCTTCTGTGATGAGTCTGCGCCTCGAATTGCTACCCGGAAGAAGTGCCTCCGTGAACAGATCACCCTCGAATCTCGTGAGAGAGGACGAGAACTCAAGTACATGTACCGAAGATTTTCGACATCAAATGTACAACGGTCGAATTGAGGATCTACTGTGTTTCGTATCCGTCCACCCTGCCTACTGTCGAGGCTGGCCGTTATTCGTCTTCAGTATAGATCAGACGACCGATCACCCTATGTTTCTCAAAAAGTGGTCGACGCCCCCTCGATCATATTCTTTTGAACTCTCGAAGCTGTCATGATGCCTGACGGATCTCTACTGCATATCCGGCGATGGGAAGAATCTCAGCCGACTGCTGATGACTCTCTCAGACACACAACGCCTGAATGACGCTTTCCGGTGCAACTCAACGGGGAAAACGGAAATGTAGTACTGAGACGCATGAGAATTGGGGCGAAATTAAAGCGGTGGAAGCTTATCTGTGCCTTTTGAGCTCGAAAGCTCCCAGTTCCGGGCATTATTCTCGATCCGGACTTCTCGACTGCGGGTGACCGCCGAGTCTCGTGGTTCGCTTCTGTGGTCCCCTGAAGGGCGCTTCCCTGCGCTGAAATCTCCGGTCGATTTCTCGTCATCCTGTATGGTTCTTCTCGAAACGACAACGAAAGTGTGCACTTCAATTAGGGAAGGCATAATTATACTCGACGTGAGAAAGAGAGAAAACTGGGGCTACCAGCTGAGTTCTAGCACACTTCTCCTGCCACGATCAAGGAATGCTCGGCGTACCACCCTGACAGCTTCCATGAATTTCATTAATCGAAATCACTCGAGACGAGATGATTTCCTGAATATTGACTCCCGAGCTACACGAGTTCCTTTCTAACCTCATCTCGTCATGCGGATCTCTGGAAAATTTCTCTCGCAAATCAAATTCTCGCGATGCTCATCGATTATCATCAAGTTATTCTCAGAGATCTGGGCAACATTCTCCCAAACGACAAACGCGTCTTGGTCTCGAATCGAGCGCTTCAGTTGACGGGGATCAACGTGCGATGAAAAACAGTGTTCAGTCGGAGCGCCTAAATGTGGAATTCATCCGATAATCCCAGAATCGAACCGTCAGCCTACGCCGTTACCTCCTCGAGGAGGTGTAGGGTACTCAAGAAGAGATCATATCGTTACAGAAATGAGAGGCTCACCCTAGAGGAAATTTCGCGGCTCGGTGAGCCGGATACGGCCCCCGCGAGAGAACAAACTCTCCGTCCACGGCCTATTTTTAGCGGAAGCGGGTTGAGGTGTAGGTGTCACGTCGACGGATTCAGCCGCGATCGAATCTCCCAGGTAGAATGTTCATTCCCTTCGGTGATTTCCGAAACTGCTGGCGAGGATCGAATTGAAATCATTCGAAAAGAATATGGCCCCCTCGATTATCCTTCCATGAGGATCCGGCTGCGAGACCACAAGAGCCTGTTCCACGAAGCCCCACGGATCGAACTCGCGATGGAAACATCGAGCTTCCGATTTTCAACCGCGGTTATTAGGCTTCGCTGTTCTGTTTGTTTTTCTTCTGGCAACCAAACGAGATTCTAAGCATTGTCCAACGACCCGCTCCGCGATTGAAATGCTTCCACTCGGATCGACCAGACGCAACGTGGATCGGAGTCCTCAGACTGGGGTGGGCCTTGAGTCTTCACAGATCCACATTGATGTTTTGAAGAAGTTTTGGGCACGCGGGGACCGACAGGAGAACTCTTCCATGATGTGTTCCGGCTGGGCTCACATCTCGAGGCATCCCTAAAGAGGGTCCGAAAAAGTCGGGCGATGGGCAACCCCGCAATGGGCATTATTTCATTTGTATTTTTTCAGGTCGTTACACTGCAGCCGCACCAGAGTTCATCTCAACTTGGTCGTATCTTTGATCATAAACTCAATAATGCTAATATCTTTATCGATGTCTATTGCAATCAATAGTGGTGACGAGGAGGACGCCGGATCACTGATTCGCCAAACGGTGAGTTCCAGCGGTGTTGATCGAGTTGGGACGGGGATACATGTGGGCTCCACTTTTGGCTTCACTCAGTCCCAGAATTGCTCAGCGCGTGAATGGATGTCATCTCCTCCCGCCGAGTTCGTTTCATCCAATCATCTCCAGCTGGTCATATTTAGCGGCCTCGAGCGAATCAAGAAGAGCTTTGCATCGGATCGAGGTCTCCGTAATTGTGAAGTTCGAGTCGCATTGAAGCCGAGAGCAATCGAGAACCGACCCCTCGCAGCGACGGAAAGTCTCTCCTGTGGATGAAACTATGCTAATATTCGGGGCGTCTGTTTCCTCGTCAGCAAACTCCAGAACGATTCGGCTCTAACTGCGATATGTGCGAAAGCTAGGTCTTTCTGAACCCCCACTTGCTAATGAAGCAGAGCATCTCCCTGAAAACTCGGAGCCTGAAAGTTCAAGCGGACGATCACCGAAACCAAACGCCATGAATTCGTTTCCCAATTCCAGCCATGGTTCTGTAAAACCATTCTCCTGCTCAAAATGTACTCATCATCATCAACAATCAACTGGATGTTCGTCGAAGGCCTTCTTTTGCATTCGAGGATCACAACATCGATCTTTCAAACGAAACCCGCGCCTTTCAAGCTCTATCACTTTATAGGATGGGGTGAGTCGTTTGCTTTGCGATCCTCCCGTCCGGAGCTCAAGAGCCGTTCCAGAGCGGAATGGCGCGGGCAAATCGCTCATCATTCATCGGAGATCCACTCCTGTAGATACGCGTGCGAATAAACTCCTCTCTGGAATCACCATCCTGGGCGAATCCCGACAGATCCAGCTTGCCCCCCTACTCACTGGATGTGGAGCGGAAAAACCAGTGACGTTCGGATCGCTCATCGTGATTTCGGTTCGCTCCTCAGGTGTTCCCCTCGCTTTCTGCGTTCCGTGGGCTCTGCAGATGGAAGAGGAGATGGGTTCCTCCACTTGCTGGGAAGGATACGTCAACTCGCCCTGGTTGTGGCTTATCATAGCCCCAAGACTGACCGCCGTCACCGTAAGTTGACATCATACGCTACTTCTGTTCCTGAGAAAGCGGAAACGGGGTGGACGCGAGTCGACGGACGGGAGTTTCTGATTTTAGTTCGCCACTCTTCGGGAATGTGAGTCAGACCTGCGGGAGTGATCAAGCGCCGACTCCTGGTTTCGGTTGAGCCGAATTCTCGGAGCCCGATGTGGCGATCATGCCCCGCTGAACCGAATGTTACGGAGTTGCTCGAGAAGCGGAACGTTCGAAGGCTGAGCCATTTCGATATCAACGGTCGCTCCTTTCTCTCGAGATCAAAGAACCTTAAAGCGAGAGCGTGTTTACGTTTTTGCTCTCGAGCGATTCCGAGAGCTGGTCCCAAACTTCGACGATTCAATTTTTCCGCGGGGATTGTTGGTTCGTTCCACGTGCGACTCTGTGTGTGTAAGTCTGTGTTCGATGAGAAGGATCTCAGAGAGGCGCAGAAACTTCGCACACAAGCATCAGATCTCTTGACGCGCCCCAATCGTCCAGAGGGAATTCAAATCAAACAAGACCGCTCCCCTTCGGAGCAAAATTTGAAACGAAAAGACTTCCGCGAGGTTCTCCACTGAATGTTCAGGGAATTCGGCGAGTATGGTCCGACGAGCAGCTTTATGATTTTGTATTTCCGAGGCCGTTTTTCCAGGTGAACTTCATGTTTCTGGTGAACATCATCCGGATATTGGTCACCCGCGTGAAGGCCGTCTCGGTTGAGAATACTCAGTTCAAGTGAGTGGGAAAACTTACAATATGGGACGAAGGAAAGGCGTTTTCCCGTGCCCGTACGTTGAGATGCCGAGAGCGCGTGTGGGGTAACTTCTCTGATTCAGCAACAAACGAGAGATAATTAATTGATTATTAATTATTGAAAATAGTGATCGCAGGAGCTCTCTCCTGTGCCTGGGAGGTTGGCTGTCTGGGATTATCGGTCCGAGAACAGACCTGCAAGACAGACAAAGGAGACGGAGAGAAATCGGAGAGAAGCTTTTTGTTCATTTTTCTTCCAAACGGTAGATGATGATTCCACCAGCCGTCGGAAGTCTAGATACTCGATCTTTCACTTTTTTTTTTCTTTTCGAAACGATTCGATGCAAGTTTCTCGAAGTTGTTTACGATTGGAGAGACAGTTACCTTCTCTCGAAAGACGGTCTCAGACGGAGAAAAATATAGAAGCCACCGCTCCCGGCCATCCATCGAGCTCGAGTAATCTCAGCCCACTGAAGACCATCCTGTCCGACTCCTCATGGATTGACTCTGTCTCGGTTCTTCGCTACTGGCGGTGCAGGAGAATGGCAAGGGAGACGGATTACAGAACTGCTTCGGATGGATCATATTATCTGAGAAGGGCCTCGGTATCCTTCATCGATCGCAGAATTTTCGGTCGCGATTTCAACCCTGCAAGCCCTCGCCCCCGCCGCGCAATGGTCCCTCGCCAGTCAAAAATCACTGAACGAGATGCGCATCGGGACACATTGCAGACATGTCGTTCGGGGCGGGCCGGGTTTGAGAACCACTCAAAACGGGCTCCAAAAGCGCCCGGTCGGGATTCTGTTCCGACACTTGACTTTTGGCTCCCGGGTCGTTCGCAACATTCCGATTCTTCCCGACGCCTTCTGCTCGGGAGCAGGTCTGGAGGAAGTTGATAAGTTGCTAGTCAACAGCGACGCGCTCGACCTAAAGCATTCTGTCGACTCGACCTCAGACCACTTTGCGGGCTCTGAACACTTATCCCGTCAAGAGAAGCCGCGCAGCACCTTCTCTGGCTCTGTGGCAGCATTTGTGATAGACGAAGCTCCTCTGCGATTCACAAAGGGTTTCGAGGGCTCCACTGGAGAATGAGTTCCCGGATTTGTCACAACCAGACGGTTGAGGATTTCTCGTCGAGGGATCAAAGGTTCGAGGAGAACGGGGACTGTCTTGCTTTTGCCAAGACAATTTCCGCCAACTGCTCGCCGTCGCTTCCTGATTCGGACCGCAAGACTTGGGAACTTGACTTCCCAACGAAACACTCGAGAGTTATGAATCCGCGATCGAGTTTGCCTTCGCTCCAGAGCCTATGCACCGCCTTGAGAAAAATCGTTCAGGAACGACGGTCTGTTGTGCACTTCCCACGCCTCTGAGAATGATCGACGCTCGGGCGCGCGTTTCCGTTCTTCTAAACGATAACCACGGCATGGTTGACAGCTTTGCCTCACTCCTCCCGCTCCATGTTCCGAAGACTAGTCCTGCACCACGGGGATGAATCAGGGTCCCCTCCCAAACACACTGCGCTGGGACGCATCTCTGTATGATCAGTAACCTGAAGTAGGTTCAATTCCAGGAAAGCGATCAAGGCGACCATTCTGCTCTTTCCACTGTTGGGGCTCACGCATTTATTGTTCTGCATCAATCCTCAAGAAGCCGACGTCCGCCTAAAAAACTTGTATATGCTTACCAACGCCACTCTTCAATCCTCACAGGTATGGGCTCGGTCATCTCAAAGAATCATTTGCTTTCCCGATTCTTCCGATGAATCGGATGACAATAGAGATCACCGACGTACAGGGAAACTATTGAAAACCGGAGGGAGGCAGATGAGAAGTCAAACAATGCGCCGAATCGCGAATCAAACGAGAACTCAGCTCCCAAGATATTTGGATCTTCTCGCATCCGCGATCACTGTGTGGCACTTCAGCTGCCGAAACGACCGCTGCACTGAAACTGCGAAATCCCGACCCGAGAGTTGGGAGCGACAAGGGTTTCGAACGGGATTCAGCGTCAGGAAGTCGTTTCACCCACCCGTTTTGTTGATTCACTTGTAGAATGGTGGTGGTTATCGAGCCTGGTGTTGACTTGCCCACTTCGCCTCGAGTGCAATTGTTGCTGATGCTAACGCGATCGAGTCGACGGAGTGTTTTGTTGATACAGTCACAAGCAATAAGGGATCGGTTGGTCTCACCTTAGCGGTGACGGGGTCGTACCAGTGTCGCATTCCGAAGACAAGACAAGTCCAACGGAGCGCACATTCGATCGTGGACCGCGCGAGCGACAATCGACCTGAGCGACTCGCGAGCTGGATCAATTCGGAAGACTTTGTATCGAGGGAACGAGTGGGACTGTCCCTCCCGCGGCTCCCAGGTTTTCGCACGTCCTCACTCCGAGCTGAAACGACTCGGATTTTTTCGCACGCGGCGCTCTTGTTATCCTCGACGGGAATGCACAAAGCTCTCCTGAGAAGCTGCCAGTCTCAAAGCCCCTCTAATTCAGAGAGCTAGACGTAAAACTTTCCCTCCCATGCTCGTTTGGAACATTGTTCAACGTCAGCAAAAGCGGCCCGTGCTCGGAGTTTAATTCATTTCGTCTTATTGACGAAGACAGCTGTTGACATTCCACACAAACGCCTCAACTGCGTTCTCCTGTCTGAGACCGCTGCGCGTGCGTTCCTGCACCCTCTTTCTTCACCTCTCAAGGTCACGTACCTTGTCATTCTCAAAGGTGTGCCTTGTTTCCAGCTCCGAGCTGGAGCTTTCACTGTGTGAGCTCTAGCGTCTTGCTTTCAGCATCTGCGTCTCGGACGCATTATGAGCAGCCGTTTCCATGACACAAAGCATATTGGAAATTGAGAGATATGCCCGGCTGGAGGGAGCGTAATGAGTTGGAGCAGAGAAAATTCCTTCCCAGTTGTCTGTTTCAAGAGCATGCCGCGCTGAGAATAAGAGAGGCTCAAAATCGTCTCCATTCCAGGGGATATTTGTCTCGGTGATCTACTGCTTCATGAATTCCGAGGTGAGGCAACTCCGCTCACGTTCGCAGCAACCTGACCGGCGCTTCCGACGATCGAAACTCACGCGACCCGTAATCCGTTAATTTTTTAGGTCCAAGCGTGCATTCGGAACGCCTATCTGCGGGCTGTGCTCCGTCGCAATCCCAATCAGCGATCATTGCTACGAGGAGGACAGTCGCAAACTTCGGTCTACCTCACGCACTTCAGTAACAACACCAAAAACAATCGTCAGAATCGGAACAAGCTGAAGGTTTGTTCCGAGAGCTTGTTTACAGTTCCCCGACCACTCAAATGATTGCTCGTGCTCGAGGCCGACTCTTCCTGGCCGAGCGTCCGGAGAATTCTCTGGAAGAGGGAGTAGGCCGAGCCAAGGGAGGCTCGGCAGCATGAAAACGTGCACTCCCCTCGGCAGAACCGGTTTCCGCGCTAATCGAAGGGCGCTCCAAGATGTTTGGGCATTTTTCGGGAGGCAGCTTTTCAGAGTATGAGCGAACGCCCCCCTCCCGTAGAAGCCCAGGAACGAATGGGATACTCCGGAAGAGGAAACTGGTTGATCCACGAGGATCGCGAAACCCAACCGGTATGCCGTTCACTTGGAGAAGATACGGGAGTTTATGTGTAACCAGCGGTACCCGGACAAGGTTGCACCATAGTTCGACGAGTCGGCCCCCTCATATCTTCATTTCGGCTGATCGAAAGGATGCTTCATCCACTCATCATAGCGTTTGCTGACCTGCGACCGTTTGCCGCTTCCCTCGCGCAACAGATCCTTCTGCCATCATCCTTCGTCGGACATAATTCTTCACAACTCGCTTCCCATCCGGAGTCGATTAGCGGCCGACTGATGGGCGGTGGAACGCTAATTGCACTCTGTTATGCTATTATCTTGGCCCTTGCACATCATTCGTTGCGCCACAGGCGGAAGCATTCCGGTCTCCCGTAAACGCAGGAGCGGAAAGTTGTTTTTCTCCAGACTGGGATTCCGCCCACTCAATCGGCGCTCGTCGATTGAATTCAATGAGCGGACGAGCGTTCCGCCATCGGGATCGACGGGGGCTGGACATGTTACTCCGCTGTACGATTCCATGACGGTAGGAAGTACATCACGTCTATGAGGGTCCACGAAACCTAGGATAAAGTGATCAGAGTGCGATAGATTTCAACCGCAGAGATTCGAAGCCTCTCTCAGAGCGCTCTTCTCTTCGAGTTTTGTGTCGCTTCTCTCACAGAACCGAAATTCATTGTCCAGGGAGAGAGTTCGTGAGTTCCCTCTCCTTGGTCAAAGCGCTTGAATGATCGAGTCGTTTTCTGACTCGGTGGAGAGAATTCAGACGTCCAGCGCGAGAGGCGAATTCTCGATTGACAAGAAACGACTTGTTGACCCTTGACCACGCTGTTTTTCACATCCTTGATTTCGGCTGTATGGATCGATTTCGGCTTCTCGCTGGATCCCCTCGGAGCGTCTGGGGGCGGCACGCCCCCCCCCCCCCCCCCCCCCCCCCCCTCCTTCCCTGGGTCATACCCGCACCGAGAATCTGCTCCCCAACCCGGGTCCGAGCTCGTGGCTCCAACTCTGGTCAGAATGTCCCTGAATGACATCTGACCAGCATCGATTCTCAGATCTGGCTTGAATCCGCTCGTCGAAGCCGAATCTGAATCTGCTTCCAACTCCGGGTCCGCCTGACGAGTCATTTCCTTCCGGTCGATCGTTTTCGGGCCACGAATCGTGCAAGGATCTCCGCAAATTTAGGGGAAACCCGAGAAATCAGTGGGGAGCTGAGAGGATGAGGGTATACCATTGGCTCGCGATGGGCGTTCGAGAACGAGGAGCTCTCCGCCCCGTCAATCGGCCGCTCGACTGTCAGAAAGGAAGCCGTGTCGATAGAACGGGTTGTGTCCCCTTAGATTCGACAGTGACTTGGGACATCTAAGCTAAACAGCCGGCGGAGGCGTCATGTTCAAGACAACAACACTCCGACTGACGAACGCTCCGCGACCCTGAAGAAACTCGCAGACTCTGATCCCGTCGGAAGATCAGACTGTTGTTGATTCGTCCCTACTGCGGGGCTCATGACTCTACGGTGCGACAGTGAAGGATTCACAGAAAGACTTCGCAAGTAGTTTCCTTATTGGGATCAAGATCCGACCTGGTCCGCCTCCCGTGCTCCGATCTGTTCTCGGCGCAACAATTCCCGGCTATCAACACGCAGTCGATAAGCTTAAGAGAATTTCCCCGGGGCGCCCCTCTCCGCTGCGTACTTGGCCGTGAATATCAGAGACAAGCTCCAATCTACGTGAAAGCTCCGCGCACACTAAAAGCATTTCCGACTCAGACAGCGCGGTCACGTCAACGGCACTTTGAATATTCGGTTTGCTGGGCGCAGCGCCGAACTGTGGTGGCTGAAATCCGCTTCATGATGGGCCTGGCCCGAGGGCGGTGAGCTGGTGGACTTGGCCGTCCATTTCTCAGCGTCGAGGCCTTCCTCGCGACCACTCTACCTTGAAATGAGTTCGAAAGTGACTCGGTTAAAATTTCCCGGGTATGAGACCCCGAGTTCTTCGTCCGCTCTGGGAGATTTTCAGGCAGAATTCCGGCGAGCCTAGAATCGATTGTTCGAATCAAAAGCGAACTCCGAGTCCACCATGCTCGAGCACACGCCACGTTCGAAACAACGACTCGGGGAAGTTCGCCGTCTCGAATCGAAGTGAACGAAGATTGGAAAATCGGAGTACAGCTTCAAACATCTGAAAATGGTTGCCAATCGCGCTCGCGCTAGTTCTCGCGCGTTGCTGTGCTCACGAGGTGGAACAGTCGCGGGCGGACATTGGCAAGAGCTGCGCCGGATCATCGCGGCTCGAAAGCTGTTCCAGAGTCCTCGCTCTCAGTCGTTGTTCGTGCCTTTCAGGTCATCCGGAAATACCCTCCGGATCCACCTTTGCAGGCCGAGATAACCAATTGCATACGAGTCTCGGCCCCGGAATGCGATAGGTGCTTCCAGTCTCAACGAGAAGTGCAACTGTGAAACCCGGCTTCCATCAATGCCGCCGACCAGACCCGCTAGAACAGACGCGATCTCGACGCGAACCATTGGAAAATATTGCGACGGCTCCAAATGGACCGGACTAAAGGGAACAGGATGAGTCGGCCGGGGCGAGATCTGTCAACACACCAGGAGAAAGTTTTCGGTTCAGTGACCAGACATCGTCAACATTGAGGACCAATGGCCAATAGAATTCAATGAATTTTCCGATCCTGAGGTGGATCCCAGTCGGAACGCGTTCATGTTTCAACCTGTGTGAAAATCGCCCGGGCGGAACTTTGTAAAAAGCGCTAAATGCTATTGAAATGCCTGTATTTTCTACACAGCTATTGTACACTCAACCGGTCACTCTCATATTAGTGAAAAAAACTCTGGAAGATGAGGATTTCATACGAAGTGAGAACCAATGTACACGAGGAGCTCCACAGAACTCTCGACTAACTCGAATGCCGTTTAACGTGTATCAGAGATCAGTCTTGTCCGCTGAAAGATGGGACTTCTCCAGCCTACCGCGAAAGCTCGAATCATCTCAAGGATTCTCATTGTACACTGAACTCGGAAAATCGTTCCGAAAACACTCAGACTGTTTCACAGCATTCGAGTGATGAATCCAGATTCGCTGAAACTCCACCCACGAACGCCGCGCTCCGCTTGTTTCATGCGATCGGTATCATAGAAACATTGACTTAGGAACACTTTCGCCAGATTCGCTCTGAATGGTGGGCATGTCCGTATGTTTTTCACTTCAAAAACTGTCCGTGTCATATTTATCGAGGGCGCATCAGCTGTGGAACGGGAGTTATGCCATCAAAAACCTTCTGAACGGTGGCAAACGTTAGAGTGCAACCGAAGCTTTCTTCCGTTGGGGATGAGGCATTCCTTCGCCGTGGTGAGATGGTTCGAATCAGTCGTAACGCAGAATCCCTCAACCGCCGAAAATCCTCGGAGGTTCGCCGCGTGTCGCCCGATTATTGTGTGCTGAATTGATTGGATCACTGATTTACTAGCAGAGCCGAATACGATGCGTACAACGTGCACTGGATTGTTGGGAGGTCTATCCGGGATCCCGGGTAAGTAAATTAGAAAGTGATTTGAGATTCCGCGGAGACACTTGATTCTATTTTCATAAAGACGGATAGAAACACGGTTCTCGTGGCTACAGCTGACGAGTACAAAATGTGAGCATTTCGAATCTGGAGAACCTGGAGAGGGAATCGTCTCAATGGTGGAATCGAAGCGCGGGTATCGATGCGTCGGAATGGAAAATCAGTCTTCAATTACTTGATCTATTGAATCGGCGCTCCTGAGCAACCTAGAGACGGAGCCGCTAGGTTGGGTTTGGTGATGATTTCTACAATATAGATAAGGACATAGATAATCTGTCGACCTGAGATGATTTTTAATAAAGTTTATTCAGAGAGAGAGATATCCACCTGCGTGAGAGATTCCGTCTTCATTCAGGGTCAGCTCCTGGAACTTTTCGAGCAAGAGTTTCTCCTCTGAATCTCAGGAGCCAAAACTCCAGCGAGCGAGCGGGGCCTGCTGTCACCGCAACTGGGATTGTTAAGGATGACAGTTGTCCGTTTCAAGCGATGAAAGCATCGAAACAACTCTTCCATTGAGCCTTTGGAGTGAAAAGCGGCGTTGTCCACAATTAGGGAAAGAGCGATGACCTGCTCGTCCCTGGGATGTGCGCGTGCGAAACGAGACCGGACGAAACGAGTTTCGCCGTCCCAACATAGTATCCCCATCATACTGCGCAGTGAGCGCCTGAAAGTGGATGTTGCCGCGAGACAATCTCGAACGTACACGGACACCGGTGATGAGTGGAACTTCATATGACTCTGAGATTATTTCGCCGAAAACCCGTTGTGGTTCGGACGGATTTTGGAGTCGAAACCGGACGAGAAAACCGAGACGGACAGCTGAGACTCGCGCTGTTCCAGTGAGTGAACACCTCAGATTCATGCACTGAGGTCGCTTCAAGCTCCGTGGAAGACCGGCGCTACTCGTCGAAGGAGGCTATGACAGTGCTCTGATATTCAGATTGCTATCATTGCGATATCTATCCCTAATACACAGAGTGGTCATCGTAAGTCAGCAGTCTTCTTGCTCTCTCTTCTATTGCTCATAACTGAGTGAAAATCATCCCATCCTGGATTTTTTTTGCGTTCGATAGCTGGAAGGATAGCGCTTCTTTTTCGCCTCGATTTTCGTGGATCGGGGAAAAAAAATGAATTGTCAAGAGGTCAGCTCTTGACGTCAAGGTGAAAACGATCGTTCGACCTTCTTACAGCTCATGAGCCAGGAATGGTAGTGTTACATACTGCCGCTAGTTTTGCGTGAAAACGTGGAGTGTGTGCTGTGTTTACCTCGGTAGGGTGAGTCGCGACTCAGTCATGATTTTTCTTTCAATCTCGAGGGAGCGATGTCAGGAGCAATTCATTGGAATCTTCATCGGGTTCTTCGGTGGCCCAAAGGCTTTCAGCTCTCCGCTTTGCGGAAGCACAACTTGGTGTTTCCGCGCGCGCCATTTAAACGTGGGGAAAGGGTGCGAAATCCTATGTTCCGGCAGATAAGATCCGTGATTCAGATGGCCCCGAGGTTTAATTCCTCCCTACTCAGCAATTTGCTTTCATCATTCAGAAATTAACAGCACAGCGTTCAACACGTCGATCGTCTCCATCTTGGAAAAATGAGGGGCGGCCCGAGAATAGCCCAAATGGGCGTCCACTTCCCTGCAGAATCGATTCCACTGCGTCTCTCGGCAATCGAGGAAAACGGTTATTCATGCTCATTTCCGAGCTTCCCGAGGGGTCAACCATAGTGGTCTCAGATTCTTAATGTGCTCGAGTGAATTCCGAGATCGAATCAGGGCTTTTCCCGTGAATTTGTTACCCTTTAAAGAAGAAATCGAAGCGTTCAAGGCTCATCACGAGCGAAGTTTGAGGACAAACTAGGGTCTCAAAACTCGTTACATAAATGACGAAGTACTTGCAGAGTCGAGCTCAGCCACAGGGAAGGACGTTTTCATGTCAGAGAGGAAAACAGTGCCGGATTCGAGCAGCCGCGGTCACGCCACGCGTGGCGCGGCCGACTCGGTTGGGTCGACTGTTCACATATGCCGAGCATCGGTTGCGAGGGAATTTTCTCTGTTTCTAATACGGAGAAACTCGCAATTGTTAGATCCCATGATTCACAAAATGAACTGTGAGTGCGAAGTGAAGGAGAATGACGATGGGAGAAGATAGAAGAGCCATAGGAAAACATACATTCACGCACGTGGGAATCATATAGAGGATACCCACAAAAGAAAAACGAGGCTCATCCTCTGAGAGACGCGAGCGGATAGAAGCTCGAAAGAGTTTCGTCGGTTGAAGGGAGGCTTGAGGGGGGAGGGCATTCCAGGGGCGAGATGAGCGAGGGAAGAATGTAGAGTCGAACTGGAAGAACTATTGGTGAATAATTGGACAGAAAAGGGGTGTTCTTTGGCGCTACGTCTGGTTACACGGACGGGGACCGGAAAGAAGAGATTTCAGCTGAACATCTCCCATGGAGGTATCGGTAGAATAGACAGAGGTCGGCGACCTTGCGTCGGAAGGACAAGGTTTTGATGGAGGAGGACAGGGTCTCGTCACCAATGAGGCGAACAGCCTGCTCTTGCGCAGAAGAGTCTAAGAGACTTTGCGACAGCTGCTAGGTTCACAAGAAGATGAAGATGCTTCGTCAGTTCCTCGATACAGAACCTCCTCCCGGAGTTTGTCAAGAGGTTTCGATCCAGCGCGCGAGCGCAACGCAACAAAGTTCCGCCTCGCTGTTCGGTGGTGTGCGGCTCTTGTTGGGCGGCATTGAGCGAACGCTGATGTTTCTCGTGCTGATCAAGACGTGCTCTTCTATTAGGTAAGTCAAAAAGTTCGTAGCGTTTTTGATCCGACATTTTTGAAATTCCCGCGCTCCGCACAAGAGCCGCCTACTACAGTGGTTGTTCGTTTACGTTCTTAGGCGGGCTCTAGAGTTCCTACCGGTGTATCGTTTCAGACTTTATCGTCGAGTTCGTAAAATCAGGAAGAATTTGCGATGGAGGACCAAAAGCAGCATTTTCGACACATAATGTTGTTCTGCTACCGCGAAGGCTTGAATGCAGCGAAGACCACTCGAAGAATATCTGCAGTTTACGGGGAGAATGCTCTTCAAAGTTCTACGGTTAGAAAGTGGTTTACCCGTTTCAAGGCTGAAAACTTTAATCTTGAAGATGAGCCCAGATCAGGACGACCACAAGTTGTGGAACCCGATGAAATCATTAGCCTGGTAACTTCAAACCCCGGCCTGACCATCAAAGAAATTGAAGACTCGACGGGAGTTTCTCATGGAACCGTTTGGAATCGCCTCCATCAAGCTGGCTTCTCAAACAAGAGGAATATCTGGCTGCCTCATGACCTCACCGATCGCCAGCTCGAAAGACGTGTGGATACAAGCCACAAGCCGGAAGAATGCCAATGAACCATTTCTGAAGAGACTGATAACCGGCGATGAAAAGTGGATACTCTACAGGAACGCTACGCAAAGAAAAAGCTGGGTCCCCAAAGGTTCACGGGCCGCAGCCGTCCCCAAACCCGAAATTCATCAAAAAAAAGTGATGCTGAGCTGTTGGTGGGACTGCAAGGGCGTTGTGTTTTTCGAGCTGCTCCCGCCGGGTCAGACCATCACCACCGAAGTCTACTGCAGGCAGCTTGAGGATTTGAAGACCGCAGTAGCAACAAAGCGCCCAGAATTGGCGAACAGATGGGGCGTCGTTTTTCAACATGATAATGCGAGACCCCACGTAAGTTTGCGCTCTCGGCAGAAATTGGCGGAGTTTGACTGGGATGTGCTGCCACACCCAGCTTATAGTCCCGACCTTGCACCGTCAGACTATCACTTGTTCCGGTCTCTTCAAAACTCTCTTGATGGAGAAATATTCGAATCTTTGGAGGGTATAAAAAATCACCTCAATCAGTTTTTTGGAAAGAAGGAAACCAAGTTCTGGGAGAAGGGAATCTTCGATTTACCTGACCGATGGGCGAAGGTCATAGAACAAAACGGCCAATATATCATTCAATAAAAAGACTCTTGTGTACAGGAATTCGGCTCTTGAAAAATAGGTAAAAAACGCTACGAACTTTTTGACTTACCTAATACATGAAATATGATCGGCTGCGGAATGCAAGATTCCACGGCCGCCAGACAGGGCGGCTCTCCAAACGTAGTCACCTAAGAGTCTCATGAATGATTTTGGCGACACCCCATTGCCTTCATTACGCTCCCCTCGCTGAGCGATGAATGTTTTCCGAGCTTCCAGGACCTGAATATGGAACACGATTATGTGCGACTCCGGTGTGATAGCCCAGAGAGGGAGAGAGAGAGATCTCGCTTGGCCTGTTCGGCTTGAATGATATCACTATCCGACTATCTCGAGGTAGATATTGTTGTTCGAATGAAGTCGGTCGGTATAATCCCGACTTCAAGCTTGATTCGTTACGAGAGCAATGCAGACACGGACATTTCTCCGATGAGTGCTGAGGAGGACTTTTTCCTCGAAACAGAGCCAAAATCGACAGGAGACCGGATAAGGACATGCCTGGGTTGATGGAAACCTAGTGGGGAGGCCAATAGTCGGGTCATCAGTCCAAAACCCCACCTGGCGTTCCTCCCGGATGAGCCCTGATGTGAACCCTTCTCGATTCCCGAGGAGTGACCGGTAAGTTCCTCGGGCTCTCGACGGCTGGCACGTCCCCTGATGTCGCCCTGCTTTTGACGTGACAAGAGACAAATATATCCATATCCGTAAAGGCGACAGAGTGTCTGGATATTTGTTTGTTTGTTGAGGCTTTCAACATCGCATCCGAGTACATGCACTCACATCCGTTCCGGGACTTGAGAAGGGCATCAGACAGAGACAGCGCCGACTCATCTAGGAAGCAAACAGCATCGGAGACGTACATATTTAGAAAAAGTTCAGGAAATGGGATGGAGCTATTTCCTCCGCACTTAGTAGAACGCATTGTTGATACAGTTTCTCTCTCGTGCTCTTTGCTCGGGCCACGGGCAGACCGAGAGGAAACGGAGCTTTCGATAGGGGGGCATGCTCTCACAACGCGTTCAGCGTTGGTTGTTTCAAGGCGTCGGAACACATCATGATGTTCGCGGCTCCGTGCTACGGATGGTTCTCGTGGTCCACCGCTCCAGAGATCGGGTCGCGATTCCTGAACCATACGGAGAGGAAATGACCGTGACGATTGTTCGACTTTCAATCACACATTTAAAGGGATTACGGTTGTCACTCTAACTGGCCCTCGATAGAGTGATCAATGTCCATCCAACGCGGCATTTTAGTGACCGTTGCCGCTTTGGTTGTCAAGCGTCATGATGAATGCAGATGCGTTCGGGATTCTTTCCCTTCGTTAATCAGCCGAGCGTCGGCCCCGATTGGAGAGCGCGCGTTACGCTCTATTGTTCCTGACGAATCATCAGTTAATAGAGATCTCGGCAGAATCCGCCAAGAGTATGCGATTGGAGCGCACACTTGATGCCATCGTATCCGGTCAGCGAACAAGTTCGCCCCACAGGTCGGAGCGTACAATTAGAAAGAACTCTCTTGCGGGTCTTGACGAATACGAGCGGCGGAGATGCACGACCGCCCTTGCCGGATCATCGAGTTCGCCGGAAACCGCTGAGCCCGAACTCAGGCGGTTATGCCTCAGATGCCAGAAACTCAGATGCCAGAAAACTCAGATGCCAGAATAGAACACTCTCCCGATTCTGAAGAGGTCTCCGCTAACTAAGCGGCCTCGGTGGCGATGCGTCTCCGACGTCTGCATCAAGCGAGAGTCATACAGCAGACTCCCCTCTACAACGTGCATACGCTGCACCGCACCTCCTGCGGCCGCACTCGATTCATTGATAGTTTGCTGATGATGGGAATGGATGATTCATGATGAATAAAGAGAACAATTGATGCATGTCTCCAACCTCGATCAGCGTGGACGTTCGGGGACTCACGCCGAGGGGAAATGGAATAGCGATCCTTCCTGCACTCCGAGCGGTCGCAGCCCACTTGGCCGAAGACTCGCGCAGCCTCTGCTTGGCTTCTCGGCCAATAGCTCTTCGGTTCCGCAAAACTTCGTTCGGAGCTGGAAAGATAATTGAATTCGTGGTTCTCGATCGTAGAATCAAGCGGGTAAACAGGGGGGAAGTTCGTTTTCAAGCCCTCTGCCGAGCTGGCGGGCCTAGAGCGACGATTTAGGAGAAAAGGGGTCAAGTTCAGTAGCTGAACTAGTCGTTCCGTAGGCTTACGTTACAGATCGATCTCGCCAACTACCAGTACCATATGAGCGAGTCGCTGACAGGTACGCGACAGTGCCGCAAAGCACAACTCTGGGTGATTTCAGTTTCCTTGCGGCTAACTTCCGGCACAACTGCACAACACGCGAACCCTCGCCGGTAGAACGCGAGCCTGCGTCAAAACAGCTTTCCGGCGAAACGGACTGTTAGAGCATGTCCAGGGATGATTATAAGGCGGTTGTTATTGTTTCGAAATCGAACCCTTGACCAGCAAAGGAACAGGCGGTAGGCTCAGAAAGGCAAAACGGAAGTGAAGGAAATCCCGTCCAGGAAAAACAAACCTATGTTTGTCCTTGAAAAGTACGTTTTCGAGACTGAGAAGTACAAAGGCGACAGGTTCTACTGCCGTTGTATTCGGCTAAGGCACAGCGGATGTCCCGCGCGAGCAGTGATCCGAAAGGTAAAGTCCTGCGCGACCACCGCGCAGTTGTGAACGTAAGGGAATTCGGGAAAAAGATCTCCGGAGATTCCACAGTAGACTCCAAAGGCAATAGATTTTGAGATTATTTGTCCGCAGTGTTTCATGATGATCGGGCAATCACGATGGCCGGTCAAAATGAACCACGAGGTACTTGATAATTCGCGCTGGTCAGTCTTCACTAGGCTTTCAAACGGTTACTTGACGGCGATTTTTTTGCGCTCATCAACCGCAACAACCGCATTCAATCGTAGGACGGTGATAACTCGGGAGGATTGAGATCTAGAATTTGGCGCCAAGCCTTGAACAAAATCGAACTGAGAGACATGGAAGCGGCTTTGAGCATTCAGCTTGGCATAGCGATTGTGCAGAGGCAATGTTCAGCGGAAATAAGATCGGATGATATTTGAGCTGGATCGTTGGAAACGATGAGACGATAGACTCGGGTCGACATATTCGGTTCGTGTAATGGCTTTCGTCAAACCAAGTTCGCACACGCTTCCGAAATGAGGACCCGGCCAGTGATTTCACCTCGAGGTCTCAGACTCCAGCCGCAGTCTCCTAATGTTTCCATAAACAAGCCGTTCAAGCACTCCATGGAAATGCATCGGAGGAGAGAAGCTTCCTGAAAACCATAAAGTGTTCTCTCCCCGTTGTGAAGTTTCCACTGGAATTCTGGGATGGATCTCGGAGGATTGTATGATCTTCTCTTCGTCTTTGGAAATGGCTCGTTCTGATGTGATTGTGCGTGAAATCAATGGCAGAGATGCAGGAGCTGCTCGGAATCACGTCTCCGGGCACTTTTCCGTAAATGTCCGGTTGTGGATTTGCGGTTATCTGCTGACCGTGACCGCGGTAATTTAGGAATGAGGTTATTTGAAAAGCCTAGTCCTCACTACATATTCCTCATGGGGCAGGTTCGGCTCCTTCTTGTTCGAAGATGAGTCGGGTCCAATCACTCCTCTATAAATTAGGAGAAACTCAAGCCGTCCAGCTTGTTCTTGAATCGGAACGAACTCAGAATTCCGTGGGTCGATGACTCCGTGATACCCGATGGACTTGTACTATTTCGTTCGTTGAAACTCAGATGAATGGTGTCACCTCATCCCAAGGTCCCTCTCCGGAGTCCTTGCCACGCCGCCGTGAACATTTTTAACAGAGCATCATACTAATTCCTGCAGATGCCACATCCGACGATCTCGGAAACATCCGGAACTCACAACCACGGGCCAGACGAGGCCGAAGTCATCTATAGATCAACGTCCAACTCGATGAAGGCCGCAGTCATCGCCCAGCCCGAAAAGACCCTCAAAGAAGTCTACCGTGGCGAAAGAGCGACGGCTATCGCTGAGCTGCAAGAAGATCACGAGACGGAGCAAATTGGTGCGGTAGTACCTAGCTTTGATGCGGTTCGTTGTGTACTACAGCGCGCACGTGCGACCATCCGTCCGCCGCTCCCAGAATCCAGAGCGGAAATCGTGCTCGAAGGCGATTGGGCTCTGAATTTGGAAGGCGATCCCTTCCTCCTCTTCGATGACGGGCTCGAGGATAGAATTTTGGGATTCAGCACGCCAGAGCTCCTGACTCACATGTTCAACGCGGATACGATTTTCATGGACGGAACATTTAGAGTCGTGCCGACACTTTTTACCCAGCTGTACAGTCTCCATGGGTTTTTTTGCCAGCGAGATGATACCTTTTGTGTATTTCTTGCTCCCAGACAAAACCAATGGCACGTACATCCGTATGTTCAATCTCTTGAAAAATCACGCAACGTCGAAAGGAGCAGTCTTCGCGCCAGCCCGGTTCCAACTCGACTTCGAACAAGCCACCTTACGAGCTATTGAAGAAGCGTTCCCTCACTCAGAAATCAAAGGATGTCATTTCCACTTTTGTCAAAGTCTTTGGCGGAAAGTCCAGAGTCTCGGATTGGCAAGATTCTATGATGATCAGGCGGTGAAGCGATTCATTCGGTGCTCGGGTGCGCTAGCTATGGTACCATTGCATCTCGTGGAGGACGCTTGGATGGAGATTAATGCGGAATCACCCGGGCCAGACCATGAAGCCTACGGGGCTCTCGAGGACTACAAGATGTACTTCATCGATACCTGGTTAGAAAATGAGACTGTGTTTCCTCGGGCGCTTTGGAACCATTACGCTAATTCCGGGCCCAGAACAATCAACCATGTGGAAGGTTGGCACCAGTCGCTCAATTCCACGGTGAAGAAACGTCACGCGAACTTGTTCGAAATGATTTCACATTTGAAACTGCAGGAGCAGAGATTTCGCCATGACATGATACTACTCGAAGCAGGAGGGCGCCCTCCGAGGAAAAACCTGACTTACAAGCTTCTCAATGAAAAGTACGCAGGTCTTGTGACTCGCCTCCAAACTAACCAGCTCACCCTCCTGAGGTTCATTCGACACGTTGCGTTTATTCTCCCATCGTTCGAGACACGGTAGCAATGTCGGCATTGTGTAGTCAGCACATCACATCACGGTTCTATGGTTCACTTCCGATCGCAGTCAATTTGTTCGAGTGCGTTCGCTCGAGTTTGTGATCCTAGAATTCGCACCACCCGTATTTCGAAGCTTTCATTCCGTATCCACGAGCAGGATATATCTATGTCCTCCTCCCCATGTTCTCCTAGTAGCTCGACCTCGCATTGAGGCGCCGCACTCAAGGTTCGCTACATATGCAAGGTTTGCATATGGGCTCGATCCGATATCTTTTTGTGAGATTTCCTAGTTCCGAGCATCAGCGAAGCAAGCGCTAGAGACGCTCGATCAAAAGAATCGTCTTGGGTATTGTCCATGATAAGATTCTCCACTCTTTGTTAGCCCACGCTGATTCGTTTTTCAGTCGATGTTTTAGTGTTCCAGAAATGATACCTATGCGTATAAGTTGTGTTACCCGGTGGGATGAAATAAGAATTTCGCGCACTTTCTTCCCCGGCTCTACGATTAAAGAAATCTGATGCTACGTTTGTAGCTCAAGTTTGTGTTTTTCCTAAACTTGTCTCATCCTACTCACTTCGTTGTTGAGTTATGATGTCGACAGAGTCAAGAACTGAGCAATTTCTTGACGGAATTTGCGCCTTGCGGAGCCAGCGCTATCAAAGTGAGAAGCATTCGGTCGTCTCCCAAACCCCTGATAGAGGACATGAGTTTCGAAACGTCGCGCCGCCGAGTTTCTTGCTGCCCTCAGTGCGGGAAGTTCTTCCGGTACCTCCATCATCGGGACGAATCTCGACTGTCTTTCGAATCCTCCAGAGGAGCTTGAAAGGACAGCCTCTCCGAACTGTCTCCAACCCCCAACCCCTTTGACACAGACGAGGCCAGAATATTACTCACGCTAAGAAACCAAGCGATACACAGCCCCACGATGAGGGAAACTCCAAACGGGAGAGCAGGTTTTTCTAAAGCTATGGGAGAATCTCAGCGACGAGAGAATATCAGCATTCGATCCATGCTGAATCACCAGAGAGCGGGCTGACAGCATTCGAAATTATACCAGATCTAGGCAACCGATGCTTATTCGTCAGCCAAGCGAGATTCTTGTCCGATGTGGCCTGGAGTAAACCAAAACAATTCCACCGCCGAACTTCATACGCCGCCTCCAAAGGCCCGCTAAATCAGCGGGGACCTCTTCAGAATCGGGAGAGTGTTATATTCTGGCATCTGAGTTTTCTGGCATCTGAGTTTCTGGCATCTGAGTTTCTGGCATCTGAGTTTCTGGCATCTGAGGCTACGCCACTCAGGCCTCCAATGAGCTCTTGCAGACCGGTTGCGCCAGATCCCGCTCACGCTCCGGCCGGGCTCTTCGTTTCCAATTCCATCGCTCAATCCAGAATCACCTACCGTAGTTTCCGACTCGCGCTCGGAGCGCGGGACGAACACAGTGTCCGGAGGCGAACTTGAGGGAAACACCAACCGATCCTTCATCATAAGTAATCCATCACCAGAGTTCATGATTTCGGAGAATGGAGCAGGTTTCCGCTGACGCTTAGAAACGAAAGTTTCGAGATAAGGCTCATTCATGACGCACAGCTCCGCTGCGCCATCTGCGCCGCTCAACTATCCGGCAGTCCGTTCATATGATGACTTCATCTCCTCGCGACGCAGAACGTCAATGATGAAAAACATCGCGCGAACCCGATGTACATACAGTAGGATTGTCCAAATTCCGTGGCTGAGACATTTTCCGATGTCGCCTCTGCCCAAAATACCCAGACGGCTCACCCTCCTCTCCCATATTTCCTCTACCCATTCTCTCCCAGTTCCCCCCATGCGCCCTTATATTTTTAGAGAGTCTCCTATACGTAGATGCGCCGTGTCTCGCCACATTCGCGGTTTCCCAAGAATCGACATGGTTTCGCTCGATATCTGCCCACGAAATGACCCGATTCCCGTGGATCGCGAATCAACGGGGCTCCAGTGTACACCTCCGTCCTCTGAGGGTGCTCGAAAGCTCAGTCCTCAATTTGCTACTTTTCAGTGAGAGATGAGAATCTCCCGAGCGCGGAGACAGGGTTTCATTCTCAAGCTCATATGCTGGTCTCCCAGGTCGAACTGAGCCCGGTAGAAGCCTGATTGAAGGTGAACGGATGAGGTTACACTTCTAATGAGCTGTCGACGACACGAATCAGGAACCCTTGAAGCTCGGGATATAGCCCAGCGATGTCGATATTTCTGAACTCCGTTATCAGCCGCTGAGCTCACAGCCTCCAAGCTCCGACCGTTGACCAAATGGATCAGCGAGTAAAGTGGGACAGAACGAGTCCACTCGATACGGGACCGTCTGTTGTAATGGAAGCTGTCTCCATATCCGACGAGGGAGTGATTGAGGACACCGATGTGAGTCTCGGTATGTTTCGATTTCTTGAGAAAATCATGAACAGGAGTTGGCCTGGTCACTGCAACACTAGGTCCTGCCACCAGGGAGGAGAATTTCGTCGCTGCGTCACTCATCAGTTGATAATGGAGCTGAAGAGCAACAGCGGGAGTCCCCGGAGAGGTTTCCCGCGCGCGTTTGCCCTGATGTGCCAGGATACTCTTTTCAGCTGCAGCTAGGCTTGCACCGTTTATTCCCACCGCTGGTTCTCATTCCGAGGGGAGACAAACCTGTCGTGTCGCGGCTCTTGAGCTCACCAACGAAAATCCCAAGCGTCGTCAGCTTCCGACTCAGTTGCCAGTAATCGATGCAGAACTCGCTGAAATCATATTTCGTCATGAGGAAAACCACTACGAACCAATCATAACGGTCAGCGGTGTATTGCAACGTAACTGCTCTATTCAGCAGAGTATTGCTACGGAATTCGAAAGGAATTTCGATCGTATCGTGAGTCTCTTGGCGAGAGAAGGATAGCGGAATTCGGCCTCGGCCGCCATCTAGTACAATTATACAGTGTACCCCATAAGTCCGGATGGATCCGCTAGAACTCGAACCCCTCAAGTATTTCAGAACTTTCCTTTTTCCTCCTGGAGAGGAGCGAGTGCTCGCCAGAGACTGCCGCGTGAGTGTCGAGAGTCTGAAACACATTGTTACATCCCCATCGGACTTAAACATGGGAGTGATGATCAAAACAAGCTCGAAACTTAGCAGAGCGAGTGGTGTTTTCTCTAAAAATGCGCTCATTCGCTATAGATTCGACTCCCCGATTTTCTGCGCAGGTTCCTGAGGCCCGTAGACTGGATCATCATAATTCCCGAATATGCAGCAAACTAGATTGGCTTGAGATACCAGAAATATCGATTCTCATTCATCATTGATTATCGAGATATCTCATTACGGCCACTTGGAGCATCGAGGTTCTCGAGAAGGCGCCCATCATCTATCCCACGTTTCCCTGGTATTTCTCCCTACACCTTCTTCTCCCAAGGATCGAGGAAGGGAGGCGGTTTAACGATGTTCTCCGAGTACTCCCGGAGGGAAAAATCACAAGGAGTGAGATTTGTATATCGTGGAGGCGATTCAACAGGTCCGATTCATCCGATTTTGTTTAAAACACTGGATGAAGCGCACGACGACTCTTCGCGATCTATGCTTTGGCGACCATTCGACCTGAGGTTTCCCTTCAACGGAAAACGGTCCAATAATACTTCAGTCCTAATCAACACGTTGAGTTTTTCCTCTGAACGGAGTCCAACTGCCGATCCCCTCATACGAATACAGTGTCTACTCTTCTGTCCGCTACTCGCGGAAGTAGATTTGTTGGACTTCCGTCAGCGCTTATCGGCGGATGGCGGCCCATTCATCGGAATCGGCTGCGATGACCTCTTGGACCTCACCCGATTGGTTTCATTCAATGCCCCACTTCAGCGTGTGGTGCGCGCAATTCGTTTACATGCCTCAGCTGCTCCGCCCACGGCGGACGGGAATTCCCCGCTTTAGGCAAACGTGGATCAGAACGTCAGATGTAGCCGCATCGGAATCACCGTGAATATTATGTGGGTGAGGAAACAACTGATCCGAAGTTCATTCTATTCACGTCAGTGCAGGAATGTCAGAGTTTCAGGCGGAGGGCAGAAAGTAAAAATAGTGTCGACAATCGGAACACAGAAAGTTCCATCTGTCTATCTGATTTTTTACCGGACACATCCCGAACGTCAGCCCAACCTCGCCCATTCGTGATTGTCGCTGAGCGGACACCTCCTTGAATGTCGAGAGATGTTGCTGAATACCTCCTGCGGGGCGATTCTTACTCCGAAAACTTCGAATAGCTGTACCCCAGCCGGCGAGATGGGTTCCCGTGAAGAATTTTCGGCGGACCACGGTCCCGTCGGGGCCCCTCCCGGCCAGGAAAGGAAGGCTGCGGAGCGCGTTTCCCCGCGTTAGGCTGCGTTTCGATCCTCCTGGAGAATGAAATTTTGCTTCCAAAAAGTCCCGAGGTCAACTCATTCCAAGATCCGGGCGGAATAACTGGTGTTCCCATGCAATCCATCGTCGGACATCGGGAATCGAATGGCAAGGTGAGTCACGTATACATACTCAATTCTTTGAATCGTCTCGGACCGATGCCGAAAACGAACTCTGACATGTGGCGTCGGAGGTTTTGTCGGAGACCAATGTCCTCGGCAGCCATCTGTTCCACTGCGAGCAGCTGTTGAACAGTGTTCCCCCCGTAGCAAGGATGCGATGATGATGCTGATCATCATCGCGAGATTTTCATGACGCAATCGACATGGTTTCCAAACCTGAAGATTTTCCTGATAACACTGAATCTCTACGGAACAATTCCGTCCATCAAAGTAGAATTCAATCCAGCCTCCCCAATATTATCGCAGCGATTTGACCCTCTGCCCCTCCCACCCCATTCTGGGTACGCCACTGCTTCAGAGGATGAGTATGATTATGACTTTCATCGCCTCACCAAGAGTGTCTCGTTCCTTGGAATCGTCAGATTCGGCCTAGTTAAGCATTTTATGTTCGTCATCGCTGTCATTGTCGATGACCGTTACAACGATTCCATTGATCAGAGTTCCGACAGTTCTCGAAGGCTACCCCGATCGCAGTTCCCGTTGGCTTATTCGGAACGGTAACGTGATGGGCCTCAGTGCCTCGACGGATCCGGGAAGTAACCCACTGAGCACTCGTATGCTTCCCGCTTCTTCTGGCGAGACCGGCGTCAGAGCAGATCACTGTTTCAATTACAGAAACTTGAGGTAGAGCGTAACATCCTCGCTGAATATCTTGATCAAACATCGGGCAGCTTGGCGAAAATCGTCAGCTTCGGAGGAAAAAGTCATCAGCTTTCTTCTTGTCAACCTGGAGAGGTCGGAAACGGTGTTCGATCAAATGTTCGGGATTGGCCCTGTCTAGTTAGCTTCACTTCATCACCTCGGCTGCCATGGCATCCCGCCCTTCCTTCAGACACACAGATGTCGGGCTCAATGCACTCCGAATACGATGGTCCCTTGAGCCAAGGAAACCGCAATCAGAGTTCGTGACGAACGTCGTGAGTTCTGCTCTCCGGTAATAAGCTACTCCCTCGGCTTCTCTAATGCAGGCTCGCGAACAGTCACGCCACGCTCACCCTTAAGAGGCGCAACATCACGAAAACCTCTGTCCACGGAGCAGAGATCTCAGCAGTCCCCCAGCGGAATCTCTTCTCATCCTTCGAACAAAGGGAAGTTCTCGGGGCGGCATGACGAAGCACACCCTGCTCCGAATCGACGGCTCCCGATCGTTCAACTCCACAGACAGTTCCACGTAATCCTTCGAAGGTAAGAGCCACCCCTTGGTCGGCTGCACCCTTCTTGAGATTTACCACAGTTCTCAACCTTCAAAGTGTTCTCGAGCGGTTCCCGAACGCAGGAAGAGGAAACGGTCCTTGAGTCCACGCCTCGCTGTTCAGGTTTATGGCGACGACGTGATTCTCTCGTGTGCGGTGCAGGAGTCATCAATCTTCAAGTGTTATGCTGAGATCACGCGTCTTATCAATATTCAACCTCGAGACGTTCCTGAGAAAAGGAGAACGCCCAGCGGAGAACGAGTTTGTCTGTGTTTGCAGCGTCTCGTTACTGTGCGTGGAACTGATCTCGAAGTTCCACCGGAATAAGACATCCATGAACACATCGGGACACTCTCGAACTTGCGTCGACATATCTCTTTGGCCGATTCCTCGTGGCAGAGAGAGAGAGAGAATCCTGGACTGACGACGATGACTCGCCGAGCAATATGCGGGGAACGCCTAGACTTCCTAGTGGTCTTGACGATGGATTATCCCCGCATAACAATAAGCCGACGTCAATGTCACATCGTTGCTCTATTTATGGAAGCGAAGGTTTGCCCTGGAGGCCGGACTGAGCCTGATTGCGGACGCGTTCATGCCGCATGCTGTTTTTCTAACAAGAAAGAAGAACGAGACCGTTTTTTTTTTTTTCTCATGGCTGAAAGCTCGGTCCGCGGTTGTGGTGTGAAAATATTCCGCTCATCTTGACCGACTCATGCGCGACGAGCTTCTCGGAGCCCCCTCGATGATCGACAGGGTCTCGAGCCCACCAGACCGCGCCCTGGGCTGGTCCGTTGGGCCCGGTAGCCGCGAACCGTTCCTGCAGTCCCCGAGCAGGATCTTCAGGAAACAACTCACAGCTTCCCGCAACCACTTCCTTCCCGAACAACGTCCACCGGGCGGTTGACTCCCGCCTGCTGTTGCTTCACAATCCGTCATCGAAGCCCGGCGGTATCGGGAGTGGTCAACAAGCCGCCAGGAAGCAGACCTGACACTGCTCTTGCGAACCATAACTCACCTCTCGCCCGAGGGGCCATCGGTCCTGGGGAACCGATTTCCCCCTTGCGCCGGAGCGCTACCCGGTGACTCGCAAAGCTCGAGTCGGAGAACGGGAACAATGTCATCGGTCGGCAGGGGATCAACACAAGCCGTCCAAGTACTCGATCGGTTCCGCGATCGAGGCTTCAATCAGCGAACGCGGCATCGCGACGTTTAGGTTCGATTCTCGATCGAAACGCTGTCGAATTCTCGTTCGATACCTCACCAAATAAACTGCGAAAATGGAACTGAGCGCTGATCGAGGGGCCGTCTCGGCCGAGTTTTTAGCGCGTTTCGGTCGCCCTCTTCAGGAGCGCTGCCATGCCCCGACTCGCCCCTAGAGCAGCGCCGCATTCGCAGCCTGGGCGAGAATTGACGAGTTGGAGGGCACACCTCATGATAAGATCGTGACATGAATAGTCAAGCCCGTGAATGGCTTTGATCGATGGTGGGCAGCGGAGAGGCAACGGCCAGTCTCGGTGGAATCGCGACAGGAAAGGCTCTCGTTCGGTTTAGGGGTGACTGCCACCACGACGGAGTTATGACTCGGAAGAGCGGCGGTTCTGAGGAGGAGAGAACAGCAAGTTTTGATCAAGCACAGGCTATGGCCAGCCCCGGATTTCCCTCCGTGTGACTGGTAGTGAAATTGCAAAGTTTCTCAATCGGGCGAAGCTATGACCGACTGCGCTGATCCGCTTCGTGGGTGAAACGCGAGAGCTGTCCGCGGACTCTCTCTGTCGGTCCAAATAGTTCAGATTTCGAGAAATCGAGTGCGCCGTGTTCAAACGACCCACCTCAGTGAAGGCCGATAATCAGTAAGTGGAGTTCGCTTGAACTCCAAATCGAGTTATTCGACAGTCAAACAAGAGCTCACAAATGAAAGCTCTACGTTCCTCAGGAATTGCGCTGGCCGAAAATGCGGGCTCCCGCAGCCAGATTTACGTATCCCGATCTCGGCACAGCCGATTTCCGCAAACAGTTGTTTTCTCTGATTGAATAGTATACCAGCCATTCTTCGGCCCCACCATTGCATGGCCTTTAGAAGAGGCTGTCCGCCGATCGGAGAAGGTCCGTATTCCGTTGGTTCTGCCCATAAGATAATACACATCTCCGACTCCCTCGTCGGGTGCCTGTCTGTTCCAGAGGTGCCCCACAATAAGAACCTGACCCTGGAACAGAGAGAACGCAGTCGAGGATCTCAGATCAGGGCACAGATGGAGACATGCTGAGGGATATCATCACTCGACTCTCCGGATCTCGGCAAATCATTTTCTCTCCCTGTCCGAAATCTTCGCGGAAAACCAAAGGTGAGCACCGAATTGAACGATTTAACCAGGTCGAAATGGGCTGGGAACTTCTTTGTGTGCTGCAAAAGTTACTCGGAGCTCTTTCGAGCATCATCCAGCAAGTTTTCACTTCTGATCTTATGGCTCTCACCGCTCACATCAGGGTTCGAGAGAATCGTTCCGTTTTGATCCATCGCAGGAGTTCATGAATTTTCCGCAAGCGTCGGAAACAAACTCGTTCTCGGAAAACCTTCTCTCGAACTCGGCGTGATTCCCCAAGCGGAACGCTTCCTTTTGGGGTTCCTGAGGAAAACCACGGTTCACCAACAAATCCTCTCCAGAACCTGTCGATATCTTGGGAGAAGCCATCCGGTCGCGCATTTGCGATTCAGTTAGTTGGATCACTGTCACCAATCTCGATTGGAAACGGAGGTCCGCTCACAGCTTCATGGGGTCTAAGGTGGAGATGCATAATTCACGATCGTCGCAGAAGTTCCCGCTCGAAGCTGTGGGCCGACCAGCACTAACAGGACGACTAATGTGTTCGACTCGGTGTTCATGATTCACGAATTAATTTTCGGACAGATTCTCTGCGAAAATTCATTCGGCGGAAGTCGACTGCGAATTAAACTCTTTCCGGAGCTCCAAGACCGTAACGAATGATCTGAGGCTTGGTCCGACTCCGTCGAGGGCCCCCACCCTAGTCGGGTGTGGCCGTGAGCACAACCGCAGATTCTGGGCCGGGAAGATGCAGCAGAAAACGAAGCACATACAGTCGCTAAACTCTCCAATCCTTTCTGGGTCAGCCGCAACGAAAGTTGACGGTATAGTCCAGTATCCCGTTTCGGGCTTCCGGATCCCACTCGTGGAGAGGAAGCGGAGCCCGACATGTGAGGAAAACTTCTACAAAAAAAAATCTGGGATGGTAGCATTCCATACTGCCGCTTGTTTTGCGTGATAACGTAGAGTATTTGCTCCGTTGTCCGCGGTGAGGTGAGTTGCAAACAAGTGATGATATCCGTTCGAGTCTCGAGAGAGCAATTCAAGGCCCTATCCTGTGAAAACTTCTTCGGGTCGTGAGGCGGCCCCCGAGATTCCAGTTCTCCGCTTTGCCTGAGCACTACCTGAGGTTTTGGGACACGCTATTCGAATGTGGGCAGAGAGTGTGAAAATAGCCGAAACTCCGACATCTCTAGCACGAGATAAATGGATGGTTCCCCATCGTTCGAGCAGAAACCTCGTTGTTTGATCATCGATCTCATGCCGAAGCAGCTCAACTTCGTGATCCGGATGGCCTCGAGATTTTATTTTTCTCGACTCATCCATTTTCTTCCATTTTGTTCGATATGAATTAACGTCCTAAGACCTCGAGGCTCGGTAGAAACTCACAGCTCAGCGCCTGGAACGCCGATCGTATCCAATTTATCCTATCAAATCCCGAAATTCGGCCGATTTTCGGGGTATAAATTATAGATTAAACAACGTGTCAGAGAAATAAGAGGCGGTTCGAGAGGAGCTCATGTGGGCGTCCAGTTCCGTGCACAATTGATTCCACTGCGTTTCTCGGCAACCGAGGAAAACGGTAATTCATGGTAGTTTCCAAGGCTTCCGAGGGGCTGCACAAATTGTTCTCGAACTCCATCTGGAATTGCTCGAGTGAATGTCGGAATTGAAAGAGGGCTTCTCCCGCAAATTCGTGAGCTTTTCAAAACAATCGAAGCGTTTTTGGTCCCTCACGAACGGAGTTTGAGGACGAATCGGAGCCTCAAAATTCGTTACATAAATGACGAAGTACTAGCAGAGTGCACCAGAGCCACAGGGAACGAGGTTTCCACGTCAGAATCGATTCTCGAGGATTGACTGAGCATTCGCGTGAGTCCATCCCGATTTCTTGGCGATTCTTCCAATTTCCCGTTATCAGGCCTCTAGTCGTCGAGTCGTTTTTTCGCGCTGCTGTCAATGAGTCTCCAGAGATATCCTTACCACCAATTCACTCCGACAATGGTTCACAATTCCGAAGGGTTCAAGACGAGTTCTTGCTCGATTCGAGTCGGCCTGTCGTTGTTCAGAGTGAGCGATCATCTTCGGGAAGGATTTGTGTTTTCACGGAGCTCAGGAGTAATACCGTGAAATGTTATTTTTGCCCTGGCTTACGATTCCACCCCTCTGGCCATGGACCTCCGAGAAGAGTCGAGAGCTGTTATGGACCGAGAAGGCCCGAATGGGATTATCATATGGCAGCTAGGGTGGGAAAACTGCGCCTTCCGGTTGAAACCCTTGTATGGCACTCGGCTAACTGGGCATATCGAGCTCCCTCTCCGAAAATGTCCAGCGGTATTTCCTCAATGAAGGAACAGGAACCGCGATTATTCTTCATGAACACATATTTTTTTCCACCCAATCACAAGCCCGTGCCCAAGTCCTCGAGCAGGTGTAGCATGGCGGGAATGCTAGCGGAACATATGTAAAATCAGAAGGGGAGTCAGGGAAGGTCTCTGAACAGCCGTTCCACAGAATTTCCAGATCAGTTGAGGCGAGTTTGGAGTTTAGGTCGACAAGGCACGCTCAGGATTCGGAATCTTCGGGGCTTTGGCCATGGACTCTATCCAACGGATTTCTTTCGGAATCTCTCTTCGCCACCTCAAACCCGCATCTTCATCTTGAAACCCGATGAACTTTTGAGGGGACCTCCGTTTTCAATCGAGATTGGTGACAGTGTTTCAAGCATGTGAATCGCAATCCTCTCTGGAATCTGAGCCCGGGAAATGCGCAGCCGGCGCCCGGCACCAATTTCCCTAAAATCTGAATGTCCGTCCGTCAGCTAGTTGTCTTCATGAATTATTCCGCGTCTCCTCAGGGACGCGGCACAGTTCCAAGGAACACAGTCAGAGCTTCGTGACGCCAACCTGTTAGGCGTCGAGCCCACAGCACTCAAATCGCGGTTCTTCAAAGTTCTATCAGGCCATATGCGACAGACAGCGTCGCGTGCGAAACCTTTTGTCTCTCGCTCCTCTCTCCCTCCAACTGTTCCAAAAGTCGCTCCCGTGGCCCGGTAACAGCGAGCGACTTGCGTCGGAGGAAACGTGCGCTTTTGTTAGCTCCCAGCGGCATCCACCGGGGCCAGAGTCGTGTCGCAAACTTATAATGTCTGACTCTTTCCACAAATTACGCCAACGCTTTCAAAGCGAGAAATAGCGCCCTGAAAAACAGAATTCGCAAGTTCTGCTCACTTGGAGCTGCACGATCCTGCAGCCAAGATCTATGTGGATTTCGCGTGTCAGTCGATTGGAGCCAGGGATCGATTCGAAAGTTGCGCCATGAAGCCCGCCTTCCGGAGTCCTTCCGGTGCTCCCGATACAACTGCGGTTTTCCCCAACTTTACTCGATAAATTGTAGTGACCAAGATCTACCGGGTATAAGTGATGAGACGGGTCGAAAACTTCCCCGTCCCCCAATAACTTTCGTATTTCGCAACGATAATGAACCAAGGTGTTTCTTCGATTCGTCGCGTCGTCTAAGAGGCTCCGATGGCGTCACAAATAATGCCTCATACCGAGGCACATTTTCATGGCAGCAACGAGTTCTTTCAAGGCCTGTTTCACGCGAATCAGGAAAGCATATATTTGTCCGTCCAGCATGTTCGCTCACGAGCCGGTTTGTATTCCGACGATCTGTATGTACTTCGCTCAATACGTGCTTGTGATCCTTTATCCTTTGCTATATATAACCAGCCGGCCTTTGGCCGACTGGAGTCGGCCGCGCTGCGCGCGGTTGGACGGTGCTCCCTGCCATCGAGGCACTTTTCTCTCCCTTCATTGGGTCAGCATTCTGATTTTGAAAAATATGGTCAGATTGACCCCGGAATCACCCCTCCGGAGTTGGAAAGTAATGCTCAGATTGGTCTCGGAATCACCCCTCCAGAGTTGTGAAGTAATGCTCAGATTGGTCTTGGAATCACCCCTCCAGAGTTGGGAAGTAATGCTCAGATTGGTCTCGGAATCACCCCTCCAGAGTTGTGAAGTAATGCTCAGATTGGTCTTGGAATCACCCCTCCAGAGTTGAGAAGTAATGCTCAGATTGGTCTCGGAATCACCCCTCCAGAGTTGGGAAGTAATGCTCAGATTGGTCTCGGAATCACCCCTCCAGAGTTGGGAAGTAATGCTCAGATTGGTCTTGGAATCACCCCTCCAGAGTTGGGAAGTAATGCTCAGATTGGTCTTGGAATCACCCCTCCAGAGTTGGGAAGTAATGCTCAGATTGGTCTTGGAATCACCCCTCCAGAGTTGGGAAGTAATGCTCAGATTGGTCTCGGAATCACCCCTCCAGAGTTGGGAAGTAATGCTCAGATTGGTCTCGGAATCACCCCTCCAGAGTTGTGAAGTAATGCTCAGATTGGTCTTGGAATCACCCCTCCAGAGTTGGGAAGTAATGCTCAGATTGGTCTCGGAATCACCCCTCCAGAGTTGTGAAGTAATGCTCAGATTGGTCTTGGAATCACCCCTCCAGAGTTGAGAAGTAATGCTCAGATTGGTCTCGGAATCACCCCTCCAGAGTTGGGAAGTAATGCTCAGATTGGTCTCGGAATCACCCCTCCAGAGTTGGGAAGTAATGCTCAGATTGGTCTTGGAATCACCCCTCCAGAGTTGGGAAGTAATGCTCAGATTGGTCTCGGAATCACCCCTCCAGAGTTGAGAAGTAATGCTCAGATTGGTCTCGGAATCACCCCTCCAGAGTTGGGAAGTAATGCTCAGATTGGTCTCGGAATCACCCCTCCAGAGTTGTGAAGTAATGCTCAGATTGGTCTCGGAATCACCCCTCCAGAGTTGGGAAGTGATGCTCAGATTGGTCTCGGAATCACCCCTCCAGAGTTGTGAAGTAATGCTCAGATTGGTCCTGGAATCACCCCTCCAGAGTTGAGAAGTAATGCTCAGATTGGTCTCGGAATCACCCCTCCAGAGTTGGGAAGTAATGCTCAGATTGGTCTCGGAATCACCCCTCCAGAGTTGGGAAGTAATGCTCAGATTGGTCTCGGAATCACCCCTCCAGAGTTGTGAAGTAATGCTCAGATTGGTCTCGGAATCACCCCTCCAGAGTTGTGAAGTAATGCTCAGATTGGTCTTGGAATCACCCCTCCAGAGTTGTGAAGTAATGCTCAGATTGGTCTTGGAATCACCCCTCCAGAGTTGGGAAGTAATGCTCAGATTGGTCTCGGAATCACCCCTCCAGAGTTGAGAAGTAATGCTCAGATTGGTCTCGGAATCACCCCTCCAGGGTTGGGAAGTAATGCTCAGATTGGTCTCGGAATCACCCCTCCAGAGTTGGGAAGTAATGCTCAGATTGGTCTCGGAATCACCCCTCCAGAGATGGGAAGCAATGCTCAGATTGGTCTTGGAATCACCCCTCCAGAGTTGGGAAGTAATGCTCAGATTGGTCTCGGAATCACCCCTCCAGAGTTGGGAAATATTGCTCAGATTAGTCTCGGAATCACCCCTCCAGAGTTGGGAAGTAATGCTCAGATTGGTCTCGGAATCACCCCTCCAGACTTGAGAAGTAATGCTCAGATTGGTCTCGGAATCACCCCTCCAGAGTTGGGAAATAATGCTCAGATTGGTCTCGGAATCACCCCTCCAGAGTTGGGAAGTGATGCTCAGATTGGTCTCGGAATCACCCCTCCAGAGTTGTGAAGTAATGCTCAGATTGGTCCTGGAATCACCCCTCCAGAGTTGAGAAGTAATGCTCAGATTGGTCTCGGAATCACCCCTCCAGAGTTGGGAAGTAATGCTCAGATTGGTCTCGGAATCACCCCTCCAGAGTTGGAAAGTAATGCTCAGATTGGTCTTGGAATCACCCCTCCACGTTTTGAAAAGTATGGTCAGATCGGTTCTAGAATCACCCCTCCAGCTTTCGAAAAGTATAGTCAGACTCGTACCGGAATCACCTCTCCAGACTCGGGAGAGTATGTTCAGATTGGTCCCGGAATCACCTTCATGTCTTCCAGAAAAAGTGCGGACGAACTGACAGACTGACAAACTGACAAACTGACAGACTAAGCCGATTATATATAGTAAGGATCGGCATAGTCTGTCAGTTCGTCCGCACGTTTTCTGGAAGATGTGAGGGTGATTTCGAGACCGATCTAATCATACTTATTCAAGTCTGGAGGGGTGATTCTGGGACCAATCTGACCATTACTTTCCAAGTCTGGACCGGTGAACCTGGGACCAATCTGACCATTACTTTCCAAGTCTCGAGTGGTGATTCCGGGACCAATATGATCATTACATTCCAAGTCTGGAGAGGTGATTCCGGGACCGATCTAATCATACTTATTCGAGTCTGGAGGGGTGGTTCTGGGACCAATCTGACCATTACTTTCCAAGTCTCGAGGGGTGATTCCGGGACCAATATGACCATTACATTCCAAGTCTGGAAAGGTGATTCCGGGACCGATCTAATCATACTTATTCAAGTCTGGAGGGGTGGTTCTGGGACCGATCTGACCATTACTTTCCAAGTCTGGAGGGGTGATCCTGGGACCAATCTGACCATTACTTTCCAAGTCTCGATGGGTGATTCCGGGACCAATCTGACCATTACTTTCCAAGTCTGGAAAGGTGATTCCGGGACCGATCTAATCATACTTATTCAAGTCTGGAGGGGTGATTCTGGGACCAATCTGACCATTACTTTCCAAGTCTGGAGGGGTGATCCTGGGACCAATCTGACCATTACTTTCCAAGTCTCGAGGGGTGATTCCGGGAGCAATCTGAGCATACTTTTTCAATTCAGGAAAGGTGATTCCGGGACCGATCTAATCATACTTATTCAAGTCTGGAGGGGTGGTTCTGGGACCAATCTGACCATTACTTTCCAAGTCTCGAGGGGTGATTCCGGGACCAATATGACCATTACATTCCAAGTCTGGAAAGGTGATTCCTGGACCGATCTAATCATACTTATTCAAGTCTGGAGGGGTGGTTCTGGGACCAATCTGACCATTACTTTCCAAGTCTCGAGGGGTGATTCCGGGACCAATATGACCATTACATTCCAAGTCTGGAAAGGTGATTCCGGGACCGATCTAATCATACTTATTCGAGTCTGGAGGGGTGGTTCTGGGACCAATCTGACCATTACTTCCCAAGTCTCGAGGGGTGATTCCGGGACCAATATGACCATTACATTCCAAGTCTGGAAAGGTGATTCCGGGACCGATCTAATCATATTTATTCAAGTCTGGAGGGGTGATTCTGGGACCAATCTGACCATTACTTTCCAAGTCTGGAGGGGTGATTCCGGGACCAATATGACCATTACATTCCAAGTCTGGAAAGGTGATTCCGGGACCGATCTAATCATACTTATTCAAGTCTGGAGGGGTGGTTCTGGGACCAATCTGACCATTACTTTCCAAGTCTCGAGGGGTGATTCCGGGACCAATATGACCATTACATTCCAAGTCTGGAAAGGTGATTCCGGGACCGATCTAATCATACTTATTCAAGTCTGGAGGGGTGGTTCTGGGACCAATCTGACCATTACTTTCCAAGTCTCGAGGGGTGATTCCGGGACCAATATGACCATTACATTCCAAGTCCGGAAAGGTGATTCCGGGACCGATCTAATCATACTTATTCGAGTCTGGAGGAGTGATTCTGGGACCAATCTGACCATTCCTTTCCAAGTCTGGAGGGGTGATCCTGGGACCAATCTGACCATTACTTTCCAAGTCTGGAGGGGTGATCCTGGGACCAATCTGACCATTACTTTCCAAGTCTCGAGGGGTGATTCCGGGAGCAATCTGAGCATACTTTTTCAATTCTGGAAAGGTGATTCCGGGACCGATCTAATCATACTTATTCAAGTCTGGAGGGGTGGTTCTGGGACCAATCTGACCATTACTTTCCAAGTCTCGAGGGGTGATTCCGGGACCAATATGACCATTACATTCCAAGTCTGGAAAGGTGATTCCGGGACCGATCTAATCATACTTATTCAAGTCTGGAGGGGTGGTTCTGGGACCAATCTGACCATTACTTTCCAAGTCTCGAGGGGTGATTCCGGGACCAATATGACCATTACATCCCAAGTCTGGAAAGGTGATTCCGGGACCGATCTAATCATACTTATTCGAGTCTGGAGGAGTGATTCTGGGACCAATCTGACCATTCCTTCCCAAGTCTAGAGGGGTGATCCTGGGACCAATCTGACCATTACTTTCCAAGTCTGGAGGGGTGATCCTGGGACCAATCTGACCATTACTTTCCAAGTCTCGAGGGGTGATTCCGGGAGCAATCTGAGCGTACTATTTCAATTCTGGAAAGGTGATTCCGGGACCGATCTAATCATACTTATTCAAGTCTGGAGGGGTGGTTCTGGGACCAATCTGACCATTACTTTCCGAGTCTCGAGGGATGATTCCGGGACCAATATGACCATTACATTCCAAGTCTGGAAAGGTGATTCCGGGACCGATCTAATCATACTTATTCGAGTCTGGGGGAGTGATTCTGGGACCAATCTGACCATTCCTTTCCAAGTCTGGAGGGGTGATCCTGGGACCAATCTGACCATTACTTTCCAAGTCTCGAGGGGTGATTCCGGGAGCAATCTGAGCATACTTTTTCAATTCTGGAAAGGTGATTCCGGGACCGATCTAATCATACTTATTCAAGTCTGGAGGGGTGATTCTGGGACCAATCTGACCATTACTTTCCAAGTCTGGAGGGGTGATTCCGGGACCAATATGACCATTACATTCCAAGTCTGGAAAGGTGATTCCGGGACCGATCTAATCATACTTATTCAAGTCTGGAGGGGTGGTTCTGGGACCAATCTGACCATTACTTTCCAAGTCTAGAGGGGTGATTCCGGGACCAATATGACCATTACATTCCAAGTCTGGAAAGGTGATTCCGGGACCGATCTAATCATACTTATTCAAGTCTGGAGGGGTGGTTCTGGGACCAATCTGACCATTACTTTCCAAGTCTCGAGGGGTGATTCCGGGACCAATATGACCATTACATTCCAAGTCTGGAAAGGTGATTCCGGGACCGATCTAATCATACTTATTCGAGTCTGGAGGAGTGATTCTGGGACCAATCTGACCATTACTTTCCAAGTCTGGAGGGGTGATCGTGGGACCAATCTGACCATTACTTTCCAAGTCTCGAGGGGTGATTCCGGGAGCAATCTGAGCATACTTTTTCAATTCTGGAAAAGTGATTCCGGGACCGATCTAATCATACTTATTCAAGTCTGGAGGGGTGATTCTGGGACCAATCTGACCATTACTTTCCAAGTCTGGAGGGGTGATTCCGGGAGCAATCTGAGCATACTTTTTCAATTCTGGAGGGGCGATTCGGGGACCGATCTGACCATACTTTTCAAGTCTGGAGGGGCGATTCGGGGACCGAGCTGACCATACTTTTCAAGTCTGGAGGGGCGATTCCGGGAGCAATCTGAGCATACTTTTTCAATTCTGGAGGGGCGATTCCGGGACCGACCTGACCATACTTTTCAAGTCTGGAGGGGCCATTCCGGGACCAATATGACCATTACTTTCCAAGTCTGGAGGGGGGGGGGCGGCGCTGATTCCGGGACCGAACTGACCATACTTTCCAAGTCTGGAGGGGTGATTCCGGGACCGAACTGACCATACTTTCCAAGTCTGGAGGGGTGATTCCGGGAGCAATCTGAGCATACTTTCTCAATTCTGGAGGGGTGATTCCGGGACCGATCTGACCATACTTTTCGAAACCATGATGCTGACCCAGTGGAGAGAGAGAAAAGTGCCTCGATGCCAGGGAACGCCGTCCAACCGCGCGCAGCGCGGCCAACTCCAGTCGGCGAGGTCTATAACCTGGATCCCGAAAAATCGAGCCCAAAATGCATGAAGCCGAGAAATCGAGCCCGAAAAGCATGACGCCGAAGCGCGTGGAGCCGAAAACCTCCTCTCCCAACAGGTCTGGACTGGTTCAGCGAGGAGGAATCGCAGCTTCGTTACGCTCAGGCCTCGCTGTTCCGCGTCTACAGTGTTCGAGCAAAGGTTTTGCTGCTACAGGAAGTAATTCGCTGAACGCAAATCTTGAAGTTTCCGAGGTCAACTTGCTAGATCTGATGATGAACCTTCACCTTCACCTCCAGCTCTAGTACTATTCGCAGAACACGCTGTTACAACGCCTTGTTTTTCCTACCGGAAAGGGAAAACCGGAATCGATCAGCGATGGCTCAGCTGTCTGGAACTAAATCTTCGAAGCCACCGACGGCCGGTGTCTTCCGTGGTCAGCAAGTGATACAGTGAACCAGACGGTTCGGTGATATCACGTATCGGTGCTCCCGAATCACCTCAATGAGCCTGTAACCTGCCTGGGACTCTCATTGGCACCGAGCGGCGAATCGAGCTCACTGATTCTTCGCGGCAGGTGCGTGTCATCCAATGGAGTCTCACAAAAGTACAGATCGACGGAACGACACCAAAATTCCATCCCGCCAAACCAGTCCCGACCACTCCGCTGTTGGGAGAGGAGGTGTCCGGCTTCATGCTTTTCGGCTTTATGCTTTTCGGGTTCGAATTTTCGGCGTGTCGAACCCTAACCGTCGGTCAGAGGCCCGCGTGTGAGAAATAATCGTTTACGGTCGCGAATATCTATCTTCTGGGACTTCCATTCTCGGAATCGCGCGCGGAATTCAACCCGGCACCGGCCGAGATGTTGCCCACTCCCTTGAGATTGCCGTCGATGCCAAGGATCTGTTTGAAGGGCGAGCTTAAGGCGGGGTTATACGGTTGCGTCTGAATCGGTGTGCACCCGGAATCCCGAAAACCCAAAATAACGAAAACCCGAAATAACGAACGCTCGAAATCTCGAAAACCCGAAACACCGAAAATCATTTTGGTCTCGTGTTACATCAACCGAGGCTTCTATGCCGAGTGCGGATTCCAGCCATGAAGGTGGATTCGACGGCGCTCACTAACATCCATGGATTCCAGAACGGTTCAAATCCGAATCTGTGAGCAAGTCTCCTCATAAATCGTATCCAACATACAGCAGCCGCTCACATATACGAGAACAGTCGGGGACCCGCTTCGCTGGTGGGTCCCGGAGGTCGAAGAGGTCCCGTTTCACCACCAACCCAAAACCTATTTGAAACCGCGCATAGCTCCCAGATCTGCAATGCTGTTCTCAATTCAGCGCTGACGTTGATCGTCAAACGAGCGCCGGCACGGGTTCCGTATACAACCAGATACGATTGAAGGGAACAGATGAGGATTTCAGATTCAGATGGCCTCGTGTATGGGCTTTTCGTGGTCAATCAGCCACTCTTGTACGGAACAAGGCGAGCTCTTCCGAAAATTCGACTTCAAGTTTCGCCAAGTTAACCGGGCAGAGCAGGCTTATCAGGACTGGCATTCATCAAAGAATCTCGAACTTTCGAGGACTGTCATAAGATTCCCAAGATTCCTGACAACCTTGCTTGGCTCAACCCAGCATACAACGGCTCCCGAATGATCCGGGTAGGCTCCGGCGAATGATTCCGGCAGTCCTCCGTGAATGTCAATGCTTTCGAGTAAGCCTCCACGGCCGGGCTCGGCGCTCGACATAGAAGTCTCAGCTGCTCTCCGACGGGAGGGGAACACCTTCGGCATTCCGGGTTTTCGGGATTCAGGGCGTTTGGTATTTCGGGTTTTCGGTATTTCGGGTTTTCGGTATTCCGGGTTTTCGGCATTCCGGACCCAAACCTCTGAATCAACCTTGCGCTCAAATCGACCCGTCCCAAAATCAAGTCGGACCGCTGATTGGCACTGCCGCGCTGACAAACAGTTGCTCACGAGCCTTCGCAACGGTTCCCTGTCCCGGAGTCTGCTAGCCCGAATGCCGAGACGAGCAGGGTATCAAAGTGTTCGCCTCCCTGTCCAAGTGACCATGACGGATGTCGATGTGGAGTGCGATCAAACGGTTCTTCGAGCTCCACTTGTGAGATCACCTCCGCTAGCTTTTGAGTGCTGTCTGTTTGATCACGCGGTCGGCCGGGGTCATTCGGTAAAGAGAGTCCATGTCGTCGCGGTGTCTCTTCAAGCTTTGTTTTGATTCACGGAGTTTCGACGCGTGATCACCGCGGCTGAAGCGAGAGTCGCGAATCTCTCGGGCTCGATCCTCCCACTCCGCGCCTCCAGCAACCTCTGACCGAGCTATAAGCACGACCCCGCTCTCCATTTTATGATAGAACTCTAAGGAAGCGCCGAGGCTCGGCCAGAGACCACCGTCAGGGCCGGCGTGGCTCGCTCCGCTTCATTTCCGAGTCGTCGTCGAAACTGCCGACGGAAACCCTCTTCTCTTCGTTTCTCCGCGTGCCTTGCATTTGGTTTCTCTCGTCTCAGGTTGATTCTCGGTTTGATCGGCACTGGCAGGCAGTGCGCCACCGCCGAGCTTTATTGTTTGGCTCATCTGCAGGATACTGACTGTGGTGGTCGCTCGGCGAGTGTTTTCTTCTTGTCAGAGAGATGGGACGGAAGACGCAGGAGTGTCCGCTCGAGCTCCGCCAAAGGTTTCAGCTGCAATGGTATTGGTGTCGTAAGCTGCTTTTGGAAAGAGGGAATCAGATGAACAGCAACTACGACTGGAGCTCCTCGCACGCAGATTCGAGCGAGCGCGTCTGATCGCTACTCTCGGGAGTCGGAGTACAATCAACAGTTGGGCAACCATGCGACTCTCCGCGACAGCTTTTTTCGAATGGACAGAAACAGACACGGATTTGAAGTTTTATCGACATGGTGCCACCCTTTTCCCGACTGGAGGAGCATCGAGCTGGTCTCCGGCGGGAGATGTTTCCCTCGAGGAAGTTACACGACCCTAAACTTCGAATCCCGTGCATCTGAGACGAGTTGTAATCTCTTCAAGGAATTCAAGGATTCCGACGAGATGAACCGGCCGCGGGAGGCCGAGGATCGCACTCGGCTTCGAATTTTAGAGCCGACTGCTTATGATAGGGTCCGTAGGGAAGAATGCCACTGGGTTCTGCGGGGTCACCCCTTTCTCTCGTACTTGTTCGTCGTACCCTTGCTCATCACAGCGAACAGCAGTCTGGGCAAACCACAAGTCTGTATTCGGGAAGCGGATGGACGGCGCGGCCCGCCGGAACCCATGCCAGCAAACGGAGAACATGTTTCTTAAGGTGCTCTAACATAAGAGACTGTGGACAGAGAAAGACGAATGACTTAAGGAGGTTTGCCGGTGCTATTGCTGCCGACGGCTGGTTGAGAGGAGAGGAAAAAGAAGAGGGAAAGGGGCCTGATGCGTTGAAGCTTTTCTGGATAAGCTCAAGACCCGCGTTAAAGAAGCTTCATACGCTAGATTCAAGGGTATCTGGCCTATGGAACTCGTTGTTTGATGGAGCTTCAGCCGAATGAGATCACCTCGGAGGTGAATTCCGAGCAGTAATTGTGATTTCCAATTAAATCAGCAGACAGGCGTGAACATACGGGCATCCCCGTTGCACAAGGACTTCGGATCATAGTCTCGGACACACTGAATCCCCATCATATCGTAGCGCGACAGAGTCTTTGAATCCGAAAGTACAGCACCGCATCAGAGTCGCAATGCCGCCCGTGATGGCTTCCACGTCGGATTTTCACAACGAATGGAAGCCCATGAATCGCTCCACAACTTCAGTCCCACGGACGAACCTCTGAAAAACGCCCAGCTGCTCCGTTCCACTAATGTTGCGTCTCCCATCCGCGGAAAGCGAACAGCAAGAGGACCCTCGATTCTCGCTGCCAACTTTGCGTGCAGCTGTACTACGTGAGTCACATCTTCCATCGTCGACGCTGACGAGCCGCATTTTTTGGTTCCACTCGTTCTCGGGATGGAACGCCTCAGGGTTACGTAGCTTTTAATCATTGCTCGATATCATTGAGCGTTGGATAGTACCAGGATCTGACTCGCAGACATTCAGGCTCCGCGAAAACTCTGTTGGAACACAGCGGCAAATCGAGCTTTTCACACGGAGAAGCAGACGAGGCCGGTCTGTTCGGAAAAGGAGGCATGCTGATTCCGAAGATGAGGAGCCAGATTCTCAGTGGAAACTGAACCGTGCTCTCGAGCGCGCATGGAGCCGACATCCGGGGGGATCCGTCATGCATTCTCTCGAGATAATGGCTGTGAACTCATGTGAGTTGAGCCTGGTGCGCTTGAGACATTGAACGGATTCTCAGAGGAAACCCAACTGGTCGAATTCAATGAAGCCTCATGCTGGTAACGCCGCTGATAAACGGACGAGAATTATGGTCACGGTCTCCCTCGGACTCGAGCAATGTTGGACGACCTCCGTTACATGAGACCGCCCTTCGCACGGCAAATGCCCGAGGGAACTTGACAGAGGACTGCTCGGCATCCACTTCAACCAGTTCCAGGATACTTGGAAAAGTGGAACGTTCGGAAGAAAAACTCATCCGCCACCAGCTTCGCTTTTGGAATTCCGTAAAGATTCGCAGCTCCGCCTAGCCGGTCACGAGTGAAGGTTCTTCTTCACAGCGCATTGAAATTCGCAGAAGGCACGAGCTAAGGATCTCGGCGAGTGACTACTTCTCCGGCTCCCGTCTCCACGATTGGGTCCTTGTTTTACTCCCAGCGCTCACGACCATTTAAATGAAAAGTCAATCGCACGGGGCTCCCAACGAAGCTCGAGAAGCGTGCATGCCCATTTTAGAGATTTCTGAAAGAACTCAAGTTCGATGGAGTGCTCTTCGCGGAGCGTGCTAACCGATACGCTGCGCGACTTCGTCGTGCGTGAGAACCTTCGACCGCGGGAAATTCAGAGAGAAAGTTTTTGCAACCGCGCGGCGACAGACGTTTTCCTAGCATAGGCTAGTAGACGCCCGCTCCGAAGACGAAGAAGATGCAACCGGAAGATCAAAGATGAAACGAGCTCGAGATGGATAAGTCACACGAAATACTGTCATCGTTTATACCCGATTTGTTTGAAATCCTGTCAGAACTCTTCTGAGACCAGAGCCCGGACCTTCACGCACTGGGGAGGGCGTGAAAATTTGTCGTCGGAAATGATGTTTCAGGGGGACTCATGCTCCCCCTCGGTAGAGATCGTCGCAACCGACTCAAATGCTGCGACCGCCGACGGACTCTAGCCCACCCGGTGGGCGAGTCCGCTGTCGTCTGTGGCTGCTCGTTATCAAGATCACGAGAACGAACCAGCTCGCACTTGACTACCAATGAAGCAAGGAGTTCCCTGAGCTTCCAGCAACGGCATCCCGACGTTCCCTATAGTTCCCACGACGAGAGCGCTCTTCTCCCTGATGAATTCGATATATGGAGGCATACAACCCAAGAAAGAGGCAACGCATGATTCATTGGATCTGATTTTTGTATTTATGAATGAATCTTCCAATTCAATCACATGTGCCATTAATTCGGGGTGAACTCCACATTGGTCGCAGAATGTGTCTGGGGCAGTGGGGAGGATCCTCTACTATTGTCATTTATGTGGGTGATTGTGGTCCTTGACTCTTTGTGAGCTCGGTAATGCTCGGGAGTGGATCTCTTCTCCATCCCGTCTTCGCAGGCTTTATTCTGTATGGTCTTAGCTTTTCCGGATAGCTTCGGGTAGTAGACTCCAAGGAGTGCTCGGTTTTCGTGGTCGTGTTCGATCGTCAGTGCGTCGCAATCGAAATTGATTCTGAGAACTCCCATTCTTAGGTAGGCTTTCGTTTTGTTTTTCTGTAGCTCAACTGCATCAAGTAGCATTTTGGGCCATCTCGAGTCCGGCATTGAGCAGATCCTCGCGAAATACCTGAGCCTACTTTTGGCTTCCCTTGCTTCGAAGGAGCTTCAGCTCAGCTCCGATGAAAGGTATTCGTTTGCTACCTTCCATCCTGGTATACCCAGTGTCCATCGAGCTGGGCTTTCTCCAGTTCGTTCGCTGTGTTAGTTGTCTTCACGGAAAAGAGCATCTGCGTACGTGATTTTCGGGACAGCGACGCCCTTTCAGATTGTTTTGGACAGTTCAAACCCGTTGAATATCCATAGTGTCTGGGCGTGCATGTGGTGAAGGACTCTGTTCGCATCCATCTTACATTTCTCTTCTTGCTTGGAGAGGTAGTTGGAGTCGTCACTCGGAGTGATCTCTAGATATGTGTACTCACGGCTGACAGGCAGGACTTTGCCTTGTATCTGGAGGCCGATCTCTCTTCCGCGATGCTTTCGTCAGCGCTCCAAAGATCCCAACCCTCATTCATGTTCCTGCCTCGTGATGACCGGACAGAAGCGATCTGGTGCCGCCTGCAGAAAACTTCTTTGGAAAACATGGGGAGATCTCTCGAACGGACTGCAATTCATGCTTCATAGGAGCCTGACGCACGCGCTTCTCTCGTTTCCGCCAAGTTAATCCCTAGTGTCCGTTTCATGCAATAATGGCCGGAAGACTCGATAACATGGTCCATGCTATGATTCAGATTTTTCCTGAGACCAATTGTATTCCGATTCGCTCCGGTGCCTGTGTGAACACGAGCAGAAGGAGGAGATACACTCTGAGAGTCAAAGGGGGGTTCTAAGATTTCGTTCATTCTCAACCGTCAGGCACCGGCGTCATCCTTTTCTGAGTCCGTTCCATGTCCAGATGGCACGGAGAGATTCTTCAACTTTACTGTCAAGCTCAAGATTCGTGTGAGGTCACGGGCAGGACTCATGAGGAAACTGGCATCGACCCGCCGTTCGGCTCGATTTCCCACTCTCACACCGGGACCTCCGAATTTCGCCAAGCTGATTCGTAGTCGATGTGGGCAGATTGTGTTTCTGGGAAGACACGAGTCCCATCTTCTTCTCGATTTGAACGGGATATGGGTCATGTACGCAGTTAACATCGTAATGTACGCCGTGAGCAGGTACCCTCAGCAAACCGCCATCAGTTCACCGTCGAACGAAGTGAAACGATTCGGGCTGTGTGTGAACTCCAGCGAAACCGGGGCATTAGATTGAGAAGAGGAGGACATCTATCCGAAAACGATCGTCTCTCCCCAAACCTCGAAGGAGGTCGAATATGATAGCAAGGTCAGATTCTATGGACGAACACCCAAGAAAACGAAACATTGAGTTCACTCGTCCTCATCCCTTTAGCCACGTGAATCATCTTACTGCCACGGACCCGATCTCGGCTTTCGAAAGCAGCGATTTCTCAAGAAGTCTCCGCAGGGGCCCTCTAACAACCGCGCAAGACGTCGCTAAATTTTGCTCATGTTTCAAATTTCAAATCTCAAGTTGCTTGTTATACAGTCTGCTACACCGAATCATCGACACTACTTCTTCTTCTCGGACGCCGAAAACGACGAAGTTCATCGCGACGCGTGAAGCTCATGATACAAAACACACTCTAGTGGGATACCAATCACGCGAGAGAGACGGAACGAGGGCTTGCACGCTGGAATTTCCGACTCCCGTGAAGGAGACAGCTCGGCCTCGCAGGAGAGGATCTGTTATCGATAAACTCTGCGCTTTCGAGGTCATGGGGCCCGGACATTTTGGCGCAGACATTTTGCCGCAGATTCAGACGGAGCTCAAATGAGCTACCGATGTTTTTTTCGCGATGCAGAAGACCATCAGAGCTTTCATCTATACCCCATAGTTTCCGGTGCCACATGCTCGAAAAATTTCGCTCGAATCGCCCACACCTATAGTAGCTGGGTTTCGAATATTCAGGTGTTGTCGTTGCAGAAGCGGCTCCAAAGTTTTCTTTTTTCCTCGATTGAGTCTGCAATAGATTGCCTTGAGATGCCCCCCACCCCCCGGTGGGTATATTGACGTACGCTGGGAGAACAGTGTGGAACTCGGTCGAGACGATTTTATCAACCGAAGTCTGAGGTCCTTGAATCATGCTTCACAATTTCCGCTCGCGGTTGAAACTGTTCATAGAAGGGATCGGATCGCTTTGAGAGATCCCGATGTCAGTGCTTCCCGTGAGGGTCAATAAGATGTGGACAGCTTTCGGGCAATCACCAATGAAAGTGCGCTGTGGGATCACGAGTCCGTCGCTCAGACAGACAAGTGATAGCTTTGAACATCGTGAAATTCGTTCCGACCGAGTCCCACACAGTTCTCCCAGCGTACGTCAACATTCCGATCGGGAGCTCATGCTTCAACGCGTTATTTTGCTGAGAACTACTGCCGAGTCTGCACCGACGGCGCTTGCGCACTTGAGAGCGAGTAGCTCTCGAAGTGAGCGATTTGAGCGAACTTTTACGTGCATGTGGGAACGGAGACTATCGATGAAAGCTCCGTTGGTCACATTCGCCACATGAAGCATCGATAGCCACTGAATAATACTGTTCCGATTACTCTCGGTAGCTTTAACTGGATCTGCGCCGAAACATCCTGCGCCAAAATGTCCTAGACCGCTCAGCAAGTGCCATGGGGCGATGAATCAGCAGGGTAGCCGATGCCGTTCTGCGCTGTTCGAGACGAGGCCCGAGTTAGGGAATCATAACCCACAGAGATCGGAAGACGAAGCCAACAGATCGTCAGTAACGGATATCATCCAAGACGCGAGCAACAATATGATCGAACCTTTGCTCGAAGAAGAGACTCTCACATCTTGCCAGTGCACATCCTCAATGAGCCGCTAGTTCCGCGCAACTTCAGACCCTCACCCCTTCTGAAATTCGAGACACCGAAAGTCAAGACTCGAATCAGCCCAGGAATGGAATGAGTTGAACGGAAGTAGGGCTCCAAACTGGGCGGAACGTATAGATTGCACAGCTTTTTCCGCGGTATGAGTCATCTGAATATACATGAGCGAATTGAGCGGTTGTTTCCTCTGTATGTCCACCGAGCACTCGCAAGTGAGATAGCCAATGATTGTGAGACTTGGGAGAAGTGAGAATACTCTCAAGCAGAAGATTTAGAGGCTCGTCCGGACGGAACGGCACGCGGGGCTGCTACACTTGAAGCGAAGGACCATATTCCCTCCGGTTCAACGCAAGATTTCAACTTCAGGAGGAGGCTCCAGGAATAATTTGGAGCAGGCAGGGTGATAGCACGGAGCGTTCGATTTCGATTCAAACAGGATTCACAGTGGGCTGGGCCTGTATTGGAACGTCACATTGTAATCCTGTCCAAGTGTGTGGCATCGAAATCGGAACCTCCAGTCAGTATGGTGACAAACGGACTCAAGCCTGGTGCGTCGTCAGAACCGTTGGGCGATAACAACCTCGGTAGCGGCCAGCTCTGAGGATCACAAGAGTTTCGTGTCTTTGGCGCGAGTCGATGTTGGGGGCGAATGAATTTGTGCATCCTCCATGGGCCCGAGACTCATCTCAACCTCGGATGGAAAATATTGAATCGGATGATCGACACAGTGTCATTGATGTGAGTGAACCGCCGATCAATTAAGACCACTCAGGAAACCATGGGGACTAGACCAAACGAGTGAGATTAGGCCAAAGCAGTGAGGGTCTGATTGGACGCACATGTTATCATTCATGGCTCCGAGGCGTGAATATTGGAAGCTAGAACGCCTGACGCGAAACGGGAAAAGATCGCACGAGGGGCAGAAAGTGCTACAGAGAAACCTTGAAGCTCTGTAGCCGATCGCAGTCATCTCACTCGACAGCGAACGGCGGAAACTCGCGGAGAACGGAGAGCGCAGAGTTCAACTTCAGACGAGGGGAACTTTGGCGACGAAAACTAGGGTTGAGCGTGAACGGAGAGCGCAGAGTTCAGCTTCGGGAACGAAGAAACAAGCGAAGGAAGACGACAGATTAGACAGCACCGGTGAGTCCGAGAACTTGCGTCTGAAACAGAAGAGCGGAGGAAACAACGACTTCGAAGCAACAACGATATGCATCGGGCTCGGCGATCCAAACATGCAGCATTCAGGCGTGCTGCTCACAACCTCGATCTGACTTGGGTTCCTCTCGCCGAAACCTGACTTGTAGACAAAATATCACGCAGGACGCCGTTCGCGAAACTCAATGACATCTAATATGCTTCAACGAACACCCTTCATGCGATGCGACGGAGTTTGCCAGAGCGAATTGTATGATTAACTCGTCGTACGCATGCAGTACACCCGGACGGAAAGAGGTGGACTCAACTCCGGATAATCGCCAAAGCGAGCGAGGTACCGTTTTAATGGCGGACATTCAACGCTTCGACTCGTCCATGCTGAAGCTGTGTGATCTTTCCTTCCGTGGTGAAGCAGCGCACACCGCAGATCTTTCCGTCGACTTCCTGACGGTTGGGGATGCAGTTGATGGTAACGGACGTTCCATTCAGACCGTGCAACGCAAACGAGGGAAGGCCCATATTATTATTGCAACCAATCAAAGTACCTACCCTAAAATCCCGCAGATAACAAGCCCTAAATTTTAACGAATCATCTCTCAGATAACGGACCCGGCGGATGATGGACCAGTGGCGTGCATCTACCTAGCGCCGCCCGGGGCGGAACCGCCTGACTTGGAAAATGCCGCCCCTCCACTGATTTCCCCTGAAGTTATCGGCATCACATTTCTGGAGGCAGCTTCGTCAGTGTCAGCGAACTCAAGTCTAACTAGCCGTGGTCTGATTATTGGGAAGGTTTCCATCCCTCGCGACGTGGATGCTTGGACAATGAGAGACTTTTTTTCGTTTTCTCTTCTCTTTCATTTTCGTTACAAACTCCGCTTACGATAAAGTACAACTGTTCTCCGCGAACTCTATTAACTTCAGTTTGGGGAAACTGCGTTCGCAACTCGCAACGCTGATCCCGATGGTCAGGAAGATACGAATTAGAATCACGATGTTCGCAAGTGAATTCCCGAGCTCGTATTTCTGTATGGAATGTAGAAGGTCGAGTGGGCCTCCGTCTTCGATTCATTTCCTCTCTCCAAACTCGGCAGAATTAATCAAACTTTGGAGTCTAGATCTTTCGATCTTGAATTCCGGGTTTGACACCAGTTCGTTGGTAATTTGGTCTGCAGTATCACTGGGTGACATTTTTGGAGGATGCGTTACGTGTATCGTCCGCAGCTGACGAGTTGTGATTCCTGGAAGCTTCAGCCATGGCCCCTTGTGGATGCAAGTACTTGAGGAAACTTCCCCTCAGTTTCTTCATTTCTCCCTCCCTCAATTTCCGCTTCTTCCGGAATGCGGCACCGCTTTCCTTGACGCGTTTCATGTCCAACTGAACTTTCTTGTTGACTTCCTCGACTTGATTGACAAACGAACGGCTACGTCACCATGCAAAACTATTAGTAAACGGTTCTGCCCAGGTTTCTACGCCTTGGCTCTTATCGTAAGTCCAACGGTTTGAAGAGAGGGGTCTTGAAAGACGGCGAAATTGAACTGAAATCTTGATGCGTGGCTTTCTAGCAACCGTGTTTTTTTCAAATTGATGTCGGAACTCGTGACAGGAAATGATGACAATGCCGCCCCCGGAAAGTGCCGCCCGGGGCAGACCTCGTAAGCATCCTCAGCTCTGGGCCCAGGCGTCCGATTCCACGACTCGCAGGAACAATTAAAAGCTCTATTCTTGTGCCACAATGTGATCCATTTTATGGGTGCAACCACCGCCGTTCCAAGTGACTTGACCTCGGTAACAACCTGAAAAACACAGAAAACTAGTGAGGAACGGAGTCGATTCCCACCGTGATTATAGGATTTCTTCCTCTCGAAAATGCTATTGAGAAGCACTCGTTTTCCTCTAGGAATCTTCTTCCCCCATTATCGACAATCGGGACATGCTCGAAAAGGCTTCGGATGTTCGGGAAGAAGTTTCGATCTCTGAGGGCGGCTCTATTTCATTGTCCGCCTCTGTGTCTACATATGTTGCTAGCTCACCCCTCCACCTCACTGGTTGGCGGTCCGCACGGCTCGAGCATGGCGACTCCTCCGAAAAAACCGTCAGAGCGCAAGCGACAGCTCGATTCCGGAGGCTTGAGCTGTAGCTTACCGCGAACGCCCTCTCCTCGAGGACGGTTCTCATTGAACTCATCTTCCTCGGGCGGTTGGCTCTCTCAGTGTTTGGGGCCAGAGGACGATCTGCGTCCGATACTTGACCTCCAATATCTGGTGAGACCTCGTCTCCAGAACTCCAACACCAACCCGAGGTGGATATAAAGAGAGCATGTTCCGCCCATTGGAACTATACATGGCAAGCGGTCTTTTGTTCCCATTCACCGATCCCAGGGCTCCGCGTCGAGGGCCGGGGATGACTACTCCCGGGTCGTCTTTCGTACGACGACTCAATCCAATAGGGCCCCGTTCATTGTCTCTCGATTCACCGATCTCATTGAAAAGAATTTCACGGTGGAAACACACCGTCGTCCCTTTTGATTCCCATCGGGTTCTGATGCCAATGGAGACCCGAAGCCGTTCCTGCGTTTCTACAGAATTCCAGACTTTAACGACGCAGAACATTCTGAAGAACTGTCTCTGACCGTTCTCCCGCATAATCTGAACTTCAAACAGGAGCATCGCTCGAGAATCCTGGAAAGGGCCTAGCCGGTTAGGTGCCCCACCTCGACGGATCTTCTTGAAAACGACAGGATCGTGTTCTCTATGTCGAAGAACGTATTCCTGAAGTTTTCAGCCTTTTCCGTTACCTAGATCCAAATCTATTAACATTGATTAAAAATAGTTCAATCAAATCCGCATGGTCAAGAGCAAACTTAAAATCGTTATATCTCGAGAACCGCAGGGCGTACAGCGTCGAGAGACAACATTTTGCAAAGCTCTCATCGAGGGCTATCTTCTCATATAGCCAGTGATCAGATCGCATGATTTCGAAGGCTTCAAAAATCGAGGGTTTCCCAATTTAGACGGTTGATACGCTTCCCGTGGCCGGCCAAGAATCGGCGAAAACCAGAATGTAGCCCCAAGTACCCTCTTCCTACTCGAGAAGTTTCATCCGAATCGAAGCTTAGCCTTCGGAGTTATCGCTCCGAGTAGGTAACCGACCAGACCCCTCTCTCACTTTGGAGTCCGGAAATTCGACTCAAACGCGCTTGAAACGTTCAAAATATTGCAAAAATCTCTGAGCCACATCCTGGAGTTTTTTTTTCTCGTTTATCTTCTCTCCCTAGGAATCCTCAACCCTCGAGATCGCTTTCTTCCGATTCTGTCTCGGGCTCCGAAACGAGAAAGAGATTCGAGAGTTCGGCCGCTGGTCGCCGAATCGGGAGCTCGTACCCAGCCAGATCTAGGTAGTACACGGCAGCAGCCACGTGGGCACAGCATCCTACGGTCCGATTACCATTTGGGCATGTCTAATCTGGCCAAAATAATGGATGAAGATGAGAATATTTCTATGAGCTACGTGAAAGAGATGCGGGATATTGTGCGGCTCGACATCAGATCCCGACACGTCAAACGGAAGAGTTATCGGGCGTGTAGGCTTCATCTTTTCGTTTCCCTCAGAACCAGGTTGACTCATTGTCAGAGAAAAGTGAACACAGATTTCACTCGGATCGTCTGAGTGGTTTCGATTCTGTCGACACATCATTCCACTTCGCTGTCTGTCAGCTCGGAATTCCCTCTACTGGTCACCGTATGAGATTCCAGCTGTTGTCTAAACGGCGAACCGTCTTCGTCAATCCCTTGCAGGTGTTCATCCGATACGTGCCTTGCCAGAACGATCTCGGAGGGATTTCGGCCTACTGGTGCGAATGCCAAAATGGTAATCGGACCGTAGGATGCTGTGCCCACGTGGCTGCTGCCGTGTACTACCTAGCTCTGGCTAGGTACGAGCTCCCGATTCGGCGACCGGCGGCCGAACTCTCGAATCTCTTTCTCGTTTCGGAGCCCGAGACAGCATCGGAAGAAAGCGATCTCGAGGGTTGAGGATTCCTAGGGAGAGAAGATAAACGAGAAAAAAACCTCCAGGATGTGGCTCAGAGATTTTTGCAATATTTTGAACGTTTCAAGCGCGTTTGAGTCGAATTTCCGGACTCCAAAGTGAGAGAGGGGTCTGGTCGGTTACCTACTCGGAGCGATAACTCCGAAGGCTAAGCTTCGATTTGGATGAAACTTCTTGAGTAGGAAGACGGTACTTGGGGCTACATTCTGGTTTTCGCCGATTCTTGGCCGGCCACGGGAAGCGTATCAACCGTCTAAATTGGGAAACCCTCGATTTTTGATGCCTTCGAATATGAGAAGATTGCCCTCGATGAGAGCTTTCCAAAAAGTTGTCGTTCGACGCTGTACGCCCAGCGGTTCTCGAGATATAACGATTTTAAGTTTGCTCTAGACCATGCGGATTTAATTGAACTATTTTTAATTAATGTTAATGGATTTGGATCTAGGTAACGGAAAAGGCTGAAAACTTCAGGAATACGTTCTTCCACTCAGGGAACACGATCCTGTCGTCTTCAAGAAGATCGGTCGAGGTGGGGCACCTAACCCTACCTTATCCGGCTAGACCCTTTATCTGAATAACTCCGAGAATCCCCCACGTTACATGGTGACAGGACAAAACTGACACCCACTTATTCTACGGTTGGTATGGGAGAAACGGAATCTTGGACAAGAATCGAACGCTACTGTCAATTCAACGTCTTTGTGAGGCGTGTGGAGTCGGAGACCCTTCCGGCCCGAAAGGACTGAATACAGTTCCTTCAAACATCAGAGTTGACTTCGGATCCGGAGAGAGTGCTCCTAAAACGTCGAGTGTAGTTGTTAATACTAACAAGAGTTGCCAAGAACTGTTCTCTCGCCGCATTGAGAACGCGTCGTCGCGACGTGTCCATCTCACTGGGAAGAGCTTTAGTTAGAAGCCGAAACCAAATAGTCTTGCCCCAGCAATGAACGAGGAGCACGGACGTTTGCACATTCTAAGAGCTCCCCGACATCGAGTGAAGGCTAAAACGAGCCCTCTTTCATCCGCTCCCCGAGTTACAGAACTCCCAGAGACGGAGCTGCAATCTGAGCATCGCCCGCATCGGTTTTGACGTTAAGTTTCGTAGCGAATGATGATCAGTGGCGACACCGGCCATTTTGGGAAGTTTGCGCTCACTTGTAACTCTTCCCTCCGCGAGCGAACAACGGATGCGGGTGGTCAGGGAGGCTTGATGATCAGCGGAAATTGGGCCGACAGTCTCCTCGAGGGACATTGAACATCATCGGCCTGGGACTTCCTCGTGCTGCGTTTTGATGAATTTTTCTAAGCATAAGAAATTATGGTCTGTTTGAAGTGATTCGCGTTGTCTCCCGCGACCAGCTCGTTCGGAGCAGTTGCGGTTGACTGAGTCACAATGTTGTTGGTTGAAGCTTTTCAATCTCAAACGCTGAACATACCTGCTCGGGAACAGTTTCTTATTTTCCAGCTGGAGTCGGGTCTTTTTCCAACGTGTTGGGTTACCCGACCTTCAAGTTAGCTTCTCCGTCTCGTGGGTCTCCCAATTCGTTCTCTTTGAGTGATTCTCCGCGAGATTCCCCTCTCATTTCGAGAGACTCATGCATGGTCGCGAGGTCCGCTTCGAGCGGGTGATCAGTCGGCCGAGAATGGAGATATGCTTCTCGAGAGTATTCAAAGGTAGCCGCGTAGAACAACGCTGAAAGCTGCTCTTCACAGCTTGAACACAGCTTCTAGTCTTGACGGTTCCCTCTGCCCCGCGTCGTTCTGGCGCAAATCAGGCCCAATCTTGGAGACTAGGACTCCCCGCCTTGCTCAACGTAGCACCGACACCATCACTGATGCTGCGAGGAAACGATGAGAGATTTTTCCTATGGGTGAAACATTTGAATTTCTTTCTCATCTGCTTCATATACGCGATCAGATGGGACGAGGTATCGTTTCCGCTCTGTGTGGCACCGAGCGTTCTACAGGGTGTCGAATATTGTCAGCTCACTCTTCAAGAGATGAATATGCTTGATAGAAGCTGGATGACACGAGAAACACCGTCTTGATCGAGCATTCCTGGAATCGGAAGATCTGGAAAAGGTGTATCACTGATCGAATAGGCAAAACAACGCAACTTTGGCTCGCCAGAACTGTTCCTGGCCCGTATGTCTCCGGTCCTGCAGTTGATATTCACGGATTGTGGATCCAACTTCCTCGCACTCTCGGTCGAAGAAGCACTTCGGAGTGAGTTATTCTCAAGAAGCTCTGCACGGGGAACAAAGATGAGTGCGCTACTCTTGCAGTCCAACCCGACCGGCCTGCCGAGCCGTATCGAAGGTTCACTTTACCCTTAAGTGTTCCCGATGCGAAGTCTATGTATGCTCTCCCTTTCGAGAGCAGACGAGTTGTAATGGAGGGAGCCATCTCAAAGCGAGTTTCGAGGTTTTGATCTGTGAATCGGACAAGAGGAGGACCAGTATTCAAACAAGAGGAACGCCGGATACCCGGTTCCGTGCGGCGCGGTGTCCCCGTCTCCTCCTTCGCTCGCTCCTTCGAGTTCATCGGGCTTTCCATGCAAAGTGTGGGGTAAAAAAAGCCGAGTTTCCCGTCCAGATGTTTCTACGCCTAAAAATATCCCGAGGGGTTAGCTTCCAGCGATCGAAGAGAGATCGATCAAAGAATTTCAACCAGCGTAAGCGTGAACGTATCACGGACGTAGTCACCCGCGCGGGGTACAGACCGGAAGGAGAAGTTGCAGGAGAATCCCTTCGTAGAACTCGCCGTCGTAGTACGATGCGGCCAAGTGCTGTGGAAGGCAAGGTCGGTTGCCATGCGACTGCTGCGCACCACCGCGGTCGAGCGTTCCAACGCTTCGGAAATGCATTATAGTCTATGGCGCCAAGACGCGCTCCCGGGACCTCTGAGTGAGCGATTCCCGCATCCATTACGAGCATTTCATTGGAACACAGCCAGAACTGAGGGATTCTATTCCTGTGTCGCATCGCGAGACGCCTCCGCGAGTCGTTTCGGAAAATCGCGGGATCCGAGCGCCACGATTAGAGGCGATCCCTCCGCGTTTCGCTTCGGGCGAAGAGAACCGCATTGAGCCGCGACACGCAAATCGCATCGACCTGTTAACACAACGTAAGCCTCTGCAGCAGTGCGACGCGTTCCGCGAACAGCCAAACCTTCTCCGGGAAACATCGAAGGCCATTGTTTCAGCTGGATGTCAAGCGACTGATGTCCTGGTACGCTCGCTCCACATACGACGTGTTTTTATCTGCGTTGCGAAACGGCTGCATGCACCCACACTATCAACGCCCCGCTCCGGGATTTTCCCCACTCCTCAGCTGCGAGCCAGAGTCCTGCGTTCTCCTCCAAGACCCTGTTCCGAGAGGGGGTTCCGGCAGACGCCTCGACCGTCCCAGGCCTCGGCGTAGGCCCACAAGGGAGTGACGTCCTCCGGCGCCTTTTGAATCCAACGGCTTGTCGGCGTTACTGGGCAGGGGCCGGGCTGCTGCCAAGGCCGAGAGGAACTCCTCTGTTTTTCCGAGTTCTCGTCCTCACAGGAACCTAACAAGGAAACTGCAGGATAATGAAGAGGAGCTTCGACCGCCTCGGGCGTCACCAATTATGCTGAGAGCGAAGGGAAGTTCTTCTATTGGCTTCATTCGCCCCAAATTCGGTTTAGGGAACACTTCGCGCACTTGCCTTTGTTTTCGGAAATAGCCTCGGAGCCGGGAGAGCGTGCGTTCAGACTTCAGAATGAGCCGGGAGAGCGTGCGTTCAGACTTCAGAATGAGCCGGGAAGTCCCCAAAGATCCGTCGGTGTAGCCTCAAAATCGGAGGCCTGAGCGCCGACCGCAGGAACAGGATACGTTTCGTGTTCGTCTTTGCTCCAACAGCCGGTCGCGCATAGCTCCGACATCGACGCGGCAGTTTGGAGAAGGTGGTTCGAAGAAGGCGGTCCATCGGGCGAACGAGAGACGACTCCAGTGGTGGTGGTTTTCTTGAATCAACCTGCTCGTGCGACGCAAACAGCGAATAGAGCCGCTTTTGCAAACATTGTTGCCAGCCTGCGAATGCTTGATTGAGCGATTAGAGTTCTCGTATCCGCAGGTGTGCTCGCAGTCTCGCTCCTGTTTGCTTTCGAACGAGGAGTTGCGAGCGCGGGGCCTGCTCTTTCCACGGCCCTGGGATGACGGATCGCCGTGCTTTGTTACGATACTTTCGAACGCATTCGACGGAATCCGCGGAGTCCCCAAAGAGTTGTGTGGATTTCCTACCGATGACGAGGCTTATGCGTTTCACTCGAACACGTGGTGGATGCAAAGCTCCCCCGGAGGTTGCCGGAGGATCGGAGCTCGTTAATCCTTGGAGACTTTTAGTTGTTCCCACTTTTCGATGCAGATCGGCGACCTGCGCAGCTGCCAATAGAACAGAAACACGGCCTCTGAAGTTTTGCAGTGTTCGAGGCTCAATTATGTGAATGAGTCTCCCCGATCCCGGGATGACCCAAGTTTCATAGCCGTTGGCCTCGAGTTTCAGCGAACCCTACACTCATTAGCTCCTGCCGGGATCGCCCCATAACTCCTCGGTTCGTCAGCTTGTACGATTCCATCGCCTCGATGATGAAAATTGAGATATTTCGCTTCCTGCGAATTCAACACAGTGACTTCGTTCTCTTTTATCGGATACGCGTCTTCATCACACTTTCGGCATTTGTTCTGACAGGCTCTCCATTCCTACGAAAATCGCCACGAGTTCGAGTCGGACACACTTTTCATGGGCGCCGCGGAGAGCGTTGCGACTCACGTTGCACGCGACGTAATCGTAGCCTTTCAGATGCCGGTCAGCTTCAGAGGGCGGTGCTGGCAAGTGACTGGAATAACGCGGAGTTTCACTCTCCAACGATGCCAGAATCCTGACGCTCATAGGTCTCGTGATAGAGTGGGCTTCCGATATGTTCGCGAGAGCGCCTGAGAAAGCGAGGGTCTGACGATTCGCTGGGAAATTGATTAACGATTCCTTGCGTTGTGGAAAGGTAATCGGAGAAATAGCCACGATAGTCGAGGCTATTTAGGCCCAACGTGGCGAGAAAAAAAAAACTAGAGTTCACGAGATGCTCTTCGCTGTGCCGGTCGTGAACTTTCCCAGAAGGTCTGAAATTCCGAGTGCGCCGAGACGTACCATCAGCCCCGAAAGTGCATCATCGCTAGCGGGGCCGGTTCTCGGACGACATGAATACCTGTGGAGAGGAATTCATCCCCAGAAATTTCGACCTTCCGAACGCTAACAAGGAAAACTCCGACTGTCGATTTGAGTAGGGTTCCTGCTCGGATGAGCTATTTTCTCCCAATTCATTGAGAGTAGTTGGTGAGTAGTAGAGTGGTGAGTCGATAGGTCGGAGTGTTCTCCGAATGAGTTTTGAGAATGAACTTGAGGTTTTGGATACAAACTTCGCTCGTGGAACGCATCAATAGCCGAAGGACGAGTCGGAGTTTGCACCTTTCATCCCCACAAGGGGCGTGATGTCGGGTCTCATTCAAATTCATTGTGTCACGAAACATTCACTCCCCATCACAACTTATCTCCGCTATGTGTTACATTCGTAAAGTCTATATTCCATCCGATTGGAGTTTCTCTTCCTCTCTACACTCATACACCTGTTGGGTCTAACATCCTCGCCGCACTGCCACAAAATCCATGTTGGATGCAATCTCCACCATTTGCCTCAAAATAGAATTTTCCCCATAGATTTGGGCTGTGGAGCAACGGAAAGGAACGGTTCTGGCGTTCCCTACGAAGGCCTACGATGGGAATTGGAATCGATTTCCGCGCGATTCCGACGAGAGGGTTCTCAGGCGAGTTTCAAATCGCTAAAAAGAAGATTCCTGTGCGGTCTCAGGCCCTTTTCATTCTCAGATCGTTTTCTCACCCGAACCACCCGGCCTTAACCCGATGATTTGGTTCAGGACGTCTCCCATCTTTTTCCTCCGAGGTGGAAACTGAGAGGAGTCGAGGGTCAACATTCTCTATTATTGAGTGCGATGACCATGAACCTAGTCGAGCTGGAACGTGAGAGATGTCGGCAAAAGTTCTGGGGCCCTGACGGTACTCTGGTTCGGCTGGACCACAGACGGAAGGAGCTTGGCGTCGGGTCAACCAAGCTGGCTCGGAGAATGTGTCGCCTCCGGCATTCTCGTCGCATCTTTTCATCCGGTTCCTCTTCTCTCAAGGCGCACTCCTCTCCTTGCATGCAGTGGTACTAACTTGGGCGTTGGGCGAACTGCTCAGTCTTGTTGTATACAGATCTCGACCGCAGAACCGCTTGCTGTCGGCGGAGGGCCCTCACAGGAAAACTGGACAGGAACGTCCTCGTTCGATTAGGAGCTCACGAGAATATCGCAATATGCAAGAGTGTTATTCAAGCGAGAAGGCATTCATGAATCTTCATCCAATTGAGGCTGTCCTTATGAAATTCTGCTGTATGACGTTTTGATTCACCAGATGTGACAGGGACGAAGGAAAGTTTCGAGATGATGTCTTGTTACATACGGAGAGATCACTTATTTTTCCGAAAACCGATTATCAACACGAAATATAACATCGAGTAGAGAGCCTGATGACTGCCAAGAGAGGTCAATAAATCGGAGTCATCTGTAGCAAGCCGTTTATTGCCTTCACTATCCACCCTGGCAGTCAAGAATTGTTGCTTCAGTCGTATTGATAATCCTAATAATCGATAACCAGTCTCTACCGCAACCACCAGCGACCGCTACCGTTATCGAACCGATGGTCAGCTATGCAAAGTCTGAATGATTAAGGCTCAAAAATCGTGATTTCATGGACTGGAGGTTCCTCTGAACTCTCAAGGCGCCGAAATTCAGTGGGTCCCGACTGGACCCACATACTTTTCCGATGCCGAGTAATTCGAGCGGAACGTACACCTGAGCGATCCTACATTTGAGCGGGAAGTAAATTCGAGCGGAACGTTTTGGGCGGAAACGGACTTCTGAGCTGAACGGACCCTCGAGCGGGACGGAACTTTGAGCGGGAGTGTTTCCGAAGTAATCCCGAGGCTCTCATATTCTCTGGGTATTCGGTACAGCTGATAATGAAAACACATCGAACTCTGTGGATTTTTCTTATGGAATCACAGCAAAACGCAACACTCAAGAGCGAGTGAGTAAGAACCACATGGAGATTCATGAAGCGGAAGTTGGTCTCCGGAATGAGATGTTGTGCGCTACGGCCTCTAGAAACGACAGGATGTTGCGATCGTTGTACTTTAAGGTAAGGTCGAAAAGCCTAATTTGCCGGTCTCGGTATACGTGCTTCGTTGACGGGCCCCCGCCCTGCGCGAGCGAGCTCACTATTATGAATTCGGTGAGTCCTTGTTCGACTTTCAAGTGCTCGACAAGCTTGAAAAAATAGAGCCGATCAGTCCTAGTGCTCCACGGAGATTCGACTGCAGAACAATGGAAAGTGGGTGGCAGAGCACGATCGCTCCGCGGACTAAGGTTTTGCAGCCTCTGCGAAGAGCTTTCGATAAGCTCCTGTGCGTGAATTTCGATCCGGACGGCGGAATAGTCTGAGCACCCTTCTAACGTGTCGCAGGAAGTCGTGGATGACGGATTCTCCCGAACAAGTTCGTTGGAACCGAGACCATCGAGGGTTTGCACCTGAGTAATGTGGCACATGAGCTCTCGGAGGACACTGTAAAGCAACCTCCCACCGAACGTCTCGAATGCTTCGACATTCTCGCGCCGACGGAGCCCGTTCTTTCGCGAAACTTCCAATCACGGGGCTTTTCGGTGCCGAAGCTCGGAGAAACCTGAGCCCGACAAGGGTGAAGCGTTAGAAACGTATTTTCCGAGAACGACAGTCTGTGGGAGGGGGGGGGGGGGAGCAGTAATGAAATGGTCGCGGGAAAAGTCAGCAGAAATACCCGGCTGGCCTGAGATTGCTCGGACATATTCTCGATTCGTCGCTCCGAGGTTGACCTTGGGTCAGCCTGAGATCCGCAGCACCCGATTCAACAGAGGACTGTCCATAACAGCGAGGCACTCCACTCCATGAATGAGTTTGGTATGATTGATCGCGCCTCACGCTCTGCCAAAGCAATAGATTATTACAAAACTAGACGATTCATCAAAAGACCCACTGACGGAGTCAGCGGAAGCGGCATCCTCTGAGCTCCCTCTTCTGCCCTTCCAAATCGAAAATCATTCATTAGGTGTTTGTCTCCGAGATGCGCTGTCATCTAGCTTGCTATCACCCTTCAACATGATTTGCCCAGTGCTCACAATGAGGATATCTGACTTGAGTTATTATGTCAGCATGTGGCCCTGATCTGTGTGAAGGTTTCGAAAGGCGGGACCATGGGCTCGGTTTCATCCCCCCCCCCCGCATTATTCCTGTGACGATTGACCAACTTTCGAATCGCTTGTTCCCATAATGAAGTCTATTGAGCAAGAAGTGCAGCGGCACAACTCGGCCAAACGGTGGGCGTCGAGGCAGCAGAGTGGAAGCGCAAACGACAAATAATCGCACTAGGGATTGAAATTCGTTAAGGTTGGATGCTCGCGAATGGGTGAGTCAGTCACTCTGTTTCTACCGCGAAGAGATCGCTCCGTTGAAGTAGGAACGACGAGCTTCGGTGGCTCATGACTCCACGCCCTCACCCAGCGGCATGTCAGATTCATTACACAATATTTATCGTGAAACAATCGCTGACTCGAGAGGTTCATGTCAGCGGAAATTTCGATCAGTTATGCAATCACGTATTCCCGACGTCGCCGTCGGCGGTCAGAGAATCCTGGAGGGGACATTTATGTAAGGAGCGCTCCTCCTCGTCAGCAGATGAGCCATGCGATGAGGGACTGGGGGCGTTCGGCCTTGCCCGAGAACGAGGACCGCAAAGTTCCAATGCCCCGACAGGTCGAGACCGAGCCTTCTCGATAATTGGGTGGTATGCGACTCATATCCAACGTGTACTGCGCAATACTTCTGTCAGCTGGAGCTCGTACTCCGTGGTATCGGTGGTTTCTGTTTTCGACATGCGTTAGCTCCAGTCAGTGGTTTCGGTTCAGCTTTCGTTTGAATACGGCAAACTTCTGTCTGAGAGGTTGAACTGGCGTGGAGTCTATCAAGACTCACCGCTACGGATGATTAGGCGAAGCAAGCATTCAAAACTTCGTAGACCAGTGTTATTCGTAATTTCGCCGCCTTTTGATTTCCCGCATATTTTGGTCACAGTGCTTGGCGTATCAAGCGTCTGTTTCGCGACAATCACGAGATTTTCTAACTTCAAATCAGCGCATGACCGTCGAAACATCGGGGCTTACAGGCTCGTTCGTCATCACCGGAGCCCGTACTTCCAAGCATGAATTATTATCGATTCCCCCTCAAATCCCTATGGGACGAGTGAATCGATTGACTTACATCGCTCGGTAGAACGGGCTCACTTCATAATATAGTCTCTTCTTGCAACCGAGGCCCTCGAAAATCGGGCGTTCCGCAATCACTAATGAGATTTCCTTCTTCTCATCAGACGGATTGAGTATGAGACGAAAGCATTTCAAGCCGTGTGTTTCATTCGAACCGTGGGTGGAGATTGAGATGAATTTGGTGGAATTGAGTTCAGTGTTATGAAGCACTCGACATTGTCGAGAAGGAACGGTGTCTTTCGCTCGCCTTATTCGCAACTGTCGGATCGAGCTATCGGAGTACTTTCCCTGCCATGCCTACCCCATTGTCAACTGGGCTCCGGACCGCAAGCTCCGCTGCTAATCGTCAGCGGTCGAGTTGGATATGGGAGAAACTCGCGCACAAATCATGCGAGCATGGGTACTTGTTTGGCCAAATTGGAGCGATTCGAACGCTCAACTCTAGCCGTCCTATCCCTGTTACCCGGGCCGCAAAATCTGGCCCGCGCGCCCTACGAGCTGCTTCGCGGGCCGCAGAGCAGAGCACCAATGCGGCCGTGCAAACTCACGGGCCGCCAGAGGATCTCGGCAAGCTCGAAGTGTTCGTGGTCCATATGACATGTCTCCAAAGAGCGACATCCGGCGAAGATTAGGGTTCAAGCTCAGGAATCGTATCCTTGGAGTGGATGAGAAATCTGAACTCCAGAAAAATCACAACACCTCGATGTGACTAACGAAGAGTGAACACACGACTCACCGGTCCACCAAGGTGAGGAGACTCACTCGGGTTGGGGAAGATCGTAGGAAATGTTGAATCTCTTTCCATGGAAGCGATTTGTCGACTTTAAGGGGGTTCCCTACTTTTGTTCATGTTCCTCGTTTTAAGTCCCTGTATGACCGAGAGGGCTGAAACTTCGCTTGGCTGTCCCACGGCCCTCGAAACGAAGACTGAAGTTGGGGCATGGCGGGCAAAAAAAGGGAGAGGGCTCTAGCCCGATCTAACGAAAAACCTCCGAATTCGAGCGGCCAACGATATTCGCATCGAGAACGGATGGAGACGCTTTGGTTATGAATTCATATTCGGATTCCTGGTCAAAAATGCTATCGATTTAAAAAAAAATGACCCGATTCGGTCAAGCTTTCATGTAGTTATGGCGGACATGAACCACTGAGTCAATATAGAATGACGTTTCTGGTTGTTGGATCGCATATATCTTCGCTCCTGGTTGGGATAATTTCATGAAATTAGGTAATTTGATAGCCATACGTATCCTATACACGCACACCAAGTTTGATTCAACTAGGCCTAAGGGCAGCGGAGATGAGAGCGACCGCATTACTTCGAATTCACTGTGCTGAACGTAAACAACATTTTTGAAGCCTAGAACGGACAGAGACGCTTTCGGTTTGATTGCATATTCGGCTTCCTCATTGAAAATGCTCCGATTTCGAAAAAAGAAGGGCTCGATTCGACCAAGATTTCACGGCGTAAGAATTGCTCAACCCTTCGAGATAGTCCAGAAAGATGATTCTGGCTGGTTGAGCTTGAATATCTTCGCTCCAGGTTCAGATAAACTCATGAAATTTTGACCTGCGATAGCCACCCATGTACTTGACGCACACAGAAAACTTCATTGAGCTAGGTCGAAAGGCGGCAAAGATTAGGCGTGGCCCATCAGCTGCTCGATGTGATCTGAGCGGTTCGGAGCTCGGATTTCAGATCGAGAACGGAAAAAACGCTTTCGGTCTGATTGCATATTCGGATTCCTCATTGAAAATGCTACGATTTCAGTCAAACGAAGAGCTTGATTCGACCAAGATTCCGCGAAGTAAGAATCGTTCAACCCTTCGAGATAGTCCAGAAAGATGATCCTGGCTGGTTGAGCTTGAATATCTTCGCTCCAGGTTGAGATAAATTCATGAAGTTTTGACCTGCGATAGCCATCCATGGACTTTACACACACAGAAAATTTCATCGAGCTAGGTCGAAAGGCGGCAAAGATTAGGCGTGCCCCATCAGCTGCTCGATGTGATCTGAGCGATTCGGAGCTCGGATTTCAATCTTCGCGAAATATTGGTCGAATCGAGCATTTCTTTTTTTGAAATTAAAGCATTTCGAATGAGGAATCCGAACATGCAATCAAACCGAAAGCTTCTCTGTCCGTTCTCGGTTCAAAAATGTCCTTTACGTTTAGCGCAGTGAGTGTGAAGTAATGCAGTCGCTCTCATCTCCGCTGCCCTTAGGCCTAATCGAATCAAACTCGATGTGCATGTATGGGATACGTATGGCTATAAAACAACCCAATTTCATGAAATTATCTCAACCAGGAGCGAAGATATCTACGATCCATCAACCAGAAACGTCATTCTGGACTAACTCAGTGGTTTGTGTCCGCCATAACTACATGAGAGCTTGGCCGAATCGAGTAATTTTTTTTGCAATCAACAGCATTTTCGACGAGGAATCCGAATATGGAGTCATAACGAAAGCGTCTCCATCCGTTCTCGATGCGAATATCGTTGGCCGCTCGAATTCGAAGGTTTTTCGTTAGATCGGGCTAGAGCCCTCTCCCTTTTTTTGCCCGCCATGCCCCAACTTCAGTCTTCGTTTCGAGGGCCGAGGGAGGGCCAAGCGAAGTTTCAGCCCTCTCGGTCATACAGGGGCTTAAAACGAGGAACATGAACAAAAGTAGGGAACCCCCTTAAGCGCTCGAAATGCGCAGAGCCCTGCTCAAACGCCGTGGTCCACTCGCGGGCCGAACTTTGCCCACCCCTGCTCCGGTCCGGCAGAGCCTAGAGTCACGACGGACCCATGGACAAATATCGCTTGAGAATCATGGAAACCCACGAGCGAAAACTCGCGGGGATCTGCTAGGTCCTCCCGTATGAAGCCGGATTTCCCGAAAAGCGCGCGCAGCAGAGCAGGCCATGGCAGGGTTGGCGATTCTTGACCAGTAAACTAACGAGAGAGTATCAAGTTAAGAATATTGAGAACGATACTTCACTGTGAAGGATGACTTTCGGAGTCGCAGTGGAAATATTGAAAACTTCAAGCGAGATAGGAGACTGGAACTCTTGGGTAACGTCATTCTCGAGGGAAAGGTAGTATGGGTTGAGTTGAACTTCCGAAGTTCTATGGGCGTGCGAATCGCTAAACACAAGGAGCTTCAACGCATGACGTTTAGCGGTGATTTGGATTCGGGTAACTGGGCTTCGGGTAACTGGTACATGATCCATCCAGCCCAACTCCGCCTTTCATGTCAGGTGCTCTCGCGGATCGGGTGGACTCCTTCCTCCCAGGATTCTTCTCGTTTTGTTTAGCAGAGATGGGTTCTGTTTTCCCCCCGAGGAGTCCAAGTCGTTCGAGCATATCATTTTCTGTGGAATGGACGTCGTCGCACTCGAAGAAGATGTTCCTGGTTCCGCACACTGGGTGGCATCGGGGTGGGTGAGGTCAATATTCTGTCGCGCAGACTCGGCAACCGATTGGGCACGAAGGGAAAACTCGGAAACATGGGCTTTCGTCCCGTTTTCGCTCGAGAGCCTACAGCCTTTGAACATAGCATGCTGACAGGCGTTATCATATTTTCCTAGCTTGCTCGAGCTCAACTCCGAATGTCACTCCAGCGTCGGAGCTGCGAGACGATTATCCCCATCGAACAACGCTTGCAGCGAATGTGGGCGTGGATGGCAGTCCACCGGAGTTCTCGATCGTAAAAAAAATCCAGCGTGGGTAGCTCTTGAATACTACGTCGATGGAGTTACGTCACAAGGCAGACGAGGGGGAGCGCGGGACGCGTTGCTTTGTGAGCGCGATTCTTAGAGCGGGCCGAAGTCCAAATGCAAAAAACCGTGAATCTATGCTCAGTAGATTCCTCCCCGAGATCAAAGTCTTCATCACAGCTCTGGGGTCGTTCCTCGGAGAGCCGTTCCTGGCCGAATTCTCCCCCTCCGGTGGAGGCGGCGAAGGTCAAGGAAGCGAGGGGGAAGCTTCAACTTTTGCGAGATGGGAGTTCACCTCGACTTCGCGCGTAACAATTTATCGGGTGGACTGCCTCAGCTGTTCGACTCAAAGAAATCTCCCTCCCTAATCACGATTCCGCGTTTCGACGCCCCTTCTCGAAGTCCGGAAAGTTCCGAACTTTCGGTGCGTGAGCCGATCCGGATCGACCTTGGGAGTTTTCTCTCGGAAATTCGAATCGATGATGGGTCCTGAGAGATGGATTGCGGACTCAACTGAAGAAACGAGACTTCGGCAGTTCCCCGAAGGGAGGGCCCACAGCTCCGTGGAAGCGTCGAGGATCGCAGGCATTGCTGCGTTCCGCGGGCGAAAAATCAATGGGTCTCCACGATGACTCTCATCTTTCTGATTCCTCAGGCTACTGCCGAGGTACAGCCACAAGCAATCACAACATTATCCCGTTTAGGAAAACTCCGCTTCGCGATCGATTCCGAATACCACTACAGAATTACACCACAACCGGAAGAAGCGATAGTCTCACCCGACGGGAGATCGTCTGCTACGATTTCGCATCGAATCTGGGATCTGAGGTGCTCTCGGGGGCGGGGACAAGCTCCCGATCTCATCAACTGCAGCAGCGCCTATTGGTCGGAGCTCACCGAAATTTGCGTTTGGAGTAGGTGTGAAATCTGCCGCAACAATGTGGGTGAGGTAATTAATTTAACAATGTAAACCGACATTCATAACCCCCGGAAAGAATTTCCGGAACCCTCAAATACCGGCTTCACGTTCGTTCTGACGCATCCCTTCTTCGGAACAATCCCCATCGAACTTGCTGAAATCGTACTCTATCGCTTCATCAAAGGAGGTTTGGTTCATCGTGTGGCTGAATGTTCGCCAGGAACCTTTTTCCGTAAAACACCCCGCTTTCGAAAATCCGTGACACTGCGTCAGTGCTCCTCGGATTTTAAGAGAAGTATTCTGAGGAAGTTTCAGCCCTCTGCTGACCTGATTGGTTTAGGGGTCAAAGACCGAGGAACCAAGAATAGGGATCCAGAAGCCCTCCACGCAAATCTCGAACAGAAAAGGTAGGATCTGGCTAATTGCGGGCCGGAGGATTCAGAAGTCGATTCTTTCTGATAGATCTTCCACCGTGGTTCATTCTTCCTGATCCACATCAACTCGGATCAAGATTCGCGACCAGACTTCGAGGTAGAACCCAAACCGGGTTCCTTCATGCTGAGCACACCGTTGTCGTCGGAAATATACCTGCCCCTCTGGCTCGCCAGGATGTTGAATCAGAAAGGACTCATCTATCCGCCGATCTCATCAGTGAACACTTATCAGGGAGATGACTGTATAACGCGGAAGACGTGTTCCTAGGCTGCGCGCCTCAGTCAGCTGCAGCATTGATTGTAAACATCGACTAGCATATGCCTGTGTTGGAGTTGTCCCCGTCAGCTCCACTAGGCACGAAGAGGCCGATTAGTTCTGACGCGTGACGATGAGGCATCGACGACAGGTGCCTTCCACAGGTTCAGTAAAATATGGCGCGCGCAACCAAGGAGCAGCAGCCGAGTGTTGTCAGTCCTTTCAGGCGAAAGCAACGTTGTTGCCTGATTTTGGTGGGACAACGTTAGTTCATGTGAGGGTCTGACGCTATATGGTCGGGGCAAGTGATATCCAAAGCGGTTGGAAGAGAGCTAAAATCCGACTCGTCCCCACTCGGACAATGCGAGTCTCCCGACCTGGCATTGTTCGACGCGGAAGGTCTACGAGTCATTGCAACAGCCGGACTAATCTTCTCAGACATTCCAGGGACATTTTCATCCTGCCGGGCGTTTCTCTGTTGAAAGCAAGCGCTCGATCTCGAATCGTCCGGGGTCTGACGTCCCTCCGCCCCCCCCCCCCTCCCGTGTAGATCGCCGGTTTCCTCGTGACTTGTGATCCCGGTCGAATAGTCGAAAGAGCCCTCGCCCAGGAAAGGAAATTCGATCAGAATAGGCGGACGGAAGTGATGACGAGGGAGCAGCGTCTTGAAAATGACCGCAAAGTAACCATCTTCCCAGGAGACATGACCCGCGAGAGCTCGCGCAGGAAAGGATTCGAGCCTCCGTTGTGTGCTTTGAAAACCGCAGTTCGATTGACGGATCATTCAATCATTAGAACACCGGCCCTCAATTTTGGGGTCGCGGACCCCAGGGGGTCCATCAGGCATTTCTGTGGTCCCCGGGGGCCCGTGAGGAGAAAATGAGAGCCCCTCTTGAAACAATCCGGGAATATCCATCTACGCCTTTCGATTGCACTCTTTCCCCTTATAACCAATCCAGGAACTCTTCTATTGCTCGTGCGTCAAAATTCCGTCGGATCCGCAGCTCGGGAGGGATCGCTCACACGACCTTGTTTTGTCTTAATTACAACGCGTGTCGAAGCGCTCGATCCGATGCGGTTTCAAAAGCATTTGGCGGGAGGAACGTGCTCAACCGTCTCCGCGGATCGCCAGCAACCACAACAATCAAGAAGCAGGTTACACGATTGTTCTAAGCTGAACAAATACATGTTCTTCGATTTGTCTTTGTCATCAGCGAAGAATGGACCGATGGTTGCAAGCAGGTTCTTGTTCCGGTTCCGGTGGTCGGAATATTTCGAGGAGACTCATTGTTTGTCGAGTAACACTGAGGGAATAGTGTGATACCGCCGTCTCCGGCCACGAAAAGACGTTCAGGGACGACAGAATGAAAAACTTTCAGTCAAAATCGTGATCTGATGAGAAATGAGGTGGATATTGCAACGAGAAACGTTGATAAACTCGAAAGTCAGCTCCTCGATGACGTATACAGATCTCATGCCGAATCGTGAGTGGGACGCAGCCCTGTGACCTCCCCGAGAATCAACGAACTTCAAGCTTGTGAGAAGGCAATCCAGGTACTTCCAGGTGCCATCTATGACTGCACCGCTCTGGCGGAGACCGGTAATGCCGCGGAGTGCAGCTTTGGAAACGTTCCGTGTAGATAGGCCCGTCAAGAAGTTTTGACTGACTCAAGTTCGCCGTCGTTCGGAAAAAATATCGGAAGCTCGCTCCATGGGATTATCTCAACCCATGAGATCAGAATGAGTCAAAATCATTCAGTTATCTTGGTCCACCCAACTGGGAGATCATAAACAGTCCAAGCAGCCTGCTGCGACAGCCACAAACGTTTTCCGCGGTGTCACGGCGGTGACCAAAACTCAACCTTCCTATGAATTTCCGGCCCCTTCATTTCCCTATACGGAGCTTGCGTGGAGAGCTTTTCGGGAAGTTGTTAACGAAGCGGCTCAACGAGTTCCCGATTCATGTCAGATCCGAGTGCTTGGACTTTGCAGGAACAAACCGATGCGAGCGGCAGTGGAGGGCTGGAACTTTCTCAGAATTCTTCTTCCGGAGCCCTGAGAGCGTTCGCAAGAGATCACGGTTTGGGTGCGGGCCGCGTTGTCACGTGATCCCAACCAGACTCCTCTGTGGAGATCTGCACCTCCTCCGATGACATGGGAGAGAGATCGCATCCCATAACATTCTCGTTGCACACGATAAAAAGGTTCCCGCCTTCCCTTGTTCCGTTGTGGCGCCTTCTCTGGCCTGCCAAGCCACTTCCAGCCCTCGAGGAAGCTAATCCAGACGGTTCAGTATCGCTCGGTTAGACGATAAGTCGGAGTAAAACCGAATGACGCGCATTCTATTGCATCGATAACCCCCGCGCTCCCCTACCGGGGCGCGGACTCGACATCGGTTGGAGGATCTCAGAAATTCTCACAAACCCCGGGGCTCAAGGGTAAGAGTGCTCTGATCCTCGATCGAAAAACGATATGACACACATCGTTGGCGTTTGGCCGCAATCGGATGAACGGTTTGGGGTTCCAAATCAAAATGAGGAGTTTCCTCCGAATGACGCCGAGGTGTCGAGTTTTGTCCGACAGAAGAGACGGAGTTCTCTCAGTCGCTCGGTGGGAGTTTCAAGAGAGCTGTGGGCGGAGAGCAACTAATTGAGCTCCTCAGCAACAGCAAGAAGTCAGTCATAGAAGTGTCATGGACCAACCTTGTTCGTCTCGTTTTGGATGATACGCGAAGACCGACAATATTTTGTGGTCGAGAGTGTCCCGAGTAGAGAGTGGGGGTGATTATAGCGAACAATTCTAGCGGGGTTGGTTTCTTAGACTTCTCTCGAATTCGGTCTCCACAACTCCCGTCAACTATCGGGGTCACCCGCTTCCGCCAAGTTCCCGCATCAATCACGAACTTTTGCACGGAATCGATTGCGAACCGACAGGTCCAACTCTGCTGTGAGGAACAACGTGTCAAGGAGTCATGTATGACAAGGAGGCTCCACGACAACAAGTCGCCCTCGACCTCCGCGTTGTCGTAATTAGTATTTGCGTTGAGCCTAATTGAGGACTCTGTAACGACTGGCCAAGTTCCAAGCGAGCTGACACGTTCTCCGTCCAGATGCTTTCCGGGGGCTGTCTCTCGAACGCCTCAGAGCATCATCGTCGAGTCCGCGCGAGTTGTGAACCACTTTCACAACGTTCCGGCGTCTTATTTCTCGGACCGAGGGGCTCCTCTAAGAGGTCGCATGCTCATCGCTACGAAAGCTTCGGAACGTCAGGGCGCATGCGCGAGCTGAATTTTTCGAACACAACATCGAAGAAGTCATCCTTAGAGCCATTCGCACCGGGTCCGCTATAAAATTCAGTTCGATGCGGTTGTTTAGGAAAGCCACAGAAATTCAAAGAAAAGAATGTCTCATCGAGCGCTCAGGACTTCGCTACTGGGATCTCCCGAGCTGAGCATATGTTCCACCTACCGCTCATCTTGGAGGGAATCGTTCAGGAATGCATCCTTTCTCATTTCGACCACTCGAGAAGATTGATTCAAACCACGCGGGACTTCTCGTTATTCACGTTTCGTCCTCGAGAAACTGAGCGACCGGTCCAACCGGCTGTCGTCGTCTCCTCCTCGGTGGAGAGCGTCGAAACTTCCTTAAACAGCTTCCCGGCTTTGCATGCGCATGAACATGAAATGCCTTGTTGTAATTTATCATCTGGAATTAGACGTGCTGCCTGAGCCCACGCGAGGCATCAAACCGAGGGCCCGGCCCAGAATCGCCGGAGGTCAGTACGCTTCTGGGTGCAGTTATCCTGAACAGCTCAAATCCTCACATGCGGACTCGCAGGCTGGCCTGTGTCCTGTGCGTGTGCAGCGCAGCCTGCTTGAGAAGCCTTTGAAGGCAGCGTGCGGTACTACTTACGGTTCGAGAACTGGTTTTGCATTGCACACCAGTTTGCCTTTACCATCCTGATGCTTACGAACCCATCACGGCCTCTGGAGAGTGACCAAGGGAACTTTCGTCTCAGACCCCCCTATGGGTGAACATGGTCGGCTAACCCACCAACGCACGAGGAACGGCGTGCAACACGCGAAAGCTCGATCGCTTTTTCTTGTGCTTCCCTGGGTCGTTCCATCCCGAAGTGGCCCCAAGACTCAACAACCGGAAAAGGAGTCAGAAATGGCACAGCTCTGAGAGCAATAATTAATTCTCCTTATGTGAGTCGCATAGGTCGAAAGAGAGAACTCAGATTGATTGGGAAGCTCGAGAGCTCATCCACAGGCTCGGACTCTAGCGGAACTTCCTGGGCTTCATCCCCAGCTCCCAGATCGTGAGGGTAGCAGAGTTGTGAGCGATTGAAATTTTGCGGTCCGAGCAGGGGCCGTCCTTCCCACACGCGAAAGATTCATCGTATGAGATACAGCCTTGAGATTTTAGAAACGCTCAACTGTTGGCAAACGCACGCAAGAGAAGTGTTACGGCTAAATGACTAATAAACTTGCTGTCCCAAACATGCTCGCGTCGACTGACACGTATACCCGCTCATGGTGGCGGTGGTTCACGTTCCCCACTAAAGTTGTGATCGTGTTTTCAGCGACCAATACTGATGATGACAAAGTTGTCATGGGTTGTCGGTGCTCGGAAGAAATGTCATTGTTCGTTCTTTTCTATACCGTGAACTCGGAGTCCCATGGAGGGGGCATTGGAGTTCAGCGTCCAAGATAATCAGAATTTCCGAGTAAATGGCGGCTGGAATTCATTCCTCTCGAATCTCCGTTGGATTTGAGCCTTGGCACGTTGCCATGATAGACGGTTTCGACGATTTTCGAAAATTCAGGGCCAGCCTCCGTGGAAGCTAAAAATGCTTAAAATGTACCATTCCCGTCATTCCTCTGAAGACATTAGACTGTTGACGAGACCATTCCGATCACCGTCGGCAGTGAGCATCCGCCCGGAGAGTGCTTCCGAGGGCACGTGATTCCTAACTTCCAGCCTTATTGGGAGCATTCCCTATTCCTCCCGGGTCTCGGGAACGCGTGTTCCAATGCCAGGAGTACGATGCGCTGACGTCAGCCTGCGGGCATCCGAGTTCGACCCGGGCTGAACACGGAGGGTTCGTGTGTGGCACCTGGCGGTCCACGGAGAACAATCAGAACACAGTCCCCGTATTCCTACCGGCGAGGGATAGTTCGACCTGAACATCTCGTCGATTCTGTTGGCGATGCCCAGGTGGCGGCATGTCAGCGAGCCAACTCTATCGACAAAGCGGTCGAGGAGTTCAGCTCGACCTCAGAATTCGTTGGAACAGGACAGGAGACTCGGCGCGTTGGTGAGGTCGAGAGACACCGGAAAACGATCGGAGAATAGAGAAGTCAGGCAGATGAATATCGCATGGATTCCAATGGAGATGTGATCCAGACGTGTGCCAGACACCGGTCCGTTGAGACTCTGGATCATCCGGTGTATGGATGTAGGGTGAGATACATCGAGGATAAATCACAGCGGGAACTGCACATGTAGGGATCGCTCACAGGAGAATACTGAGAACGGTGAGGGATATGCTCTCTATTTGTGTACACAACTAGCCGACCACGCTGGCCGGCCCGTCCTTTGCTTTGGAACTCCACTGATGACAGACAGATATTGTCTTCTATGCATCAAGTGTCATCATTGAAGATGTGAGGCCGAGGATTTCGGCTGCAATCATTCCGGGGCGGTGCGCCTTATCGTCAGGATTCGGGTCCCGGTAATACATACAAACACACAGTTTAATTTGAGAGGAGAAAGTCAGAGAGGGACTGCGTGCGTATCATGGGACCTTGAGGAGAGGCCAAGGCGCCTAGCTGGCATCATATCGGGACGGTACACCTTATCGCTACGATTCGCGTACCGATGATAGCACAGAGAGAGGTCAGAAGGGGGCTAGCGGCTGGAGGGACAGGAGGTGGGTGGCCTATGCCCTTCCCCTTGTCCGCCGTACAACATGCCGTTGATTCCACGTCGACCCGATCAATCGCTGGGGAGAGGACACACAAACTAACAGATACTGGACTTCTATAAATAGAGATGAATGGATGTATGTATGTCTGTGCTTGCGAAAAAAGCCCACGATGCAGACCTCACAAAATATGCCCCCGAATGTGAACCTCCACTGGGTGGACGTCTAACTTTCGGGCTCTCCGGCCAAGGGGGTGGCGGACCTCACTCCTTGGATTTGTTTGAGATCAATAGGAGCTTGAACCCCCTCTCGACACAACGCATGAAAGAATTTCCCACCGTGTGAATCAGTCTGAGACTGATTTTGAACGTCGAAAATCTGCGATCGAAAACTCTGCTGCGCAGTTGATATTCTTAGATTAGCAAACGTCCTCAGGCGCTCATAATCCAGCCTTTTTGCAAGAACAGAGATGATGGAGTGCTTACAGGAAAGCTGAAAACAAGGTTCTCGAGTATATGCTGCAGCGACTCGATTCGCAGTTCCTGGTCATCTTCAAAGTTGACGGGAACAAGGTTCATGCTTTACATGTACCACACTCCCTGTCATGATCGGACAGGCTCTCTTCGATGGAGCTCTCTCTCGTCTCTCTCTCTTCTCTCTCGTCTTTCAAAAACAAATCCTCATGGTCCTAGAGAACAATCGTCTGCCACTCCCCCATTGGTGGAGTTTACGAATGGATGGATAGAAGGACTCGTTGTTCGACCTCCTTTTCGCTGTGCAAGAACGGTTCGGCGCAAAAAACAGCTTTTGTTTCACATTAACCGTTACTACTCGCCTCAGATAAGAGCTCCAAAGTAACGAGTCCATGCATGTGCTATCGTGCTTTGTCTAGTTTGGACATGGAGTCTCAGCGAGTTCATGTCTTTCAACAGTCGGATAAACCCAAGAACTCCGTGCTTCATATTCTCAAGAAGTGAATAAAAATTCGGAAGCTAGTTGGACGTATGAGTGAGCAGTCTCTCCCGGAAGGGACTCCCGAATGACGGGCGGGCCTACGATCCTCGAAACACTTGACGGGCGTCCTCCTGAACGAGGCGGTTCGGAACATTTCCTGAACGCAACACCCAGTCAACCTCGGAGCATTCCTCTCTTCAAGACGGAAGAAGTGCATTTATGGAATGGGTTCCGAACTCAGAAAGTTCTCCTATTCAGAACCGGCTCGATCCTGTTTCCTAAGTTTCGTTAATAAACTCCCATGTATTCCACCGGAGGCTGTTTGGAATCCCTGCCGCTGTCGGCACAAGGACTCGTAATTAAATTATTCGAGAACACACTTTCGGACAGTTCAAAGTCCCCAGCAGAAAGTCATTCTCAGCTCCTGCCTCCGAAGGCTCCAAGATTTCTGCCGAGCGATGAATATACATGAAGATATCTGACATGGAACAGGCAGTAGGCACGGGCTGTCTCGTGCAGCGCACCGCCCGGTTGCGTGCGCGCAATGAAAACCAGTATCTTCGAATCCTGTCTACATTGGGCGGCTGAGGGTGTTTCGCAGTCCCGTGCGGCGCTCCGTGAAAAAATTGCTCCCATCTCCTCGAAGCCTCAGAGCCTAAGCTCAGTTTCCGGTGGAGAATTAAGTTTGAGTCATTAGTTTCACTCCAAAAATCGTTGTGACTGGGATACAGTTTCAATTCATCAAAATGTTTGCGTTGCAGTGGCTGCTGCTGTAGATCCAATGAAGCCAAACGGCCATTGTTCGGTTGCGCAGAGTTCCAGTTTGTATGGTCCAACGACACTGGACCAGCCGGCGTTTTCTAAAATGAAAAAGTATTTTTTCTATAACAGCTTGGGAGCGAAATCTGGAGAACAATGTTGAGGCAGGGAGGCTTCTTGGAGAACAAAGCCGAATTCGTCTCGAGGGAGCCTATCCGCTGACGTTGAGTATATGTGGTCAGTTGGAAGTATGAACTCTGTTCGCGTCGATTCTGTAGGTATCCAGGAGACACTCGTCGAACCGCGAGAGGTTGTACGGTGGGAGTTCGATGAGTCGCGCGTCTGGGGAGATAGCGTTAGGAAATCCCAATCGCCACAAATTATCATCGGACTATGCTCCTGAAATTCCTCGAGTTTCCCGGAGCTCGTTCGCACCCCAGGGTTTCCAGGCGATCCAGGGAGCTGACAGGGTGAGTTTCAGAGCGCCCATCCAGTGCGAGGAAACATCGGATGTCATTTCAAGCAGAGAAAATTGTACATATTCGTATGCGAGTAATCCGAATTCGGGATTTCGCTTTCCCAGCTTTCGGAGAAGAGCTCTGTCGACTCCGTGTCGCACAAAATGTCTGGGATGAACGCAGTTGAAGGCGACTTGGGAAATCGAAGAGTTCGATGATGTACCATCCTAGAACAGAGAGTCAATGAGCGAATGTCGCGTTGACGGAGCAGCATCGGTTCTTCGACCGAGCGCGCAGTCCCCAGTCAGATATCTTGCTTTTGCGGAAAATGCTCCTGCGGGATTGAGATGATTAGATGCGGATTTGAGATAAGCAGCATTCTTGCCGAATGCTGTTTTTCCATCTCGATTTCCGCGGAATCTGTAACGCATCCAGGAGTCGGGAGGGAGTTCGATTCGGATGGTTCCACGGAATCCTTACGATACGTATCCACAAGAATAAAGGATTCCTTTCTGAGCGGCATCTCCGAGAAAGCCGGAGAGATGAATCGTTTTCTGGGTCTTCGGTATTTGTTGGCATGGTCCTAGCTCGCTTTCGAAATCGAAAAGCGGTCCACAGCGGAACGCAATCGATAACGATCAGGATGATAACTGCACATCTCCACCGACTTCAGTGAATCGCAATCGTGACCGCCAGCGGATGCTTGGCAGTGCGTGTCCGTATCGGTCTGTTCCGAGCATGCAGGTTCTGGCATTCGGAACACAATTCCGCTCGCTCATTCCGCGTGCACCACGGAGCGATGAATAGTGGCTAACAGCCGCTCCTGTTGTCGCCGATGTTGACGAACCTGGAGCGAAATGCTCTCCGCTGAATCAATGAGGCCTGGATTTGGGCGTCTTGATGGACATTGAATGCGTTTCCCCTCCGAGACATCCCCGCTCCGTATGAATACCACTGCTGAGTAGGCGCGTGCCGTGTGGAGCAGGCTTTGATTTGTGGCCGAATCGTCGTCTCCAGAGTGGGTCCGCAGCCCTTCCGAGGAATTCTGAAAAAACAGCTCTGATGGGCTTCTCTCCGGGCGAGGCGAGTTATGGCCCGGCGTTCACCTGAGACGAATTGTTTTCCCTTCCAGCCAGCGGGGCTCTCACGTCCGTCAGTCTGGAGTCTGAGAAATCGAGGGCGAGCCCCGTCTGACACTACTCCCAGGGCATCCCAGGACCCCCGAGATTATACGTCTTCCTTCAGTTTCAATTCTTGTTCCCCCACGCAGATCCAAGTCCCAAAGCTGAGTGGAAGCACAAACTCATGGAGTTCAGGAGCTCGTGATGTCTTGGTTGTTCCGCTGGGCACGCTGCTACCGTCTGTTGACGTTCTCCTTCTTTTTGAGGATTCTTTTACGCTCCATAGTCTTCGGCGTCTGAGGTTCATGGCGTGCAGCGCGCACTCATGTTTCCTGGTACGGAAAGGAAGATCTCGCGGAGATTTTCAGGAACTGTGAGCGTTCGGCCGGTATAGTACTCTAGCACTCCCGAATCTCTTTTATACCAGGATTCGATTCCGGTATGTATGATTTCGTTCATCTTCCAGTCGTGGATTTCGCCAAGTGCCTTAACATCCTCCCCGCGAGTGGTGTGGGTCATTTTGAGCCCGGATATATTTAGAGCCCGAGTAAATTGAAGACCAAGAACATTCAGAGCTCAGGAACAAATGGAGCCCGAGGACATTTGGATCCCAGGGACCGCTTGAGCCCGAACCAATTTTTGGCCCCAAGACATCTTGAGCTCTGCCTCCATACTGAGAGGTCGAAGATTTTTTAGAGATGAGAACGTTTCTGATTACGCAATGCAATGTTCCTTCGTTGATACCATATGTGTTCCTTATGAATGAGGGATCCCCATTGGTAATAAACACCATTCCAGCGCCGAAGCGAATGGAGCCTGCTTCTGGATCCCCTCGAACTTCAATTTCAAGGTTTCAAGTTCGCGCTCAACAGGCACCGTTCTCAAGAGAGGACCAAAAGAGAAATGGAATCTATGGAGAAGATTTTCATCACCTGATTCCGATCAGGAAATTTTCCAATTCCCGAATTCCTCGCCCGTCACGGCCTGTCTTGCGCCCTATCAGCTGGTCGTCGATCGCGCCACGCTGCTCTCAACGACACCCTCGGACGGGCTCTTCGTTAAGCCGGGATACCCTGCATGCTGGAGCTCTCTGGTCTCATGCCCGACGACGGAAGGCGGCCTGACGGCCTCACGCTCATTCCTTTCTCCAGGGGGAGGGCCCTTGTGTGGGATGCAACGGTGACCGACTCTCTGAGCCCTTCCCTGGTCGGTCCCGGTGCGTCCCGCGCAGGGTACGCCGTTGCGAGGGCGGAGGCAGCAAAAATCAACGAGTATGCCGCGTTGACAAGCGGGTACCACTTCTCGCCGTTCGCATTCGAGACTATGGGTGGTCCCGGCTCCCACACCGGGACCCTGATTGCCCAGGTTGGGGAGGCCCTCGAGCGGGCAACGGGAGACGAAAGACTGGGGCGCTTCTTGACTCAGCGCCTCTCCTTGAATGCTCAGCGAGGCAACGCGACGTCGGTGCTGGGCACCATGAGCCGCTGGCTGGAGCCTAGTTGGCGGGGGACCTGAGATCCCCGACGTACACTGAGGGCTCATCTTTGGGCTAATCGAAGCGAACATATTCTGTAGCAATTCCCGAATTCGTAGAACCGGACTCCGCGAAAATCCTGTACGAACGCTGGGCTCAAAACGTCGATGGGCTCAAACTGTGTTTGGGCTCTAAATGCTCCTGAGCTCTCAGTGTCCTAGAGCTCAAATGTACTCGGGCTCCAGATGTCTTCGGGCTCTTCGGGCGCAAGTACACGATTCGGCGACCATTAAAGGCGATGCAGAGTTATTGGCAAGCGTTACGCTCTTGAGAGATAGCAGACTCAGAGTACCGCGTGAGAATATCCTCTGGAGATGGCAACCGCGAGAACTCCGTCTGCGTCGTTTCGGAATTCGCTTCGTGTGGCCTTAGAATTGACCCGATGAACGGAGGACTCACATCAGTTTTGCTCGATGACTCGTTCACCATTTCGCGAGATATCTGGTGAGCTTTGGGTATCAACGGAAAAGTCATACAGTGAACGTGAATTGCCAAAGCCCTTCCAGACCCCGTCTTCTAAAGCTACATGCCTCAAGGGCTCCGGAGTGAAATCGAGACAGAAATGCATGCGGAAAACAGTACAGATCATGCTTGCTCTTCCCAGGATTTCGTGGATCGAGTCTTGAGGTTAGATAGAGTTTCAGGAGTCCGATGCAATCATCGGTCAGACATTCACAGTTTTGTCGGAGGAATGTTACCGAAGACTCAAACTCCGTGCATATCATACTTGCCTCAACCAATTCGCGAAAAATATTCCCACACGAATTCCACCAGCTATGTGTTGCCACCCCTTCGTGATCTCGTTCCTGGGGGTGGTGCGGAGTCTAACTCCTCATCCGTGCACGTTATTCTAGCGGTGCAGCCGGGTATGGGATGAACAAGGATTTAGAACAGCACAAGCTCGATTATATCACTCCATGGAATTTCATACCTGATTCGATCGATTTTTGAAAGTTGACGCTCGATTGATTCAACCCGTTTAGCGAAACCTGATTTTACGTCTATGAAATCCAAGTTGTGTTGTTCCTGGAAATAGAGTTTCCTCGCTTGTCGAGCTCTTCGTGTCGCTTGCCGGTACCATCGCTCACGAGCGAAGCCCTTCATTCCATGCTCCGAGTGGAATGCGCTCGGATTATCGCTATACACTGATAACTAGAGCCTGGAAGTTCAGGCAATTTTTCGAAATCATCCCCTCATCGCAATGAATCAATCCCGTGAGATTTATAGAATAACTAGCGTACAATATCGCGCTTCGCTGCGACATCCGAGGTAGTTCGTCCGCGGCAGGGGTCGACAAACTTCCTCCGCCCGGGGCTAACGATACGCTCCAGATCATGGCGCCGGGAGAAGGAGTGCTTCTCTAGGTGATTCTTCTTCGAGTACCTCTGGGTCAACCTGAAGTTCATCTTTGAACTCCAGAACTCTTTCCGGGGCAGATTTCGGATACGAATAGCATCTGAGCGTAGTTGTCCCTCCCCATTTGCATTATCCCGGCATCATGGAAATTCCTCTAGGTATTTGAATCCGTGCCCTACGGAGACTTCTCGAGGATAATTTCGCCTCGGTCTGAATCATATTTTTCCTCTGACCATACTTTTCAGGCTTCATGGATGTGATTCCGAGGTCGATTTGACCGTACTTTTTGTGGTCCATGGGGGTGATTGTGAGGTCGATCTTGGAATCTTGGCCCAAGAGACATGGTCAGACCGACCTCGGAATCACCCCCATGGAGCCTGAAAAGTATGGTCAGATCGACCCAGGAACCACCTCCATGAACGGGGCCAGATTCCTGGTCGCCAGCCATTTTGTCCCGGGGCCCTGACTCTGTCGACCCTTGATGTGCGGCATCTAGGTGATTCATTCAATAGATTATGTATCTGTCTCCATGATAGAGGAGGCTTATTTCCATCGTCATGCTTTTCATTATCCTATCGCAATGATCCTCTTCGGGGGGACCTTTTCATGTCCGAGGTGATTTGTCTCGAATTGTTCTCTGGGCGGATCCAGGATGAGGTCTGGGGACGTTCCAGATTTGATTGACCATTCCTGGATTTCGCGTTTCGTCCATCGACGACCTTTCCGACGGAAGGAGGTTCGACCACCATGCAGATCACCCAAAGGATCCCGTATCAGATCGATATGGTTTTATCCGCAACGTACTTATAGGAATTTCGTCTTCCCCCAGCTTCGGTCAGGAATTCTCTTATGAGTCGCGGAGATTCTCATCTAGTAAGTCGGAAGGAGATAGTGTTGTGCTACTTATCTCGTTCCATGCCTGGGAAGAAAGGAGAGGGGATGGGTAATGCTTCAGCCAGTATCGATTTATACGGTCGAGGGTCTCTTTGAATATTTTCCCACTGATTGGGAAATGAAGAAAAAAGTCGTGCTGATTGGCTTTGCGGGGTTCGGGCTTGAGCGACTTCGATCTAACTGAACAGTCTCAATGTTTGAAGTTCTTCATAACCATGATTGGCGCTCTCTCCTCCGAACTCGCGGTTCAGGTGGCCCAGGGCGTCATGATCGCTGTCAACAGCGTCAACTGTATCTGTCATCGTTGATAACATAAGCTTATGATTGATCTCTTTCACGGTTCACATTTACCTTGTAGTTTTGGAATGGTGTGGATCCGAGGGCGCAACGGCGGAAGAGCGTTGACGGTCGGGCCGTGGAAGTGACTGTCGCAGGTTAACCTTACCGTGCTCGGAAGCAAGGCGACCTGAGCACTCCCTGTATCGGGTGGGCCGCCGTAGTCGAATCGCTGCGCACCGCGTTTTTCACATTACCAAAATCGCTACAGGATCGCGCCGCAGACCATTGGCTTTTGGCGTGCTCTTTCGAACAGAGAAATTATTCAGCATGCGACGACAAAGTTTCCGAGTTTTCTCGGTTTGTGACCGTGGGAAAAGCGGTTGGACGAGTCGCGCCCTTTCGAACTGGAAGATACTGCGGCCAGCGACAAGGAAGTTGTCGAGTTTCCTCCGTATTCCGGCTCCCGGAGGTTTTCAAGAAAAGTATCAGGCGGCCTATAACCATTTGGGCCCGATTCCGCGTGAGTACGCGAGGTTTCGTCGAGCTCCGAGCCGCTGCCCTAGCGTTTATTCGGATCACAGCTTAGAGAGGCCGGCGTCTTTTATATATATAGATAGATGGATAGAGATATAGGTTTCGAAAAGTTGCCTGAACTCCCAGGCTCCACTAACAACCAAATTTGGCCCGTGCCCTGCTTGTGTAATTCTCCTCTGGAGCATGATGAGAGGGGAAAAACACACGGGGCACCTGATTTTGGTCATAAAGACCGTCTCCAATTTTCTTCCCGTATTCGTAAATTCGAAAAGAACTCAATACGTTTCGAAAAAGAACGCGGTGGTCACAGGGAGCTGACCCAGGGCAAATTGGGGGCGGAGCTCTCCAGTCGGCCACCGCTGGTTCTTAGTCTCAGATTCTGCGACGTCGAAATAGGGAAGGAGTATAGCAACTTTGCTTGAAGACGAACCCGGAGCTGGGATGCGCCGTCCGGCCCCGAAAAGCTGATACGCGGATATACGAAACAATGGCACATGAGACTGACAGGATCTGACTCTGTGGAGAACGGCCCTCGGGGGTTCTGGCGTCTGGTCTGAGCCGTGGGATATTCGTCTTCTGATCGACCCGGTTGCTCCAGATCCTTCCCGATTACATATCGGAGCTCTCTGAAAACCAATCGACCGCGCCTGGGACTACTTCCTCGCCATCGGACCGAGAATCGGGGAGAAGTCACTGATGATGGAGCCGTGGAACCTGTGGAAGATATTCGGAGAGAGCATCGATCACTATGAAACGTATGAGGAACACTTGAGAACTTCCCGGGAACGCCTCTTCATTTCATCATTGAGTCACATTGTTCGCCCCGCCCTCCGTAGATATAGAGTTCAGCAGCTTCGTCGCTTTTTTTAAAGAAAACAATAATTTCTCGAGGAGCCCAAAATACACGTCGCTTACTGCGCGTCAAAAAATTCCGACCTTGTAATCATAATTCGGCTCCATTCTCGAGGAGAAACTTTTGGAAAGTTGGACTCGGTCGAAAATGTTCCATACAGCGTCTGGAAACAGTTCGAGGAGGGTTTCAGTGAAGAAGAACGCCGCGGCAGGGAGATGGTTGGCCGGGCCGGACGAAAAAATGTCGAGTTAGGCTTCAACCGAGGTGTGACTGCATTTGCATCAACTCCGTCTCCAGCTCCTGCAGATCGCAGGGAGCTCGACAGAACCTTCGGTGGTTTAGATGATGGATCACATCATCAGATCACTTTCGGCTCCGACCAAACGGAATCATTGATGGAACGATGAGGATTCCTGCTTCTCGGGAAGAGAATAGAATCTGGCAATCAAGCGGCTCCAGGAGAGTGTCTCACTCAGTGCTGCAACTTCTGGGAGACGATGCTCGTGCTCTCTCTCTCTCTTTCGTGCGAGTGTCGAGGGGAAGTTTCCTAGTCTGCCAGATCAGATTTCAAGCAGCACTGCGCGACGATCGCACGACAGTTTTCGCCGCAGGAGATTCTTGTATAGAGGATTTCTGAGAAGGGTGGACAGTGAGCTCGTTGACGCAGTAAACTGGATGACTGTGACGCTCGCTCTGACTTCGGTTAATTCTCCTCGCCGCTCACTATGCCCGAGAGTCGAGGTCGCAAATCAGGCCGAACCAATCTCGGAGACACACTGAGCCTCCGGAATCGGGGCAGTGTGTGTGGGAACAGAATGGGCTGGGGAAAACGCTATCGAAGCCCAGGAACCCACTGCGGTGTCCTATATGACGGCCCCGACCAGTTCTTGACCGTGGTCGATGATCTAGAGTAGGCATCCCTCAGCTTTTCTCGAGACGCCCGGAAGCAGAACGATTCAGGAAGCACTTTTTGAAAAAGCACCGATGTTTCTGTCGGACATCAATAAACAACACCATCCCATCTCTCCGGCTTCCTCTCGGTCTGGACGGAATTCTGCACGACTCTCCATCGAGAAAACTCGGAGATGGCGAGAGAGCCTACAAGTGGCTTGGCGGTGCTGCTCCGAAACGATTTGGGTCAGAAATTCCTCAAAACGAAGTCGTGATCGAACTCCGGCTCGAACACGGCAGATGTCTCATGCCTTGAGTTCTATAGCGGCGAGAGTGTCGGCAAACTTCAGGACTTGGGAGTCTGAATCGTGACCGGTGTGCGTGGGAAGGCTCGACGCCTGAATGAGTGGCTTCATCTCGCTGATTGATATCGTCAAAACAAGAGTCATCCACGAATCATTCAGTGAACACGTTCAGCTTTGCGAACCACCTTCCAAGATGATCCAACTCAATTCTTTGTTTGGATGAGTAGAGAATGGCTCTTCCCCCGTCCAGGCTCGTCCGAACATTGCGAGAGCGGAGTTGACGATTGACGACGTACTGAATTCGCCATGGTGGTGATGGCGAACGACTGATATTTTCAGATCAGAATCGACTCTGGGGGATCTGTATCAGACCCGGCCTCTATCGCGGTGACCGATAGGAGCGCTCGGAGGAGCATCGCCGGCAACGTCTTCGAGCTGGACCTGCTCAAGCTTCGGAAGACGGCTCTATCAGAGGGAATCCTGGAAAGAATGCCCGCTCTCGAGAACGATTTTTGGGAAGGACGTCAGGAACCACCTCATCGATATCGAACAACGCAGCCTGTTCGTTTTGAGCTCGGAGCCCATCAACTCCTCTTTTCAGAAGCTTCCCCTGAACTCTCAGCGGTATTTTCCTCACGGAACCCCAGTTTGAGTCCCCATCGACTCCGAGAGCAGAATATATTGATTCGGTGATAACATTTCTCCTCATGAACGATAACTTTATTCAATGATACGGTGGGATCTAGTGCGTTGAAGTAGGCCGCCGTCTCAGCCGAGTTCGACGAGGAGCTCCCTGGCAGGTAGCGATCCCCTCCCTGACTGCCGCCCAATCGCCTCTCTGAACCTCGATTGAGATCCTCTGCACCAAGAACTCCCCAGCCCTCTTGTCCCCAGACACGACCCCCATTCGTTTCCCGAGTCCTGGAGGAATGACTCAGACGAACGGGCCAGCACACCCAGGGTCTCGATCCCGACGAGTTGGACGATTGGGCGCAATTCAAGCTCACAATATTTAGCCTGCTTCTCTCGACTATATATTGACTGTATATTCGACTGAGAACATGCCAGGGCTATTGGGAATTGTATGCGTGCATCGGGGATGCCGCGCAGTAAACGTCCGGTGGTCCCAATTATCAGAGATACGATTTCCGAGGACATTCTTCTCGAAGATACCCGACACTGATCACGAGGAAATCATCGACGAAGTCTAAAATCGGAATACGTGAGGATTCTCTTCGTGAGGCAGCGAACAGCTTTCGGCTGGAACGCCACTGGAGCGCTGGAATCTGAGATTGTGAGACCTCTCTCTGAGAACATTCGGAAATCAAACATTTCCGGGAAGGACGTGTCCGAAAAAGCCACATCTCTACCGAGGGCTGAATCACTGCGTGGCTGAGGGGTTCGGGGAGCGAGGGGCGGAAAACCCTCAAGGCTTGGCTCGAGCTTCGCGCCTTGTCAGGAGGATGGTCTGACATTCGACTGTATCATCGATTCCTCGTCAGCTTCAGATGCAGGCACTACGGAGCCGGTAATTGCCGCGCGATCCCATCTATGGGTTCCGAGGGAATGCCAACCGATCTCCCTTCTTTCCACTCGATACATTTCCCATCCCTCCGAATATGACTCCGAGTCGTTCATGAGATCAGAGTTCCCTGGATCTCTGCATACTTCGCTACATGGCATTCTCACTGCGCGTCAACTCTCACTACGAGCCACGAATTTCTCTTCCCGTCTCGGAATCTGCGATACATCGGAAAAAGGGGCCGGCATTTCCGCAATGAAATCCTGTCAGATCAGCCGAGATAGTTCGATCAGTTCCACGACCAATCGCCGAACAGTTGAATATTCATGGAGAACGTCACCGCAAGCACGTCAAACTGGGACAACGGAGCGACATGCAGACGAAACGCGATGGCGATGCCGTGCGACCAAACCGCTCACGTAGTGTTGATGAGAGGAATTACGACGTTGTCCGTAACGTGGGGGCCAGAGGGGGCGTGATGATGCGGAGACTCCAGAGTCAGGTTCCTCGAGCCGGCAGGAGGGGCTACCCGGGAGATAACTTCGACTTCAAACGACCCGTTGCACATATGAACGTCGAGCAACATGTAGTGCAGGGAAACCCCGATGCTGTCCCGCAGCGGCCCGGGTGGCCCGACGGCAACGCTTTGTTTTCGATCGAGCAGTCGCTTCGTGTGATTTCATTTCTTGGTACGACTGTACACCGAACGGACGCGCACCACGGACCCACAGAGAAGAGAAGAGACTTTAACTGAACCAAATCGAAGGGAGGGGGCCGGACCGGGAGGCACCCGACAGCAAACAACGCTGAGCTCGCGTTGAACGAATATTGACGAGACGTTGTGAACCCGCAAATAAAGTGGAAACTTTCCGACTCCAACTTGTCGCCCCCTCGATCGGTCTCAAAAGACCGAGAGGAGGGACTCGATCTAGCGTTTCAACTATCTGAACATTCCGGTGAATGGATTGTCGGGGAACAAGATCCTCGAGCCCTAGTTCCCGAATCAACGAAGTACACGATTACTTCCCACCGAGTCACAGATTTTATTTTAAATTGAGGGTCGCTCACCGTTTCCAAGGGTCGGAATGACACCGATCGATCAAGAATGTCCCCGACGAATTTATTACGCCCATGATGTGTTGAAAAAACGAATCGTCGTCCAGAATACATATCCGCAGCTAGGTAGTGATAATTTTCCAATTCGCAGCATGCTCACTCTTCTCCGCTAATTTTATTTTAAATCATTTTCATCTAAACGCCGCTATTTACAATTCGAATTAGGTTCCTAAATAATTTCCCGTCCGTCCGCTCCTCTCTCGCTTCAGCTCAAAACCGTAGCATGTTCTGCATTCTGAACAACTGGGGCGAGCATTTCGTGTGGGTTATGAGCCGTAATCGGAAAACGTTGGCACTTTCACTGAGGAGTGATGCGGTACCTCGTGCACCGTCCTCTTACTTAAATCTGCTGCCCGATCTCTAAATCACAATGAACATTTCCACAGTTCCGGCGGCCGGGCTAGCAATAGTTAAAACACAACCTATTTGAGCATTTTTCTGTCGCGGGAATGTAACTTTCCCTCTAAATTTCAATAAATGATGTCAATGGCATCGACATCTCTATTGTTCACTCGAGATCAAAGCCCCAACGATTAGAGCTAGAGCCGATGTCCTAGGGCAGCGTCGATTTCCTGTTTGAGGCTCTCGGGCACGGTGAAAATTACGTCGCAATTATCCACCAGGAACGTCATAAACATGGTCGTCTGCTGGAGATTGGATCGTGATGCGCCCACGAGACACGCGCTGAAAGTGTCGATCAGGACTTCATGGTTGGATTTGTGATTTTTCAGCAGCAACGAACTGTTCTGGCCGACTTTGTACATGAACCGCAGGAGAAGATGCATCGCCCGTCGATTCCGCGTCGACAAAAGAAGATACAGGTGTTGCAACTGGCGTATGACGAGCTCTTTTGTGCTCTGAACTTGCTTGCACGAGCGAGCTTTTGCGTCAGAGATCGCGCTCACACCCGAGCTGAGACTCGAAGAACTCGCGGAAAACGCTGAATTCACGTAACAGCCGACCGCACTGCCTATGCGCCGCACGCTCGCGGCCCGAACGCAGGTCTGGATGAGCCGCTCGGACCGATCAAACGGTCTAGGCATGGTGCTCGGAGTTTGGGAAACGTATCTCGGCAGAGGAGTTTTCCGGGCGGTGCGAGGCATGATTTTCGTCTCAGGGTTGGCAGTGACGAAGGCGGTTTCGTACTGAACCGAGACAGGGACCTCGGGCTCTTCAAGGGATGCCATGATCGGCGCGAACGCCGTAAGGGACAGCTCGTACAACGGTCTCGAGAGCAGTAGTCGGCCCCGGAAGTAGTCGAGGACTACTTTGAGTACGTCTGACAAGAAGCCGGGATACGCCGGATAACCCTGCGCAGATTGCGGCCATTTCGCAAGGCATTTCATAGCTTGCATGACATACGCCGGTACATCGTCGCCCTTGGTTCGCGGCAGGACGATTCCAGAAGCGCTGACTTGACAAATGTTGTGGCAAATCTCAATGGGGCAAAAATCTGAAAAAGTCAGCGAGAACGAGCTTAGTACGTCCGGCGTACCGAACAACGGGGGGTTGCCGAGTCCGGAAGCGAACAGCTGCTGCACCCTGGCCCAAAGCAGGTGTTGGGAAAGCGAAGGGAGATCCGACAGGGGTAACGGGTTCTTGGGGGATGACGAGGCGGTCGGATTCGGCGGAACCGCGGCGAGATTCGCTCCGTTCGATTGACTCACTTGACGGTTGCCACTTCGTACGACCAGCTCTGTGGATTGCTGTTTCGGCGCGACGTTCTCCTTGTTGAACGTGTACAATTGGGTGGTAGAGTCTTTGAACGAAGTGTTACGGTTGCGAACGTCTTGCAGGATCTTCTGGTCGACGAACTTCTGCAGAAGCAGAACCACTTTTTCCCGGGTGACTTCCTGACCCGGACTGAGAAGCTCTTTGTTCCGTTTCAGGTACCCGAGCGTCCACGTTACGGCTTCCGTTCCCGAGAAGCAGTTGTCAAACGATTTGAGGCCCTTGCGACGTTTCCCGACCGGCATTTCCTGCCGAACGGCGGCCACGATCGTATTCCATACCTTTGTGGCGCGGAACTGATCGGAATAGTTGGCGTTCGGGTCCATGGTTTTCATCGTTGTTGAGGGCGGATGATCGACATTCGTTGGGAGTCCGCTCGAGGAGGGAACTTCACAAATATCCGGCAAGCGATAGGCACAACGTTCGAGTGACGAACAATTTCGGTCAGATGTAAAGTTCGTTACAAGATGGCCGCATTGGAGTCACATATCAGCAGCGATCGCACACGATGTCTTCTCTCTATCACAACAGTAACGACGAACATACGAGAGCACTCTTCAAAACATCTCTGGCATCAGACGGCTTCACCAGCACGGACATCATGATCACAAACACAGCTGAGGTTCCGCATCTCGTGCGGCCACGGTAGTAAAGCTCTCTTCGGCGGTTTGAAATCTTCACCCTCGCTCAGGCTTTGGCCGCCGCTGTGACCGCTCGGCGGCCAGTTGGGGAACCACAAGCCTTGGTGTACTAAGCCACGCTTCTGGAGAGGAGGTCGGCGATCGGAACCGGAGCGCCAATTTTCAAACCAGAGCATCGGCGCAACGGCACGGCGCATGCGCCGGACCCGAGCTGCGCACAGAGAAGCGGTATCCGACCGACGACACTGACTGGTGCGAGCGGCTGGTTCCGCCGACGGCGCTGGTTCACATTCCGCGTTCGTGACATTGACGTCACCAGCTTTGAGTTCTGGAGAGCACGAAAAACGTTTTATCCGCCGCGAGCCTCCTCCCACTCTCGGTCAGTGACGGACGAGCGCCGTACTCGTTCCCGTTCCGACAAGCGTATGTCGTGGATGCACCCCAAGGAAGCTTTTATGCTGTGGGATTCGAGGAACAAATTTTCGACCAGGGCCGAAACGGACAACTCAGAGATACGTTCACGGAAACCACTTCTCGCACCGCGGCATCAGGGCCATGTCGAAACATCATCCCTGCTCCACAACTTTCTGCACAAGTCACGATTCAATTTCGTTCACCTTGAAGAACTTCGCGCAATAATTGGGATACGAGTTGCCTGTGATTGTTTTGCTGACTGCCTCAGGCAGTGGCAGATTGTTCGGAGCAGAGAAGCAGGTCTAGTCAGCATTGAGCTGGAGGTTTCGAATTTTCCGATGACGCTGCCTGCATGTCATCCATTCGGTTCGGAGAATCGCCGAGATCCCATCGTTACGAATTCCTGAGTCAGCTCTTCGAGGTCGGCGTCTTAGGTCGCATGAGACGAGGTCACTACTCCGGGATCGTCGTTCCCGCGGCGGATCGCCACCTGCTTTTTCTCTCACTGGCCGCCGGAATCTCATTGGATGGGTTGGGCAAACCTTCCGTCTGCTCTTGAGCCCGGCAGTCAGAATGGCAGTCTCCAAACTACCTTATCCATTGTCGAGCAACGCAACGGACCTGAATTATGCATTCGTACATCGGTTCCCGCGCTATCCGTCAATGCCTCGCGTTGACTCCCGAAGTGGAAGACCGGAAAAGCTCTCGCGGAGCTCTCGAACTCAGACAGAGGAGAATCGAGTCTGCGTAGGTTATCACGATAAACTGGAGTGCAAACAGGCGGAGAGCGTCTCTGGCGTACGGCGAGCCATACACTAAATGTGCGTCCTCATCGGCAGACGAGCCTTCCATGTCACTCGTGTCGCGGTCGTGCCGTTCCCACGTGACTCATCCACGAGTGTGTTCGTACTCCCAGGCTTGTTGGAACGACTTCCGAAGCTCGGCTTCCAACTCTGTCTCTACAGCGCGTCTTCTATTTTTGGTCTCTGCTCGATTTTTTTTAGAAGGTCGATGCTGTCCATAAAATGCGCGATAGCTGTGTCGCAGGCATCGTCAGCGTCTGACTCGACTGGTATGAATGAAGCTAGTCCTCTTTGCCTCGAAGCACAAACGCGCAGTCGTGTCTCTGAAGCTATTGGGCATTCATGGGAAGCTCGATCAGAAAATCCTTGACCATATGATGGCCTGTTTCGAGACGGTCGTGAGTGAATTCATCCCTCTAGTTCGACGATTGATCCTCCGACCATTGCGAGTCAATATATCGTTTCGTTCCATGGAGAGATGGAGAAGAACGCTTCGTTCCCCCGTTCGACTCAGCGACAGGGGAGGGCCCACGAGCGCGAATCGCGGCTGATATAATACGCGTAACTCTGTTCCAAGAGCCAGCATCCGGCGTTCAGCTAGGCCAGACTTCACTTCGTCTACTTTGGAAAGTCTGAAATCAAACTAGGAGAGGGATATCGATGAGGTAGTTGATTTTTGAGGAATAGTCTCCTTGACTCTTTATGATGCCTGTCACGGCCTACGCGACTATTCCGGTATTCCGATTCGAGAAAATTCTGACCAATCGGATGAGTTCACTGTAACGCACGTTTATGACGAGCGTCAACTCCCGGAATGAAGCGCAGTTCCAGCCGAAGTCGTAAATTCCTGGAAATGTTTGGAAAAACAATAATATTTTCGACTATGCTCATGCTGGTTACGCGCTGTCTAGCTCAGAAGAACTGAGGCGCAGGTACGCCTTCAGGAGGCCGTTGCCTAAGTGTAGGACCCCGGGAAATGCGTTATTCTCCTCCTTCCTCTCCCCCCGCACCAGTAATCAACGACTCACGTGGCCCTCGTCTCCATCCGCAGTGGTGTCGAATGGGGGACTTCCTGGAAGCCACAAACAGCGGTTGGAATTGGGAATTTCGGAAGAGGATCATCAACATTTCCTGTCCGACTGTTGCGGTAGATTCTGCCTAGAGTAAGCCAGAGCTTTTTCTGGCGGGATGATCTCGGCCTCGAAAAAGAATCACGAAGTCAAATGACGATGCAGCCTTCGACTATATAGGAACGCAGCAGACAGTTCAAAGCTCAGCGGTATCAGGGGGATTAAGATGAGAAAATTGTAAAGATATCCGAGTTGTCGTAAAAGGCTTTCGTTGAGAGCGCGTTGTTTGTCAAGTTCGAAACCACGCGCGACCCCCGGAAGTCGCGGTGGGCAGGCTTTCTGTCTTCCACCTCCTTCCCAGTAATCCGAGTTCCGGCTCGTTTACTCGAACATTAGCACACCGTTCTGAGAGGAAACCGGTTTCGGATTCGAATGGAGGGCGGCTCCCGTTCTAGGGCGCTTCCAGGGCCTCGAGGGCCTTCGACTCAGTCAGGAGATCGCCGACGCAGTCCGAAAGTGGTTCGAAGTCCCAACTGAAACAGATTCAACGAACTCTCCGTTTCGTTGGTTTCCTGTCGTCGAGATGCCTGCGGACTTCGAATCGTTATCGGGCACAGACTCACGAAACGAGTTCGAGTACTGAATCCTCGCATAAGCAGAGACTCGAGGGGACTTTTTCCGATCAGGAGTTTCTCATCGAACATTCTCACGCGATGCCTCGTCGTTCAGCGATTCCACTCAGGTTCCAATGAGTCCCAGCAACGCCTTGAATGTCCCCGACTTTGAGCTTCTTGATTGCTCCACATGTATATTTGCTGGTGAGGTTCCAGCGATTATAATGCCTACAGGTGTTGCGCACAAAAACTCGCTGGAACATCGATTGAGTCGCGACCTGGGACGCCAGTTTCGAACTGAATCCATAATCCGGCGACACGAATTCCTCCGAGCGAAGGCGGATTCCGAAATCCTTGTTCGCCCGAATTCGTGACATCGGATTTGGCCTTTCCCGCTCACATGAGATGACTCCAAGAGTCGACTGCGTTTCCGTGTCATCACAGGGCCCATCATCGATCACTCCTCAACTCCCCCCCCCCTTCCTCCAGTTCTCAGTGTCGCTGCGCGTAATTTCCGCATCGCACTGGGGGAAACCCGTGGAGCAGAGGGAGCTTGACGCTAAGCGCCTTGACGTTTTTATAGCAAGTAGGTAATTTATCGATGTCAGTCAGGACTTGGTTGCCGTTGGAAATCTGACACCGAGGCCGCTTGCAACTCGATCGTCCGGCCCATTTTCCAGCAGTTTTCGATGAAGTGCTCGAGTCCGCTTGCCGCGTCGAGTTTATGCCTCGTTTGCACGACGCAATCTGCCCGTCTGGAGTTCAACTGCAAAGACAGTGATTATCGGCTCGTCGTTTGAGCACCGCAACTTGCGAGCCCGACAAAAGCACCCTCGAACGAACGCTTCTTCCGATCTTCTTTGAAAAGTTTCCGACGGCAGCATAAAACGATATCAGATTCCCGTCTCGATCCGCCGGGGATTCTCTGCCCTCCTCTTGGAATCTGAGACGAGTTGAAGAATGACGCCGTAATGAACCTGTTCAGCTATCCGAAGATACGTTCACTCCCAACGCGTCACGACGCCTCCATCAGAACATCGTCGAAGAGCACCTCATAAGTCACTGCAACATGCGTTCGTCAAACTTAGCCGATATGACGCCACACTGAATCATCTATCGTTGGAATGATTTCGAGCCAGGGCGACAGTTTCTCACTCCTCGTGACGCAACAAAGACGACAACGCTCGACTCAACAGGGCATTGGAGCGTGACTGTTCACTTCACCGCTGATAGCAAAGAGCGCGTTTCGATTATTTTGATCTACGCACGCGGCTTCGTTGCGATCCGATACATTCTATGAACTAACGGTCCGCTGAGAAAGCGCCGCTGCGTGAATCACTCGACGAGGCAACGACTCTGATGAGGGATATGATCGAGTCTCCTCTCCACGAGGAGCCCAACGAGAGTGTTGATCGACGCAGAATAGCGGCTTCAGAATCCGTGTTCTCTTAGGAGTTCCGTCGCTGAGAGATTTTCAGCTCCCGGAGGTGCGACTGAAAGTCGTCTGCATGTCTGCCTCCTCTGACAATCAATCCGAGAATGTTGCAACCCTTTTCCTCTGCAGTTTGGAACAGGTCTGAAACCGGCATGATGACCCACGGGCGGTACAATAATGTAGAAAAACTTGCCTCATCTATCCAGCGTGGTCGTACTTTGAAAACAAAGTTGTCAAGGTCAGACACCGAAGATCCCCTCGGTACGGGCTGGACCCCTGATGTACTCTCGGCAGCTCGAAATAGATTCCACATCTGAGAACTGATTTTACTGCGACCGTGGTGAACGAATGTGGAAATGAACTCCCGCGTGTTTCGTTCATCTCCTTCCGATACGGTCAGCGGGTCGTGACCAAGGAATCCAATCAGGCTCGATTTCTCCGTCATCCTGTCAAGGCGTTATGCGGACTCTCCGAGGGAAACCCGGCGACTGAACTGGATTTGGTGGAGAAGATCGATTTATACCGACTCTCAGACACTGAGACTTCGGATTGATCTTCCCGCCTTGGAATGATGGGGAACCCGATGTGTTCCTCATGTCTCCGGTGTAGCGGGAACATTTGTAGATCAGAGCGGCGAGCAGAAAATTGAATATTCGCAACAGGATCGATAAAACGCGTTGGGTATGAAGAGGCTACGGCAGATGTCCATGGAAATTGCATTCGACGCAAAGTTCGACTGAATCAACGGACGGGGCATTCTCCGTGCGTGTGGGAATATTTCCGCACAAATGGGCCGACTCACAACGGTTCGTGGAAGCCCACGTTTACTCCCCGCAAGTCCGGTGAGCTTCATAACCGCAACGATTCGTAACGACAGCCCTGAAGTTTTCGAGGGCAAGTTCTCGTGAAATCTATTGAGCCCAGCCGGAACACGGACAGGTTGATTTCAAGAATCGTAGTCACACCAGGCGACGGACTCCCTTCCGAATCCAGCGGGCTCGTTGGCACTCCCGCCGAGTACTCTCAACGCAGCGTTCTGTGGGTTCCCGGCGACGTCGGCTGAGGATCATCGAGAAAGCCAAGTTCAGCCTCATAACGAATCTTTCCTCTCTTCTGGATGCTTGATCGCATGTTAATTTTTGCTTTTTCTGATGTGTGAACATTCGAGCTCTTTTGATGGGGGTCCGAGAGTTTGACATCATCTCCTCGTCGTAATGGCCGGTCGAATATCAAGAAGGATCCAAAAAGAGTCATCGGACGTCGTTCGCAACGGGTCGCACGCTCATTGAACAGCTGCTTCGTCATCTAAGGAGTTAACGTCTTTCGGATGACGTATTCGCCCATTACACAGGCTGACGAAAGTGGAACGTTGCGGTGTCTTCAGAGCGTGAAGCTTTCGACAAGATCACGGAGTGTCGCCACGGGAGCAAGCAACAGAGAAACTTCTGGCGTCAACTTCGGCGAGATTCCAGAGAGAATCGTGTCAGGATATCGGGCATTGTTTCATCCGACGCGTCGCTCGTGTGCGGACGCTTTCGTCGGATGCTTTCCAACCGAATCTGATTCGATTCTTCTCCTCACAAAATGTCAGACAGATAGAGTGCATCAAGCGATCCAGTCGGGCTGGTCGCAAAGCCTCCTCTCATTGACGAAAGCTCCGGTGGAATGCTGGACAGAAGCATGTGATGAATCGGAGCCTCCACCAGTGGGAGAACTCAGGCGGTTTTGTCACACCGTAGGGGCAGTATCGGGTGATGAATGAGAACTGTGTGACGCTAGCTGCCGTGGTAGAGAGAGCGTCAACTCAGCGGAGTCCTGACGAGAACTCAAGAAAGAATCGAACAACGAAGCACGGCAGATTCATCGGAACGATTCGAGCCTGGTTTTTTGAACACTCAGCACCCCTCGAGTCCTTGATCCCTAGAGCATCCTCCCCACTCGGGACGTCACGTGAATCCGCTAGAATAGACGAAGGTGATATGCCAGGTTCGGTTCGAAAACATGTCAACCAACGTGAACCGATCCGGAGGGTTGCCGTGGATCGGTCGCGTACGGAAGAAGCAGCGAAGAAAAGCTCCCGGCGAGACGGGCTCGACATGAAAAATCATTCACGTGGACCGAGAGTCTTCGAGCGCTTCGCCTACTCTTCTAAGAACTTGGAGAACGGCCACCCGCGCTCGTCACAGCTCGGATGCAGGCTCTAACGTCCGAGGAAGATCGTTGGAATCAAAATGATGGCGGCTAATATACAGAAGGAGACGCTCAAACGGGCTCGTTACCCTCGAGGAGGCTCGCGAGGTTTTTATTAGCTGCCGAGGGTATTATCATGAGCTGTTGCCCCGACAGAAGCCTCTCTCAGCCTAACTGAAGTTTGTGAAAGGCAGCTGAACCAGTCGCGCGCTGGCTCTAATGCCTCGGGGTTAATTTAATGGAAAACCTCTGGCTGACAGCTCACCATGATGGCATTATTTGAGAGAACTTGATGGAGGATGGTGTTATGTTTCAGCTAGCCAGCCCGCCCGCCCGCCGGCACCCCCGCCCTCACTGTAGTTTACTTCGGGGAGAGAGTGAGGGAGTTGGTTTAAAAGCAGACGGGAGAGTGGTGGCTGAGGTGGTCGACGTTCGGCGTGACGTAAGCGATCCCTAGATCTTTCGCCTGCCTCAAAGACTAGGAAGACGAGCAGCAAGCTGTTATCCGCCTCATAAACATCGCGATGCCGAGGCTCATGGCCCGTGGTGTCTCGGTGAAACGTCCGAGCTCGTGGTCCATATCACGCCTGGACAGTTTGGTTATGGCCAAAAAGTAATAGCTTGATATTGGCTCATTACGATGCTGCTGCTGCTGCCGCCGCCGCCGGGGGGCGCGGGTGATACCTAAAATAGTGATCGTCCCTTAGCGCATTGCAGTCGGGAAAAGGCCGTATCCGAGGGCGGGGATCAAAGCATCGTCTCCCGAGATGGTTACAGAACCTCTTGGAAAGCATCCTCTTTGGAGCTTGGCAAACATCGTCGTTTGCAAGAATCGCTCGAATGAAATGAATCGTGTGGCGGGCTCATTGACGATACCTCGGAGGATTACGCGCTCGAATGGCTCATCTCGTTGAGGCACTTCACCTCAGCGAGGTGGAGAAAAGTCTGTCAAGGCCGGCTCGGGTCAATTTGGGGGCAGGGCTATGGGAGCCGCACGAGAACTACACGCAGAGAGGGCGTAGACGCTATGGTCACGGAAATGGTTTGACTGCATGAAGCAGAACGGAGTCGGCTCGGTGCTGGTGCGCGAGCGATGGGCACTAGGAGCAACGGTTCTTGTGCGTTTGGCCCCCTCTTCTAAAATCACAGCCGGCTAACCCGCCAGCCGACAGCCAACGATGGCTGACGCGGCGGCTGGAACGCCGCTTCCAAAGGCGCGATATTCGAACTGCCTGAGGAAACTCCGACCCGTTTCTTAACTTCGTCTCCTTCCTCCGTCTCCTTTCTCCCTGTACCGCCGGCTGACGGGCTGAGAACTCGCCATTAGGCTGTTTTTCGCGCCGCTTCCGAAGAGGGGGCCAAACGCACAAGTACCCAACGGTCGGCGGTGATGTACCTGTCGAGACTTCCCGCTGCAGAGCGTGTCGTCTGTCGCAGTGCTTTAGCAACTTCAGCGATTTCCAAAAGCGATTTGTTGGTAACCAACCTTCCACGGAGGATGATCATCATGGGGAGCATCTCAACGCTCCTCGGAACAATCCCGGGGGGAAACAACGATGGCTTTGTATACTGAGTTGCAAGCTTTCCTGCGGGTGGAACGACTCGACGAGTTTCCATCGCGATGATCCAGTCTCTGAAACGGTCGCCCCGGACTGAGTGTTCGCGTCGTTTCTCCGTTTGGGACGGAAATCGTACGGAAACTCAGCCTCGATCCGATGTTGCCGCGATCATGAACTGGAATGAAGTCTCACTTCATTAGGCTCGCCGAACGCAGATAACTAACTCGGTACTCCGACACGTCCGCGGCGCTGATCGCGTCTCCGAGAAACGGAATACGTTTGCCCCGTCCCCAATCATCTTCGCCATCGCTTGAAAGAAGAACGTTAGTTTAAGTATCACAGCCGAATCGAATTCGCGCCCGACTCGGAAAGATCCAACAGTATTCTCGCCCGGCCGGTGGAGACCCGGCCCTCTGAGCGTTAGGTCGGGTCAGTTCCGCTGGATATTACAAATAATTCCTTCGAGCGCGGAGGAAGAACTGTTCAGGAGGGCTTCCCGTCTCTTCGTGCTCTCACGGGCAGAGCTCGGGAGCCCCGAGCGAACGGGTGTCGTTGAAATCGGTGTCCTCGATTCACCGAAAATCTGCCTTGAAGTTTTGCCATTGGAGAGTGTCGGTGCTTATTTCCTGGGCGATAACCCTCCGACGGTTGGAAAACTTCCACCTTAGTTTTGAGCTCGGCCGGCTCAACTTTGTTGTTGCCCCAACAGGAGTTCTACAGCATGATCGAACCGGAAATAGCATCATCTGCACTCTCGCTCGGCTCCGGCCAGTTCCGTCGGAAAATGGAATTCATTCTTTTGGGAGACATCGTCTCACAGAAGGTCGCTCGTACCGCTAATGGAGAACGACGTTCCGTTTGGAGGCAGTCCCATCGAGCTGTTGTTGCACTTAGTGAGTTCTGCTCAGAACGATGATGCTCAATCTCGGCTGCCCTGTAGGAATGGTCTGACAGCTGAACGTACCCTCCGCCGATTCTTGGACGTCGATGGGACTCAATTCTTTCGGGGGAATCTCGCCAGCTGAATCATTAATATGATTTGAGGTCCTGAAAATGACGTCGTGTCCCACAAAAGCCGAGGCGTCCTTGGAGATGTGCTTTCTCAACCTTCCGCACCCCTCTTCTTGAATGCTTTCGGCAGACGGCCGCCGCTCCCCGAGTTTTTCTCAGTCACGATTCACGATGAACATGAGCCACCGTGAGTGGCACAATCTCTTTCCGTGCGCTGTCCTCGGACAGAAGGAACGCGGCTCGCGAACATCGCGGGGCTCGTCGTGGATTCCATGTCCGGAACGACAAATCCTGAGCATCTGCTGCGGCGGCTCGTAAGTTCCTATTTCCGATGAGTCAACCGTGAAGGAATCGAGCCTCTCGGAGGCAGCGTGCTCTCGCGCAGGAGTGCGACACCTCTAGACCAGTAGCGCGAGCAAAAAACTCCCGCGCCGCCAGGCGGGAAGGGTAAACGACGGACACGAATGGGACGCAGCTCCGCTTCCGACCAAATCACATTTGAAAGCTTCCAGACATCCCCAACTCTCAGAGGCGAGGATTTCCGACTCTAATTCCGTCCGGTAGCTCCGGGTCCCTCAAAGGAGCGCGAGAATCCCGCTTCCCTCGAATCGATATTGCCTGCTTTTCCAGCCGAGAAACGGAAGTTTTTCCCAAGTGGTTACTCCGTGTTCCATCAGATGACAGCCTCCCGCCAATGAAATCCAGGAAGGCACAGGCGATAGCACATCATGAGGAGATGCGGCAGAAGAACGTGATTGTCGAGGATGAGGTGTTTCGCAACAGCAATATTTCAACGGGGATGCGTCGCTGCTTCATCTACACGGCCCGAGAGCTTAGTAATTTTTGTGCTCATTTCGATTCTCTGTCGTGAAGATGGAGACGACTCGACTCGAATCCTAATCCTGAAATTTCATTCGCCGGGGAGGGAGTCAGAGCGCAGCTCCTCGTCCCCCGACTCGGTAAGCTCGAAAGTGCCGGAAATCCCGCTAGATCTCCCATTTTCAGATCGATGGGGACGAACAAGGATTCGGAGCTTGAAAAGCTGTGGGTTGACGCCTCGTTCCATTGAGGTCGAGATCAAACGATAGGCTCAGCCCCCTCTCAGAGGCGAGAGCAGGGCAACGAAAAACAGCATCTTGTCGAGAAAAAAATAGCGAACCACTCTTTTTTTTCATAGAGGTTTTGAGGAACTGGCTTTGCGCCATTCTACAGGATCAGGACGGTTTTCACCTGAGCCCTCTGCCTGGATATCGGGATCGAGACAAGCTGGCCAAACCGTGAAACCTCAGGATTACTCTGCCTCCGATTCGCTTGGTACTCAGAGCATATGGCTCTTTTTGTAATACTTCCAGGCGAGTTTAGGCCTTCTAGCTGCGACGTCTCCTTTCTCATGGGCTCCTTCTCAGGATATCTTCGGGCGGTGGGGTGGTTCGTTGGCTTCGGTCCGCTATGGATGCTTCGTATGGCTTCTCAGGGGGTGCTGGCGGCTCGCTCCAGCGGATCCCCGCGCTGACCCTCCCTACTGGCATCCTCTTTCACGTCTTCTTTTCTTCTTGATTTCCTCTTCATGGGCTGCGTTGCTCTACAGTCCAGTCGCTGATGCTGACTGACTGTCCCACTGAGCTATTTGGCGGTGTGGGGTTGTGCGTTAGCGTCGCCTGTGTTGCCGTCTGCGATATCGTCTGCGTCGTTCGGGTCGTCCTCAGTGCTGCTGCAGCGTTGCTCTGGATATCTAGCTTCTTCATTATGATGCATCCGATGATCCCTGTGATCTTGTTCCACTCCTTCTCTCTTCCCATCACCCTCGTCACTAGCTCTGAGATGCTGTGGCAGTCGAGCGGGAGGCCTGCTCTCGTGCGGCTGAGTGCTGTGCATCTCAGTACCGTGTTAGCGAATCGCTCTGCTTCTCTTGATCGGTCGGGACTGAAATCGAACGGTCCGTCACCAGTCCATCGATGCTCGATCCGCGCAGAATATGACATATGGATAGCTCCAGCCAATACCGGCCATCGGAAATACCAAATCGCTGCTCAAAAACACGTCGTCGTCTCGGCGTCTAGCTCTCATAGAACTGCGTGAATACGTGGATTCTCGAAAACCAGAACGACGAACTGCTATCATTTGACCGCTTCCTCGGTCATTTTCTCCAAAATGCTCTCCAGAACCAAAAGGCGGATGGTTCTTGCGAGCTTCGACAATTCTTGATATCGATTGGTTGCATCTGGTTGATTGTACAAACCCAAAGTGAAAGCCCAGGAAAAAACATAGAAGTGAGTTACCCAGAGAAGGCCCCGACTTCAAGTCAAACACGTCCGCAGACGCTGTTTATTGATAATTCGTATCAATGAGCTCATTCAGTCCCCTCCGATAACGCCAATGAATGTGGAGGTGTCCGATCATGGTAAATTTCAAATCAGAAGCCGGCGACGAAATGGGTATTGTGGCTCTCAGGTCTTCTGGGAATGAGTCCGGCCTCGTCGAATGGTTTGGGAACGACAGGATCGAAGGTGGAAGTGAACTTGATCTTCTTCGCGTACACATCGCTGAAAGAGATCTCCCTGAACCATGGGTGTCGTTTGATGCCCTCAGAACCAAGGCGACACGCACCAAGGCGCCGCTGAGTGTCTTGCTCCAGCAGTCCACAGATAAGATTGTTCACCGGAGAGCTCCGTTCGACGCCTCTCGGAAACTCGACTTCTATTCTCAGGGTGGATCCGGGCATTCGGCGCTCCACCCACAGGGGGAGGGTGTACGGAAGCCCTTTGTACATCAGTCGGTACAGGATCACCCCCACGGCCCACCAGTCGACCTCCTTTCCGTAACCTAGAAGCAGGAACATCTCGGGCGCCATGTAGGCGCAAGTTCCGGTGTACGTGTACGTCCGGCCGCGAACCCTTTTCGCCAGTCCAAAATCTGCCAGTTTCAGGTAACTGCCCGAGCATATCAGAATGTTGTTCGGCTTCAGGTCACGATGCACGATGTGGCACTGGTGCAAATACTCGACGCCGAGGACTATTTGAGCGATGAAGTACCTGATTGTCTTCTCCTTGACATTTCCCCCGCCGCATCTGGTGAGGTCTCCGTACTTCGCGTAATCCATAATCATATAAAGATTTTGCGAGTCCTGGAACGCGAAGTACAGCTTCACGACGAAGTCACACTCCATCGCGTACAGAAGTTTCTTTTCTCGGATCACAGCTTCGGTTTTCTCCGCGTTGAGTTTGTTCTTGAACTGGAGTTTGAGCGCGAAAAGTTTCTTGTCCTCCCAACGCCTCACCTTCAGGAGTTTCCCATGCGCACCTGAACCTATCTGGCCCAGAATTTGAAAGTTTTCAATCTTCTGTGTCGGGCATGGGTTCTCGCGATATTTTGCGACCAGTCGATCCTCCGCGTCCGCGTTTCGACGTCTGTAGCGGTCTTCTCGGAGCCTCGCTCCAACAGAGGGTGGCCCGAATCGTCGGCTCCTTGAAGTGACCTTGATCGTATTGGTTCGGCTGAATGTTTTCCTCAGCGTGCTTGCAATGCCCCTCATCGTTGTTCTCTCTGGAAACACACGCTGGGGTGCTCGGATGTATCGCTCTGCTCGCCCCAAGCTCACTGACCTATTTCCCCCTCGGATTGATGTCCTACGCGACTACATATTCTGACGACGGTCCGCAGAGGTACTCCCTCGGCACTTGGCTCGGGGTGAGCTGATCATTCCGGATCATATTAATCATTCCAGAGGTTCAGGCGGGATGGGGGGGGGGGGGGGGAACTCCTGAAGCTAAAGGGCAGAAGGGGAAGACTTCGAGCTGCTACCGTTCCCATATGTCCTCACACCATCTTCAAAATTGATTCCATTTGGGTAGCTTGGCAAGATTCAGGGGGCTCCATGTCAAGTCCAGCCTTCATTCCCAGAGCATACGAAGTCGGTACTCTGGCTGTCCCGTTGCACATGCGCGAGATGCTGAAAACATTCGGACGGAAAATGATGAAGTGGACACCGCCCAATCGGATAATCCGCTTATTTGGATCAGAAGTCGAATTCCCTGATTCTTTCCATAGGACACGCTCCGGTTTATCGGTACGAGCCTCCGCTCATTCGGATCATTCCGTCACGAGAGGAATTTTCTTCAAATGGAAGAATGAGAAGTTTTTGCGATGGCGAACGCCGAATAAATCACTTTGTTTCAAGCATTGGAGCTTGTCAGGTTCTAGGGTTTCGCGATTGAAACCCTGCCGATGCCAGTTTTCTCTAACAAAGGGACCGAACGGATTCCGACCTGCTTCCAAGTCAAAATCTCGAAGCATTTCTGTCAATTGACGATGATGTCCAGTGCCCCTTTCCGGCTGGACCTCACGAAGATGAGGTCGTCCAGGAAATCGAGGCGAATCAGGGCTGTATGACTCTGGTTCAGAAAACGGAGAGGAGTACCGAAAGGCGGAAGAGCCCGTGGTAGAGCGGAGCAAAGAACTACTTCAACGGTTTTTCATGCAAGATTTCGAGAAGGACGGTCCACGAACGTCTCCAGTTTGTGCCGACTCCATTTGTAGAATCTCGAGGACGAAAAAAATACGGACTCCAATCGATGAGTTCAAGGTCAAGCACTGGAAGCCCAATAGCTATTCCGTCAATTCCGCTATATTCCGTCAACTCGAATGTTCAGGGAGGGCTTCATCGTGCTGTTTCTGGTATCGCATTCCGGGAACAATGGCCTAAGCGCTCAAAGAGCCACTCGTGTCTTTTCATAATCAGAATCGATACATTTTTGGAAAAACTGCACCATCAAGGTTTTGCTTTTTCTATTTCCCGCCTAATCGGATCGTCCGCATAGTCGGATCAGGATAGTCTTGTCCCGATGTGTACCGATTAAGCGGAGTTCACTATGGAACGAACTTCGTAGTCGCCGGCGGCAGGGAAAAGCGCGGTGCCTCGAACCCGCAGACTCGAGATTCATCTGAATACTTACGAGCGACACCCGTGTGCAATAATCACAGAGCTCTGAAAACAATCGTCCAAGTATGCATTCTCCAAACTCTCCAAGGTGGGAGAACCCAATCGTCGGGTGCAACGGCTTCCATCCTCACCGAACCAACTCCGTGCATTTTATCAAAAACGACATGCTCGGGAAACGCGCGATTTGACAAATCATCACCGAGAATGGAAACTGCACATTCGTAACGAGGGGAGGCAACGAACTGGGAGCCGCGACTCGAGCGCGCACGAGTCTGATGAGGGCGACGAGGCTATCGGAGAAATGACGAAACGACAGCTGGCTCGAGTGGAAGTCCACATCAACCCTCACGATATCCTGGATCCAGCGGCCCATGTGCACGCGGTGGATCTACACAGTGGGGTTTTCGTGAGGCTCGCTTGACTCACTTGAGTCATTCCCACATCTCTGTTCCTGATGCTTTCCGATTCATTTTTTTCGCTGGACAACACACGTCCAACACCGTCATTACAATGTGCAATGACGGATTAGCGCTGAGCTTGCATTGTGAACCTGTCTCGAAATAGCACTCACGGGAACTGATCGTTCGATTGTTCAGAAACGTGACGACGAGGGCTACGAGTTCCGACGCCACATTTCCCAACAGCCCCATGAGAAAGCGATCGATTGGACTAGTCAAGTGCCTGGAAGCCAATTTTTTCCCTCGGCATTTCCCTGCCAGCGTCACCAGAGTAACCCGGCCCGTTCATTGAAAATCCTGCATCGAGTATAAGCGTCTGGAAGTTGACCGTCGGTTTCTGGGCGTGAACAATAGGTGGGACAGTTTCTGAGCCACACTTTTTCCACGTACTTCCGTGTCCGCTTCCGAACGATATGTGTTCTGCCAGCGGTCTCCGCTCTCTAACGATTCCTGGATCCCGTCAATTTTTCGAATTTAACAGAACTCCGTTTCCGGATCCGCGTCGACCAGAAACTCCGGAGTTTTGAATGGGAAGAATATCTCCGATGTGTCCTCGGCCAAAGTAATTCGGCAGCCGCTAGTCGAGGATCAAGACCCGCTCCGAGAGTCAGGTGTTTCGACCGGGCGCGGTTGTGAAATCAACTTGGATAGGAATACTTTATTCGGAACACGCCTGTTGAATGTTGCGTGCAATCGAGGATTCCTTCAAGCCGCAATTTTGGAGGAGGTCATTTGAAGGCGAAACATTGCTGAGCAGTGGTCCCTGCGAAGGAAAACATCTCGATTCTGTTGGCGCTCTGTCGTGCTCTCACCGCGAGGCTCGATTCGGGAGAACAGGTTATCTAGGCGTCTTGGGCTCCATCAGTATTCCGCGAAACCGTCATCGGCGGGCGCCGGTTCGATGTGAAAGAGATTTCCGTAGTCGCAGGGTGTGACTTCCAGGGGCTTGAGAGTCCCATCGAATCGAATCTTCTTGTCGAGGATATCGAAGAAAGAGATGTCCACGAACCAGAAATGGTTCTTAATGTTTTCGGCGCCGTTACCGTACCCGCCGAGTCGTAAGCTGGGATCTTTGATGAGCAACGAGCTTATGAATTTATTCACTGTGTCATGAGGGTCCACGCCGATGGGGAATTCCACGGGGAGCCACTGGACGGCGAACGCGATGTTCGCATAATCATAGCCCGGACGGATGAAAGGGTGCTCGTTGTACAACAATTCGAAGAGGAGGAGCCCCAAGCTCCACCAATCGACCGCCTTGCCGTATCCATTCTGCGACGATACCTCGGGAGCGATGTAACCCCGCGTCCCGCAATGCGAATAAGTGCGACCCGCAGTCCTTTTCGAGATTCCGAAATCCGTGATTTTCACGTACAAATCATCGAAAACGAGGATGTTCCATGCTTTCAAGTCCCGGTGGATGATGTCGCAGGCGTGCAAGTACTCCACACCGAGAATTATCTGACCAGCCACGTACTTCAGTGTTGTCTCCTCCATCTTCTCTCCCTCGATGAGGCCAGAGAGGTCGCCATGCTTTGCGAAACTCGTTCCAAGATAGAGATTCAGCTTGTCTTGGAAGCAGAAGTGTGCCGGTAGGATGAATTCGAACTTCATCGCGTACTGAACTTTCTTCTCGAAAACCACGCTTGCGATGTTGGACGGCGTCTTGAACTTCGTCTTCGCCTGCACTTTCAGCGAGTAAATTGTCGCGGTGTGTTTGCGCCTCTGGACCTTGAGAACACTTCCAAACCCACCGGCCCCAACTAGGCCCACAATCACGAAGCTCCCCATCTTTTCTTTCGGGCACGCATTGGCTTCCATGCGCTTCAGGCACTCTTCCCCCGCTCGAGCGAGTTCCGCTTTGTAACTTTCATTGCGTCTTCTCCACTCTCTGCAATCCCTCGGAAGTTTCGGGCCCGCGTCTTCGATCACTTTCAGTCTAGAGCTTCGACCTCCCATCGTTGTTGTTTTTTCTTGAACGCTTCACTCGCTCTCGTAGACTCATCGTAACGACATCCCCGTCATCATTGTCCAGCGTGGAGTCGACTTGGAGGGGGCGAGGGGGCATGCCCCCACATGTCCCTCCTCAGCTGCTGTCCCCTCTTACCGGAACCGCTGCGAGATTTAGCTCCGCGTAGGCCCATTCAAACAGTGTGAAAAGAGGATGAAAAGACGAAATTCCGCCCGGTTAGCTGAGCTCGTTGTGAAATTGACCCGGTGTGAGAGCTCTCGAGGAGTTGCTGATCCATGTCGCCGTTCTCAAGATTTCACGATATCGAACTTCCAAGTTTCGCGAGGTTTTCCAGCGTTTGGAAGAATATCGAGCCGTTTGAGACCTCTTGAACGCTGAGTCATGCTACTCGCAGCCCGGAAAAGGATGGAGCTGCTTCCGGACCGATACTTTTGGCGGAATGTATCCGTCACGACTCATTCACCATCCGACTCCATCCTTCAGCTCTCCCCTCCGTCCCTCAAGGGCAGGCTCTGGATCGTCAGAACACATGCAGCGGAGTATATGAGCCTTCGCGATGTTCTCAGCGTTTTTTCCGCAACCTTATGAGTTCGTCGAGTTCCGAGTCGATTCTACCTCGTTTTAGTTCGTCCGTCGATCGGCTACGCATCCGCTCAACGGTCCCTGACGATAGAGTTCTTGCATGCGTACTGTGTCGTGCACCGCGATGTCAAGCCGGCGAACGTGTTCCTGTACGAAGACGGGTACATCAAGCTCGGAGACCTCGGCGTCGCCAAGAGGATCCAAGGCCGAACTTGGACCCGGCTGGGAACGCCCCAATTCATGGCCCCAGTAGCGTCTCCCCCGGAAGGATACGGGAAAGCTGCTGACTGGGGGGCCCTCGGCCTTACGATGTATCAGCTCATTTTCGCACGACTAACCTCCACCTACGGCGACTGGACAGGTCGACAAGTCGTTAACGGCACGCTCAACATGGGCTAGCCATTCCGAAAGAAGCGACGCCTCCAGTCTCCAGTGAGGAGTTTTCTCGGAGGCTTGCTCGATAGGAACCGTTCCCAACGGCTGGGCTCGATGACTGCTGGCGTGAACGAAGTCATGAGCCACGGCTGGTTCGAGTGAATTTCTCTCCATGGAGTCGTCACGGAAAACATCCGATTGAAAATGAGATTCGGTGCTATTGAACCCGACACGGAAACGGAATTCGTCGCCCCGACGGGTGGTGCAAAATAAAATTGGGTCGGAGGCTTCTGATTCACTTCGGTGGGGGAATCTCGGAAGAGGTGGAAGCCACATAACGTGTCGCATACCACCTCGCAAGGATGAATGAGATAATCCGGTCAATGTTCCCAACCTTTGCCTGCTCGGTTTCGTCCCCGGTCTCATGGGATCTGCTCGTTTGGAGAATTACTCACCGTGACGATCTTCCTGAAAAGTGCTAAGCTCATACTCCGGAACATAGAATTCGATCCATCGTTTCGCGACTTGTCTCCCGCAGAGATTTGCTGAACACTTGCGACGACCCATTTCGTTCTCCTCCACCGGAAAACCGGGAGTCACATAGCATTGTTCAATCCCGCATGGGATGAGCCGCGGCGAGCCATGGATCCCGCAGTCCTTAACTGCGTAGATATTCCCGGAGTCCTGGAACGTGGATCTCAGTCGAACGATTAAATCGCTTCGTGCGGCGCAAAGTAGTTTTTTTCTTCTAGACGTGCCCCTCGTTGAGCTCCAACGGACTGGAACTCTGACTTGGGTCGGATTCTGAGAGCGTAGACTTCGTGCTCCGTGCGGTGTTCGATCATGAAGACCTCTCCGCACCCCCCTCGAGCCGGGAAATCTAGTATTCTGTACTCGCTCTACTGTTCGTGTCGGCAAGCATTCGTTATGGCTCAGCGGTTCGTGTTTTCTAGGGTTTGTCGTATGGGTTTGCTGATCTCTAGTTGGTGCTAACGAATGAGGAAATCGCAAAACTCTTTGAAGCCCTCGATTGTCTTCCCACCGTCCCCGAATGTCCTGAGGGAGAGTCATACATTGGAGCAGAATAGTTTAGGGATCTGTTTCCAAAGCCCAGTTGAGATGTGAGCCGGAACGGGCGAGCGTCAGGGTTCAACCGTTGTGATCATGAATGTCAAGAGCCACGCCGCCATTTCGAGCATAATTCAGGGCCCTTGAAAGAATTGACCACGGTTGCGAAGGATGGGGAGGGGATACAGTTTCACATGAGAATTATTGAGGTCAGCTTCAGAGCGTCTGGACATGCGCAGTTCCTATCACGTTGTGTCAGATTCGAACATCGACTCCGTGTCGAGTGGGGACCCTCTAGAATCCGGGGAACTGATCGGGATCGAATGAGTCCTCGTTTCCTTCCGTCAGGAACGGATATTCAGTCGCCCTCCTGGGAAGCACGCTCTCGATGTCCAAATCCAATCTCACTGCCTTCTGCAAGACATCGAGGAAAGAGATATTGTTGAAATAGTGATGCTGTCTGACTCTGCTGCCGCCGCCCTTGAGAGCACCGAGACGTCTGTGACTTTTTTTCTGAAGTAATCCCCTCAAGAGTTTGTTGTGCGGCGCGTTTGCGTCAACGTTTGAAGGAAACCTCAGATCGACCTGCTGGACGCTGCGACTGATTTCTTGTTTATTAGTCGCGCCTCGCTTGCAGAACGGATGATCCCCGTGCATGAGCTTGTAGAGGATTATGCCCAGAGCCCACCAATCAACCGCCTTCCCGAACCCTTTGCCCTGGAACATTTCCGGAGCCATGTAGGCGGGCGTTCCCACAGACGTGTAGGTCCGACCGGAGAGTTTCTTCGCGAGACCGAAGTCCCCAAGCTTGATATAGAAGTCGTCGAAGACGAATATGTTCTGCGGCTTCAGGTCCCGGTGCAGGATATTGCAAGCATGCAAATATTCAATTCCTAAAATCATCTGGGCGGCGTACAATTTCATCGATTCCTCGGAAACATTCGCTTCCATGATTCTGGTGAAGTCGCCATAGCGCGCGTATTCGAGTACCATGTAGAGCTTCTTCGCGTCTTGGAAAGCGTAATGAAGTCTGACGGCGAATTCGTTCTGTAATGCGAAAGTCAGTCTCTTCTCGAAGAGCACCCCTCTGAGCTGCGCTTGACTGGTGAAAATGCATTTTGGCTGGACTTTGAGAGCGAACTCGGTTCGAGTATCTCGCTGACGAACCTTGAAGACAGCTCCGAAAGCGCCCCCACAAAGGAAGCCCAGGATTCGGAAGTTTTCGATTCTTTCCGCGGGGCACGCGTTCTCTTCGAATCTGGCATCCAATCTACTTTCTGCTCCCTCTAGTATGATTCTCAATCGTTCATTATCCTCCCTTTCCTGCTCGAGCTGCTGCGCAGTTTTCTGTGAGATGGCCGGTGTGATCGCTCCTCCGAAAAGTTCCGCGAGAAAATCGAAGAGCTTTGTCAAAATTTGGCCCATCGTTATCTTTCGTTGCGAGGCTCACTTTCTGAAGTATTTTGTTTTGAAGAGACTCGATGCCAACCAATTGAACCCTCGCTTCGTCGCCGGATCGTATGGAGTCGCCACCAGATTTCCTCTTGCAGGCATCAAGCCGGGAATAAATATTTCTGGAAAGCGGGCCTCGGGCGAGAGCCCTTCAAGAATTCGTCGAGAGACTCTGTAGCTTGGGAGTCGGGAGGGTACCCTGGCCATTGGAATTGCTTCGGAAGCTCGCCAAACTGCTGGGCCGCCTCATCAGGATTCAGGAATTCGACGTAGAGATGTCGTCCTGAATCGATTCTGAAGATCTACAGGAAGATTCTTCCCCATGAACCACCAAGTTAACAACCGCGTGCACGACCGAACGTTCCAGAGGCTGGAAAGTCCCAGTGAGGACTTTATTTGATGACAGCAGTTGAAAAACATCCTACCGAGAAGATCGGCCTCCGAGGTTCTCCGAACCCCCCTCCGTCCCCGGCAGCAGACCGAAGCTGCTCCTGATTGGACCGCCCGATTATTCGGATCACAGTCCGGAATCAAACCATTCAAACGGATCCCGTTAAGCGGAGACAACTTCAATCGTTTCCGAGTTGCTCTCTCACCCCCTGACGTTTCACTCTTAAATCAGTATTCCACTGGTTTCAAGCATCCCCTTCTTCTATTCTTGTCGACGCGCGACGGGGGACCCGCCAAGAGCAGTCGCCCGAGATCGAAAATACATGGTGTCTCCGTATTGGAATTGAATCAAATTGAGATGCGTTCCGACGAACGAATGTTAACGTTCTGACGGGGAATCAGATACAGCAGGGCTTCGTCAGCCCCGCTGTTGCGCGAGACCCTTAATTATTCGAGCCCCTCTTCTTCTCTTCGTGCCATGCGTTTCTACGTTTTTCAAAGAAGATCTAGCGCAGGAAAAGGCCATCACTATACGCGAATCTCATCCATAGAGCACCTTAAGCTACTCTTCATCGTCATCTCCAGCAGCAATCGTTGTCCGCAGGGATTTTGGATTATAGACACTGCATTGTTCCTCTTCCATCGACATGAAGCTCTCAATGGCGATACGCATCTATAATATGGTGTATAAGCATGGAAAAGGGCTCCTCCGGGATCCCCCCCGGCGTCAATGAGAGGGGTCCGCCGACATAGAAAGGTTGGCAACCCCTGCTCTAAGTATATGGATTCCGTTGTCTCGAATGATGGTGTGTGCTGAAGATGATCGATCGAGCTTGTCACATTTGGCCGGACACCGATTCGAGAGAAGGCGTCCTAAAGGATTAACTTTATTCTCCCTCGATCCGAGGTGAACTCCAGATAATTTTTGTTCATCGTTTCTGTTCTCTCTCCTCGGTTCGATTCTATTGGGCGGCCGACTTCGTTAGAACTCCGTGAAGAAATCCGGTTTGTAATCCTCTTCCCCTTCGGCGGGGATGAAATCGTACGTTTCTAGAGGTTCAGCCTCCATAGGCTCCAGCTCCATGTCGATCCGAACAGATTTTTTCACGACGTCACAAAAAGAGACATCGTTGAACCACTCGTGCTGCTTGATGTCACCCGAGCCCCCTTTCATCATACCGAGGCGCCGCATGGCATTCTTCTCGAGCAACCCGCTCAGGAGTCCGTTCACCGCGGAGCCCGGGTAGACCTCCTGCGGGAAAGCCAGGACCGCGTCCCGGAGGCTTTCCATGACCTGCTGCTTGTCAAAATGAAGCTCGGCGTACGGATGCCGGGAATAAATGAGTCTGTAGAGAATGATCCCCATGGCCCACCAGTCGACCTCTTTCCGGTATCCCGACTGCTTGAACATCTCTGGAGCCATGTACTGCGGAGTTCCGACAGATGTGTAAGTCCGAACGGGAACCATTTTCGCAAGTCCGAAATCGCCGATCTTCAAGAACATGTCGTCACAAATGAAGACGTTCTTGGCCTTCAGGTCGCGATGGGCGACATTGCACGCGTGCAAGAACTCGATTCCCAGGACCATTTGAGCCGTGATAAGTTTCACCACTCTCTCCGGCAGTTCTTTGCCGAAACACCGGCTGAGGTCACCCCGAGACGCGTAATCCATGACCAAGTAGAGATTCCTCGCGTCTTTGAACGCAAAGTACAGTTTGACGATGAACTCGCAATGGATCGCGTGTATGAATTTCTTTTCGCGGATTGCCCAAGCGATGTATGTTTTCTTAGCCAATGTGCGCTTCTCTTGGACTTTGAGCGCATATAGTTTATCGTCTACTCGGTGTTTGACTTTGAAAACCTCGCCGTACCCACCGGAGCCAAGCCGGCCGAGAATCTCGAAACTGGCGAGCTCCTCTTTCGGACACATGTTTGCTTCGAACCGCGTCTCCATCCACATTGCGGCGCTCGCCAGACCCGCTTTGTATTGTGCATTCCGTTCTTTTTCCGCTTTCGGGTCCAGCTTGGGAGCTTCTTCAGTTATTGTGCTCATCGTTGTTCTCCTGGCCCGACGTCGTCTGACATCTCTGAACTAATTTTTGCAACGCTTCCCATACCCGGGAAGCAGCTGGCATCGGGAGCCTATCTCGGTCCGGCTGAGTTCGGCATCCGCACGCGGAGGAAACCCGGATCCGGGGCTTGAACCGGCTCTCCGATGAACCCTCTGGGGATGCTGAGAGAGATGAGCAATTGCTGCGATCATCAGAGACTCGCCGCGCAAGCCAGCCAGTTTTCCATTGAAATCGGAAACGAATCGACAACGGATCATTAGGCAGTCATTTTCGTTATTGATCCGGGTGATCATGATCGAATTCACTTCCAGGAGAGTGTTGCGAAGTTCGCCCGTTTTTCTCGAGCTCCTTTCGGGAGTGGTCCGGAGAGCGCCGGATCCTATCGGATTCGAGCTCACGTGGTCGCATTCGACGCCATTTTTGAGTCCGGTCATTCGCCGGGAAACCGGACTCCATTAAGCTCTATCACCCTGAAAAATGGCAAGCGATCGTACCCGCCGCTGTCGAAAACGTTCCGATAACGAGGGCGGGGAATCGAATTGCGCTGATTTCCGGGGAAAACAAAGGTTGTCGAATACGATTGGGCAAGTTTGGGCGAATTCTACGGAAAACGGCGTTTCCTCCATCAGTTTGAGGAGAGCCTCGGTTAAGAATACAAAAATGACTGTCTCGGTAATCGATCATTTTTTTATCTGCGGGAAAATCTCATGAGACCCCGAAGTTTTGGCGGAAAAATGAGCTCGATTGCGAAAAGGCGGCGAGAGCACCCGAGCTGAAGCCGTGTGTCATCACGATGCCACATGGGTCAAACCTGCCCATCGTTGCACTGGTTGTGGACGAAGCGATTGGGGAAGTCTCCACAGACTCCGCGAAAGGATCAGAAAACATAGCCCGGAACTTCACGGTCAAAACGCGGAATAACAATTGATCCTGCCAGAATGGCTCCAAGGGAAAGTCACAATGCTACCAAAAGCGAACTCAAAGAAGAAGGAAATTGAAACATGTCGCCCACTTACGATATCTGGAAATTAGTATAGACTGTTTGCAAGGATTTTTGGTAAGGAAATCCAGAATTGGATGGAAAATGATGGGATCCCAAGAGAAATGCAGCATGGCTTCCGGAAGTACAGGGGAGGCGACGACTGCATCTTTCTCCTCACATCGGCAATAGAGGCCGCAAGGCGGTAAAAAACCGGACTTGCTTCCTGGATTGTTCGCGTGCGTCTGACAGAATTGATGGAACTCGCTTGCGGGAGGTGCCGGAGAGGGAATGTATGCCCGAAACCTCATCGGAAACACATGGCACACATGTGTCTTAAACGATTTCAGGCCGAAACGGACTCCGAGGAGGATGTCCAAGCGGTACAGTACTATTTATTCTTTACATCTCCGACCTGGAGGAAAATGTAGAGCAAACCGAAGCTGGATTTAGAGTCGCGAAGAAAAATGTCCTCCACTTACAACAGCCGAAACACTTCAATATAAGTGGCCTGCTGATGACCTGGTGTTGACGATTCAAACGTAAAGGATTGAAAGCACTATCAACCAGCGAAGCAAGGATGGTTTTAAAAAGCTACAACAAATATGTGGAAGAGATGCTGAGTAATAAGCTGGACAATGAATAAGGGTATGTCGGAAAAGATAACTCTTGGCCGATATCGTCGTTTCAAAAAAGATCGAGGAATCCTTGAACTCATCTATGATAACAGTAGAGGCAGTCGACTGCTCGCGAACACCACAGCGGCATGTCTACAGACTGGGAAATACAGGTCAAGATACATGAGCATCGAAGCGACCCACCAACGTTGCGGGAAGGAGGACGAAAAAATGGAACATACTAAGCGTCTGGAATGCGAAGAAGTCCCAGATGCTGAAGATATTGTGCACAAAATACTAGGACTACGCGGAGAGAGCACGCCAAGAATGATTTCCGACACCATGAGAATACTGGGGAGATGGGAACGGAAGGAGGACCCAGACCGTACGTCCCGGAGAGAGAATAACCGCATCGTCGACCAGCTGAGTCATCGTCCCGCACTGAGAGTCTTCTACTATGTTCGGAACGAAATTGCAACATGAATATGGTCTATAAACAATCAATCAATCAACAGGGCCTTCGAAACTCTCGACCCCAGGAAAACCAGTGAGGGATATTCAACGACACCTGTCGTTTTCACAGATGAACTCCGAGGATTGCGGATTCCTCATCCTGACATCCAAAGAAGGGAGACAGACCGAAACAAGGACGATCGAGATATCGCTCCCGGCCACACAATCCTCGATTCCAGCGGATGTAGCGAATGTACCTGCTAACGGAGACTCCCTCATTTTCGAGTCAACCGGTTTCGTCGAGGGTTCTCACAGCCTGAAATCTGTGAAGGGAGCGATCCCGATCTGACGTTGGACTCTGTAGGCCAGTGTTTCCCGGCGGATTTTCGTTTCTTACTTCGAAGGATCTCGCACAACCCACGCGCTACACTAACGGATTCTTACGGCGAGCGCGTCCCAATATTAGTTGCCCTGAGAGCCAGGCCCCCAGGTTCTTTTCCATAGCGAACCTTTACTATCAAAAAATATATATATTTTCGCAATGCCTTGGTCATTTTTTTGGTGCGCCTGGAGCAATGGGAATTCGGTATCCTTCCCTCGTTATTACGTAGGCGTTCGAGGCTCGTGCTGGTTCTTTTTGATGACCGGCTCAGTCGGAGACCCTCGACCCAATTATCGCGGTGAGTCCTGTCGGTGCGGCGTTTCTCCGCGTGTCCGGTTGCTGTTTCGCGATTCTGTTGATCAGCTCACAGAGCTCATTCAGACAGCTACTCTCTAACTTCTTTCCTCTAATCGTCTACGAATTTCAGGGGGCCATCGCACGAGGAGCTCGGTGGGCGAGCTCCGATCCCAGGAACAGGCTGCCTCGTAGTCAGAGGCCGGTCTTCCGGAGAGTTCGATGGGCAGAGTCTCCGTTACGGCGTTTCGCACTCAATTCGGGAGACCCTCATGCGACGGGCTCCTAGGGGACCGGATCGCTCGTCAATGGAACGTCTGGAAGCGATGAAGTTTGCGTGAGAGGGGCGCGCCATGCGGAACTCATAAGATGATGATCAGAGCCTGGAAGTTCAGGCATCACTCATCAATCATCATCCATCAATCCATTGATTTACGGGTGGATCAACGGTTAGTTTGATGAATAAAGCATTATTGCCATGAGAGGTCATGATTTCAGCCTTCAGAGACACATTCATCCATCTCCCTATGTGAATAGATGGGAGGTATTAAATGATGAATGCCTGAACTTCCAAGCTCGAATGATGACCGTTTATTCTGAAGCGAGTTGATTCTCACGCTGTCGAGTTCACCGCAACGTGCTCCAGCGCGATGCCTCCAGCTTTCGTCCTCCACTCGATATCATCCCTGAGGCATCGTACCGTTTGATAATGAATTTGAGCATTCAGAAGCGAATCACTCGTAATCCGTCCTCACAATGACAGTGAACAGTGCTTTTGATCCTCGTCTCAAGCGTTGTCAAACGGATCGGAAGCCCGGGAGCACTCAGTAATCTTCGACATGGTCTGGATCTTCCTCGGGGTCGTATGGCCAGAAGTCAAAGTTAACGACTTTAAGTTCGAGGGGTGGTGGTATTTCCAGCTTCTTCGGCCGTGTCGGTATCCCTCGAATGAGTTCAGCGAAAGAGAAACCCTCAAACCACGGATGCTCTTTGACTTCTCTCGCGCCTTTCTTAGACGATCCGAGACGTAGGGTGCGATTTTTCTCGAGCAGTCTGAGTAGAAGCTGACAAATCGGGGAAAATCGGGTGCCTATGACGCCGGGAAAGTTCAAACTCCTCGATAGAACCGATGCCCTCGCCGCTCTCAGCTCTGTTGACGCTGGTTTCAAACCAAACGGGTGCTCTCCGAATCTATTTTCGAAAATGATGACTCCCAGAGCCCACCAGTCGATGGCGGCGCCGTAGGGCACCTCGCAGCGCAGAACCTCTGGCGGTTGTGCCCAAAGGAATTTGACGCTGTTCCCCGCTCCGGCGCTCCCGCTCACGAAGCAGTCCGTGAGATTTCCAATCTTCAGGTGATAGTCCTCGAAGACGAGGGTGTTGTCCGATGTCAAGTTCCGGTGAACGATGTCGCACGCGTGCAGGTACTCGATACCCATGACGATCTGAGCCGCGAAGAACTTGACGACTTCCTCGGGAAGAGGTTTCCCGTTGGCGAAATTGCGAAGGCTGCCGTACATGGAATGCTCGCGGACCAGACCGAGCCCGTTGTAGCCCTGAACCGTTCCGAACACTTGAACAACGTAATTGCAATTCATGGCGAACAGGATCTTCTTCTCTTGGACCAAATTTTTGAATTTCACCGGCGGATTTTTCACTTTCGAGTAAACTCTGACCGCGTAAGTTGTTTCCGTTGCTCGGCTCACGGCCAAGTATGTTCTTTTCCCGTGGCTCTCCCCTATGACGCCACACATTCTGAGCACGCCCCGCGGTATCCGTGGGCACTCATTCTTCTGCAATCTCTCCCTGAACCTGTCTCTCTCGCCTTGAAGGTAGGTTTCGTAAAGTTCCACGAGCTTCTCGTCTTTCAGGTTCCTACGCTCGCTTCTGGGAATCTCTATCGGGATTCGTCGACGCGTGGCTGAACCCCAGCGGGGACACGAGTTCGGACGTTCGAGTGCGGAGACCACTTTCGATTCTCTGAACAGAGGGCTGTCGTCCTCATGCGAGCGGTACGGGCTGTTGAATTCGATGTATGTAGGGTCCGGCTCCTGGGGACACCGACCCATGGTCGATCGGCGAGAGAATTAGATGTGAGAACCCCAAGGAAATTTTGGGAACGATCCCGAAACCAGGATCCGATTTGGCTATTCGTTATCTTCGAATTTTCAGCGATGTAACGGAACCCCGATCGCATTAGGGGGAGCACAAGACAGGATGCCATCGTTGGCGGTGAGATTCGTTATGTCCAGAATCCTTCGGTCTAAACATGAACTGATCGTCTCAAGTGTTTTCTTGGGCTGCGTGGGCTCAGAGAAGAGCTGATGGAATCATGATACAGTGTGACCTCGATTACATCAAGTTTCATCGTTTCTGACCTCGATTATATCATCCTCGATGGTGTCAGCTCTCAAGTACATCAACTTCGAGTATATGCCGATTTCACGTCGACCTACACTATGTGTTTGTTTATAACAAGAACGCATGTCAATTGCCGTTAACATCAACCAGCTCATACTGTCAATTGCTGAGTCCGGCTCATTTCGACCCAGAACTTTTTTACGGAGATATAGACGGACCCCCCATAAGCAATCATCTGGACAATTGATGGGGTCCAAGATGGGCGTGTGACGGTCGTTGAGGATCCCGTGGAGTGGCTCGCTCGCACGCACGCAACGGTATGCGCGAAGCTATGAAGCAGCTCAAGCTGATACAAGCGAATCAACTGGTAGCAACTCATGAATCCGACGCTCTCGGCGAGAACCTCGAGTTCCGTGGAATGAGCATTCTGGATGATGAGCTCAACAGTCCATCCATCGATTGGTGTCCAGGGCAGCGAGAAGACTTGCATAAAATGTTTCTTTCAAGGTGGGGATTGATTCTCGTTTGAGGGATGCGTCTCAAACTCGACACCTCAGCAAGCGATTGAGTTCAAACTACAATGGTATCTTGAGAGACACATAAGCAGTGAGGGAAAAAAGCAGTGACGGCGCCAGTGGGGAGCGGAGCAAATTTCCCGAATGTCAGAATTCAAAAATCATTCTCTCGGGTTGGACCTTATGATAATTTGGAGACAATGTTCCGCAAGTAGTGGTTAGTTCGAGCGAAAGTTCTGACTTTTCCCCGATTCTGACATCGAGAATCTCCCGCGCCAATCCACGTGTCGAGCAGGTGCCCGGTTCGGTTACAGCCCGTTTTCCCAAAACCGATTCCCCGAACCCGTTTCCCCGAACCCGTTTCCCCGAACCCGTTTCCCCGAACCCGTTTCCCCGAACCCGTTTCCCCAAAACCGTTTCCCCGAAAACGTTTCCCCGACTAGAAACCCTGTCCTGATTCTGAGACCCTCCGAGTCTATGAGGCTTCTATGTGAACCGCGGAGTCGAGACCAATTACACTGATAAATTGGGAAGAAGAATTCGAAGTCGGCCGACCATAGACACTAACCCTCGGCTCCAGGAATGATGGTGCTGGAGCTTGGCGAGTTACATTTGGCGGTGAAGGGTTTATTATGATTCCGCACAACTTTGCTCGCCGATATGCTCGTTATATTATCACAAAAGGGTATGAGGATCCATATCAGGTCTCGACAGGTGACCCGAGGTCATACAAGAGTTTTCACGGACGCCACATTTTGAAGGTATTGTGACAGCGAAACTTGATTGGTCTCCAATTCCTCCGCGAAGTTCATGAGTTTCTGATTGATTCTCCATCATCGAAAATTCAAGGTGGTCCTCCGAAATGCGGCCCGCGGGCCGCACCAAGGTGCCCGGCCCTGGTGTCAGTTATTGTGATATTGAGCAAATCTGAAATTATTCATCCCGGATTGGGGGCTCGCGGGACACGCGACTGTATTCCTCTATGCAGATCCATCACATCGCGCAGGGGAATCCCTCAACATGACTCGCTCCCCTTGGAGTCCGCTCACTCGGACTTCGCGGTCCACATAGAAGCCTCATAGACTCGGAGGGTCTCAGAATCAGGAGAGAGTTTCTAGTCGGGGAAACGGTTTCGGGTAAACGGTCTCGGGGAAACGGTATCGGGGAAACGGTATCGGGGAAACGGTATCGGGGAAACGGGAGGACACCCCCGGTTCCGCTGTAAACTTTGCGCTGTCCCCCGCCTTCGCTCCGCAGGGCCATCATAGATCCACCCTCTCCCTCAAAATTCCTGCGGCGCTGAACATAAATTCGGATTTCCGAAACGATTCCACTTATCTCGGAATGCAGTTGTCGATCCCTATTCTGTCGGGCGATGCGAAAACAGAAACCAATGGGAAGTTCCTCTGAGAAACCTCGACTTGAGGTCCCCATTGGATCGAGCGTCGAGCCCGGTAAGCCGAACTGAATCGATCCTCAGCGGTTGGTGGCGTATTCAGAAGGCCTGGAAAAATGATATCGTAGCATTATCGTGATTCTCCATAGACGAACGTCCTTGGGACGCTTTCGCCTGGGTGTCTATTCCGGAGAAACCGAGAGCTGTACTCCTCAGAGGGCTCGTTCGTTTCGATCTCGAGGAGGGACTTCTTTCACAGCAGTCGACTGTCGCGAGGAATCTTCTCCGGCTACAGAGAACCGTCACGTCAAAGCTTATCTCGAATAGTTGCTCCCGTTGTGAGACGGCGTCAGCCAACCTGGCGCTTCCTTCGTGATACTTCGGATGGGATCGAACGATAGCCAATTGTCGAAGCATCTTCGGATGCTTCATCCCTCATCTCCCTAACACAGTGCATATGGAATCTTCTGGAAAATTTCACGAGAATCTCGCTGCTAAATTAGCTTCTCAAAGAAAACACTCTGGCGCCGCCACTGGAAGGAAGTGAACTTGAAAAAAGAACGTTGGTCTCCAAGGGACGCAGGCTCTTTGATTTAAAGAGCTCAAACGCGTTACCGAACCTCGCATATCAAGCGCGTGGATGGTCCCTGGCTTCAATCTCTCTGTATCTGACTCGTGTCACGATCAGGTCCGCACTCTACATTCTTAGTTTTGATCGGAGCGAAATCCAGGCGGAGGGCTCGAAGTGCTCTACCCAGGTTTTGACTGCAGGTGATGGGCAATGATATGACTCCGCAAGAGAAAACAAGATGTCGATATCGACTTTCATCGCTTCTTCGTTCGTTGATTGGCTGGGTAGGATGCTGCAGTTCCAGAAATTTCAACGACTGCATTTAGATTGCCGATGCTGGCAACGGTTCGAGGGGCTCCAGCTCCAGACCCGTCATCATCGGCTCCCTTCTATTGTAGATATTAACGAATGAGATGTCACTGAACCACTCGTGTTGCATTATATCCGTCACACCCCCTGCGAGGGTTCCGATCCGATGATCTCTTCTCTTGTTGAGCAGTCCCGAGATGAGGCGCCGCAGCGCCGCGTTCGCGTCGTTTACTACAGGGAATCTCAGATCTACATTCATGATGGCGTCGACCTTCTGAGCATCGAACCACTCAGGCAGACAGAACGGATGCTGCCTGAATACTGACTCATAGAGAAATATTCCAAGAGACCACCAATCGATCTCCTTCCCATAATCCTGTCGAGCAAGTACTTCCGGTGGCATGTTCGAAATCGTTCCCATGAGGGAGTACGTTCGATTAGACGAAAGTCTTTTGGCACGACCGAAAGCGCCCAGTTTGAGATAGAAATCTTTGACGATGAAAATGTTGGCGGCTTTCAAGTCACGATACAAAATCCCGCACGCATGTAAATACTCAAGGGCCAAGACGACCTGGGCGGCGCCTCTTTTCACCAGCGGCTCCGTCAGTTGTCTGCCTCGAAGCCTGCTGAATGTGCCGTACTCCGCGTAGTCCATCACGATACAGAAGTTTCTCGACTCCTGGACATCAAAGTGGAATCTGATGATGAATCTGTTACTCATCGCCCACAGGAGGTCCCGTTCATGATGGTATCTCACGATCATTTCCGGGTCATTGTTTCGTTTCGGAATGGCTTTGAGAGCGTGAACACTGTGTTCTTTCTTGTGCTTGACCAGGAAGATTCTTGCGGTTTCGCTTTCCGCCAGACTGCCAACGACTATGAAATTCCCGAGTTTTTCTGTCGGATATGGCATCGCAGCTTTGCTTTTGAACGCTGTCTTGGCATGCTCGAGGCGCTGCTCGAATCGATCTTTGTCTCCTTTCGGTCCCTTCTTCGGTCCTGCCGATCTGTCGGGTCCTGAGAGGGTCTTTAGACACTTGCGGCTCGGGTGCGGACCGCGGCGGACGGAGAAAGCTCTCTTGAGAGGTTTAGAGAGAGAGGGACAAGAGTTGCCCATCGTTGTCTCCCGTCAATTTACAGATGTTGTGAGCTCAGGATACATCGTCCAGAAGGATTCCAAAACTTTCTGTAGGATGACCCATTTTCTCCGTCAGATTCAACATTGTTCATTTGCATTCGGTTCCGTCACATAACGTGATTGCCAAGCCTCGGCAGCTCGAGGGAGTTACTCTGACTGTTAACACTTCCACCATAGGGAGGGAGTGGTGAGTTTTTCGCGTTCGACAAGAGATCGGTGTATTCTCTCCTTTCCCGGGTTGAAGTTCCGTCGAGAGTTTCCAGAGTCTCGAGCCGTTCGCACCTGAAACTCATTCGATCTGTCAGAGGATTTCCCAGGAATGCGTGGAAATTGCACAGTTCTGCTCTTTAACGCTCCAGAACCCGGATGTGCGAGCACAGCCGTGACGGTCAACGTGTCGAGTGATCGTGAACGTCAGCAGAAGCTTCTCGATGGATCGCCTGAGCAGACTCGCATCGTTGTCGCGTTCACCGCTCGGACACAGGGCTCCGCGCAACGAAAGCTCCTCAGATCACGAACGCTGTTCCTGTGTGAGGAATTCGATTGAAAAAAACACGGATCCGTTTTCTTCGTTCTATTTTTATTAAGTTATTAATAATTATTACAAAGCTTCATACAATACATCAACACTTGCTAGCTCCAGATGATGGGTTACGGATTGCTTGTTTCTTATGCCTTAATTGAGTCATAGAGCATCAAATCGGAAAGGGCCTTAACAGGCGTATGTACAAAAAAGGTGAAAAACTTCCGAGAGAGTGAAGGGTGTTGGAAGGATAACGTTCAGTAGTGATCTTGTTTTGGAATTTGCTCGACAGTGTGATAACCATTCTTCGTGCCTCTTTCGTCGATCGGTTCTCCGGGTCGTTTCCGTCGGAAGAAGCCAGCCTGCGAGAAGCGAATCGTGTAAATTGAGTGTTGAAGCCCCCAGCGCGATTGCCTATCGATGGCGAATGAATGACGGCCGAGGCTCGATTGGAGAATCTCGAGAAAATACGTTCAAGCAAAGGCTGCCCGCGTGGGTTGTTAAGGGGATTTCACGATTATCGAGAGCTTTTCAGTAGTGCTACTTGGGTCTGCTGTCTCGTAACTCTGATGACCAACAGGATAAAACAGCTCCTACTCACCTTGTAGAGTATCCAAATGAGGAGCGATAGCAACAGTATTCCGATAACTATTGCCAACACGATTACCCACCAGGGAATCGTTGGCAGTGGCAGCAAGTCTTCATCTATCGCTACAGTTTCCACGTAGAGAATCTCGTGTGGCAATTCCGAACGGACGTCGAATCGGAGCTTGACCGGATTGACAACGAGCTTTGATGCGATGCTTGTCTCGACTTGCTTCATCTGAAACAACGTCGAAAGCTCGAAGATGCACATGCGAGTGATTTCGAATACATCGATCTTCGATCGCGGATCGCTGGTCCCCGAGCTCGATTTTGATCTGATCTCTTATTACCCCGCATATAACAGCGCTGCCCGCCCACGAGCTGGAACCTACCTTGGCAACGCTCTGGAGCCACAAACGAGAATTGGCCGTGACGATTATAACATCGGATGACGTGAAATTTCGTATCTGAAAGGGGAACGAGGCGATTGAGCGAGAAAAATGATTGAGATCGGAGCGAGGGAAGCGTCCATCGGAACTGAGTGGACTGCAGCTACTCACCCTGCAACGAAACTGAGCGCATTTGGAGAGCTGACCGCATCCGATGTCTGCGCGAAAGCGACTCAAGTCTCTGATGTGCCGCGTCTTGTTCGTCGTGGGCTGAACGTAAACTGTAAGCGGTAATCTCGATCTCAGCTGGCATCGTTTAGGAGATCAGGCAGGGGTAAATTCATAAATGCAATACGTGAAGCTCACGCTTATTGGCGTTGAACTCGAAGTTTTCCGGCGATTCACAGCTCAGCATGGCCGGTCGCGATGCTTTGAACGTTGGCCTTTCGAACATATACAACAAAGGCTCGTTGTCATTATTATGCGTGGGCCAAACCAGGTAGAGATCTGCCAGATCGAGATCGTGGCCTTTGTTCGTAACCTGGTACACATGCTGAATCGGAGGCCCCACTCTGTAGTCCACGTTGATCACCTCGTTCATGTCGATCGCCGACGAGTTGTAATACACTTCTGTCGGATCTGATTTGCTGAAAAGCAAGACGAAAACAATCAAAGATTGGTTCCCGCAAGCGATCCATCGGATGTACTCATTCGGCTCGATGATGATTGGTCGAAAATCAATTCATGCACTTTTCCATGATGCACGGAGCGTCATGACGCGAGGGAAGTCCGAGACGGACGTCGTCGTGAGGAGTAGCGGAACAGAGACAAGACCTACCCAGAGATAGAGATGTTGATCTTGACTTTAACAGGCAATGTGAAGGAGGCCTCATTGTCTTCCTTGGTCGACTCACTTTCCTTGTTGGTCGAGTTCAGAGCGGCAGCGAAATCGAGGGCCGTTACAGAGGGGACGTGACCGTTGGCAGCGAATACCATCCGGAAATTGAGCTGGGGAATAGTGAGAGAATACGTGATCCTTTTCGAATCCATCCGGAGTGATAACGGCAACTGTGATCGACTGGGAATGATCAACGCCAGCGGAGAGCCTCGGGGAAATGGATGAATCGGCAGTCCTTCAGAAACTCACAGTATCCGAAGCCTTGAGCGGGTTGTCTAGATCGCAAAGGATTTGTTGATAGAATGAAGAAACCCATTTTGACGCTTCGCACACCACCGGATCTTCACGGTTGTCCTTGTCCACCTTGATCGGGAGAGCAAGCAAAAATTCGTTTCAATGATATCCTTTTTTTGATTTTACTACCAGTTGGAAATTCACTCTCGGCACCTCTCTGACAAGAGTACCTCCCGATCGTCGGGCACGAATGAGCGAACGTTCTACGAGAGCGACGGAAAATCGAGTGGCAGGCCGTTTCGCAGTGGAAGCCGGAGGCATGCGGTCGTTTTCCAACTGCCAGGCACCATCTTATTGGCGGGCTCCCCTGGCTACGACCAGAAATTCGGGAGCATGCCTTCTAGCTTGGAAAACCACGGTAGAAACCTGAAAAGCGGCGCTCACCTTGACGAAATCGAGATCATTATGGAAAGTAAAGAGCATTTTCGTGTTGAAGGCATCCTCTCCTCTGTTCGAAGCAGATACTTCAACCGCGAATGTTCGAGTACTTCCGACCTCATACTCTGTCACATTGCTGAAAAGAATTCGAAGGATATGAGAGCCGCGCGCAGTCGATCAGTGGCGATTTTTCACAACATGATACATCCTTCCGCCAGGATACTCCTGCCCCCCTCGAGAAATGCCGTGTTGACAGATACTCACGGAGATAGGGTCAACTGCAAGTCCGGAACGCATACGTCATCGGCTCCGCAGTTCTTCTTGATCTGTATGGACTCTTCGAGTGGCTCGACTTTCGACAGCACCGGACTCAATTCAGCGGAGTAGTCTCTAATCTGAACGGGGAAAGGAACGCGTCATCGAAAGCGCCAACAAATGAATCATCGAGCCCTCGGAGAGTATCGAGCCGTCCGATCAGGGGGAAAACAAAATTCCCGAATCCAAACAGAGAGCCGCAGAAGCGACCGGTTCCATCTACATACTTGGTAAGGCGCGTAACGATTCTGCACGAGAGCGTATGTCGCGTTGATTCGGATCGGGGAGAGCTTGTCGGCAGGATTCCGCTGAAACGGGTCTGAATATTATTCCCGGGAGGAGGAATTTCCCCCACGCGATGAGTGGGAGCCGCTAGAACTCCGCCACCCTCATCGTTCATCCATCCCCACTGGAGTAGAGCAGTGCTCACCTTGAATACGGCTTTTTTATTCACACACTGGAGAGAACCCTTGACCAGCGTCACCGTTGAGTTGGTCACGCGGTCCTGACCACCCTCGAACATCGCACGCGACGACCTGAGAGAGATTGAGAATCTTACTAGCCGCACGAATGTCGCTGGCCCGAAACGATGCTCGACGGCCGGGCGAATAACGGCGCGGAGCGTGATTTCGTGAGAGAAATTGTTTCCCAGCCGAGCTCGCGGATAGGATAACGAGCGCCTGACACCTTTTTAGCATCATCGTCTCGCACTAGAAGACTTACCGAGCGTCCGTGTCTAAAACAATCTGGTACTCGAGGTTCAAGCTCTCCGCTTTCACGGGGCCTTTGTACTGGAAGCACAGCTGGACGCCGACGCTTATGGAAAAACGGTTCGGGTAAGAGCTCCGTCTTCGCGGATCGATTCGCAAAATACGAGGACGACGATCCTCTGACCGGTACGAGCGAAAAATGAAACAGAGCCCGATCGTCTTCTATAACGATCTCTGGAGACAATCGGCGATTTTCGACCGTGCCTAGACTCACCATGGCAGCTTTGTTCCGTCAGGCAACGAACAACCTTCGTCTTCGAGACGAATAGCCCTCGAATCGAGTTTCAGTTCAACTGCTATGTTGACAATCGGGCGACTTCTCAAGTAGACGGCTTTGTCGCTCGCGTAGGCTCCAACCAGCAGATCAGGGTATTCGTTGCGATCGAGATCAAATCCTCCACTGATTGCAAAGCCGAACGTCCGTAATTTTCGATTGAGTTGTTCCGGTCCGAAGGTTTGGGAGGGTTTTGACTCGACGCCGTTCGCGCCCCCATGGAAAATGTACACGAGACCCTCACCGGCGTACGGAGCGCCTACCGCGAGATCTGGAGAGCCGGGAAGTTAGATCGCGGCAGGAGAAGCATTTTGAGCATAAGCTGAGGTGGAGGCACTCACCATTGAAGCCATCTTTGTTTATGTCGCCAATGGCTGCTACAGCGAAGCCGAATCGACCTTTTGGAATGGTTCCTTCAAGTGGAGTTCCCTCACTGAATTCTAGCTTGCCGGCTTGATAAAAAATGTGCACTCGGCCCTGCTCGCCGGGATTCCCTTGTCCTTTGTAATCGGAGTTGAAGAGCGGAGCTCCGATCACGAGGTCGTGGAGACCGTCTCCATTCAAGTCGCTTACGGCCAAAGACGATCCGAAGTAAGAGCCGAGTTGCGGGCCGATCAGGTTTGAGCCTAATTTGCGCAGTTTGTCCTTCTCCCGGAAGTAGAATTCCACGCTTCCGTTGTATTGAGCGCCTTTCGGGATCCCCAGCACGATTTCCGGCTGATCGTCCCCGGTGAACTCTCCGATTGCCGTGGCGTAACCCATATAGTTGTCATCAAAGGCCTGCGGCTTTTTGTCGGTCGCCACCAGACTGTTTACGTTGATGTCGTACGAGTAACCAGCTCCTTGCCACTGGTAGGCGCCTACCGCACCGAGCACGACCTGACCAGATTTCTGCAATCGAAAACACATGTCAGCCAGAACCGTTCGACTTTCCGAACGCAGACGTTTCCCACAGTCTCTCTCGCTTCGAAGCACAGCGGTCCGCTTATTAGCCGATTCCGGCTCAGAAAAAGACTCGAACTGATCCCGGGGTGGGGATGGGACGATTCGGGTCTGATCCGACGAGATAAACCGCTTTCCGGGTTCGCACCTTGTCGACAGCTGCTGAGAACCCCGCTTGGCACGCGCCCAGTCTCGTATGATGGGGTGTTTTGTTTTCGCACGGCGATATCCGTGTCACGGGGTTCAAACCGCTGTCCGACAGAAAGCAGTTCCCAATGGGTAATCGATAGAGATTGCTGTCGCCATTGTAGTGGTGCTGATACCGGATCGCGCATGCCTGGAAAAAAACAAGAGGAAACTTGAAGGAACCTCGAAGAACTCGAAGAACTCATCTCTCTGAGGTGAAAACCTCCGGAGGACCACCTAAGCCGGAGGCGTCGAGCAATCTTCGTGCGCTGTTGATCTTCCCTCGGAAGAATCGTCAGTGAGTAGGAGGCAGTTTGACAAATACCACAGCTACGGAGAGTCCCCGACTCGCGTTTCAGAACGACGCAAGATTTCGTAAAACTTCTTGCATAGCGCCAAATGATGACTTTTGGGAGAAGCAGCAGCTGTCTTGCACTCTCCTTCAGTCAGTGTCTCGACGGTCTCATCCTGTGGTCTTTGACTACCACGCGTGTGGTTAAGATCCAGACGAGGAAGACGCGTAGTGTCGTCGTCGTCTCCTTGGTTGTCGTTGTTGTCGCCATTGAGAAAGGCGAGCGGTTCGTGTTGAAACAGCAGTGAGATCAGCGTAGGCTGAAGCCGGCCGGCCCCGCAGCCGGTCAGGCACCGGGTGTTGAACACCAGCGGTGGCGGCACCTCGGCAGGAAAGTACCCAAGCTGGCTCAAGCAGCCACCTAAGCAGACGGTTTAGAACACTGGCTTCCCATGGGCGATCTTTACTCCGAAAGCCAGCTCTGCTCGCCAACGGCCACAATCAGCTTTGTTCAGTTCATAATGCGTCGTCATCCCCGTGGTCGTTGACGCTAGCGGGCGGGCGGGTGGCTGCCCCGAGAAAAGGACTCGGAACACATTCACGAACTCGTCGCCAAGAAACCCTTTCCACCGGCATCCGGGTGGGATTTCGGAGCAGAAGGAGATTTACATCATTTCTCATCCCCACGATTTTTATCGAGTACATATCGTCCGATCGGGAATCCACCGCCGCGATCGCTTCGAGCGGAGCGGTGAGGTCAACGATATTTTGTTGACGAAAGGTTAACGAAGTCAGGAGCGGCCGAGTCTGAGTTAGAGACCGAGAGACGTTCATGAACGGCGCGTCCATCGGCTCTGATCCCACGACCAGTGTCCGATCGCTGCGGCATCCGGAGCGTTGGTTGATTGTGAGAACCAGAAGAGACGGCGGAGAACTCTTGCTTCTCCCTGAATCAGAAACATGTTCTACAGGATGATTCATGCGAGAGATGAAGGAATCAGCGAAATCACACTACGTTCTCATCCACCGGGCTTGGAGCGAACAGCAGCCGCGGTTCAAGAACGCCTCATATCGAGCAAGCCGGATCGCGATCTAAAGCCCGAAGCGGTCGATCCCCTCCTCCATAGGTTTTGCAAACGTCACAGAGCGTTCCTCGCATGGGGGGCGACAGAACGGTACGGGGAGGAAAAAAAGCGAATCAGAGCCCGCTCAGACGGAAAACTGAGGCGCCACGATCTTCTCATTTGTCTCCCCTCCGAGCCCTACGCGAGTTGTTCTGTATTCCGATTAATTTCGGTCCGGAGCGAAGGCGGAAGTCGACACGCCGTCTCCGGGTAGAGTGGACGCAACCACGTGCGGCAGAGAAGAATCTGCCATTCCCAGCCGCGGTAGAATATAATAGTTTACAGCAGGATCCAGCTGTTTTCCGCAGAGAACATTAAGAGCGGATACTCGACGCCAGTCAACTCATACTCGTTCGAACAGTTCTTTTGTAAACTGTCGATTGTTTGGGGGAGAGCCGAACAGAGTCTGGGGTGCCGAACGCTGGTAATGCAAACAGTCGATACGCCGCTCTCTTGTTCGCTCTATATATTCGCTCAACCTCAATGGATATACATTCAGAGTAGATAACCAGATGTCTGGCAAGAGAGACTTCCCGGACTCTCGGCGCCCGTCCGAAGCGCGGATCACACACGTCACGGCTCGATGAGGATTCGGGATCATACCAATTCTACAAAAGTCCTCACATTCGTTGATCTCAACTGTACGGGCTGTGGGCTTAGAAATTTGTCGAATCTTTCTCTCACTGTTCGCTGCTTTTTATGTTTATTCGAGCAGGATCCCTCCGGCTTGCTCCTAGGAAACAAGCCCGCGGTCGTAAACAGCCGATCGGGAAAACAAGGGAGGAAAAATGAAGAGCTTTATGGTCTGGGGGTTCTGGCATCATAAATTCTACGAGTACAATCGGCGTCGTACAAGCGCGGATGCTGTCTTTGATTTTCCACAGAAAATGAGGAGCTTGTGTAAGCTCACTGGTCGAGTTCTCCGACATACATGTTGCGGAGGCAATGGAAATGAATTTATTCGCAAGTGGTAAGCTTAGGGCCTCTTCACCGACTCACATGATAGCGATTCTATTCAACAGGTTTCTCCGCTTCGAAGCGAGCATCGTTCGGACGGACAATGAGTCCAGAATTGATAATCGAAGATCTCGTGTGAACAAATGGACGTGTTTTTGCGCACGGAGATGATCTCGGCTGCCACAGTGGCGCTCCCGCGACTGCTCGGCATCTATGGTATGGAGTGGTGCACTCCATTGTAATGCGACCTTCCAGATGATTTCAAAGCTCGGTTCCCGCCAATCGAATCGGTTTGGGATGATTCCGGAGATACTCTACCGGACTTCATTTCCCTTTCGGCAGAGACATCTCTCGTCGAAGGATGGATGTTTTCAGTGTTCTCCCGACGCGCATCGAGAACGAAAATGCGATATTCATGAATTGAGGAAGTCGACGGATCGTGACTGATCGGCACGAGAGTTTGGCGTCTGACGGGAAGTCTGGAATTAGCGATGTCTGGTTTCCCAGGTTCTGGTCATGAGTAGCCCAAAGCCTCCCGCAGAGCGAGTCGGAGCCGGAAGCGAAGTAACAGAAGTGCACCGACCGATATTTCGCGATGGGATACGTCAGCAGTATCCTAGATGTTTCTAAGATCGGTTGTCTCGATGCTCCGCCTCTCGCTCTGTGGCTTCTGTGGGCTTCGGGAACATCCGGGACTGACAGGGAAAGCGGCGCGAGCGAGTGATTATCATCCGTTCAGTCCGAACTGCACGAAAATAACCTCAAGCATGAAAAACATTGCCGGTCAAAAGAGCCTGGGAGTTCGGGTGATTTCTCGAAATCATCCCCACTCACCCAAACTTCCAGGCTCTACTGATCGGAAAGGACACCCGGCTGAGCCGAGGGAGCACAAGTTAAACGAGGGAAAAGTCGCAGACGTTCGCGCCTCGTGGTGCATCTGGAAGAACGCGATGTGAACGACTCCAGATCGTGTCCTGGATGCTGAGTCCTCGAATACTTCGACTTCTGTCCACAGGACTAGGTCGATCCTGAACACGGAATTTCGCGAGCCAAACGTGGATCCACGCTCAGAATCCCCCAGAAAACGCAGAGCTTTCGGGTAATCTAGGATAGAACGTAGCAGAGACTCACCAAAACATGACCGTCTTCGCCACCGCTCACGAGAGTACTCCCGAACCATTGATGCGACTTCGTTTCGAGGGCCTCCCCTGACTTGTTCCTTCGAATGCCCTCAACGTCCATCTCGACCCTTTGGCAATGTTCCGCGTTCACCGAGCAGCTGAACACAGCGCCACCGTTTGTCGAGTCGGGTCGGCTGGACGCTGCCGTCGGAGCCCCCACGAGAAGCCTGCAAAATAAGTTCAGTTCTTTATTCGATTTCACCAAGCCAGAGCTCTCCCTCCAGTGGGGCTCGAATCCGGGATCGCCGGCATCGCGAGTGACGAGAGTCGCGCGTACGTCGGAAATCGTGCCTGAATTCGCTTTTGATTATAATCGGAGTGAACAGGCGGAACTCTTCATTCAGCCCCCTGGATCAACTCGAATCAGGCGTCTGATCAATAGTGAGACATTCGTGTCAATGCTAGTCGAGATAAACATCGACCAGCCGCTGACTTGGATGTTTACTCGCCCTCTAAGTTCTAGCAAGTAAAACAAACATCTTCAATGTGTCGCTCAACTCATCAACAACAAGCATCCAAACCACCGCTTTTCTGGAAGTAACTACCGAGGAGGACTCGTCATGATTACCGCGATCCGTCCGGCTATCCGCTCCCCGGAATGTGGAACGGGATCGGGGAATAAGCCAGAAACTCATCGTTGGGATCGGTTCTGGGCGCCCTCCAGCAGGTAGCCGGAGGGTCAGTTCTTCTGTCAAGACAGATCGGAGTCTGTTTCGCGATATCTCGGGTTTTTCCACGCACGAGCACCAGTTGGTATCGAATTCACGCGCCGCGAGGCGCCCTGGAAGCGCTGGTTGAACAAGAGTCGGGAAACAGCTGATCTCCCGACGAGCGTTTTCGAGCGCCGTTGAAGCCCTCGAAACAACGAAGTCAAATCGGGTCGATTCCGGAACCTCGGATAGTGAGTCCGTTTTGGAGGCCTGGCAAAGTCGATGGCGGAGATCGTACGCAACAGCAGTCTCCGTTGCGTTACTCGTCACCGAAATTCGTTCGATATGAATTCACTCAAATTTTTCAATCTGGAATCGAGGCGAACTGCGCTGAGACTTTTCCAATCCGAAGAAAGTAGAGCATGAGAGGATGTCGATCATCGAAAACAGAAGACTCAAATTCTTCGAAGAATAGGAATCTTCTGGGGCCGGCTAAGATTGGGTTTCACGGCTTGTCACCGCGTGAAATGTTTTCCTTCTTGACGACGATTTCTGACAACTCTCGCTCAGTGACAGTTAGCAGATGGATTGGGGCGACAATTGGATTCATGCTTCCCGATCCGGTTCACTTCGGCTTCCATAAAAGGTCTGCTACCTTGCCGAGGGATTGTCACTGCTTTAGGAAACGAGAACTCCTGAACCGCAGCTCCGAAGCAAAGAGCTCTTTGAGACGAGCAGAAGCTTCCAACGAGTTGATATCCGAAACTGACTCTAGAAGCTCCAAGTGTGCCCTCACTCTCCAAGATGGGAACTTCTTGTTGTGATGCTGTTGGGCGAGAATGCTCTCGAGGATATTTTTCTAGTTTTGTTTCTTCCACGATGGAGGACACGATCCATGTCCGTGTTTTGAAATGAGAATCAATGCCGCTCAAACATGAGATTGATAGCACGCTCGAGAACGTCAATAATCGGATACAGCACTCATCGGACCCGATTCGACTGGGTTCTAATGAATTTGAGAGGGAACTGACTCTCACGTCCGTGTTCTGGAATCGGGCCGACGCTTGAAACGTTGGATAAACTACCCCGAACAACCTTGACCGCTGGAGTCGAAAATAGAGTCCTTGAGAGCGTCTACCGCGGAAATATCACACGTTTCCCGCGGAACATGCCTTGATTGAGGTTCGCGTACTCGATACTCGTGGTGGAGAGCTGAGCTTTCGACAATGCTGTCGGAGCTCAACGGTTCCCCTTCGAGCACGTAGACAGACACTTGCATTGTCGAGGGAGCCCCGCTATTGGAGCTCTTCTCGTTTCTATCGATGAAGAATCAAAGGATCCAGATGTCGTGGGAACGCGCCAATCTACAATCAGCGAACGTAGCGAAACAAACAGTCGCTTCAAGCACAAGCGAAAGAAAGGGCTGAGGAATCATTACAAAGGGTCCGGCGAACGAACGAAAGTTCTCGGAACGAGACCCGGTGCACCACCACGACGGAAAACAGTCGTGGAACCGGCTCCAGAGTAGATGCTCACAAGCCACGAACTCAACGGAGTCCTTGTTTCGCCAACTTGTGAGAGTGTAATCAATCATCGGAGGAACCCGCGGGGAGCTCGAACTTTTGCCCAAAACTTTCTCCCGAGAGAACATCTTCCATGGAATGATCGCACATGTCGTATCTGTTTTGGCTTTGACACATCGAATGAGCTGTTAGGAGTCTTCTATTGCGGAAGAATTTTTGGATGTCCCAAGGAGATCCACGATGGATTATCGTCGATATCAATGAATCTCGTGCTTTCAAGTACAGTACAACCTCGATCATTTCAACCTCGATTGTTTCAACTTTGATTATTTCAACGTTTCGCATTTTAACCTCGATTATTTCAACTCTGCGGAACACGCCGAAGGATGTCGACCGGAAGCGTATTTTTAAGTGGAAGATGAATCCATCGTTCAGAATCTTCCATCGTCAATGTATCTCGTATCATTCTGGAGCGGTTAGCGTTCGAACTCGGACTCTCATTCCCGAATCGGTTGCGGAGTCCAAGAATAGGGGTGATTTTGTCATGTCTCGATTGTTTCAACTCTCGATTATTTCTTTTTCTTCTTTGTATTAGACAGTTGAAGTACTCCAGGTTGAACTGTATCATCGATCCCGCGAGAGTTGAGGAAATGATTGATGAATAATGCTTGAAAGTACGGGCTCTGGTTTTAGAGCTCGCTGCCCAGATTCAAGATTCGGGTTTGGTACGTCGTGCACGCCGAGAAGATTGGAATGTACATACATCAAAAACGTGTGAATTCTTGTATATGACTTGCTCAATTGGGATGTACGCTACACAACGGCATGTATGCATATCTGGGCGGACAAACGAGTCCTATTCATCATGAATATATTCGTTCCTACATAGGGAACGATCCGATTCCCGTAATGAACCGGGACGAACCTCGCCGGTTTAGCCATATACCTATTTAGAGGAGCACGAGGGCTGCATGGAAGAGAAATTCGGGCCCGTGACGTCGTGTCGTGACAGACTCGAACCTCTGCCAACGACCGACCACGAGGCGGCCGAATCGAACTGTTCGTAGCCCCATACGTTGCGAAGCCCATTGTGTTTCGTGCCACCTGAGAATATTGTCTCAAAGTGACGAAAATGGGTGGAGTGCTCGTACACACCCTCGACGGTCATTCTTGATGCGATTGTTACATTCTCTCACCGGCAGCAGTTGCTTGCTACTGTTCGAAAAAGAAACAACTGTTCGCTGTCAATCATCGCCAATCATAAAACGATTGGCTTCCGCAGCGAACTCCCTCTGAGCCGTTCCGATTCTCGAACCCGATCGAAATAATCGAAAGAGCTAATCTGACCAGAAAGAAGAGATTGTTGCAAGGTACCGCTGCGAGAGTTGGTAGCTGCGCGTTCCGCTCGAAGTTTTGCGGCTGGCCCGAAATCTCAGCAAGACATCGCTGAGTCTGGATCGGTGCCGTTCGTAGAGAGCGAAGCGGTCAAATCTTTGGCGCACCCGAGTCCTCTCCAAACTCCGTCGATAAGTCTTTACGGATAGCCGAAATGAGTCAGAGTAAGTTTAAGTTCCCACGAACTCGGGCGAACGGCCTGATTCCGGACAGCTGGACTCGACCAGCGATCGAATCAGGAGCCAGGGGATGGTCCCGAATCATCGCTCGATCTGGAAAACTGGTGCGGCTCTTTCTTGCCAACTGTTGTGGAGACAGCGAATCAGCTTGACAAGCGTAGTGACGAATTGTTCTGGGAGCGCAATCGCCCCGAAGGAATCGAGAGCCGAGCGCCGTTGTTACCGGTCGTCTCAACGAGGCCGGGCTCGAGTGCTTCCTCCGATATCCCAGTCCTCCTGGAATGAGCCCGTTTGTTCCGGAGTCCCCTCGTCAATTCCTCTGAATTCCAGATTCCGAGGCTCAGATGCAAGCGTGGCGCCGCCAGCACGTATTCTCTCTTGGGAAATGGATGATCCTATGCGCTCAACGCAACCGACGGGGACGGGAGATTCTACCGGAGCACCCATCCCAAGGAAGCCACTGATTACCGGGACCCCAGTGATCACGATCACGCTTGGCGGATCAGCTTACCTGGGCGAGCGCATCGGTCACTCAGGTCCAGCGAGCAACGGGGCAAACGGACGATTCGGGGAACCCCAGCCCAGTTGGCTTCGTCCAGTGTTCGAAGCATCGTCGGAACGATGTTAGAATAACAACAACGGGGTCAAAGGCAAACCGTGTTCCGGTTTTCGAGCATTTTGTGGTAATTTATAAACTGTCAGCTCCCCCGTCTGACATAAGCGACTGGCAAGGAACCGGCCGGCTATAGGCAATATCTTTATTACAGCGCGTCTTTCCGCTCGCTACTGGGTCGCTGTTGTAGTCTCCGACAGTGGGCGACATTGCCTCAGGCTCAACCACCCGCCTAAGGTCTGACACGAGGTCCTCGTCGAGCCGGGTGAGAGAGCGGGCGAGCGAACGAGCGAAAGTGAGAAAAACCAAAGACTTCTGACCCGGCTCAAAGCTCGTGGTACCCTCGATCGTGAGAGCTGAACGGTAATATGACAGAAACGCGCAATGATTGAATGATAGTCGTTAGCCATGTTTCCTCGTTTCTCCGCGACGCGCTCGAGCAGCGTTCAGGTCATTTAGACCACATTTCATCATCGAGACCTTGGACTGGGATTTCGATGCGGCTAACGAAAAATCTGGAGGGCTCGCTTGAGCAAGAGCCTCGCATCATCCAGTGTCAGTGGAACCCCACTGTCACGTCTCTAAGCGATGGCGTGACTCATGTGGAACAGTTCTCAACTGGTTCGGAAGGAGAGATGTTGGATCTGGGGCGAGAAAGCTCTTTTCGGATGGAGTCGAGGGTCCGGTTCCATCACGAAGTTAGCAAAAAGAGAAGAACGAACGTCGCTCGACTTCCGGTCGGGAGAAAGAAAGCCCGTTTGGGCCTTGAGTAATCGGGACTCGATGAGACAACAATGTGTCGGAGTGGGTTTCGTCAGAGGGTCATGTGAGTGCCATCGGATTTCTTATTGAACTGGGCCAAACGCCGTTCCACGCAGCAGACGATCTGAGCGCTTCCACATGGCGGAAGTGAATCCGCGTTGAATTCGAACGCACTGCATGTCGTCGGTGAGAACTTTTGAAACTAAGAAACAGCTCGTCGGAACATGATGAGAAATGAACGTATTTACACATACATATGTCGAATCACCAAGGAGCTCAGGCGGGGGTGGGGAGGGGGTTGGAATAGCACTCGTGAAATCGGAGCCTGAACGCGGAATCACGCCCCGTCACAATTTTTCCGAGCCGGTTATCCAATCTTCTGGAAGTGGGTGGAGGGGATCCAAGCGATTCCGAGATCTCTCCGGGTAACGGATCACGGAAAAATCAAAGGCTCACAGGAGCCAATCGGGTGATCATGTCTCTCGAACCTTCCACGCTCCCTCAACCCCCTCCTCTCATATCGAGTTCCACTTTGATTCTTCCCAGTACGCGAGCGGGGACATGGGTTCGATGCGCCCCAGGCTTGAACATCCACCGCTCGGGCGAGCCGTCGAGCCGCACGCAAGTCGAGCCGAAGGCGAAGAGCTACCTGGGATAGACAGATCAGGTTTGGACACAATCGCGTCGGTGGGACGACCTCAGACCATGGGTGACTACATCGGGCGTACGGAGGCAACGTCGTCGCGCCGGTGTTTACTTTCTGCGCCCGCCCGCTCACGCCGAGGAAGGGTAGCACCGCCGCCGGCAGCACCTTTGCTGCCGTTGCTCAGAGCTTCTGCTGCCTTGCGGAACTGCAGCGGCCGTGCTTTCACTGGCCAGGCAGACAGGCGAGCAGCTAGGCCAACACGAGCGAGCGGACGGCGCTTTCATGCGGCCTTCGTTGGCGGCGCCGCGTGGGACGCATGCCCTAACAGAGTGGCAGCAAGGCAGGAAGGAAGGAGGCAGCAGCGGCCAACCAGCTCGCCTGCTTCACTGCGTACCGCAAGCGGACCAAAGCCCTGAAATCACAGAGACCTACAAAAAAAAGAACAACTGCACGTCGTCATCATCAGCATCGCTCAAATCAGTGACGTCCGGAACGAGCTCTCCGATGAACGCGGTCCGGAATTCCGCGCTGGATCTTCTCGCGGGCAGAACGGTATCGTTCGCTCGCAAGGAACCATAGGCTCTCTGAGAGGCATGGCAACCAACCAAAATGACAACCTGTCATTGTGGGTCGGGTCTAAAGGAAACGTGACACCACAACGATCGGTTTTGGAAATGCAACTTTCGCTGGAGTACACGAGCAACCAGTCAGCGCTGGAATCCGGTTTCCACTGCTCCGATATCTCATGAAGGTCTGCGAACCGACATTTCCGACGACATGTCATCATGAGTGACCCATTTTTCAGGGCAGTTCAGGTCTTTCGCATTTTGCACCCCACGAGCATATGGATCACGGAATTTCTTCTCTCAGCGGTTCGCTCTCCAGCGTAACTTGGAAGCCCAAATGAAAGATTCGAGGGCGCAGGCGATCGTACCCGTTGTGATCGGAAAGCAACGACAATATCCACTCCTGTTCATTCTCTCGCCAACTCCCGCTGAACGTTAATATTGGGATGCCGGAGGTCTCGCGAAATGTTTCGCTCCCACGAAGAGTGAGCTTTGTACTTGATCTTGGGGCAAGAGGTTCCGATCTACTAATCAATCTAGATGGATGGATGCATTTATTGATGCCTAAACTTCTGAGATCTCGCAGTCGTTAACGGAGCTCGGGGATAGCATTCATCATCAATAGGGCCTGGAAGTTCAGGCAATATTCAATTATCCCCATCCATCAATCCATGGATTCGTGGGTAGATGAGTGGACAGATTGATGAAATATGCCATATTGCCATGAGAACTGATGAACTCAGTCATCAGAGACTCATTTATCCGCCTGCCTACATGGATAGATTGGAGGAATAGAATGATCAACGCCTGAACTTCCAAGCTCCGATCATCAGAATCCGTGGTGTCAAGCATTATCAATTCATTGCTCCATCAGACAACCTCCCGATAGGTTGATCATCGTTAGGTTGATGAATGAATAATGCTCGGGGGCGCGTCCTCTATCCATCCGACAATCGAAGCCGTCACTCCAACGAAGTCCTGAACTCGAATATCTGGGCTCTATCAATGCAGTTTTCAATCCAACCATATGCTGGGAGAATACCTTGATATGGTGCTGTGCGAATAGGAGAGGCTCCAGCATGCTTCATCGCGGGCTCGCGTTCCGAGTTAGAACTCAGGCATTATGAATCGATTGGTCCATCCATTTATCCAGTTGTCAACAGACGCTCGGGGCAACGGGTGATGCTCGATGTCCAAGCCCCAATCCAGAATTCAGAGTTACGGATATACTTCTGCACCGCTTTGAATCCGCATGCAGCTTTGAGGAATTTAACCTGAAGTTCCGCCGAGGCTCCAAGTTTTCCCTCAGAAAAACCGAGGTTCATCCGTTGCGAAGTCATGCCCTCATTGGAGGTTCCGAATCGAAGCCGAGTCGTCGAATCATTCCATTCAGTTCTCGAACTGAGGAACCGAACGTCTTGTGGAGAGCTACGAAGTGCTCCCGCCGGCCGGCAGCCTACCATAATGACGGCAAGAAAACTCTGACGCGAGGCTGCAATCGCGAATTAATCACCAGAGGCAAGGAACATCGCCCTTCTGGTAATCAGTTCGTGGTAAACCCTTTTCTATGCAGATACTGCAGTGACTGTAGCTCTCGTTATAGAATCAGCGTTTCCGAGGCGTGGCTGTGATGGCACGGCACGAAATCACTTCAGGATGAGATTTTCTCCGGGAACCGATGACGCACGCCGTCTCTGATTCAGGCTTGGGCTGGGGCGGCTAACCGTCGGCTCAAGCAGAAACTTTTGGCTGTTTCCAGGTAGGCGATCGGCCGCCGACAGTCGATCTTTCCGAGATCATCCATTCTTCCATGTACTGAAGTCCCAGTCAGGATTCGGACCCGAGGGAAGGGTCGGATCGAGTCCCTGGAAAGTCATTTCACGTTCTGATGGGGATTTCACCGGAAGCTCGGAAAACCCGGTCTGATTCCTCGCGAGTGATCCGTTAAGTTCTGAAGAAGAACATCTGACGGGGGTGAACGTCTCGAGCGAATCGGTCAACCTGATCGATCGCCGTATTCGAACAATATCAAGGTCAGAGCCCTGCCCCGATTTTACCTAACGAGCGGAAGGCTCCCATGACTCGAAGGAAGAATGAAGCCCCGATCAACTCACTTTCCGACGAGCGAATCGGGATCTGATTAATGGGATAAATACTTTAGTTTTGGTTCGCGGAGTTGGAATAGACTATTAAGATACAAAGCAGCTCCTCAACTACAAATAAAGAACGTTCTAGCCGATTCCGTTGATGAACTCATGTCTCAGCCGAACAGGTTCGCGGGCCTGTCGCTCGAAGATATTAGAGACGTGATTCTCTCAAGACTCCTCTCGGAAGAACCTTTGATTCAATTCAAAGGTTGTTGTCGGTGTAGAGAAAGGTTCCAAGTGAGGATTCAAAACCGAGCGCTGAACGCTCTCGCTGTGCCTGCGGCGAATCGTCAACCGGCAGAGGCTGCACCAGCCAAGCCATGAGTTGGTGGCGCTTTGGGCAGGGGCCAAAACCCTGTGACAGCGTGGAACACATGGTCTCAATAGGAAGAGACAGAATCGGACGCTTTGTGCTAGTCAAGACAAAGATTCCGAGGATATGCGCGAAGGAAGGATGCGCTACCACAAGGCATTAGCTACGCTTCGTAGTCCCTGTTTTGAGCGCAATTTCCGGTAACGACATTCCAAGTTGTTGAAGCTGCTCCCATTCGAATCAGTCAGAAACGCCGCTTCAGACCGAGGAATCAACGCCAGCGACACCTCCGCCCTTTTTATGGTACTTTTTTGAGACCGGTCTGCGCTCGCTGTTCGTCTGGCTCTGGTGTCAGACTTGACCGTTTCACGAATTCGGAAGTGCGCCCGGGTTCTGTTTGAACAATCATATATCTTCGTTCGAGCATCAGACAATGACCCGCGTCGGAGCGTTGGAGTGACGAGCATTTGTATCAATTAGTCGATTTCGACGTGAATGCGCACGGAGGCACCGCGGTATAGTCGACTGCGATGATCAACGTTCGTTCGATCGATCGGCTCTCCCGCTCTGAGACGAGACATCTTTCGTGCTGTCATCGCAGAGAACAAAACGTCGAACGGAGTGTTCATCAATCTGTAGACTTTCCAGGGTTCTGAGTCGACCTTCCTCCCGCCCGCTCTCTCTCTGTTTCACTAACCGTGTCGGGAATTTTTGGCTCGGAATTTCGACTTTGTCGTAGCGGGTGTCCTCCGACTCCGCGGTTGATCCGGTTCTCTAGCCCGGCGAAGATTCGATCGTTTTGTCCTTCCCGAAACGTCTTCCTCATCATCCTCTGCTTCCCTGGCGGTCGCCGACGGGGCCGCTCGGATCGGGTTTCGATTTTCTTTTCGGAAAACCACAAGAACGCCAGCTCTCTAAAGAGTATGATGGGATCGATGGGTCCTGGGGTTGCTCACCCAGAGTGCAGGCAGTTACGCTTCCGGGGATTCCCATTCGCCAGCCGCCCCTCTTCTCGGACGACAGCGGCTCTTTCCGGCCTCTCTTCGATCGATCAGACCCGGTCTGGAGCAGACTCTGACCGCTCGGTTTGGAGCGACACTCGCTGTCACAGAGTGTACAGAACCGCAAAAGCAAAAACTTCCCAGAAAGTTTGGAATGGGTCAAGAAAATGGGCTGAGCGATGCGAGATCTTCCGGATGAGCTCGTAGAGCAGCTTTCAGACGAGTTTTACCGCATACGGTCTCTAGAGGAGCGGACCACTCGTTTCAGTTTGGAAGAGCTGACCGACCGTTGAGCTACAATTATCTCCGACCCGCACAACGGCGAAAGATAAGTCCACCGACGATGGTATCGAACATACGTCGTTTGTGACGAGTTTCCAAACGAGCGAGAAAAACAAAGAAGGCTTAAAAGGCTGAAATCGTGTCGTGAGCACCGACCAGCCACTTCCTGCTCCTCCCAGCGGTAGTGCTCGGTGTCCGAGTCTGAGTATGACTAGCTCTCTACCTAGCAGGCGGCTGTTGCTCAGAGCTCCCGGGCCGAGAACGGGACGAGCCGCTGCGTTCGCTTCCAGCGCGTGAGACGAGCTCGGAGACAGATTCCACGCTGCGAAGTCTCAACGAAGAGATGATCTTCAAGCGGAGAGAAAATACTCCTTCGAGTCGAAGCGTCCGACAGACTCGTTCCGCGGTTTCGAGACTTTCTCCGCCCAACAGCAGCGGGAAGCGGATATTTCGAGGGAATGCAGACCCGTGGTCGGTTCCAAGCAGAGCAGAACACACGAAAGGCGCCCTCGAACTCCTCTGCGCGATCACCGAAGCTAACGCAGACACCGTTGTCGTTCCGAAGTATCCGAGGCAGAAGTTCTCCAAGATCGTTGATCGAACACTTAGGGTGGCAAGACACTCGACTCGAAGTACGAATCACAAACTCACATTGGCCTTCCATTAGAGATGTGCATCGCTACCGAAAAGCCGAACATTGATTGATCGGTCCCACTGTGTACGAGGACATTTTCGACATCGACATTCACTGCTGTCACTAGTTGTGCGGTGAGTAGCAGGGCGCCACACAACGTGACACACCAAAACATGGTGAAGCCCTGCGGGAGACACCTCAGAAACTCACTCACTACCTCTGAAGACGGACACGCATAGGGCTGTGTTCGACGCCAAACCCAGGTCTGCGGTCTTGTTCCGTAGAGCAGGCGCTCTGTTACAAGGGGAGAGGGAAGCAGGGAAACCGAGGGGAAGACTTGAAAGAAGGCTCTACTACTCATCCGCCACTCACTGGAAAACTCTTCCAGACAAACCGAGAACGACAAATTCCCTCAACGAAACATATTCGTCCGAACCCTGGTCCCCGGCTGGGCGCTGAGCCGTCTGACAAGGGAAAACGTGAGCCACTCGCGGCGGTTTTCTCCTACTTGTTTTCATGCGGAGAAGCACGCGCTCTCACCGAAGACTCGCTCGCGATTTTGGGGAGCACACCTGAGCGGTTCATGCTCAGTCTAGAGCCTCGCGGCCGTTGAGAGCAAAACCCGATACTGGAAATCGATTCCCAAAAATCGAAATGTGGAGGACTTGTGTGCCCGATCGTGCGTCGGGCTTCCCAGAAGAAGTGCCAAGGACTTGACGCCATTGAATGGTACAACTTTCGTCAGTCAGTAAACTCAGATGGCTGCTCAACGTGTTTGCTCCGTGACGGTAGACAGAAGATTCGGGGGAGTAGAAAAGCTTTTCGACAGTCAAAACTGTACGGGCGGGGACCGCAATTAGGCGAAGCGGTCTCCCGCACGCCAGTTTCAGAATCGGAATATTTGTGAACCTCGCACCGATTTTCAGTTGTCTCTCTGCTGCTCGGGATCGGTATGAGCTGTATGTTCCAGTGAGAGTGTTTCAGGATATCGATTGCAGCGAGTCTTCAGGCTCAAGAATTTCACCGAGGTAGCACGGGCATCGTAAATCTTGCGCGAAGTCGTATCGTCTGCGTTTCGGGCCTGATAGACTTGTTGATTCTCACACTTCTTCTCGTTTTAACGTGTCGAGACTGATGTTTGAAAGCTGGTCAATGGACCGCTGGTGAAAAATATTCGAATAGAATCACCCGAGATCTGGACGCAGATCGACAATCGATTGGCCAGGGCCAGCTCGAGTTCCCCTGCCAGGGTTGATGAGTTCGCATCAGTAGCGTACCTTAGGGGGCGGGGGCGTTGGGGTGGTCCGCCCCGGGCATCAAGGCTTCAGCGGCATCAGGATGCCCCGACCGCTCCAAAACGCCAGTGGGAGGAACGTGCTCACGCACTCTGTGAAAGAATCCGTCTGTTTGGGAACGCTTTCTGAAAATTTTTGAGGGGCATGAGCGTTCCAAATGACGGAGAGGTATTATCTCTTCCTCGTAAATCCGCGATCCCGGAAGGTCAGGGCGCAAATGTTCACCGAATCACGACCTCTCGTGAAGTACTCATGCAAACCCTCCACACCAATTAAGTGGCAGGAAATTTCCGTAGGAGTTCTCCACAGCCTCGCTCGAAGTATTCTGAAAACGCACTGGATCGAAAAGATGGTCCGGTCGTTTTGGGCAGCGACAAAAATGCGAAGGAACGATATCATGACGAGCTGACAGAGTTTAATAAGTGGGATTCTAACGAGCTGAGCAGAAAAACCACCATCCGTTTTCCCGGGCTAAAATCGCTCAGAGATGCAACCGCGTTGGTTGGGGACACTGGAACAGACTTGTTTAAACGACGCACCTATCACAGTTCATTTCTCGACTGAAGGTCTCTCGTCATTGAAGTATTGTCCTCATGAAATGGAGCGACTTATCTGAATGGCTGTCTCCGTGTTCGCTCGGTGCAGAGCGTGAGATCTTCAATCTACTCCGCGAGACTTCTCTCATTCGATCTTCTTACGCCGGAGAGCTCACCGTTACTCTCCTCCGGATATGAGCCGATGGTTCTTCGATGTTACCCTGATATTGGAATGGACTTTCAATCTGGTGAATAATCTGGGGTCAGCTTCGAGATCCCCTTGCTTGTTGTGTCTACATTTCATGCAAACTCATGAATACGGAATACATCGTTATCATGCATCGTTGTGGGTTCCCATTCAACATGTGTACCTTGAATCCATCGAGCATTCTTGGATACCGAAGAGCATGATGGAGAAATGGGCCGTGGATCATCGATGCGGTTCGTTACTATGATGAGCGGAGCTCCGAGCGCTTACGCACCTCTGTCCGCAACCAACGTTTTCGCCACTTCGGAGCAACACGCCATACATTTCCATTCGAGTAACCGACGAGCCCGATGATCTGCGTTTCGCTTGTGCATTTCTCCAAGGCCATGATGATCACTCCCTGTTGCCGTCTCCGGTCCGTGAGGCCACTGCTACTAACGGCGTAGCCATCTCTGGTGCTCGCATTGCCATCGAAGATCTCCAAACTGGAGTTTCCTTGACTTTGGAGGAGGGCAGAACCGAAACACAGATCAACGAGCCCTCAAACGTATATGAGGTTCGCCGGAAAAAGTCACCCGTGGCTGAAGTATGGCCGAAGGAAGGGAAATCATGATTTTGGCTCAGCTCACAGCGATCACTCTGTATTGGATCTCTTCTGATTGTAGTAGACGGCTCACTAGATTCCGGAGCCATTCTCCCGAATCGACGCGGGAGGAAACGCCATGCTAAGAACTTCTTAAAAATTGGTCCAGGCTCAGATGGTTGCAGGTTTCCTTCAACGCTCGCGAACGCTGCTCGTCCGTTCTCGTGAAACACAGTGCGTTCCAAATGATAAGGACATCCCAGGAATCGGTGCATTTCGCATCTTCTCGGCGAAAAGGGAGGATCTTGGAGGTTCGACATGGAAGTGCATGCTACGTTTCAAACTCAAGTGAGCATAGAACTTCGTTCTCATGTGTTCCAGGTATTTCGCTGCGCTCTTGTGAGGAAGGTCCGTTTCACCTGAATAACTTATTTTCGAATAGAGCGGGGAAGCCGGACTCAACTTAATTCCTGGCCGATTGACGACAATGATGGGCCGCGGAAAGGTTCTGAAGGACGTTGAGGAATCGGAGATTCAGAATCGATCGTTTGGCGACCTCTGAGCAGAGTCCGCTTATCAAGAGATCGAAAATGCGAAGCGCTCCACGCCTCACGTTGAGAAGGGACTTCAAAGTTCAACTAGAAATTATATGGCTTACGAAATCGGTGATGATTATCAATGTCAGAGATGTGAACTATTGTGCTCGAAATACCATCTAATCCACAGTAGACTAGTCAGAAGCATTGCCAGTCTAGCGGAGCAAGAGTGGTTAGAAGACAGGGTATGGAACAATATGTGGATTAGGTATCGTAAGAAAGTATCCGTAAAAGATGACAGTAGATTGAAATAGAAATGCGATCGATGATTCCAAACATCTGGAATACCACACGACCCTTCAAGTCATTTTCTCCGCAAAAAGAGCTCAACCCTGACGGGCTATCATTCAAGCTACTGGACAGACTTGTGGGAGGATCCCCAACTTTTGCGCAAGTTTAACATCGGCGCTGGCTCTGTCAAAGTTCGGGCCGCCTTCAGCAACAAGGGGGCTCATGCGGTCGTTCCGACGGTTGATGCTTTCTGGGTGCTCGACGCCTCCCAACTCGCTTGCTCGGGTTGTCCCTGACTGAGAGCTAACAGTGAGAGAGAAATAGATGGGAAGGAAGGGAGGGGATGGGCCGACCATGGGTGCATGGGCCATTACGTGCAAGTTCTAGGAAGAAGTTTGCTACCATTTCTGGATAATTTCGGAGACGAAACCCTCATCTACCAGCATGACAATGCTCGTGTACACACCGGCAGAGATACTCTAAAGTGGTTTCGTTCCGAAAAAATTGGATGTCTCGAATGGCCGGCCTGCTCCCTAGACCCAAATTCCGGGGAAAACTTGTGGGCCATGATTGTCCGCGGGAATTGCGCCGATCAGACACAATTCCAGAATGTGGAACAGTTGAAAAAAAACAGAGAATCCCTGATTCGAGCTCATTGTGTTGATGATCAGCGATTTCAGGTTTCGGGAAAGCCAATCGGTCCGCTCTCTCGGGGTAGGAAGCCCAGGAAGCTCAGTTATCAGGAAATCTGCTTCAATACTCCCTAAGTTCTCCCAAACTAGCCGAAACCCTGAAAAATCAGGGTGTCTTTTCAAATGAAACGCACTGTATGTTTTCTGCATAATGACTCGATTCAACCAATACCAACGCTGCTATTGTCGTGATGGACCGGCCACAAGCAGATGTTCGAGGGAAACAAATTTAAATAACGTTCCCGAAAGACCATAAGAGGTCAAGCACACCTTGTGCACCTCTTGTGAGCTCAAAGTTATAATTTGCTGTTGGAGCATCTCATCCTCCTACTCCCGGACGAAGAAAGTTCGCGATAGAGAGCCTGTGCATGGTGATTTCTGATAGGGAGGAGCCTTCCCAGGGCAAGTCGGATCCCGAGGAACTCCCCGAGGCCTGAGTGATGAACATTTCCGTTATAGGCTGAATCGCTATTGTGCACGTTTCCTTTCCTCATTATGGCGTTCGAGGCGGATCGGGAGTCCGTTCAGCTCAGAATTATATTTTCCGAGGCAGCTCGATCCAGAGAACTGAAAACTGACTGAGCGGCTGACGACGACGGCAAATGTTGCTGCACAATACCGCTGATAACGAGTTGCTCCCGCAAACCCCCCTCCCATCAACGTTGTCAGCCATATGAGAGTGCACATACGTCAGTCCTTGCAAGGAAGATGGACTTCCTGCGGAGCGGAATGCAGAGAACTCCCGGAAAGAAGGTTGAGAACGTAGGATGCCTGTGCGGAAGAGCTCCGGTCTAGGACGTTCCGACCATCCATTCCACTGATTTTCCGGAGTCGACGCGGCACTCGTTGCTGATGCCAGTATGCGTACCGCATCGGGGCAAACAGGCCTTCGTCTACCTCGTAACGTCAATTAACGGTCGTGAACACGATCCAGGTGAGTCCAACCGAGCCCTCTCTCGGGACCGAAACCCACCCGACCATTCATCAATCAAACGTTTGTCGATCGACTCGGGCAATTCACGGAATCGAATGAACCTTCCCCGTCACAAGCGAGATTCCGGCAAGGAGAACCCGGTTCCTAATGGAGGATTCCTGACGGGTGCGGTCGATCATGGTATCGCACCATGAAGAGTAGGTAAAATACAGCTCGTTTGTCCCGAGCTCGGATTCTGTTCCCTCGCATGCGATGTGCGTATCCTCCCGACGACTGAGCCGAAGAGCACTGCCGCACTGAGGACCTCCATCCATTATTTTGTGCTACACATCGCATACTGATGAACTTACGTAGATCACCTCTATGACAAGGTTCACCACTAGCTCGTTCCGAGAAACGTCGAGGGAGACTTTCTCGAATCACCGTTTAGGCAATATCAAGACATAATGGCGGCATCCGCCGTCAAAAGTTCTTCCCTCGGCATCCTTCATCCCCTAACTCCAGTTGCAACCTTGATTGCTCCGTGATGTGTGGACCGCAAACTCAGTGAATGAAACTCATTGCAGATACTGAGGTATTTAAGTTGAAAACTGAAGCGATAGAGCCACAGAGGCGGAGATAGAAACTTCCGACGACACAGATCTGTTCCCCTGACCCGACCGTAAGGTCGTGCCATACCCTCGTGAGATCACTTCATTCGTCTTCGAGACCTCGGGCGTTCGGGGGGAGCAAGCGATCCTCTCGTCGAGCTACCTGATAGAGAGCCTCAAGTGGCAGGCGGCGAATCGCGCTCAATGGCCTTCTTCAGGGAATGGGCAGCTTCAGACCAGCGGTGGCCAACCGGGGCGCCACCAGAAAATTTCAGGGGGCCATGCGAGCGTGACTCCCAAACTGACCACCGCGAAAATACTTGTGCTTGGGTTCAGGTGTGGCCGGCGGCAACACGCAATCCTTATCGAGGAAACACGGTCAGGCGCGTTCCACTCCGGGTAGAGAGCGTTGAAGACAATACTCGGACCGCTCCATCCTGGGCATCAAGCAATTCCTGATGAGACACAGAGCTTCGATGGGCATTTCTCCAAAGTGTTAACGCTTCGCTAGGAATTCGAACGCGGAGCGGAAATGAAACCGTTGAGCCGCCAGAGCTGAGCCGTGGATTGCTGCGCGTTCGAATTTCATTCCGTGGTCTGCTCATCAATCATCATTCAAGAAAGACTGGAATTGCTCCCTCCCAACCGATGTTTACAGCCACGGACGAACTGGTAGACGAGAGCTAGAAGAAGGGTGTCTGATACATTCCCAATGCTATTCGAGGACTTGTTATCACATCGATGGAGCCTCGGTTCCGCGACATATCGTAGAATCAGCAGCAGTAACAATTACAGTCGAGTCAAGATTTGAGCATCTGCCTGAAGTTTCTGTAGTTTCTGCTCAACGATGTGCAATACTTTCGCTTGACCCAAAAAGTTGCACACTATCGATTCAATGCATTTGTCAATGCTTTGTAACTCCTTTCCTTTTTCTTTGAATTATTTTCCGGGAATGTAAACAATCTACAGGGAGCCACGGAGTTCGAAACTTGTTGCAAAGGGGGCTACGGAGGTAAAACGGTTGGACACCGCTGCTTCGCACGACCAGTGACGCGCGCCCCCTGGTGGCTTCAGAGGAGCCAATTTTCTTGTGATCGAATTCAACTGTGTCTAAGAGTCGGCCTAAATTCATTCATGAAAGTAATGATTCAAAGTCAACTGAAATAGAGGCTCCCGTTTAGCCACGGCTCCATCGAGCTTTCTGAGCTCGTAAGGGGACTGTAAGAGGTGGAACAAGCGCGGGAAAAAGGGTGGATCCGGAAGGCGGCCGGAATCCCACACCGGCCTCGGGTGGGGAGAAGAAGTGGAGTGACGGCGCGTGCGTTTGCGGATTCATCCTATGATATGCGCCGAGTATCGCCGCATTCTCCCCGCAACTAGCTTATCTAGAAATGGCGTCTAGAGGCTTTTAGTCAACCCAAGTCTTGCCTCTCTCGTTCTCTGCTCCAAATCCTCCTTTGCCCCGACTATGCTCGATTGTTAGAGGCATCCGTTTCTTGCTGCCTCCAATGTTCGGGCAGTGAATAGCGGTGAGTCGATCCTGTGGTTGTCGTCACCGTGGAAAGATTCACCCTTGAAACGCACGGATTTATTCGGTACGACCTCCTGAAGATGTCGCGTCGGTATTGGAGACATTCTCAGCAGAGCATTCGCTCACAGTTTCATCGTTCCTCTGTAAACATTACTCGAAATCTTCTCGGTCAAGCTTCGCTACCTCTCTTCACGTGAGCTTGCTCATCGATGCGAACCTATCAAGCCAGCACATTGGCAGCAATCGACCCCACTTTCTCCGGCAATCACAAACTAGGTATGGGTGGAGAGGAGTTTGAGATCAGAATTTCCTTTGTAGTTTTGACCAGGTCCTCATCTTGGAGCCCCAAGTGAGTATGTTCAGTTAAGTTCTTCATCACCGTGCTCGCTTCGTTCAACTCACGATCACGACTCGGAGAGAAAATCACGACGTAATCGCCCAGATCTTGTTTTCACGCAGCTCTGCGGATTGAGACACCGGAGAAACACACACTCTCGATCTACGATTTATTCCACGTGTGGACTCCCTCTGTCGTGCAGGAATGCGAAACAAAATCGTCGCGCCGAGCTTGAGTCCTTGAACTCTTGCACTAAGGCGAACGCCGGTGTATGCTCGCGACTAGCGCTCATCCTGGAAAATGAGTCTCATTGACTTCCCTGAGTTCAATGATATGAGTAGAGCCTGGAAGTTTGGGTGATTCTCCGGAACTTTTCCCCGATTGCAAGGGATAAGTCCCATGCGATTGATGGAATGATCCCGGAAAATCACCTGAACTTCCAGAATGTAGATATGGGGAATCCTCTGAGATATTTGAGACAGATGATGTTGAGCCTTGGCCTGAGTTGAAGAGAGGAGCTTTGTCCAGCTCCAAGGCTATAGTCTTGAGGAATTCCGTAGTCAGCGAGACTCGACTGTGTCCCACCTCGATAGGTGTGGAGCTCACGGGTAAGCCTTTCATACTCGAGGAGAAGTTGCGCCCCCTGCCCACGGAAAATTCCCAGAGCCGCAACTAACAATGCATATGGAAGATCAAAATAAATCCAATCCAAAGCAATAAGTTGGGCCCATTGAGAAGAGAATGAGAAGAGAGACACCTGGATCTGAAAAACAGGAATAGTTGACTCGATGTGGGAAATCGGGTTTCTCCAAAGAAGGCCTCCAAATGCGATTGATAACCTCATACAATCAATGACCGTCTTTATGCATTTTCGGCGAGTGCCCCAAGCTCGGCTACTCACCTGATATATGGAAGTCTCGGGATTTTGTGCTTTTGGGCTGGATCGAACCTGAGACAATGGCTGCTCGACATTGTTGAGAAGGAACGCAACCAGCAAGAAGCTTTCAACTTGGTTCCTCGGCGCGGGTACAATTCGGCAGCTCATGCGATCACTAGCTCTCGCCAAAATGTAATCTTCATTAGAACTTCTAGATGACAAGGGGATCCTTTTCACGCATAGTGACCGACTCCGCTCTCGCCCCATGCGACATACTGTTGCAAAATCATGCGAGCTCCCCTGTTTTTCTGCGTGACCTCTGAACGGAACTTCCGATTAAGGTGAAATTCGCACTGTTATCGGGTTCCACTCTGGGGATCATGACAACATAGAAGGAGTTTCCTGTATTGTTAGTTTCTGAAGAAAACACGACGGTAGTCGCGAGTGTCACAACTTTGATTCGTTGCGAAATTATGCGCGCACTCTCAATTTGGCTGTGACTTCCGTAAAATAAGTCCGATCGAGCTGAAACTTGAGGTCTGATCCCGCTTTCAGCGCAGGAGATGGAAATCGGCGATTCCGCGTTCGCCCAGTATTCTCGTCACTAAAGATAGAAATCGGGAACTCTTACGAGGGCATTATGATTCGGAGTACAGGATACAAGCACGGTGTGTATCGGCTGGAGCGTAAAGGTTCCACAAGCTACAGCGAAAACGAGGGTGCGCGCGTTATTTTGGAACGAATCGAAGTTGTGCTATTCGCGTTTCCCGGTGTGTTCTCCTCAAAAGCGGAGGAGATAGGTCTTCATGTCGAGGGTCGTTTGAAACCATAAAAACCATAGCCCTTAGGTCGAATGCAGGATCCTCAGAGTGAAACCGAATCACGGCGCAAACTACAGCACAATCGGACGCTCCGTTCAGGAACATTACGGAGAAAACAGGGGTGCGCGCATGACTTCGGAATAAAGTGTATCCGCCAACGCCAGGCGAAGCGTTTCCCAAGGCCCGCGGCGCGAATAGGATGGCTGCCGATGCTCTCCGGTGCCGTGAGTCAAGAAAATAGCTTCTGCTCCCTTGATCTGTTATGCATCGTTCCAGTCATCTCGAACTGGAAGCTTGAAGAGAGAACGAATTCTGGATGTTCCGTACAGGCCGCCCTGCTTGGTATTCGGTCACGCTCACTCCGGGAGCATCCGGAATTACCGGTACAGATATGACCTGATAAGACCAACGGACCTCGTTATGAGTACATCGTAGTTATCCGACGATGGATCGTAGAGGAGGGTTATAGCTGGAACTTTCTGCCATAGAGGACTGAAACTCATGCGAGTGATCAATCAGGATGGATCAACTGATCCACTTCCTCCGTAACATTGAATGGTGCTTGTGGAGGAAAGTTTTGGAGCCCTCCAGGAACTTGTGGAAGGATGCTTTCGAACCCGAGACCGGAGTCGGAGATTGAAATTCTGAACGAGCGTGGTCGTCTCCATGCATGCCCAGAGCTCTCCGTCCAAGGGAAGAGCAGACTCTCAGCAGAGATGGCTGTCAGCTCTGCAGTTTTCAAAGTCAGATTCAGGCTGTCATTGATAAACTTCCATGCGGGACGGGTGGATAGATTCAAACGTTGACGAGGAGAAGAACGAGAAGTATAGAATGAGCATGAATCCCCACGATCGTAAGATCCCAATGATTCCAGCGGGAGCTCCCAAAGCCAATCCATGCTTCGGAATGAATCTCTGACCTTGCAATCTGGCTCAGGAGAGGAATGGTCAACCCTGCTATGAACGGATGTCTGAGGTGGATTCCCGTTCAAAAACTCCCCGGATATCCAACGATCCATGTCCCCTCCCCTAAAAGACGCTTAGGTTTCAATGAATCCGTGATATTCAAAATACCGAGGAGCATCTGAACGGCGACTCTGCTTCGACAGTTCGGTAGCGGTGGATCAGTTCGGCAAAGGAGGTGACGGCGTCCGCCGCGGGCCCGATAGATGCGGGCTGAAAGAACCGCAGTGATCAGTAATCACTACCTTAGGAGCAAAAGCTCCATTGAGACACTGAGCACCTGCCCGCCATTTCAGCGGGCAACGGCCGCCATGTCTGAACAGCGTGTGTCGGGTACAGCTCTCTCGTGTTGTGAAAACATAGTTGTGGGGCCGAGTGGAAATGGTCCGCAAGCGTTCTTCGAAGAAGAATGCAGGTGAGTTATTACCATTCGAGCTCATATTGCACATTTGTCATGGTACGTGATGGTAGACCATGACTGTATGAGTTTCGAAGAGAACTCAGGTCGTCTGCGATGTTTCCGTCCTATTGTACGCAAAGGGGCCGTTGGCCTATTGCTGCGTTCGTCCTCGATTTCCCCCATAAATTGACTCTACAGAGCTTCAGCTCAATTCTAAGCATCTTCAATATGGTATCTACTCCCGTGGAAACTACGAGAACCTTTGTCTCCTGTTTCGGCCCGGGCCTAACGGGGCCATATCAATGGCGGGCTGATATCACTGGCGCGGCTGGGATCTTCTCGTGACTCGCAGCGAGTTTCCTCAACGTTGCGTTCAAACTATCAACAACCGGTAGTCGTGGATATGAGTCTCCATGTTTCATATTCGTGAGATCTGTACAGCCACGCGATGGAACTGTCGGGAATTGTGGGAACGCCACGGGACGCGGTGAGGCAGTCGTTGAACGATACGAGATACGATCGATTCTTGCGAAACTCGCGTCAGTTCGCCCGAGCATTTTCCCATCTTGAACCTCAGGATCGATGTCTGGGAGCATCACGGTCTTCTGAGCAATATTCACGCAAAGCTCATTTTCCCGCCTCGGAGTTGACGAGTTCGCTTGCTTTCCTGAGCATGAACTCGATTCGAACGGGTCTAGAGCTGGTTCATGAAATAATTCATTCATATCATCTTTTTTCGCAGAGAACCAGCAACGTCGGCGGAAAGAATGGGAGGTTGCGTCTTCCGGTAAAGGTGAGCAGGCTCCCGTTCCCATCACGGCGATGATTTTCTAGCCGTTCCTCTCGCGACTCTGATCGGGTGTGATGTCGGCCAAGATCACAGTGGTTGTGATGCAATCATGTTTTTGGGTATTTTTTACAGCGTAGGCTTTTTCGGACGCTTCATCTTTGATATGGAGTGGCCTATGCCTTGAATCAACGAGCAGGTTGCCCAGAGCTGGGCTCGCAAGGTTAGCAAGCCTTAGGCGGGAATGCGGAATCCTCCGTGGGTCATTTGGGTTATTTGCGAGAGTCGTTCTGAATATCCCCAATGATATGAGAAATTATATTTCAGGGGAGTTCCCCGTGTGCGAGCTCGGTGTTGGATGAGAATGACAGGAAAATCGAGAAGAAGGAAACATGTAAATATTAGATTGGTGTCAGAACACGGCAGGGCTTGTTCTCACCCCGTCACAGTTCGAGATTGCAAAACAAAGTTCCGCTCACGATGCCGCGGTCATCCACGTCTTCCAAGATTCTGGTGCTGATCAGAAACTCTTCGAGCCACGATGAGGTGCTACGAGTGTTTGTTCAATGAGCCTTCTGTCGCCGCAGGCCGAGGTTTCCTACTACAGCAGCGCGTTGCTCATGAGTATACATCATCCGAACGAGTGAGGTTAGAGGGGTCAGATACTCATCTGCCCATCCATAACATTAAACCTCCCAAGAGGATATTCCAGGATTCGTGAAAATCCATTCGCTGACAAGACAATGATTCAACTCGAGTTGATCAAGATGAGGGATTCCCAACGCACATAGTCGTCGATAAGACAACCAATAACACCAACAACGATGGCAACAGTATTCGCTTTGCAATGACAAGCGTTTTGGGATTGTGTCGCACAAAATGCGAGATCGTGCCGGCGTGGCAGCGTCGGTATCGTTTGCGAATGATCACTATCATCATTTGAGCCTGACGAACTATCTGTCTGGACCCTTAGGTAGCCCCTATCTTTATGTGTTTTTAGATGAAGATGCGACTCTGGGAAACATGGCCTTAAACATATCTTTTGATTTTGCTCAGCTTTCTCCTACTTTCGGGTTCACGAGAATATTGCAATGGGGGCGATTTCCCGCGAAAATTCCCCAATCGCTTCAGTGACCCGCGTCTAGGACCGAATCGGGTAAGGACTCATTTCATGCTCAGTTGCAGTCCGATGTTCTTGCAGGCATATCTCCTGAGCAATCAAAGCCACGAGAAATGTCTATGCTCATTCCCGTTATCAATTCGCTATGTAATCACTTTATTTCGGGCATCCTTCAGAGTTTCTGGTATCAATCTATCATCGTAACCGTAACGCGTGACTTCCGTAGAAACCTCGGTGTGCGTACTCCCTCAGGAGCCATCTCACGAAACCTCTGATGCGTCATGAACACGAATGCAGAGACGACTCCCATTAGAGCTCACCAATAGAATTTTCCGTCCTGTTGAATTTCACGCTGATTTCCCGACATCAGTGTGCCTAGGGGAGCAATAATTTAACACTGTTCGCGAGTGTCTGATGTGCATTCCTCTGCACCATTCCGGGCGTCGTCGCCTAATGATGACTGAAATTTGTTCCCCGCCCATGGCAGAAAGATGTAGCTTCCACTCATGATCCGCATCAGCAGCGACTCACTTGAATCTCGGAGAAACTTCGGAACGTTCGAGATGCGTCTGTTCCGGAACCGATGATGTCCCCTGGAGATCATGGTTCCGATCCCCAGCGTTAGAACTCATCGAGACGTGTCACTGCAAGAAAAATGTGGTGCTGCAAGAATGAATATTTTCCTCGACTTATTAAAAAACTCTTGAACAAAACTTCGTTACTTCTTAACGGTTACTCAGAGACTCCATCAATCCGAATGATTTATTATGCAAGTTGGACCGAATGCCTAGCTGGATTAGTCATCCGAGGAGTTGTCGAAGGAAGACCGGATTTCGTTATTAGATTCTCGCTCCAGTGTGAGCTTCATCTGATCCAGAGCTCTCGGACTCCGCTCAACGAGTCGAAGCATGTTGCTGAATTCCGTCAGCTCCAACTGTTTTTTTTGTCCTTCGACGGGTATCTCGGAAGAAATCCGCACCTGGCGAATCATGTAGCGGGGGCGTTGGCAGCTTTATTTTACGGGCGAGGGAAAGGTATGTTATGATGATGATCAGGCACCCAATGCTGAGCTCCACTTCTGATCACCACGTGGAGAGCTCTCCATGACGTAACCAACTTAGTTTCCAAATCTGTGGAACACATCGATCCGCTGAAGATCTCCCGAATCGGGCAGGTAGTTTCCGTTCACGAAGAACTCTGAGTTTCTCAGTAAATCTATCAGACATTTGAACAACTCAGGAAAGCCCAATTCTGTTGGAACTTGGACGACCATTTCTCATGAGCGATCTTTCGGGCGCTCGACCATAAACAGTATTTTTTTCCCTCACCAGCAATGTCTCATGCGAGGACTATGCCGAGCTTCTCCTTATTAATGGCCTCAACCTTCGTTTGATCAAACGGTGATCGTGAACACTTCGATGCAAGAGATATCTCGATCGTGTCCAATCACTGAGATATAACATGGGACGTACTTCACTTCATAACGATGGATGCAAACATGGATTCGAACAGTGAGGGCATAGTTTTTCAGTACACCGCTTGTTCAGACGATTACCTTCGTAACTACCGGGTGGTTATCGGATAAATGGGATCTGCCCCGATTGCTCGCCCTGTAGGTCGTCGATTTGGTGGAGAACTACAGGCGTCGGATAATGCGGTGAATGAGACCAACTGATTGGACTCCGGGGTTGAGCGGTGCCGGAGTGATAATCGAGTACTAGCTTTCTGACAGGTACGGAATAAATCTGTATTCCTCTCTTCATTTTCCTGCCATATCGATCCCATTGTGTGTGACTCGACAAGGCATCCTCGTCGTCGCTCCACTTCATACAGGCAAAACAGAGAGCTACCATTGATTGGGTTGATAATTAACGGTAAACTGCAAAAAACATTCTGTAAATGTACCATGGTTATGACTCTTTCTTGAGTCAGTACCCTTCGATCGACCCTCCGCGGATACTTGTAGGCATGAACCATTCAATCAAGTTTATCCACACTAATGTGTCGATTGTTTGAAATAGATAATACTGAAAAGATCACAGCTCGAGTTCCAGGCTGGAGAGACTCGGTCGGTTAACGCACTCAGTTGCGTGGTAGAGATCACAGTGCGCGCCGCAGAATTTACATTTACAGTTAGTATACATTTCAGGATAAGTTTCGTTCAGACACAGGCGGTGATGGAACCCGTGGACACTGAGTCGTGTGATGGTGTTCCTGTTTTTGCAGTTTCCTCTTTTCCATTTGTCTGAGGTCATCGCGGGTGAGGTTGTGAAGCCGGGGTGGACCTCCTCTCGCTTTCTCTGCGATTCCGCTTCGATGTGTCGGGCCGCCTCTGTGAGTGTGACTTGGAACGAGGCTTGTAGGTCTGAAGTAAATAGAGGTGAGCCGCTCATCAAGTACACGAGTCTGTTTCGCGTGCACCTGTGTACACCTAGGACTCTCTTTAGATATGCGGCTTTCAGGGAGTTTAGTTTGTTCAAGTTTTGAGTGCTGAGGTGGTTCCATGTGAGTTGTATTCCGTAGCTCGCGATCGGTGCTAATTTCATGTGGAGAAGCTCGATGGCATTGTCGATGGATAGTTTCTGGGGCGATGGTATGGATGCGAATGCCACCAGGGCCTTGCGGACTCTGTCATCGATGAAGCAGAAGCAGAAGCCTGTCGACGTCAGCGTGATCCCAAGATAGGTGAAACAGGCCGATATTGTTGAATGTCACTCTCGAAAACCGTATCGCTGATCAGGGATCAAGGTTTGCATTTCGAGGAAAGGGACGAGTCGGCATGAACTGAGTTGGTGTAAGTATTCATGAGAGTTTCTGGCCGAATATATATCCGCTCACAACCTCCTCGCCTTTGCATAGCTGACAGTTTGACGAATGCGAAAAACATGAATGAAGCGGTTCCGGGAAACTTCCGCTTACTCGAATGCGAGGATGTCTCCGTTCTTCTGTTGCTGTGCTGGTTTTCACCGTTCACGCTCCTCGGGACGAAAGATCCCCACTTTCGGGGGATCTTTCGTCCAGTCGTTGCGGCGGGGAAAATCGTGTCGATTCAGTCCGATTCTGTGGTCGTGAATGATGAGCAGATCGTTCCGATTGTTCTTCATACTCGTACCCACATATATCTCTTCTTGGACCGTACTCCAATGATGGAAGAAGAAATGCGGCTCCGTTGGGAGCGACCGTGTGATGTTCAGGCGAGTAAAGCGTGAAGGGAAGGAAATCTCTTTGAAGAGCACGGATATCTGTGAAAATTGGGTCAAAATTTGACTCTCGATGGACGCTGTTCTGCTTCCCTCACGAGGATGAGAATTGGGCCCAATCCTCACTCATCCTAGAGAGCCAGTTCCGGATTCGAGACTTTCGTATGTTCAGATCAGAAACTGTGAACGCACAGCGTCGAGGAGCCACGTGTCAGCGAAACTGCATCTTGCTCGCTGCACTCAAAAACAACTTTTCCTCATGGAACCGCGCCGAACCAAAACGATTTTCTTGGGTAGGTTTTAGGTGGGTTTTCAGTTCCCTGCGAGAACTCGAGACGCAGATGAAAATAATGTAATTTCCTGTAGCATCTAACTGCATGAGAGGTTTCGCTGCCGTTACGGAACAGGGACCAGTTGGAGCTGGTTCCGGAGCCCTTGAAGATCGGGAAGATGGTCCGATAGAGGTGAGAGGGTCACCGACGGACCAACTCCGGCTGGAAGCGAAGTCAGTCTGATACCGCACGCCGGTATCAGTGGAGAGATCGCTGATATGAGACATGCCCCATTTATATGACAGAGATTCGCTCGAATATTTTCTCGTGGCGACATGCACGCAGTCCTGCGGGAGGACTCAGAGCTGACTCGAGTCCGCTGACCCGGTTACGATTTGGCAGCGACGCAGTTTCGTCTCCTCTACCCAAGTCCCCGTGAGGGAGCCCCGGCTGATCGAGAATCTCAACATGGGGGTTTTCGAAAAAAGTCGACCTCACTTTAAAACCTATATTCGCGGTGAGTTCCGCTGGAATGCTCAATCATTTACGTCAAATGACGCGTATATTCGGAGGGGGGATAGGGAGAGGGCTGGAATCTCTGCGGACTTATAACGGCCGACTCCGACCTGTTGCGTGGCGTTTGACTCCAATTCGCTGAATCCCTCACTGAAAAGCATCGAACATTCATAAGAGTTGTTTGACTCCGTCGCACTCCGCGGATTCGGAGCTGCAAAGAGTTGCGTCGGGAGCAGCGACGTGAATTTCGCTCATGAGCATGCGTTCCATTTCTATGGAAGATGGCGTTCACCATACTATTGCTCCGAAGCCACCCGGATTTCCCAAATGAATGAGTCTGCTGACCCTGAGAGCATAGAAGCAATCGCGGCCAGGCCGGCACATGAAGCAAGGCGACTCTAACGATACTGAGCGAGGTTTTATGGTCATCCCTGCGCAGTATTCACGGGTTGAAGCACTGGTCTAAGGTACTGGAATCTGTCGAAGGAGTCGTGGCGCCTAATCTCTCTCCGCTGTGCTGGATCAGTTCAGTTGCTTTCATCTGTCAAGCAGCATTGATGAATTGCATGATCGATGTGACTCGATACCGGTTACGAGAGTGCTCCGTGGGTTGCAAAAGCACGCGCTGTTGAGGCGGGAGTGGTTCGTTGAGGTTGAATGGGGGAGTACGGTTTACGATCCGTACTCCGAAGTACTACGCTCTGGCGTAGGGAGGGATCAGGCCGTAACTCTTACTATAGGGGTCCACATCCACTCGCTTTCGTTGCATCGCTGCGCGCGGGACTCCTGGAGACCGAGACGTTTCATTGGGTGGATCCCACCTTCGAGGGGGAACTGGATCCAAGCCATGAATCCGAGAAGCTTACATCGATTCTTCCATCGCTCATTGGGGATGGGAGGTGCCTGAGAGTCTCACGTCAAGGACGTCTTGTTCCGAGAATCCCATGTCTTGAGAACTTCCTTAGCTTTCATATTTGCCTTGAACATTTTGCGCCGATACTCCTGGAAGCACTGGAGCATCGCGAACGCCTTCGGTATCTTCGAGCTTTTCCCCGCGTTGGATTTACCCTGTGGATCAAGCTAAACGATGTTCCAGGATAATCTGAGAACACAATATTTTCACTCGAATCAACGCAAGACTGATCCATTCCGACGGCAACTCGACCGATCCTCTAGTTCGATCCTGTAAGATTACGCTGAACGATGTGGCAGCGACAAACAAAAGAACGGCCAGACGCTCCACGAGTGTGAGAGCATGGAAATCGCGGCTCGTTTTTTGCGCTGTGGTTCCATTCATTCGCTCATGCTCCCGGGTCTGCTCGGGAATATGATCTATTTCGAAAGCAAGACTGAAGGGTCAGGTAAAATGTTCCGAATTTCCAAAAGAGAACTCAGCCAGTCTGTCTCGTTCGAATGGTTGAAAACCGGGAAACTTGAGATTACCCGATTCAGAAAGCGGACCCAGCCACAGCATCGAGCCACAGTTCCATGGAAACCTCACCGCGCAGACTCCCCGCAGGCTCCCCGTGAAAAACATCACATCGGGCGCATCGGAGAGACACAGCCGAAAGAAAAACTCGAAGGGGTTTTCTATTTTTCGTCTTGCCCACTCAGAATGGTGAGTCTCGGTCTGTATTCCGTCAGGATGTGGCTCCAAACGAGACCCAGGAGGCTTCTTCATGATTCAGTGTCATTTTCTGTGACCCGGATGGAATCCGACAAAAGATTCTCATGCATCGAAAACTTCAGTCTACCTAGAGCATCGCCGCCTCCGAAAATATTCTCCCCTCCCTGTTTCAGAAATGTCACACAGAGGAGCCACAATGAACCTACCTCCAGTCGTTCTCAGAAGCATAAGTGCATCACTACCGGAGGGAAGAAGATCCTGGGAAAAGATATCTCCGTATAATCGACTCGTTTGAACAGAGCTGTGGAACCTGCGACCTCAACCAGGAAGAGGGAGAAATTCCCATCGAATCGTCACGCGATGCCTCCCGCGAGCTGAGATCCTTAGCACGCCCATCAAGATCGGTATCCTGCTTCTCGGTCGGCTGAGAGGATCCCTTGCTTAGTGAAGGTGCGACAAAATCTCTGTGTAAGTTTTTCGCAACCCATCTTCGTGGGAAGAGATCTGAACGAGTGGTTCCGTAGGCCTACTTTTTTCTGGCTGGGAACCCAAGTACTGGTGAACTGATCAACGAAACTATAATCGGAATACCCATCAAGCTGGCAATTGAAGCGATCATTCCTGTCACGTGTGGTCGAAATGAATTGTGAACCCCTCGAGGACGAGGAAAACTGTCTGAATGAGCGGAAAAGAAGGAGATCGGATAGTTGGAAGCCGTCGATCTTCCTTTTCTTTGTTGATATCCTTCAACCCATCTGACGATTGCTCCGAGCAGACAAGGAAACCCGAGGTCCTTCACGGCAATTAGGAGAAGAATCAAGGAGAACATTTCAACGAGGAGGTGACGCCTCGGCTCCAGCCCTTGTGTGCGACCAGATGGATGGAAATTCACCAGGCCTCCCCTACCCCAAGAAGATGTTCGCGCCGATCTTTAGCGCCCTCTCAGACTTCAGCACAGCCAGAAGAGACGCAAGTCACCGCGCACTTGACCCCCTCACCTCGATTTGCTCATTTGGATTCGTGGCAGCTTTTTCACTTGTACTCCCTCTGTCAATAGCTCTTCAGTCCTCCGAGCTCGATCTATTTCCAGAACTCGATGCCGTAGACAGTATGACATCTGTTCTGCAGCAGCTAAGAGGAAACGCAGAAAGTGTTCGCCGGAATTTTCAGTGAAGTCGAATCGATTTGTTCTCAGCTGGACATCGACATCAAACTCCCTAGATTTTACAACGTTCAGAGGAACAGAGATAACCACCCCTCGCAAACAGTAGACGAGTTCTTCAGAGTCTCACTTCCCATTTCATGCTTGAATGAACTCATCAACGAGATGACTGGCCTCTCCCAGGGCTGCAGAAAATAAGCTTCGAAGATCCAAAACAATGTACCGAGATTCATCGAGGATTGCGAGTCTAGTGGTCTCAATTCAGCGACGGAATTCCATCAGAACGGCCTGGCTTGTACCCTTAGAGCCATTGAGGGAAAATACGAACGTTGGAAACTGAAATGGATGAAGAGTCCGGGAGAGAAGTGACCGCGGAGCGCACCGGAGACCATGGAATCTCGCGACGATGATGATCATCATCGCATCCTCGCCCATCCCCCCCCCCCCCCCAAAAAAAAGCCGGTCACACCCCTGGCTGAAGATGCCGAAAACACACGTGGCGAACCGCTATGAAAGAAGGGAGACTCAACGGTCTCACGGCGATGAATGTTCACCAAGAAATTTCTATTGCTGTCGAGAAGGTCACTGAACTTTTAGCTGATAACTCAGTAAAGCTCAATCTTATCCGACAAATTCCGAAAAATTACAGAGTTTCCCATACGCGTAACTGACTTGAGGATAAATCAATCGGCTCCATCTCAATTGTGGGGAGATGACGCCGAATCGCAGTCTTACCTCTTTTCCTAACATGCCAATAGTTTCGCTCGCAATTCTCTCCCGTTGTGAGCCACTTTGCGGCGCCCCTACAGCTGAACTATGGCCAATTGATGACACAGTCCCCTCTCCCGGCCAGTGGCACCATCTCAGAGTATGAAACGGCACACGATTCGGGGGGGGGGGGGGGGGGAGAAATTACATTCAGATTGCAAACACGAACTCTTCCCATTCGGGAACGATGAGCTGCTTCACAAAGAGGAGAAACCGTCCAACAGATTATCTTCATCGATCCAGGAAGCGAAAGTGGTGACCACCTCAATCGAGTGTCGGGTTAGCTCAACAATCTACTCCACAAAAAAGAAGAACAGCTCAACGGATTCTCTTGATCGATCCTGGAGGCGAAAAGGGTGAAAACTCAATTGGATTCCGAGTTAATGAAATCGTCTGCCATGAAAGTCGAATTCTTCGCCGCTAGAAAACGTGTTGAGGATGGAATGGATGACACGCATGGGAATGTCAGTCGTTGATTACAGAGTGTCCTCCTCAGTCCTCCGACGATCCGGAGCGCGGCACTCCCGTGAACGGAGTCTCTTCCTCCAGAAACGCTGTCGAGCTGATACTGTGGATGATTCTTGCTCGGGTGCGTCGCAAACGGTCTCTCGGCGAATCGGGAGGTTTCGCACCGGGACAAAAACGAGGCCTGACGTCTTCCGTGAACTCCAAGCTAAAAAAAACTGCAGCAACGGATCGGCGAACATGCTTGCTATCTAGATCAGAGCGCTGGTTCCTTCGGGTGGCATTATGGTCGCCTCATCGAAACGACGGGACTCAAATTAACAGGGGAAAGTTCTGAGGACTGATCATACACGGCCAGAGCACAGGGATGTGGGCTTTTCAAAAAGCACCGGAGCTGAACATTGGCGACTTCACGGCTAGTCACTCTTGGATCTCTGAATTCAAGAATGCCTACATAATCTCGCCTTGGGAAATCGTCAATGGAACGAGAGCTTTTGTGGACCCAGTGTCGCGCGGCGCGACTTCCAGGACATGGCCCGGCCCGAAACCTTTCACAGCGATTTCTAGAGCTTGCTTAGACTCTCGGGACATGTTTCATCGGTCGTTTTTCATGTATCTTGTAGGCCTACTGATCTCAATCTATCTGTTTGGAGTCGGAGTTGTGCGATACACAACCTTCCCTTGTGAGCCGAACGCTAATCGTCGACATCACTGTACCATTTTCAGACCTCGGTTCCAATGCGGAGGCTCGTCTTCTCTTGAACCGAGACGAGTTCTCCGTTTCGATGATGTATCTCTAGAAGAGAGCGTTGGAATCCGGAGTTCTCCCCGTCAGAAACACCGCTGGTTCATCGTTTTCGACCGCGTTGGCTGCGCCTCGAAGAATTGCAATCGTTCAAGGTCGACGCCAGAATGGCGACGAAACCCTCCTATTGCAATCGACAAACTTTGTTGTTTCTTGGCCAAATTACAAACTCGACGACCAGCCGGCAGCGTGAATTAGGGTAGAACCAGGCCGCTCCGGTCTGATGATCATCCTCCAACGTCCCTATTAGAGACATTAGGAGATGATGCTCGACCAGATTCGTCAGTGGAATTCGTCGATTCGAAGAATACTCTAGAAATGAGAAAACGTTTCGGATACCTTGGGGGCCAGCCTGGATTTGTGTCGTTATTTATGGCTCGAGTGGTTGAAAGTTGTTGGTTTTGACCGCCAACATGCCCGAGTATTCGGGGGTTCTTTTATCAGACTGAGAGCGACTTTATCATACTGAGGGGCTCACGCATCATTCATTAATCATCATTCATAATCTCTTCCACCAACCGGCAGCATCACCGGCAGCACAAGTAAATGTATGGATAGATTGATGATGATTAATGAATATCGCATGAGCGCCTTCATTATAGCCAAAAATGAAGGTCTAACGAACTGTGGAAAACAGAATGAGACGCGAAGATTTTTTCTTTTGTTCATGGCCGTTCCGTCGGCTAATCGACCCGATTCTGACGTGAAAACGTCGTTCCCTGTGGCTTTGGTGCACTCTGCTGGTACTTAGTCATCCATGTAACGAATTGTGAGGCTCCGGTTTGTCCTCGATCTTCGCTCCTGATGTATCAAACGCTTCATATTTTTCGAAAGGGCCACAAAATTTGCAGGAGAAGCCCTCATTCAATTTTGGCTTTCACTCGGACAATATCAGATTGGGTCCAAGACCAAAATGTGCACCCCTCGGAAAACTCGGGAATCAGCATGAATAATCGTTCTCCTCCGTTGCCGGGAGACGCAGTGGAATCAAGTGTGCAGGGAAGTGAGCGCCCACATGAGGTACTCTCGGACCGGCCCTGATTTCTCTACCAGGGTATCAAATCTATCATATTTACACTGGCAATGGGCCGGATTTCAGAATTTGATTGGATAAATTGAATACGATCGGCGCGTCCGACGCTGTGCTTTGGATTTTTACCAAGTCTGATGGTTTGAAGACGTGAATTCATGTGGGACAAAATAGAAACAAATTGATGAGTAGGGAAAGATGAAACCTCGAGGCTCTCTGGATCACGAAGCTCAGCTGCTCGAACATAAGATCACTGATCAAACAACGCGGTTTCTGCTCGTCCAATGGGAAGCTATCCATCTCGTGTTAGAGATCTCAGAGTTTCGGTAAGAAATCCGCGCTCTATGCCCACACTAGGATGGCGCGCCCGGAACCCTCAAGTAGCGCTCAGGAAGCGGAGAGCTGAAAGCTTGGGGGCATCGAAGGACCCCAAGGAGATTTCAATGAATTGCTCCGGAAATCGCCCCCTCGAGATCAAAAGACAGATCATGACCGGTTCGCACCTCACCTCACCAAGGACAAGCAAATACTCCACGTTTTCACGCAGAATAAGCAGTAGTATGTTATACTACCAACATAGAGCTTTTCCCCGTGAATTCCGCCGACCCCCGGGGGTCTACATAGACCACTGTTGGAACCCCAGGGTGTAGACCGATGCCCTTTTTTCACGGTGACTGGAGCGCGTTGATTGAAGTTACGCAGATGATATTTCGTGGAGACGGTGCTTCTATGATGTGCTCGTACCATGTTCCCAGGTAGCGATTCAGGCGATCACGTTTGAGGTTTCCTTGTTGAGGGAACTCAAGTCACGCCCGCCATCAACTAGCAAACATGGTGGGACACTTTTCTGCCCTCGTTACAGCTGCTCTGTCACTATCATGGCTTGTTCAGCAGATGCAGGACCACGCAGAACTGACTCTCATCCTGGACGATAACGGAAAAAAAGTTGAAGCGTATATAACACTTTTCTTGGCCGGGCAAAGTACACCTGTGGAGGATCCCCAGGTAGTGTGGGACTCGCTCCATCTGAAGGACAGAGAATACTCACCAACCCTCCGAGTTGATCGGGGAAGCTGGATGGGAACCGACATGAGTTGGCATTACTTCGAACCGCTTTGTAAGAAGAGCTTCGAAGAACTTTTTAAGATTCCAGATCCTCAATAGGCACGTGCCGAACGAGCCGTGTCCCGACAGCATTTGACCCAGCGGGCATGTGAGCATACCATGCTTGTTTGAGACCAAAGAGGCGTTTCGAGGGATGACGGACGCTGTCTAGTGGCCCGGGTCTAAGTGGAGAGTCTAGAGTCCAAGTTAGTTCTGAGTCAAGGACCATTCCCAGGTACTTCACAGTTCGGGGGGCTTCGATGGGGTGGCCATTCACCCGCGGGTGCAGATCCCGGGAAAGCACCCGCGGTTCAACGGGGAGGCAACAGTTAGGGGTCTCGAGGGCGCATCCAAGCTGATACGTTGTCAAGCGCCTCGTTAGCGTGAGCTCCCGGCATGATCATCTTCTATTCCACATCCTGTGGGCCGCGTTGAGGTCGCCGGCGACCACGGATCTGGATTGACTGACGGCTGCAAGGGGGGAGTCGAGCTCTACATGGAAGTCCTCGCACTTTGGAAGTGAAGGGTTAGAGGAGATAAACCGAAACCAAACGAAGTCCTGGATGAGGAGGGTTAAGGAGGAGCTGGTGGAGAGGCCCTTTTGAAACAGGAGTGAGGGGTTCAAGACGCCAGTGGAGGAGGGGCCGACTGCATCTCAGTCTGGCGCGCTACGAAGGGAGGAGACCCGGGACTCCGAGCCGATGCGAACGTCCGCATAGTCAAGTTCGTGAAATGTCGCAAGTTGTGTTGCAAGCTCGAAAACTGAAGGAGATCGGCTGAGATCAATCTGTACGCGTTCGATCATAGTTGATGCGATGCATTCTGAGGGACGTGGCTTCGGCTCGGTAGACAGGACAGCTCGTCGAAGTGGTGAAGGAACCGTCGGCCTCGCAGCAGCAGCAGTGAGCCTGGGCGCTGAATTTATCAGCTGTGTGGTCCGTGTCTCCGCAGTTGAGGCATCTCTTGGGCTGGGAGGGAGGTGAGCTGCATTCGGCGGTGCTGTGATCGAAGCTCAGGCAGTTGAGGCACTGGCGGACCGTGACCGGCTCATCAAAACGGCAGCTGAACTATCCCATCTGGACAGAGCCCTTCTGGCCTGTTCGCCTGGAGGGAGTTTGACGATACAAGAGCTGTCGCCCGAACAGGCTCTCTCGAGAAGCCCCAGGGAAACTCGGGCTCAGGAGGGCCGTTCCGAGATCCGGGGGAGGAATAGTTTCACCGAGGTCCCTGATGATCCATGCTGTGAACGGTGATCTCCAGCTCAGATTATTTACTGACGGCCACACGAGGCTTGAGGTTGCCTCCCGGGTAGCACCCGACACCCTGAATCGGATGTGGCCGTCCGCAATCCTCTGAGGTCTTGGGACCCTGACCCGCTCGTACTTGCGCGGAGGAACATGCTCCCAGATTGATAGTGACGGTCGCCGTGGACGACTCGGCTTTGCGTTTCCTCTGAGAGGTCCTGTGGTCCTTGGCGCTGAGTCACGATAGAAATCTGTGTGAGGCCCTCCTTGACGCACACCCTCATAGGGCTCGTTAAGGAAGGAAGGCATTCTTGTACTGTGGAAAGGGAGGAGGATTCCGCAGGTTATCAGGAAGCTCAAAGCCAGCACAGGCGACTCTGCCTGGTACGAAGCGGAGTTCTGGAGAAAGTTCATCCTCGGAACAGGACAGGGATGTCACTGACTGGTCATCGCTTGGGTTCCCCGAGGGTCCCGTTGGTGTTGAGGCTCCTAGGTGAGCTGAGACATCCTCGGGCGGGGAGCAGGCAGCCTCGCGCCTGGCCGTGGGAGAGTCCTGATCGTCTCCCCTTCCACGATCCAGTTCGACACCCTGGCAACGTCCCTCGGATAACCCGGTTTAAGACCTCCCAATGGGGAATTTCGAGCGGGAACTCGGAGGAGCCGGGACGACTCAAAATTTGAAGTTGATGCAACAAGTTTGAGCGAATTCGCGACCGGTAGGTTTCCTAGGGGAAGGCACTCAATGCGGGAGCGGCGTGAGTGTTGACTCCGAACTTGTTGAAGTGAACTGCACGTACTTACTTCGTCTATGATCACACATTTGACACCTTGCAGTAGATGCCGAAAAGTTTGGAGCACTGCGTTGGTTGGTTGAGCTGTTTGTCTGAATAGAGTGAGCCGGAAGAAGGCTTGAGCAGTTACCCCGTTCACCTCGGCCGCTGCTTCGCCCGTTGCTGCTGACGCTATGTATGCATTGTTCATTGAATTATGCTGATGAGTATGCTCATGCGATTGTATGTTTTTCATTGAAGCATTCAAAGCGAATGTTTTCTCACGACTCGCTTTAACTGTCAAAGAAATTCGGATCGATTCCTGGTTTCAATCGTGTAGGCGATGTATGACTTCCAATATGAGTTCGCGTTGCTCGGCATTCGTCCGAAGCATCAATGAGTCCTCTTAGCTCATACAATTACTTCGGCGTCTTATCGCGCTCACAGAAGTTTGGATTGTACGTTCATTCAAATCATCGAGCCCATTCGGAGATGGCACGTGGAGAGTGAACAGATCTTGTACAGTGGCGTAGCGAGCCTTCATGATGCCCGGAGCGGATTTGATGCCCCCTTCCCCTCTTCTTTTGGGTCTGAGAAGTTGAATGCGTTTGATGCACACTGAATGTATCTTTGTATGCCCTCAAACATAAAATATGATCATCCGAACTGGAAATCTTCCGAGGAATGGAAACAGTTTGCGCGATCTGACCCGAATGTGAGCAACTAGAATATTATATGAGCAACTGGATAACGTATTCTTGGAGGATTATTTGCTTCGCTCCTGGAGCTGCGAATCTTCTATCGACTCCTCATTGAAGTTAAACTCAGTCGTGATGGACATCTCGATAGACAGGACAGCGAGGTTAGTCAACTTCGTTGGCTCGATCTCTGATCCGAGGCAGAAACAAAATGAACTCAACGTTGCCTCTCGATCAGGAAGGAGGACGAAAATCATATGGTGGTTCGTCAACGATGCAACGATCGGACTTCGCCTCGACTCTGAGGATTCCGGGAAGTTTACCTGGAAGAGCTTAGAATCCCTAATGTGATAGGCATGGAGAGGCATTCTGATGCCCCCAGCGACCTGATGCCCAGAGCCTGCGAACGTTCCAGGGCCAGGAGCCGAAGGCTGAGCAGGTATTCGGGGACTCAATGAGCTGGTCATCCCATGGTTGCATCAAGCTGCTAAAGTCCGAACATCTCTGCTCCTAACCAAATGCTGAATGCGACAGGCCGAGAAGGATGACCGGAGCAAGAAAAGGCCCTGGTGAGCGCTCACCCACGGGAGACGCTCCCGCATAGCCCAGACTCTCTCCGTCAGCGTACTGAAAGACCCCGGCAGAGCGTCGGACAGTAGCGGACCGCCGAGGAGATTCAGGGATGCCGCCGTGATCGAAACACAACCGGGGAGGAGCTCCGTTAACTCTCGGAGAGAGGGGTCGCCTTCCAATCCAGGTGCGAACAGTTCACACTTCGCCGAGCTCAAATCAAGCCCGCTGATACCATGGAAGTTGAGGACGCGCCGGACGTCTCGGACTAGGGTCTCTATTGGTCCACCCAGGATCCCGTCGTCCAGGTACCACGCATTGAAGGGTGCCCTGATGGAGTCGACTAGGTCCCGGATGCCGATGAGTTAAGGAAGAAAAGACATCAGATCCGAACAACAGCAAAGTTGCTTCAACGGGCACTCAACCGAGCACGGAGACCTTGAGCAAAAGATCAACCTGTGAGATGGACGCCACAGACGCTGTTACCCCACCGGGTCCACCTGAGAGCTTGGCGAATGGAGCCAAACGGTGTAATTCCTCGAAGACATCCATCAGATGAGTACTCGAGATAACTCGGACAGAGTATACTATGGCCAAGTTTCTATCCTCTGCTAATCGAAGGTCCGTGAGCTCGGGCTCAGTCCTAAGAACCCTCCTGGAAGTGGTCCTACTGGCCACCTTGGTGAAACCGTCGTCGTCAACGAGAGCCGATTCCACCAAATCCGATGCGGCACGAGCCCGCTTCGTTAGGTGCCTAACGGATGCTGCTGCAGTAGAGATCATCACCTCAGGCAGCAATTGAAGATGACAGCGCCATAAATGGTCCATCGGCCCGGAGTTCAGTGAGGATGGCTCCAGCATTGGTACGACCACCCTGAGCCAGTGCAGCCATGGCCTGCAAAGCGGCTTCGGGCCGGACGTTGGCCGGAGCCCACCGTGGGTCCAGAGAGCCTCCTTCACCGTCCACGGCGGGTTGGCTCATCACTGGCCCTGATGGAAATGTGAAGAGGAAGAACGAGCTCGACGAAGTGATGAAACTATTGGATCGGCAAGTCCAACGGAGCACTGAGTCACGGGTTGAAAGGTAGCCGAAGGTTCTCGAACAAGGACCCGGAAATCAAGAGGTATTATTTTTTGAAGTGGAGCCTCAAAAAAGTGCGCCAAGCCTGTTAGCGTAGCAGACGATTGTTATCCGATTGTCGAATGATCTGTGATCTGGAGCAGCACGGACCATAATTCTCTTCCAGTGACTGCTCCGCTGAGCAACGCAAACTTTTCCGGTGAGGTCTGTGTGTTTTCATCGTCAATCAATGATCAGTTGTCAATTGCGATTCGCTATCCTATTTTCTGAGCGGGCTCAAAACGTCAACTCAAGCCAACAACTTTGTGCCCTCCGGCGAGAGTGAGTGAACTGCCGCAAGTTATGAATCCATCCAAGAAACATGAGAATGGATCTTTGAAGGGGAAAGAGTGAGAGAAAAACGAAAGCTGGAGGCAGCCCAGAATGACCCAAATCAGGCCAAACTTGGCCGATCCTTTAGCAGTGAGAGTTCGATAGAGGTCATGGAACCGCAGGGAAGCTCCCTTCAAATTGTGGACCCACCCGTCGGTGTTCGTATTCGCGTTGATGTAAACGGAGAGTCATTGCGCCCCAAGGATTGTTTTCCGAGGCTTCTGATGGCAACGACGACGCCGATTGTGACTCCTACCTAAAAGAGGCTTCGACTTCAACACCATGCGCCATTGAGGAAACAGCGACGAGGGTCGACATTCGGGAACTTCGTCGTCAATGATGAAGGTCTTTGAGAGGAGAGCTCTCCGTGGACCGAAGACAGGATCAGAACCTTGCTTCTGACAGGCCCTTGTCAACCGTCGAGCTCAGATATGCCTAACGGAAAGTTCAGAAAATCACGGAACAAATGCTGATTCAATGGTTCGTTCTATTCACTCAACAGGCAGAGCCCCTTCATGAATAACGATCGCAGTCCCTGGTTATCATATTCTCCTTCGGGAAATTAAGCCCACTGTCATTTTTGCTGGTTGTTCGGGGATCAATTGACAAAAAGGAGTCCGTGGCTCACTGGCTTTGTGGATTGCAAGCACTTTTCAAGATCGGCGGTCTTACATGGTCGGAGCAAAGCTCATCTCAGCATTTCAGAACTGGAGCATCCGGAGAAGATATTATGAACGCCCGAGCTCTTCTTCCCTCAATGAACTGGGTTTTCTGCTTGAATCTCTTGTGGTGGCACTCACTACTTAGCGTGATAAACTCTGCTCAAGTGCAACTGCGGAAGAACTGTGAAGCGGAGGTACACTTCAAAGACTTCAAAGAAACCGAAGACGGAATCCGCGTATGTGTGAGGGAAAAGAAGACAACACATGCGACGCCCCAGGCCATTCAGCACACTCAACGAGGTGCCCAGAATACAAAGAGAGACTGGAAAGCATCATCGAAAGAAGGACAACCAGGACGCCTATGGAAGTCCCGAAAGCCGACGGTCGCCGAACAATCGAAGCCACCCTTCAACCCAGCAGCACAGTAGCCGAAGCCAGACCGGCCTCCGGCTGGAATCTCAGGAGAAAAGGAAGAGCAGTTCGAGTACCCCAACCACAATGAAGCTACGCATCACACAGATAGACCTCAACCGCAGCAGGTCAGCACAAGTAGAACTAGAGTACCGGGCGCGAAGAGAAAACCTTGACATATGCATACTGACAATGAGTGAAGTCAATAGGAAAATCATTAACAGGAAAATTACTGAGCATGAAACATGGATTGGAGACGACACTGGGGACACAGCGACTTTGATCGCTGGGCGAAACAGAGTGGCAGCCAGACTCAGAAAATCCTACAGAGGAATGAGCTGCTGTTTCTCACCGAACAGGGCGGCAAATGAATTCACGGAGTATCTGGAGAAGGCAGAAGAGAGACTCAACAGCCACAATAGCACAGTGCTCCTAGCTGGAGACCTTAATGCACACTCGACGCTGTGGGATAGCGCGTATACCGATCCGAGAGGCAGATAGCTCGAGGAAGCACTCGCGCGCAACCTCCTCTACATCGCCAACGCGGCCACCGACCCGACATTCGACAGCGGGAGACCCACCTCCCACATCGATATCACGGCCTCCACTCACCCAGAGAGCATCTCAAAAAGGCAGCAAGCAGCGACCAACTGTATATAGACTTCGAGCTAGAGACGCACATAACAGCCATGCCTGAACCGGACCGCAATTTTAACTTCAAAAGAACCAACATAGCCAAGGCAACAGGGTACATCGACGAGGCATGCGAGAAGATCAAACAGCAAGACCTCATACATCCTGGAGACATCTCAGAAATACTTCGAAGGACCTGTTCCAAAGCGGCTCCGGTGCTCCCGACGCATCTGAGGGGAAGAAAGCCCACATACTGGTGGACTCCCGACATAAATGAGACAAGGAAGGAATGCATAGCTGCTCGACGCAGACGCACCAGAGCAAGTAGATCAAGCAGCATCACAGCACAACACCTTCAAGGCTACGCAAGAGTCTGCTCGGGGACGAAGAAAGTCCTGAGAGCAAAAAGCAAAAGCTGGAGAGACCTGGTGGACTCTCTCAAGAGAGACCCCTGGGGACTCCCATAAAAGATCGTTCGAGACAAGATTGGGGGCGGAGAGTTGAGGCTCGACACAGATACCATCGACAGAGCGATCGCAAATCTCTCCCTTACCGGAACACAGCCGGCTCGAGAGTAGGGCCGTGCGCCGCGTCACGGAATCGCCGGCGCGCCGCCGCTGTTGTATTTTGACAGCGCGACGCGGCGAATCTCGCATAAACCGGAACCTCGTGAAACGTGAACTCTGGAACGTCTCGTTCCAGTCCGAATCCTAACATTCATTACAAGAGAAGGGATTCATGAGACACTCTCACGCTCAAGCGTCGACTCAAACGGTCGAATTCATTCTCGGAGTCTACAAGAAAACACGTTCAGAACACGACCTGCACATTGCGCATATCCTCCCGAATTCGAAAACATTCCTCCCAGCAAACCGAGATCGAGTGGCCACGCGGACAGCCGTTTGGTGGTTGTCGCGCCTCGTTCATTTGAAGAAGCTCAAGTTAAATTTGTTAGTTGTGAGCCATAGGAATTGAGATACGGGAACGAAACACGAGAATTCCGAGATTCTCGAGAGAAATGTCAGCCGACAGTGGGGACTATTCCGTTGTGCTCCATAAAACGAATACCTCGAGGTAGGGGTCGCAAAAAAACCGCCAAGCGGAACTGCGAAACCGCGGTTCTGCCCCGGAGCCGCGATTACCCGCGGTTCCTGGCGGTTACCCGCGGGTATCCACCAGTCCGGCGGTTACCCGATGGTCGGCGCGCATAATTTATTATTTTCGAGTCGCTCGAGTCTTGAAACTAAATCGAGTCGAACGAAGTTCTGATCCAATACAATTTCGCCTCAAGTTCTCAGTGGCCTCGCTAGATTGCTTTGTAGTCGAAGGCTTTCCGAACGATAAAGATGTCGTCCAAAGTCGACTGCCTCAGTCATGTGCGGTTTTTGCCGATGACAAAGTTCAACAGGCTGAACGCTCCACATCTCGTGGAAGCTGCTAGACAAGGGGCCATTGGTCTATAATACTGAGAACAAGCCGTCAGTTGCCAGGCTCCCCAACAGACGGGGACCTGAAAACCGCGGTCTCCGGTCGCGGGTGCCCGCTCAGAACCGCGGGTACCCGCCAGGACCAGCGAGAACCCGCGGGTTGCGGGTATTACCCGCGGTCTCGAGGGAGGTCCGCAACCCGCGGGTCATACCCGCGTCCAAGGGAGACCTCGCGGTACCGCGGTTCCGCTTGGCGGTTTTTTTGTGATCCCTACCTCGAGGTTCCCTTCGAAGGTAGGTTGCCATCCGCCGCATTCCTGGAAGTTCACATTTCCTGAATCGATCACTACGATCGATCACCAAGTGGTTGGCTCATTTTGCGGCCCTGAATTTCCGATTCTCATCGAGACAAGCTTTCTTCAGGGGCCCCAGGGGTCCTCCAAACTCTGCACCTCTATGGAAATGGAATTGACAACATATTTCATCGAATTTCTCCAGGTAACCAATCTCGGTTTCTAGTAATGCTCTGGTGTGACGTCATCTCGTCCAATCCTCAACAATGATCTGTTGGATGGAGGTTTGGAGAGCTTTCGGTCGGCTGACGTACCCGTCCGGCACTGTAGCCGAGTCGAAAAAGTATTCTGTGAATCATGCTTCGATTCGAACGAAAGTCTTTGTGGGTACGGAGAAGGAACCGGCACCGACACGCTGTTGAGCCATATGAGCCGTTAACATCCAGGTGAGGCCAAACTTGTGGGAAAGCATTCAATTCCATTGAGCCACTCGGTGCACAAACTATATCCCGATTCACAACTTAGCGCCAAGTCTCTGATTTCATCAGGCGAATAGGGCGAAGATAAGAAGTCGAACACACTTTTGGACTCATGAAAGATTTCTGTGGTGGGAAGCGGCGCGGCAAGCGCAGACGAGTCTAGCCGTGCCAAGAAATTTCCTCTGGCGAGAGATACCGCGTTGTGGATCAGCGAAGACTTGTTACCTTTCTCTTTGGTGGAAGGAAGTGGATTCAGAAGGTTCAGTTTACCCAGAGCAGTTGTATCTCGAGTTTGTGATATTCCTGTTCGAAGCACGAAAACTAGAGGGGCTCTAGACGACGCATATGACACACTCAAGGATCTCGTGATGAAGAACCTTCCGCAGAAATCGAAGTACTATGTGTCGACTGATACTTGGACAGATAGGTACAGACAGCTCCCCGACATCACAATAGTTCTGCATTACCTGGATGACGAGTTCGACCTGCAATGCGTCGCTCTGAAGACGGACTATTTCCCCTCGCAACATACGGGAACGGCGATCCTCGAAGAGATACGAACCACGTTGAGCGATTTCCAGCTGAATGTACATAATTTGTTCGTTGCGATAACCGACTCTTCAAGTAACATGGTCAAAGAGTTTGCAAATCATGTTCACATCCGCTGCGCGGACCACAAGATGCACCGCGCGCTCACCGCACACTTTTATAAAACATCCAGCGGCAAGATAGTGCTGGAGCTCCGCTCGCGTTTGATGCGTCTTTATCGGCATCTCATCTATAAGAAAACCATGATCGTTGAGCTCGCGAACGAGGGAGCACAACAAACCTATTTGGAAGAGCTGAAGAGGGCGGAAGACATTGAAAGGGTGAGGTAACGCAAAATTTTCCGTGATGTTCGTCAGGTATCAACAGATTATGAGCTCCCGTGTGCAGATTCCACAGCTTCAATCTTCCTTTCCGAATCTGCCGGTTGGGAGCGCGGATGACAGATTCGTCGACCTGAACCATAAAGCTCATCGACCCGGCTACGATCCCAAGGGTTTGAAACCTGATGTTCCGACTCGGTGGGGATCGGTCTGTGTCTTATTCGAGTCAGCAGCTGCATCACACGACGTCCTCAATGAGGTCCTCATCAAAATTGTCTCGTACGATTACATTATCAACCCCGAAGACGCGGAAAAAATCCAGATCATTGCGCGGCTCTACCGAGTATGTTTGTTAACGATTTTCCATGGAATGTTTTTTTTCGCAGCGAGAGCACTCTGCTGTCGTGTGCTAACAACCGAGAAAGACGTGACACAGTCTGTTCCATTTCAGATGATACTTGAACTTATGTTGCGAATGCAAACGTCACACAAACCGTCCATCAATCTCGTAGTGCTAGGCGTGATCGACATCGAAGAAAATCTCTCGAGCTTGGCGCGGGAAATCCCGCCGGAGCTGAGTTCCACGGCAGCGAGCTTGCAGAATACTGCAAGCTGTTGCAGAATCAATTGAGACAATGTATCCGTGGTCGGATGCGCCCTCTCAATCAGATTGAAATCATAGGAGCTCTCCTAGACCCGGAGATGGAGAATATCTCCAAAATAAGAGCCGAAATCCCGAACAGTTGATCGTCCCTGTCACGCCTGACGAAGATGTATCAATCGCTGCGCAGTCACCATTCGAGAAGCAGAGGTCTAGTCTGATCGCAAAGTATGCATCTTCGTCAACGCCCTCCAAGAATTTGTCCGCAGGGGTCGGTCGAAATTTTGCCACACCGGTCAAACTCAGTGGGAGCGGCAAGTCGAACGAGAGGGACAGAATGCCCAGTTGGTGGAAAACGAACAAATCGATATTTCCCAATGTCGCTGCATTGGCAAAAATCGTTCTTTCCATACCAGCTACCTCAGCGGAACCAGAACGGCGTTTTTCTGCCGCCGGAAACATACCCCGGGAACAACAATGCTCCATGGAACGTGTCACCATGACAAAAGCTCTTCCTATCCACGATAACAAGAACTTCTCATCAACAATCTGAACGGATCGAAATAAAGCTCCGGGTGTCCCATGGGTCTTATTCTCTCCCCGGTTAGCTTGTCAAGCTCAAGACGATGCCACGTCACGGCGCAAGTCCCCGCCGCCGGCGCCGTCGATTTAGGCCACGGCGCACAGCCCTGCTCGAGAGCTACAAGACATGACGATACACGTCATCCCGAAGATCACAGTCAGCGAAGTACAGAGTGCAGCGGAAAGAATGGCGAACGGAAAATCCCCAGTACCCGCGGAAGTCCTCAAGATCCTGATGCTCAGGCATCCGAGTACGTTCGCCAAGATGACCGATCTACTCATCAAAAGTGGAACCTTCCCGCAATCCTGAGAACCGCGAGACTCGTGCTCATACCCGAGGCCGGGGAACCCGATGCATTCCCAAAAAATATGCCTCCTGAACACAGTGGCCAAGGGGTGTCCTCCCGTTTCCCCGATACCGTTTCCCCGATACCGTTTCCCCGATACCGTTTACCCGAAACCGTTTCCCCGACTAGAAACCCTCTCCTGATTCTGAGACCCTCCGAGTCTATGAGGCTTCTATGTGGACCGCGGAGTCCGAGTGAGCGGACTCCAAGGGGAGCGAGTCATGTTGAGAGATTCCCCTGCGCAATGTGATGGATTTGCATAGAGGAATACAGTCGCAGGTCCCGCGAGCCCCCAGTCCGGGATGAATAATTCCAGATTTGCTCAATATCACAATAACTTACACCAGGGCCGGACACCTTGGTGCGGCCCGCGGGCCGCATTTCGGAGGACCACCTTGAATTTTCGATGATGGAGAATCAATCAGAAACTCATGAACTTCGCGGAGGAATCGGAGACCAATCAAGTTTCGCTGTCACAATACCTTCAAAATGTGGCGTCCGTGAAAACTCTTGTATGACCTCGGGTCACCTGTCGAGACCTGATATGGACCCTCATACCCTTTTGTGATAATATAACGAGCATATCGGCGAGCAAAGTTGTGCGGAATCATAATAAACCCTTCACCGCCAAATGTAACTCGCCAAGCTCCAGCACCATCATTCCTGGAGCCGAGGGTTAGTGTCTATGGTCGGCCGACTTCGAATTCTTCTTCCCAATTTATCAGTGTAATTGGTCTCGACTCCGCGGTTCACATAGAAGCCTCATAGACTCGGAGGGTCTCAGAATCAGGACAGGGTTTCTAGTCGGGGAAACGGTTTCGGGGGAACGGTTTTGGGGAAACGGGTTCGGGGAAACGGGTTCGGGGAATCGGTTTTGGGGAAACGGGCTGTAACCGGCCAAGGCGGTGGAAAGCATCATAAACAATAGACTCCAAGCAGAACTGGAAGAAGGAGACATGATCTTGGAATCACAGTTCGGATTCCGAGCCGGCCGTTCCACTCTCACAGCGATCGACAAAATAATGGAAGTAGCCCGAAAAGAAGAAGAGCGCCCGAGTCGGAGGAGAGCGCGAATTGCACTCATCCTACTCGACGTCAGAAACGCTTTAAATTCAGCGCACTGGCCGACGATACTAGACAGCCTCAAAGGCAGATGCTATCTACGCAGGAGCATCGAATCATAACCAGGGCTGTGCGCCGCGTTACGGATTCGCCGGCGCTTCGGCGCGCCGAGCCAGACAGCGCGCCGCCAGGCTCTGCGAGCTCCTTGCCGCCGCCGCATTGTTTTAATGGCAGAGCTTCATGGATTCGAGCCCGAATCCCAGGGTTGCTAAGACAACTCACGACGAAGCGGAATTCACTGCTATGTAAATTTTCTCCTCTCCCGCTTTTGATACTTCGACGCGTGGACTCCGGCGTCGGGGACCAACTACAGAGATTCAGTTCTCAGTGATCGCCCTACGAACGTCGGCATATTAGACATATCCATGAATTCGAAGTTAGGCTCTCAGCTGAAGGTTTGAACGATGTGTTCATGGAGACGGGGTCTTATGAGTGGTCCGTACCGGCCAGAAGAATTTGACGATATTCGCGTGATAGTCGAAAAATACTGGACGGGTTCAGAACCCAGTTTAGAACACCCGTCTCTGTGAGAGGGGTTTTTCACACGTGGCCAAATGTACATGGTCGACGAATGGTTGACGAGCGGCTCCGAAGAATGGTTGATGATCAATTTGGAGGAATGGTTGACAATCAATTTCGAGGAATGGTTGACAATCAATCGCTTCATCAGTCATGCGGTGACCGGATTTCCCGGCGCGCCGCGACACTTCCCCGAGGTTTTACGGTTTGGCCAGCTTGTATGCGATTCCGATATCCAGGTAAAGGGCTCAAGTGAGAACCGTCCCTATCCTGTAGAATGGCGCGGAGCCATTTCCTCGAGAACCTCAGAAAAAAAAAAACTTCAGAAGAAGGAGTTGGATCTCATGATGCCTCAGAGCTAGGTTGCCGCAGCGATCGGCGAACTAGGAAACCTGAGGGAGGAAAGCGCGAACGACGGCTTCGCAAATAAAGCGAGGAAGGAATGGTCTGGGATGAGCTCGGCGGATTTTCCAGCAGTAAGGAGGCAGACAATTCGGAGGTTGTCCGGCGAAATGGCTGACGACACGGGGCTGGACGGCCAGGGTAAACATCGACAATGCTACTTCGAAGTTTTGGACGGCATGAAGTGTGACTTCGAGAACGCGAAAAGGGTTTTCAAGGAATAGATTCTGTGTTCGGGTTCTTGCTGCCCGAGTTTTTGAGTACCATGAACGCGTGTTATCTGCAACAGCGTGGATCTTTTAATGGAAACGTATCCCGAGTTTTCCACTACGGATCCGAAGTATGAGTTGATAACTCCCGAAGAGATGTACTTCACGCACGACAACTGTGATTCCTGTGAGGACACGCCGCTCAGGTACCTGGTGTTTGTGGTCAACAACAATATAATGGAAAGCTTTCCGGAGTGTTGCAGCTCGTCTCGCCTATTCTTTACTCTGCCCGTAGGGTCGGCAAGCGCGGAAAGCGTCATGAGCTCTTTGAAAATCGTGAAGGAGTATCGTGGAGCAACCGTCGCGGATACAAAGCTCAACAACTTTGCTATCTACAGGGTGGTTTTTTTCAGGAGTGTGGGCCATTGTCTCGAAAAAGCATGGCCGCCCAGCAGTCAAATCAGCCAGGGAGAGGTGAGAAAGCTGGCAGCCGATCGGCGGGCGGTTTGATATGTTGAGGGCTCTTGAGAGTGACCAGCTTCCCTCTCGCAGTTATGTATTCTCGTGAGCCCAGACTGGGGCATACAGGCCGGTAGCTTACAAGAGCGGAACGAGCATCGTTTCTGTAGACCATGGAAACCATACGGAAGCGTTCCCAGAAAATAGAATACATGGGAGTTTCAGCCAGAGGACTTCTTTTCCCTGCTCCCAGACCAAGCTCTTCGAGATCATAGTTGAGAACGAGGTTCTCGAACTCCAAGATTAAGGCAAGGTCTCCAATATCTGATTCCTAGTTTCGCTCTGGTTCCTGGAGGCTTCCCATAATCATCCTAGGCATCTGATTGCGGAAGATCGTTCACAATGCTGTCGTCGAGCTCCGACCTGCTTCCCCTGGATATGAGATCAATGCGGAGAGCTCTCTCGGAATATTATTCTGAGAATATAAGTTTCGGTGTTCGACAGAAATTATCGTTAGACTCGGATCCAGCACACGAGCGACATTCATTCAGAGGCAGCATCACAGGCCGGCGCTCGCTGATGGCCAGGAAGACTGTTAGTCTTGCAGTATGTGGGGAACGGAATGTTTGATCGAAAGCTCAGGGCGGGAGCGGGGACCCGATCGGGTACGCTGAGGAAACCGACTTAGTCAGACCGGAGATCGAGGAAGATTCGTGCGACTGCAACTTTGAGCGCCGGGAGATTTTGGCTCTCAGCGCTGGTCGGCAGCGCAACAGCTGCCACGCAGCGAAAATTCCCGACCGAATGCAACCGTCGAAGCCGAGTACAAAAGGACGAAACCCCATTCATTCTTTCCTTGTGACGGGTAAGAGTTCGGTAGATCAATATGAAATGACCGTGAGGGCCTTCACCAAAAAGAGAAGGAAAGCGGTATCAGCGCCCTTTCTTCATCGTGTCAAAGCCGTAGGATAGTTCCTTCACCTCCAGTGTAGGAAGAAAAGCAAATGAGTCAAGTTTGACACTCTCAATAAGATTGCTTAGCAATTTATCGCCCTCAGAAATGCGTCTCCTGATCGGCATCACGGAGTGTGGGGAACACTCCGACGATTCCTTCGGGGGCACGTTCTGAGAGAATTTCTGGTATTATAGGAGCGCTGGTGGGCCACGACTGGTTAACTACAGCATAACAAACATCTACTCAAGGCTCATCTTGAGGCGGAGCACAAAGGCAACGCGACTCCCGGGCCACTCAACTGCGGGGTAATGACTTTGTTGAGCCGACTGTGAGCTGTCAGAGTCACTGCGGTGGACGTCCCCCATTGTTCGAGTAACATGGCGATGGTGAAAAGTTCTTCCTCCTCGCAGCTCAATATTCGGATTATTCACCCATTTCTGAGTAATTTTCACAGGGGAGATACCTTCGATTCTGCCTCGTTGAGGTGTTACGAGAAGAAATGCGGGGAAAAGCGAGGAAAACGAAATCAGCCAATGGGCAAGGCCTTGGAAAAGGGGTTGATACGATCTCTTGCCATTCTTCGGGGAGATGAGATACCTTCGCTGGGTTTTCCGGCGAATGACCGGCTTCTTTTTGAGCGTCGAATGCGACCCCCACGAGTCCAATCCGATGAATATTGACGTTTTACGATAACTTTCAGGAGGACCTCGAAAATAAACAATGGGTCATTTTCAAAACCATCTCCCGACGGCGATTTTCATCATATCTGCCTGAACTTTGAATCAAAATGACCGCCTCGATATTCTCAATTTATAATTTTTTAGTCCAAGAACAAAGTCCAAGAATTGACGAAGTTATGGCCAAAACGAGATCGGGCTCGAAAATTCCCGACTCACGATGACCACCCTGTATATACAGGGAAGTCGGGAATTTTCTTACACTCTCTTCTTTTGCTCATATATCGGTGAAAAATTATCCGATTCTGGACTTTCCTTGTTCATTCGATAGCTGGAAGGATGGCACATCTTTTTCTCCCCGATTCTTGTGAATCGGTAGAAAACTGAATTCCGCAAATCGGCTCGAAGATTGCCTTTTTTTTTCAAGTTCTCTCAAAATAACAGTCGGCAAACTTCTGAAGTCGACCGATCGAATTCGGAAGTGTCAAGGTCGACGCAGAATAGGATGCTGCTCAAACGCCCGGCAACTCCAGATTCTTAGCTCGGGATCTGGGAGGAGGACGAAAGATCGTTTCAACCTTTACCTCAAGATCGACGTCCTGAGAAGATCGCGTCCTTTTTGTATTTTGGCCCTTAACTCCCGCCGAATTCAGGGAATTTTCCGATGGCAAAAAGTTCTTAGATTGGCCCAAACTACCTGAAAAAGTTTACGGGTCCATCCGACAGCTTTTTCAAAAAATTGAGGAGGCGGGATTTCCGGGGGGGGGGGGGGGAAATCTCGGATCGACGCGACAACTCCCGGGTCCGGTAGTCTGGACCAATCTAAGAGCTTTTTGCCATTGGAAAATTTTCCGAATTCGGCTCTCTGAGGAGTTGCGAGCCGAAATGCAAAGAAGACGCGATCTTGTCAGGAGGTCGATCTTGAGGACAAGGTTGAAACGATCCTTCGTCCCCCTCACAGATCCTGAGCTAGGAATCTGGAGTTGCCGGGCGTTTGAGCAGCATCCTATCCTGCGTTGACCTTGACACTTACGAATTCGATCGGTCGACTTCAGAAGTTTGCCGACTGTTTTTTGAGAAAACTTGAAAAAAAAGGCAATCTTTGACCCGATTTGCGAAATTCAGTTTTCTACCGATTCACAAAAATCGAGAGGAAAAAGATGCGCCATTCTTCCAGCTATCGAATGCAAAAACAAAAGTCCAGAATCAGATAATTTTTCACCGATTAATGAGCAAAAGAAGAGAAAGTAAGAAAATTCCCGATTTACGATGACCACCCTGTACATATATAAAAATCCAGGGTCTGTTTGTTTGTTTGTCCTCAATAGACTCCTCCGGCATCGACCGGATCGACTCGGGACAAACTGCGTAATGTAGGGCGGCTCACCGGGAAGAACATGGGCCAGCCCACTCTCATTTATCCCAACTCTCACCCTTTCCAAACCGTCACCTGCATGCAAATTCTGACGATAAGGTGCACCGCCCCGTCATGACGCCAGCCAGACTCCTAGGCCTCATCTCATCGTCATCGGATATCCTTCCCCACCTCCTCCTAAAGAGTCTGACCATACTCATCCAAGTCCGGAGGGGTGATTCCAGGACCAGTCTGACCATACTTTTCGAAAGCTGGAGGGGTATTGCCAGAACCAGTCTGACCATACTTTCCGAAAGCTGGAGGGGTGATTCCGAGACCTATCTCGCCATTACTTTCCAACTCTGGAGGGGTGATTCCGAGACCAATCTGGCCATTACTTTTCAACTCTGGAGGGGTGATTCCAGGGTCAATCTGAGCATCACTTCCCAACTCTGGAGGGGTGATTCCAGGGTCAATCTGAGCATCGCTTCCCAACTCTGGAGGGGTGATTCCGAGACCAATCTGAGCATTACTTCCCAATTCTGGAGTGGTGATTCCGGGGTGAATCTGAGCATCACTTTCCAACTCTGGAGGGGTGATTCCGAGACCAATCTGACCATATTTTTCAAAATCAGAATGCTGACCCAGTAAAGGGAGAGAAAAGTGCCTCGATGGCAGGGAGCGCCGTCCAACCACGCGAAGCGTCGCAGACTCCAGTCGGCCAAAGGCCGGCTGGTCTGACCATACTTTGCAAAACCTGGAGAGGTTATTCCGAGACCAGTCTGACCATGCTTTTCAAAAGCCGGAGGGGTGGTTCCGGGACCAGTCTGAACATACTTTTCAAAATCTGGAGGGGTGCTCCCGGGATCAATCTGACCATACTCGTCCGAGTCTGGAGGGGTGATTCAAGAACCAGTCTGACCATACTTTTCAGAAGCCGGAGGGTTATTCCCAGAACCAGTCAAACCATACTTTTCAAAAGCCGGAGGGGTGATTCCAGGACCAGTCTGACCATACTTTTCAAAAGCTGGAGGGGTGTTTCCGGGACCAATCTGGCCATACTCTTCCAAGCCTGGATGGGTGATTTGAGAACCAGTCGAACCATACTTTTTTTTTTTTTTTTTTGGGGTCCAGGAAGAAAAATGCGTGATGCAGACTGTGCCACAGCCCCAGAACAGTACTGTGGGAGTCGCGAACCCACTAAAAACCTGGAGTATCCCCAACCCCCGCTTTCGGACGGGGGGCCGCTCCCATGGACGGAATTGGTTTAGCATTACTTCGAACCAATGGGAACGGGAGTCAACATTCTTGTCTCCGTGTCCTACATCGTATCCTCGCGAGCCATTTGCTTGGTGGTGTTCTGTTGTGTATGATGAGAAGTGTGCCGATGTGTGTGCCGTGGTCAGTGGTGAACGTGTATCGTTGTATGTGTTGCGCTGAGTTTTCGCTGCTCGGACCTAAATACCCCCCGCATCCAGTCCATGAGAGTCCGTCGATCCTCTCGCAGTGTCCAGAGCCCGCTGGCGGGCCCCTCCTCCCGCTCCAGCCATCCGACGTGTTTCGGAATTTGCGACGAGCCGCGCCCTCCGACCTTCCTCCCTCGCTGTTTTGCCCAACATGATCCTCTCGAAATGCCCCGAAACATAATCCCATTCTTCCCTCCCCCTGAGCCCGTACTCCACCACCTCTCTCAACCCCCCTCCACTGAAACCTACAGCCCAGTCCCCTCTGATGTCGCGCAGGGCCTCGCAGTGAAGCACGGTGTGTTCCACATCGTCGGTTTCACCCGACGTGCACAGGGTGCACACATCAGAGTCTGACTTCCCTATTTTGACCATGAAGGTCTGAAACTGACCATGCCCCGTGAGAATCTGGGTTGTCCCGTAGTTGAGCTCCCCGTGCTCGCAGTCCACCCACTTTTTCAAGTTTCTTATAAGATGCCTCGTCCATTTCCCCTTCGACTCCCCGATTAGACCCGCCTCCCATTCAAGCTGCCATGCCTCCATGGTCTTCTCCCTCCCTTCCTCCCTCCCGAGTCCCTGCTCCCCCCAACACGCCGCCCTTTCTTGCGCCAGTAAATCCCATGGGACCATCCTCGCGAGCACGAGGGCTGCATCGGTGGAGACCGTTCTGTAAGCTCGGCTCACCCTGATCGCAAGCGTCCTCTGTGCCGCTCGGATGGCTTGCCGCCTACCCTTTGACGCGAATGCCATATGCGCCCACGCAGGGGCCGCATACATGGCCGCCGACTCCGCCACTGAAGCCAGCAGGCGTCTGTCCCCTCCCTCTATTCCCCCAATCCTCGGCATCAACCTACCAAGCTTCCTCGATGTTTCCCTCGCCCTCTTCGCCACATACCCAATGTGCTCCCTCCCAGTGAGCCCTTTGTCCAACATCACCCCAAGGTATTTCACCTTATCAGCGAGCTTGATCGCCACCCCTCCCAAATTTAGCTTTATCCCCTTCGCCCTCTTCCTCCCTATAAGGTAGAGAGCTTCCGTTTTGTGCGGTGCCAGCTCCAGATTGATGCTCCTCATCCACTCATGGATTATTCCCAGTGCCCGGTTCCCAATATTCTCCACCTCGCCCTCAGTCTTGGCCCTGACAAGGAGTGCGAGATCGTCAGCGTAAGCTAACAACTCGGCCCCCCTCGGCATGCCAACCCTCAGAACCCCGTCATACGCAAGGTTCCACAGTGTTGGGCCCAAGATTGAACCCTGTGGAACCCCCGCCGTGATTTTGAAAACTCCCCCTTCCAATACGATTTCCCGTTCGCTAAGATACGACGAAACGATCTGGATTAAGTACTCCGAGAAGCCCCTGTCCCTCATGGCCCGCAATATTTTTCCCCACTCCAGCGAGTTGAAGGCGTTCTTGACATCGAGCAACACCAACAAGACGAAGCTCCTAGTCTTTGTGCACTTCACCCTCTCCTCCATCGCCCGGCTGATAACCCATCTGACTGCCTCGACCGTCGAAAGACCCCTCCTAAAACCATATTGGTTTCCCGATAGCGCCCCCAGATCCTCGATCTCCACTTGCAGTCTTTCGACGATGACCTTCTCAAACAATTTCCCCATGCTATTCAGGAGGCAAATCGGCCTCTGCCCTCCTCCCCCTCCCTTTGGTATGAGCACCAGCCCTGCCCTCTTCCAAGGCAGCGGGAACCTTCCCTCCCTCACCAGCTGATTGAAAAAATCCCTGACCAATTTGGGCCATCTACTGGCCAAGAGTTTCACCACCTCGGCGGGAACTCCGTCCGGCCCCGGCGCTTTACGCGTCGCCAGTCCGTCAGCTGCCCGAATTATCTCCTCCGAAGTTACCTCTGGAATAGTCCGTCCCCGATTTCCCATACCCATTCTCCCGGTCTCGTCGATACCGCCCTCCCGCTCAGGGCGCTCCGGGAAAAGCCCCCGAATTGTTTCCTGCAGTTTTTCACTAGCCAGCTTCGGTCCCTTCCTCGCGAACTTTCCCATGACTATTCGATACGGCTTCCCCCATACGTCTTTTTCAACCTCCTCGATTAGCTCCCTCCATGCCCTCGCCTTGCTCCTTCTTATCCCAGCCCTCAGCTCCCCCCGTGCCCTCCTATACAGGGCCATTTGTTTGGCATATGTAGCCCTCCCCTCAGCTCCCCGGTCCCGACGTCCCAGCCAGCTCGCCGTTCTACTGGCGGTCCTCTGTAGGCGGATGCACCGTTGGCGCAGAGCGGCCACTTCTTAGTTCCACCAGTAAATCGGTCGATTCATCCCCGTGTAGTTCCGCTTTGCCCCCCCCCCCCTGCTACATGCTCTGGTGAGAATACTTTCCAGCATATCGGCGCTCAAGTTGACCCCGATTAGGTTCCTGCAGCGCCTATCGATGTAGTCCTTCACCCTGGCAAGATCTAGCTTCCTGAACTGCCAGCTCCCTTCCGGCCTCGACTGCCGTGAGTGTTCTCTCTCCCGCACCGTGAAAATTATATACCGGTGGTCGCTAAGCGACTGTTGGTACTCCAGGACTCTCCATCCCTCTACGTCATTCAAAGCCCTCCCGTTTGCCATCGTTAAATCTATGAAAGACTCACCCCTCACTGCCGAGAAAGTCGGAACTCTCCCGTCGTTGATTATGACAAGGTCGTTCCCAGCCACCCAGTCCTCCAAGTACCTCCCTCTCACATCTGTGTGACGGTTGCCCCAGTCAGCCCCCTTTGCGTTGAAGTCCCCCGTAATGGAAATCTTCTTCCCTCTATGGCCAGCGACACACTCCCAAGCTCTCCAAGAAAATTCTTGAAGTCATCTAGGGGCCTGTTTGGCGATATATAGCATGAGTAGAAGACCCCGATGCCATCGATCTCCATCCAGATGAAGCCACTGCCCCCGCCCGTCCCCCTCAGTTCCAGTGACCCATTATTATCCGTCATCCAACCTGCTGTGCCCCATGCTTCGTCACAGATCCAGTCTCCGTGGCTCTTGGCAATCGCCTCGTTGGTTTCCGAGAGCAACGCCAAATCCACTCGCATCTCCTGGCCCACTTTTTCGAGCATGCTGTGGGCGTCCCTACTCCTGTTCAGATTAACATGGATTATGGTTATCCCGCCCATTTGGTTTTGTTCCCTATGACCTACAGTGGTCCACCCGTCCGCCGCCGGCACATTCTTCCTTCTGCCGCGTTTCATCGCCCCGATGATCTCCTTCATTTTCGTTCCCCTTTCCGGGCAGGAGTTGCTGTCCGCTCGGTGTCCCTCAGCATTACAGACGTAACATCTGGGTTGGGCTGCGGTGCAGTCCTTTGCCAAGTGATCAGCTGCACCACATCTGTAGCATACTTTCCCGTCCCCTCCCTTCAACGTGCATTCTCTCGCCATATGCCCCGGAACGTGACACCTGAAGCACGTCTGGACCTCGACCCACCGCTCGGTTCGACACCACCGGCTTCCAAGCCGCAGCGTCCTATGCTGCAGAAGGGCTTCCGCAGCGTCCGCAGGTAAGGTAACCAGGGCCCTCCATACCTCAGCCCTCACCAGACGGGGCTCATCCACCGTGACCTTGGCACTCTCCGGGATCCGCAGTAGACTCCGAAGAGTTTTTTCCGCTTCCTCCGGTGAGACCAGCGGGTCGTACCCCCAGAGAGCCACCGGTCTCAGTCCCGTTCCCTCCCTTACTTCAGCCTCCAAGTTGGCGTTCTCCTAGAGCACTCTCGCGAAATCTCTCCCCGCTCCCCGCCGCTGCTCTTCGAGCCTAATAATAAGATTCCCGCCCCCATCCTTCATCGGGACCCCTCGGACTTTGACGCCGAGCTTGCCTGAATCCCACAGCCCTCTCACTCCCCGCAGAGTGTCCTCGAAGGTTTTTCCTTCCGCTGACTTGACCTTGATCGTGATTGTTATACCGCCCTCCGTGGGCAGAGTCACAGCCCCCTTTGAGCAGACCTCCAGGACCCCGAAGTCCTCCCCGAGAGCCGCTCCCGTGGCCCAGCATGCTACTTCCAGTGCCCTGCGGAGTCTCTGGTTTGGACACGCCGGGTCCACGTATGCCACAGCCCGCTCTTCGTCGAAGCCCGGCAGCCCCGCGAGTTTCTCCAAAGCCCCCTCGAGCATCCTCAAGGTCGTGACCCCCACCGTTTCCCCCTTCCCCATGATTCCAATAACGAGCGCCCTAGTTGCCCCGTTGTTCTCCCGATTTCTTTGCTCGCCTACCACCTCGAGCGCTTCGTAGCTTCTGAGGACCGCAACGCTACCAGCCTTCAGGCTGCTGACCTGCCCAACCCTCGGGAACTGCTGCAATAGGTCGCCCAAGCCTCCACCCTCGAACTTCCTACCCTCTTCGACAATGATAAGCTTCAACCTCCTTTGACTCCAGGAGTCGTCCCGCGTGAGTTTGACGCATCTGAAGCCTTCCTCAGGCCATTCGAGATCGAGGAGCGCGAGTCGATCCTCAACGCCCTCAGCACCTGCGAACCTGTCCTCCAGCTCCTTCGTCAACTCCGCCCCACTCTTGCCCGGCTCTCTCCTCCCCACACCTACTGCAAACAGCATCTTCGACGACCAGCCTTTCCCCCCTGATTCTGGAAATCTCTTCGTGAAAGCTAGTTACCAGACTCCGGTAGAGACCCGGCACTACCCTCCCGAGATCCTTGAGTTCTTTCTTGGTGTTCTGGGCCGAACACAGCCTGGTCAGCTCCTCCATGTATTTACCCATCTGAGCTATCTTATGCTCCAGCTGCTCGGTCTCCTTCGGACCATCCCCCTGCGATTCTCCCGCGACCCTCTTGCTTTGTCCATCTGACTCATCCAGACTCAAATTGCCCTCGGCGCCCCTCTTCCTCGTCTTCGGAACGAGTCCCCGGCTCCCCACATCCATCGCCGTCACATCCTCTGACCTATCCCCCCCAGTAGGCGAGTGTGCCACCTTCCCCCCCCTGGCGAACCCCCTGGACACGTCCAGGCCCCCTGCCGCCCTCCGGCGATCCCTCTCTTGCTCCATCTGGCGCCGACTCTCGTCGAAAACCGATTCCCGCAGTCGGACCGTTGACAGCTCGGGCGTGGAAGCCCTGCGCCGCTCCAGGATGACGGGTCCCTGTAACCTGCTTCCGGCTGGGCGGGAAGGCAAGCTTTCTGATTCCCTCGCACCTAACATGAAATACGTGACCAGAGGGGTCACAAATTTTTCTCCCTAGCGACGCTTTTCTGAATCTAACCGGATTGAGCCGATTTGATCGGCACAATTTCCGGGCTAACTCGACGAAGTCTCCGGATTGAAGTCCGCCTCAAAACTTCAAAATATACCTTTAATTCGGTGTCTCCCAGACAGATGGCCCGATCTTGGTCGTCAGCGCACCAAAATCGTTCTCGAAAGAAGGCCTATCACCTGGCACACCACAAATCACTGGCAAAAGCACAGAAACAGGAGCTCGCGGAAAGCGACCGTACTCCTCCGTGGTTCGACGCTGACACTACTTTTCAAAACCTTTTTTGTTTTCCGGCTGAACCTCTCAGCCAGCCCTCAGGAGTGTCCCGGAATCACCTTTCGGTATTGCTTCAGAAACACTCCCTATCGCCTCGCAAATCCCATTGCGGGCGGTGGGCTTGGGTCTTAAGATGGTTCAGATTCGATTCTGATATAAATTGAATCCTCTTTTTACCACTCAAGAAATTTGTTGTCCCGGCCGGGGATCGAACCCGCGATTGCTAGCTTAGCGTGGCACCCAAGGCGTTGGTTTATGCCACACGGCCAACGAGCCGGGGTACTTTTCAAAACCTGGAGGGCTGATTCCGAGACCAATCTGACCATACTTTTCAAAAGCTGGAGGGTTGTTTCCGGGACCAATCTTACCATACTCTTCCAAGCCTGGATGGGTTATTTAAGAGCCAGTCTGAGCATACTTTTCGAAAGCTGGAGGGGTGATTCTGGGACGAATCTGAGCATCCACTCCCAAGCCTGGAGGGGTGATCCCAGAACAAGTCTGACCATACTTTTCAAAACCTGGAGGGCTCATTCCGAGACCAATCTGACCATACTTTGCAAAACCTGGAGAGGCTATTCCGAGACCAGTCTGACCATGCTTTTCAAAAGCCGGAGGGGTGATGCTGGGACCAGTCTGAACATACTTTTCAAAAGCTGGAGGGGTGCTCCCGGGACCAATCTGACCATACTCGTCCAAGTCTGGAGGGGTGATTCAAAAACCAGTCTGACCATTACTTTCTAAAGCTGGAGGGTTGATTCCGGGACCAATCTAACGATACTCTTCCAAGCCTGGATGGGTGATTCAAGAACCAGTCGAACCATACTTTTCGAAAGCTGGAGGAGTGATTCTGGGACCAATCTGACCATACACTTCCAAGCCTGGAGGAGTGATTCTGGGACCAATCTGACCATACACTTCCAAGCCTGGAGGGCTGATCCCGAAACCAGTCTTATCATACTTTTCAAAACCTGGAGGGCTGATTCCGAGACCAATCTGACCATACATTGCGAAACCTGGAGAGGTTATTCCGAGACCAGTCTGACCATGCTTTTCAAAATCTGGAGGGGTGATTCCGGGACCAATCTGACCATCCTCTCCTAAGTCTGGAGGGGTGATTTCGAGACCAATCTGTCCATACTTTTCAAAAGCTGGAGGGGTGATTCCGGGGCCGATCTGACCATCATCTTTCAAGTCTGGAGAGGTGATTCCCTGACAAATCTGACCATCCTCTCCCAAGTATGGAGGGGTGATTCCGAGACCAATCTGACCATACTTTTCGAAACCTGGAGAGGTTATACCGAGACCAGTCTGACGATACTTTTCAAAAGCTGGAGGGTAAATTCCGGGAGAGATCTGACCATTCTCTTTCAAGTCTTGAGGGGTGACTCCGGGACCAATCCGACCATCCTCTCCCAAGTCTGGATAGGTGATTCCGAGACCAATCGGACCATACTTTTCGAAAACCGGAGAGGTGATTCCGGGACTAATCTGACCATTCTTTTCGAAGTCTCGAGCTGTGATTCCGAGGCCAATCTGACCATTACTTTCAAAGTTTGGAGGGGTCATCCTTAGACCAATCTGACAATACTTTTCCGAGTCTGGAGGGGTGATTACGAGACAAATCTGACCATACTTCTCGAAATCATGATGCTGACCAAGTGAAGAGAGAGGAAAGTGCCTCGATTCCAGGTCAGAATCCTATCGCGAATCGGTGGCCACTCCCGAAGGTCTCATGACACTACATGTAAGGCAATGTGTGTCTGTCAGCAGTAGACTCCCGAATTTGGACCATGCGATCGAAACATTTGCCGAGCAAAAAGTCAGGCGCGGCTGCAAGGTACAATAGCTCAACCCAGAAGGGCGGCTCTCATAATAAAATTCGCGTGAAATTGACTCTTCATTCAAATATCACACCCCGAGCATCACTGAGGTACCCCCCCCCCTCCCCCGAGAAAAATGCTGACTGCGCTCTTCTCCTTAAATCCTCCACTGCCTACACAGTACGTTTGTGGACGATGCAAGGGAGGACAAAGGCTATGTTGAGTTCTTGAACATCGTCCTCACGGTCGTGAAAAACTCGCAGTTCACAGTGGTTCGAGAGCGTTCGTTTCGTTCACCGGGTCAAATAGACAGCGCTCGGATCGAAGTGATTTGTACATCATGCCCAAACGATCTGAGTCGTGGAACGGCGCATTCCAGACTCCTCAAAGCAGCAAGACTGTCGCGAGCTGCTGCGGAAGCATTTTCCCGAGGCGGGCGGTCGCTTGAACGAGAGATTGAGCATTCCGCTCAATTAGTCCACGCACCTAGCACTCTAGACGATCAGCTGCTGGGTGCGCGACGGCAAACCTTGAACGCCAACGTCCTCGATACTTCTTCGCCCTTGTGTGAAAGTGTTACAGTGTTTGAATCCTTATCGCTGAGCTGTCAACGACCTCCGCGTGATCTCACTCACGCTGCCTCTCATGACGCGCCTAACTGTGACTACAGGGCTCATACGAAAGCCCTCATCGGAAAAAATGGACCAGACCTGTGGTTTCTGTCGTGCGCGGCTGTTCCGAACTGGGACATCCAGACAATGTGGTGTTAACGGTAAGGCTCATCTCCCACTGTTACTTCCACCGCCCCAACAACTGTCGTCCTCAGTAGCCGGTGTAGCATCGGACTCCAAACACTTCCTGAAGAATATCCGTACAATTCATGTTCCCAAATGACGTCTTTCGGAGCCACGAGAATCATTTACGACAGATACATGTACAGTCCGCAACACGAATTTATCGACACGCATTCTATGTGGATGATTTCCGCACCCGCTGGATAACGAAGTCAGTGTTGCCATGGGAATTCCACTAGGTGCGACAGACTTTGAGATTATATCAACCGACTGAGAAGAACGAAGTTTGGGCTCAGGATCGAACATTTTTGATATCCAGCTGTAACACGGAATTATCGACAGCGTTGAAATCGCGCATTCGGTTGGAGTTTCAGCATTTTCTCGTGAGGCTGATACCGACGAACGTCAAGTTAGTGCTAACGAAGGACACACAAGTACGATTTGTCGACTCAGAACTCCGGCTCGTCAAGATTTGTGAGAAAGAATTCATTCCCTCAATATGGGCTCTGACTCCTCAAGAAAGGATTCGCATCGATCAATTACACGGCTCTGGGCTCGCAGCAAGAGCTATCGGACGAGAGATCGGCAGAACAGCGGACGTAGTGCTGCGGTATTTGAGATTAGGGGCGGAGTATGGCATCAGATCGTACAAGAAACGAAGCACAAAGCTCTCAGATCGTCAGAAACGGAAGATAATTCAGGATGCGAGCAACAAGAGTGTCTCTTGCGCTCAAATCAGAGACTCAAACAACCTCCCAGTGCATAAACAGACCGTCTGGCGCGTTTTGAGAAGTGCGTATCATCTGAAATTCAAGAAAATGTGCGGGAAGCCCCCGCTGACGAAAAAGCACCGAGACACTAGGCTCGATCGCGCCCAGGAATGGATGAGTTGGACTTCGGAATGGGATAAAGTTGTCTTCAGCGATGAGAAAAAGTTCAATCTGGACGGCCCGGATGGATTCCATAACTACTATCACGATCTTCGGAAAGAGCCTCGATTCTATTCCAAAAGACAGTCCGGGGGCGGTTCAGTTATGATCTGGGGAGCGGTCAGTCGCCGCGGGACGTTCCGCCCCGACCTGAACATTATTGAGAACCTCTGGGGAACGTTAGCTCGGCTCGTCTATCCCAATGGGAAGCAGTACAACTCAAGAGAAGAACTGAAACATGCGATTCTTTCTTCTTGGGCCAGAATTGGGGAACGAGACATGAAACCACTCTATGATTCTCTCCCAAGGCGCATTTTTGAGGTCATCAAGGCGAAAGGGGGTTCGACGAAGTATTAACTTTCGAGAATTCCGAAATCGTGGAATAAATCAGCCTGTCGATAATTTCATGTTACGGCTCGAAATCGATTTTCTGGAATCTTACGCGTCGTCTTCCTCGAATCGGAGAAATATTCTATCGCCACAATCGTGGTGATGCTGGGAGTATTCCATGGCAGCATCAACATCATCTCTCTTTGTCATCAGGAATAGTCTAGAAAACTTGACTGTCGATAATTTCGTGTTGTGGGCTGTATGTCGACTTTCAAGGTGCAGGGCCAGGTTTACCATCGACTGGGCTCATTGCTGCTCGTGGCCGACAGTCGGCCCACGCTGGATCTATTTCATGCGGGATCGAGAGCAGGAAGCTGACCAGCGTCGTCGGTTTAATAGTGACACGCAATAGGCAACCTGTCGTTCTCGCCTTGCATAATTTGTCTCATGAGCATAACCTATTGACACATGCGTCCGGGACAGCTCTCGAACTCATGTCCACCGATGTCCACGTTGTTGTCATACGTGCCGATAAAGCAACGGGTGGTCAGCGTTCGAGACGATATTGCGCCCCGAGCACTGACGAAGTCGCAGTCGTGATGGTCGGAGACCAGTTCAGCTCGGTTGAAATCGTCGTATATTGTAAGCCGGATCAGAGAATATGAAGAGAAGGGGTGGCAAGAGTCCAGAGGCAGAATATTCCCGTAAGATCGTTTTACGCCGCAGGCACGGCATACATCATCGAATTTCGGACACACATCGATCGTTTCATGCTTTGCAGCACCCCATTCTGTTCTGGAAGAGAGAAGATGGGTATCGCTTCAATTGGCGACTGTGGAACCCCGCCGAGGACGAAGAAACGGACAAAAAAAGCCCGTGTGTTTCATAAATTCGCCGTCGACGTGTACGTTAGAGTCGGGTCTGAGAGACTGCTTTCCATCCGCTCGAACCAAACAAAGCTCCGATCCGAAGATTACAATCCATTCCGGAATGTGATCGCATCTGACGGTTCTACCAACGCGCGGAACGTAGGACGGACAGTGACTCTGTCGGCAACATTCACGAGAAGTCCCTGTCATCTCGCGGATTATATGTTCCATTAGGCGGAGGGATCGATACATGTTTAGGCTCGCGTCTGGGACCCTGATTCGACTATCCGTACTAGCCAGGTGGAAGGTATCTTGAGGTGTTACTCCGCGGCGAACACTCCTCCAATTTTTTGACGTACTCATGGTGTAGGCCAGTGGTTCTCAAACTCCACTGACCCATCGCCCCCCTGGGCGACTTCGTTGAACTTTATGGACTGCCGTCCCCCATGGGGTCGACCGTCGACCCTTGATCCACCTACGTGGACGACAAGAAGTATGGTCAAATCCACCCCGGCATCACCTCTGTAAACCGGATATCGGCCATCGACACGCGACACCCTGGGGGTCGACCGTCGACCCCCAGGGGTAGATATCGACCACTTTGAGAACCACTGGTGTAGGCAATAGAAAGCGCATTTTCTCTGTCGTTCGATACCACTTCACGAGGAACTCCGAAACATAAGAAATAGAAAATGAGTAGAAATATATATCCGAAGGCAAATAGGAGATAAGTCCCGCATCACACGAAGAAACACACATGTGGCGTACGGCACAGGCCGTAGCGCAGAGAGTCTTGCTACACACACCCAACGGAACCAAAAGCACAACTACACACAACACGTTCATCAGATCGAGTTGACGTTGGGTGCTCAGACGGCCAACGACAACGACACGAGTCTAGACTTCAGTGTGTTTATTCCCTTGCATTATCATCATTGAATCAGTTACTCAGGGGAGCATTTCCGGTGGAATAAATTCAGGAGTGGTTGCGCACAAGACCCAGCTCCAGTCGATGATCCGCGGTCTCCGCTTGGTCGGAGCGCAGAGGACGCGCCAGAAGCGACAGCGACAAGATTGTCGCTGCGAGCGGTCATGGCTGGAGCGAACACAACGTCGACGTTCGTCAAAGAGTGCGCAACCACGCGGTTACAGTACTTCGGAGTTTTCCTTTTCGAGGTAGTTCAACTAGTGTGGGCCACAAAATTGGTGTCAGAAGATTCCTTGTTACCCCGCCCGAAGAACCCTCTTCGGCATCAGGTGCGAAACCGCAGCCCTTGCGATTCTCAACATCCTCCAACTGCACGTGCATCCAGTCGGCGGTTAACCCTAACGTATAGGGCCGCACAAAAAATCGACTGAGCTCTGTGTCCAGGGCTGATCTCCCTGTTCACTCTTCGAAATCGCCGAACCCCAGCGGCGTTCATCCCAGACTGAAACATTTTCTCAGCATCAGCAGAAATCCGGTGTACAACGGATTTCAAGCAGCCATGAGCGAAGGAAACCGAAATCCGAGCTCCCCTCCAGAAGAACATGGAGACGTTCCAGCAACGACAGACGGTGACACCGACAACCAGCCGGAGGTATCACCTAGAAATGAACCAGTTCAAGACGAACCAACCTTGTCACTCCCCAATGAAGCCTTCAGAAGCTTCAGAACAGCGACTGTAGGAAGCAGTGACGAAGATTCGTTCATCGATAATTCAATACAAAGGCAAGATCGGTCAACCCTTCAAGCACCGCAGAGGCCACGAACTGGCCTCACAAATAGACCACAGACGCTCCCACTCGATCAGCTAAGAACTCCAGAGCAGCAAGTGAACACTACGGCATCAGCCTTCGCTGGATTGGCTATCGATTCTCCTAGACGGGAGCGATTTGGCGGCCAAGTGCAACAAGACTTCAACCCCCATGATCAGAGGGAGTCCCAGGTAGGCTTCACACTTACAACAACTCCTGGGATGCAACCGATCACGGCAATGCACGCCCAACCACCGGTCGCTAAGCCATTATCGATTGATAAAATTCAGAGAAGACTCAAGCACTTACGATGCCGCATAAATGTATTCTTGCAAGAGACTACATCGTTCTACGACGAAAGAGCAGACAAGCGCCAATCCTTTTCCAAGGCAGAGGATCTGAGAGATACACTAAACTCGCTCTTGGACCAATGGATTGGAAATATGTCAACCCTGGTTGATGAGTGCGAGGAAGAACTCGATCTAGATTTCCAAGTGGAAGCAGCGAGAGTCGAAAAAGATTTGAGGGACGCGGTGAGATATCTAAGGGACTTGCGTAAATTCTTGGTGGACGCACTAAGAAGTGACACGACTGAATCAACATTCGACCAGAACAATCATCATGCCGTCCTTAAATCTCGAAATGCGACTTTGCAAAACCACCGGACTTCAGATCCACAAATACAACCTCCAGAAGATTGGAGATCATCAACCAGGAGAGAGAAACCCACGAATGGCGGCGAGCCAGAAATCGTACTGGGAGCGGATAACCATCTCAGCATAACGAAAACCTCTCAGAACTCATCACAGCCTTATCACGAACAACGCGTGATGGAAAATCCTCCGAGTCAACTCCAGAACCTGAGGTTATCACAGCAGGCACCAACTCCACCATACCCGCATCCGCCTGGTTGGCGAACCCCTATGGCTCCACCGGCGGAAGACCCATCGAATTTTCTCCCAAAGCTTTCGAAGAGCTTGAGGATGCCAAGATTCAGTGGGAATGTTCGAGACTATCGTCGTTTCATCAACACATTCAATCTCTTTGTCCATGACCGTCAAATCTCGGATCTTCAAAAAATACTGTTACTTCAAGAATCCTTGTCAGGGCGTGCCCACCAGTGTGTAAAACATCTAGATCTAAGTGCTGAGAACTATACAATGATGAGGCAGATCCTGGAAAATCACTTCGGAGATGAAAGCCTAGCAGAGGACAGTCATCTACGTGCGCTGGATCGTATCCTATCATCCGGAGGTGAAATCAGAGACGATAAGTTACCCAATTTTGTCAGCTCGATCGCACAGCACATACTAGCGCTAATTTCCTTAGGCGAAACATACTCCACTTTATCTCCTTCATACGCTAACAGAATTCTCGACAAATTGAACAGAGTTACACAGCATAAGTTCATGGATGCTTTCAGAGATAAATACAAATTAACACACGCCAGCAAGCTCGAAGCGTTGATCATATTCCTAGAACAAGAATCCCGTACTGTTGAACAGCTTTCAGCAAGCCGAAACGCTGGTCGGAGACCAGACCAGTCGCCACTGCAGGGTCACAACAAAGCCGACAACCAGCATGGCAACCGAAACCAGTTCTACTACCAGTCACACAAGAATTCAGGCTCAGGCCAGCATTCGACTTCGTACAAGAACACCACAAACACCTTCCACGTTGCCTCTCAATCAGCAACAACGCCAAGCAGAGGGACTCCAGAACAACCGCAAAGGAAGCAGACAGTCAGTTGTGTTCTCTGTGAGGGAGACCATCCACCTTACCGATGCACCGCATCACTGTCTCATCAGGAGCGGAAGGAGCGCGTTCTAGCAGCCAACGCTTGTCTCAAATGCCTCAAACTTAACCATGAAGCGAAAAGCTGTAAGGAATCCTTCAGGAAAACATGCCGTTTTTGTCAAGGCAAACATTACTCCATCATTTGCTCTAAAGCACCAGTTGATATGTTCGAAAAGAAACCCAAAGTGTCCATAGTCAATCTGAAGACTGAGACTAGCGATCACTCAACCTTCCTGTGGACAGCTCATGTCTACGCGGAAGTAGATGATAAAAGAGTTATGTGTAGAATACTGATAGACCCCGGATCTCAGTCATCCCACATAACACACGCGATGGTCAAGAGACTCAACTCTGCACCGAAGTCTCACATCGATATGGCGATGTCTACAGCCGGTGGGAGAGTAACCAACATATATAATTGCGGCGTCCACAAGATCACCCTCCGCAGCAGATTCGATGAGAAGAAAGCGCTAGAACTCACAGCCATCGAACTAAATTGCCTCTCGCGAGCCAAATTTCCAACTTTAAATGAGAACTTCGGTCTACAACCTATAGCAGATCAAACTGGCGAGGAGGAATCCGAATGGGTAGATGTTCTGCTCGGCACGCAAAATATGGCTCGAATAGAATTCTCCGATCCACGATGCTTCAATGACATCTTCGCATTCCATTCAATGTTCGGCTGGATTATAGGAGGAACTACCGACTCAGCAACGGGCTCAGGTCAGTTGGAACAATTCTGTGGATTTGAGATCGTTCAACGGGCATCCCCCCTACTACCACTTCCACCGTCAAACACAAAGGAGAGTGAAACCACGGTCGTGGAACAAGCAGAGGAGTCTGAGGAGATGGCAACAGAATCGCGGAGAAAGCTACAAACTCTGAACGATCCACGAATTCTCTGGCTCTCGGAAGATGTCGGTTTTCACGAAGAAGCAAGCGAGCAGAAAGAAGAGGAGCACGAATTTGAGAAAGCATTCGTGGACAATTTCAGAAGGAATCTGTCCCGCGATGAGACTGGGCGCTACATAATCCGACTTCCCCTCAGGGACAATGTTCGGTCTCTGGGAGACAATCGGAACTTATCTCTGTCAAGGCTACACTCTTTCCTGAACAAGCTCATGAAGGACCCGGTCAAGCTCGAGGCAGTCGACACGGAATTTAAGAAGCTGCTAGACATGAATTTCATCGAATATGCCGAACCTAGGAAACCTGACCAACTAGCACATTATCTGCCGGTGCAAGCAGTTTTCAAGCCAAAACCCGACGATCCCCTGCTGTTGAAAACGAGAATCGTGAAGGATGCCAGCGCCAGAAGATCCAACGAGCCAGGTCTGAACGATGTGCTCCATCAGGGTCCAAACATGCTGCCCGATATAACTCAAATCATTCTCAGATTCAGGCAACACAGGTTTGCACTGACTGCCGACATTGAAGCTGCTTTTCAACAATTCAAAATTGCAAAAGAAGACAGAACCCTCTTGAGATTCCTGTGGCCGATAGGAATCGCCACGAACCCAGAAGCAAAAATCAAAGAGCTTTGGGCGACTCGGCTCGATTTTGGATTGATCTCTAGTCCATCACTGTTCTGCCTAGGGCTACGGCTACACCTGGAGAAAGCGGAACAACAGTATCCGGAACAAGTAAAATTCATCAGGGAGATTGCAAGAGACTTCTTCATGGACGATCTGTGTTTTGGCGCCAAGTCTATCGATGAAGCTAAGCAGAAAATCAAACTCCTATTCGACATACTCGGAGATGGGCACTTTCCTTTAAGAAAATGGTCGTCGAATAGCGTGGTATTAGGGGATTTCATCAAAGAAATATCCCCCGTTCCTGACCCTATCATCTCCATGAATCGAACTGACGGAAAATTCCTTGGGGTTCCATGGGACCAATCCACCGACACGATTTCTGTCTCCATCAATAAGGCAGTCAAAGAATTGAAGTCAGGTGAATCGTCCAAGAGAAGACTTCTCACAGGAGTCGCATCGATTTATGACCCGCTCAATTTACTGGGGCCTACAACGGTCAATGGACGTGTTTTGCTACAAACTTGTTGGAAGTCGAAAAATTCCTGGGACACTCCCCTCAACGAGTCTCACACAGCTCGATACGAAGAATTCATTGGATTGCTTGGAAGAACAAGAGGTGTTTCGATCGAGAGATACATGAGCTCGACAAAAGAGCCGTCGCTGGAAAGACAACTGCACATTTTCAGCGATGCGAGTTTGACGGCCTACGGTTGTGTCTCATACCTTAGAGAAACATTCGAACATTCGGAGCCCGAAGTTTCTTTCGTGATGGCAAAAGCGAAAGTCGCGCCGGTGAGACCGATGACGATACACAGGCTCGAAATACTGGCAGCATTACTCGCAGCTCGGCTTCTAGAAGTTCTACGTTCGAGCCTGGATCTCAGGATAGATTCAGTTCATCTCTACACAGACAATACAAGTGTTCTTGGCTGGGTGAACTCGAAACCCGAAAAATGGAAAGCATACGTGGCAAATCGCATAAGAAGGATTCACGCGCTGACCGAAGGTGTAACCTGGAATTTCGTGCCGACACAATCGAACCCCGCGGACATAATCTCGCGCGGCAAAGATATTTCGATTCCGGAAAACAATAAGCTCTGGCTCCAGGGCCCCTCATGGCTTTTGCTCAAAGAGAGAACTCTGCTTGAATTGCACCCGCTGGAATCAGGTTTCCACAACTCAGAAGGGAAACTGTTCGACGCCGAACGGAAGCCAACAGTCTCGACCTGCATGAATTCTACCAAAGGCTCGATACAGAGAGAAATTTTCTTCGAGAACCTCTTCTCGAGTTGGACAAAGGCCATTCGCTTTTGGGCTTTCATGAAACGGTTAAAGACGAAGGCTCAGGCGGCAAGAGCCAGAGTGGAGAGCGGGTCCAAATATGACTCAAAATCGGAAACAAAGCGATCGAAATTGATTAGTCCAGAAGAGATGATCGCAGCTCGCTTAGAGCTCATAAAGCTAATCCAAGAAACATACTTCGGAGAAGAATACCGCTCCCAATGCAAGAAAATCAAACAAACGAGTCCGTTGTATCAATACAATCCATTCTTGGACCAGGAAAATTTGATCAGAAGTAGAACAAGACTCGAGAGATCAAGCGACTTGACGGTCAACCAGAGATTTCCGATAATTCTCCCGTCGGACTGCAATCTGTCGAAGCTGATTGTCAAAGATATCCATGAGAACAAAAATTTCCATACCGGCGGAATCGCAGCAACGCTGCACATCCTCCGTCAGGACTATTTAATAATTCATGCCAGGAAGTTAACTCAGCAACTGATAAAGTCCTGTCCTACATGCAAAATTTTTCACAACGAAGCAGCTTCGCTGCCCATCGCGCCACTACCACAGTTCCGCATTGAGAAAGCTCCGCCATTCTACCATACGGGATGCGATTTCGCAGGACCCGTCAGGTATAAGAAGGAATCGGGAGAAATAGCGAAAAGTTATTTCCTTCTATTTACGTGCGCCGTCACGAGAAGCGTACATATCGAGTTGACTACAGACCTATCAACGGTAGAAGTGCTGGGGGCACTCCAGAAGTTCATAAATCGCTACCCAACAGTGAGAACTATTACATCCGACAACGGTCTCTCATTTCAACGCGCGGCGAAAGAACTGCAGCTCATCTACGAACACATTAAAGATGGCGACATCAGAAGATGGTTGGCTGACTCGTTCATCTCATGGCAATTCATAACGCCCACCGCAGCCTGGATGGGCGGATGGTGGGAAAGATTGGTTCAGAGCGTGAAAAAACCCTTGAGAAAGGTTCTGGGATCGGCGATCCCGCACTTCCGCGATCTCGAGATTATAATGAGCGGCATCGAAGCAATGATCAATTCTCGTCCGATCACTACAGTTGCTTCAGGAGCTGATGAAATGGAAGCTTTAAGCCCATCAAATCTACTATACGGCATCAAAGGCGACACCATTCTCCCTCAGCATAGCCTAACACCACTCAAAGCAAGCGATGCTGACAAGATCGTTTTCTCGAAGCGTTGGAAATACCAACAACGTATCCTAAACTCATTTTGGAAGAGATTCCAAGGCGAGTACATCTGTTTTCTCAAAGGAGCCCACAAGCAGCCCAACTGGAAAACCAATCCAATCAAGGTCGGCGATATTTGCTTGTTGGAAGACACCTCTAACAACAGAGGCCTGTGGCCACTATGTAGAGTGACGGCACTCCCAGAAAACACATCTCCAGCCAATGCGAGGTCTTGCACCATCTTAACTTCCAGAGGACAGGTGCTGAAACGTCCAATAAAAAAACTGTATCCGATTGAAAGGTCGGACTGAATTCTCAAATTCGCAATCTTCACCCGCGTTTCGGGGAAGTATTCCCGGTTGGGATCAGTCCGATCCTCGGTTCTAATTCCGGCAGTCGGAATTCCCGGGGGGTCTGTGGCGTACGGCACAGGCCGTAGCGCAGAGAGTCTTGCTACACACACCCAACGGAACCAAAAGCACAACTACACACAACACGTTCATCAGATCGAGTTGACGTTGGGTGCTCAGACGGCCAACGACAACGACACGAGTCTAGACTTCAGTGTGTTTATTCCCTTGCATTATCATCATTGAATCAGTTACTCAGGGGAGCATTTCCGGTGGAATAAAGTCAGGAGTGGTTGCGCACAAGACCCAGCTCCAGTCGATGATCCGCGGTCTCCGCTTGGTCGGAGCGCAGAGGACGCGCCAGAAGCGACAGCGACAAGATTGTCGCTGCGAGCGGTCATGGCTGGAGCGAACACAACGTCGACGTTCGTCAAAGAGTGCGCAACCACGCGGTTACAGTACTTCGGAGTTTTCCTTTTCGAGGTAGTTCAACTAGTGTGGGCCACAACACATACCCGAGTATCAGTGTTGGGCAAAATCATAATCATGATTATGATCATGATTTTCTGATGATTTTTCATGATTTTCATGATGATTGATCATGATGATTGATGACTCTCAGGCCCTATGATGATGATCACGATTATGATTGTAATCATGATCATAATCACGATCATGCCAATATCATATCCGTAATCATAGGATTTTCTTTAAGAACAGGATTTCGGGGATGGTTGAAACGTAGTCGGGGGTTTTCGGTGTCGCTGAGCACGATGCATGCGTTAGTTTTACTCTATCTCTGGACGCTCTGGAGCAAGGTTTCGGCAATGGGCCGACAATACCGAAGCGCTGTCCTATTGGGCAACACACCGAGCTGGAATCATCGCTACTAAATTCCTGCGGCCCCAGGGCTTATTTATATAGGTCGGGGAGCTGTTCTCTCGAGTCCAGCAAACATTCCAGGCTGTTGTGCAGACTGTTCCATCGGGTTGCGATCGGGCGAGTCAGACAATTGCCCGTGATTCTTTGAATCACCTCTGCTGATTTCGGTAACTGACTCGGGTGCCACAGCACGTTGCTGTTGGCTAGAACCGATTCATGGAGCGTCGCTAGCGCGTCATGCTGCTCTTCCCTCAGGAGGTTCTTGACGTCGGTGATAGCGCACAGAGCCAGGGTGTGCGACGCGCATCTGGCGTGCGCCGGGAGACGGAATATTTCTACATGGAGAGGCTCCCACGGGTCGAACTCTGACTGCTCGTCGTATGCCTGGGGTCCGTCGAAGTCGTCGTTCGTGCTGTTGGTTTCCTCAGCCTCGTCGTCGGTAAAGGTATCCTCTTGCGGGGTGCTGGCTCCTCCGAACGTGGACTTGCTGGTTGCGTCGGGCTGTAACAGGCAACGGTTCCAAAGATGGAATCATAGAGTGAAGTGTCACATGCTTTTGCGGTAGCATCTGTTGCATCGATCTTTCCATGGATCCTTGTCCAGAGTCAAGAAATATCATTACTAACCGTTTCGTCTTCTTCGTTTTAACCTCCAAACTGCATTGGGCTTTCGACTTGTGCCTCGGTTGAGGTCCCGCCTTTGCCGGGGTCCTGGAGACCGAGGTCGACCTTGCTGGTGTCCACGCCGAATTCAGCGAACGCTTTCACGAAGTTCGAACCGTTGTCCGTGATCACGACCTTGATTTTTCGATTCGCGATTCCGAAAGAGGCGTGAATGTCATTCACCAGCTGAGCAATCTTGTCGAACGTGTCGGGCCAGGGAACCGCCGGCAGGCTAACGGCGCTGATTTTCGAGTGTCATGCGCGTCTAGCCAATGGACGGTCATGCCCAAAAAACTACGCTTTCCTCCTGACCAAATGTCTGCAGTCGTCGCGACCCAGGCTGTTCGGGCTAGCAGCCGTGACAAGTGAATGCAATACTGCGCATACTCGTTTCGCACTCTCCGGGCAAGCGTTCGGCGGCTCATGAGCTTCAAGCCTTTACGTTTCATGTCGAGCACGTTCAATAGATCTCTGAAAGACCCAACTCGACAACGCGCAGCTGAATCATGGTGTTCACCACAAACTTGACCAAGGCATCATCAAGATGTTACTGAAGTGTTGGCCGGGATTCGAGCACTCGGGCTCGCTGGATCGTCTCGGATTGCGAGCTACGAACGCGTAGCGTTTGTCGCTCATCCATTCCAAGAAGGCAGTCGAGAACCCTACACCACGATGCTTTCTGAGATGAGTGACTAAATTCGATGTGCAAGCGATGGAAACTTTCTCTCCGTGATTGGCAGTGGACATTTCAAACAAACAGCGGTAATACTCATCGTCCTGAAGACTTCGTTCCGGATATCGACATGAGTCGTCGCGAGCGTGTCGTACGGCCAGCGTTACTTCTCTCAGGGGAGATGCATCGCTCGCAGCCATTATGAGTAGCTATCTGACCGCGTGAACATACACTTTGAACCGTGAGCACGACGATTGCGTCTGCTGGTTACGGAGCAAGAAGATGAACTTGCTCAAGCACAAATTGGAAGACGAGCGAAGGCAACTCAGGATCGAGCGACTTTCGATGCGGATGTGGCCGTCTTTGGAGTGTACCGCTTGCATATGGTTCCGTTCAACTTCATGGCTGCAGTCACTTGCGCGAGGAACCAAGACCATCATCGATATCGCTATCATGAATCACGTCTGCTCAACCTATTCTGCGTCAGGATGGATAGATAGAGTAGAACTAATATCTGCATCGTGCTCAGCGACCCCCGAAAACCCTCAACAACGTCTCCACCGTCCCCAGAATCCTTGTTTTCAAGAATGTCGGATGACGACGCCGAAATCGCTATCATGAATCTGGCCTCCTCACGTATTCTGCGTCAGGATGGATAGATAGAGTAAAACTAATATCTGCATCGTGCTCAGCGACCCCCGAAAACCCCCGACTACGTTTCAACCATCCCCAAAATCCTGTTTCTAGAAAAAAAATCATGATTACGGATATAATTACGGCAGAATCACAGGGGGACTGTGATTATGATTATAATCACAACAGTGATTGTGATTTTGTTGATTCTGTGATTTTGATCACGATTTTAATCATAGTATAATCACAATCATGATTATGATTTTGCCCACCACTGCTCTCGTGGAGCCATCCACTCTAACAACATGTTCGTGGAGGTGGGCGGACTTCCGGTTCTCTACTTGGATATCGAGGCCGCGCTGCTGAAACCAGAGCCTGTCCCAACGCGTGGTACGACGCAAGGCTCTAACTCCACGGCCACTGCGGGCTACGGCCGCTCTTCAAGCTCCGGAGGTATGTGGCTGAAATCGTTCCGTCAACCTTTCGCTGGATCCGCGAGCATGCGGAGTGGTGTAAGGAGAACCTCCGCGAGAGCCACAAGAAGGCAATGCACGGCTGTCTGGCTCGACCAAGGTAATTGGATGGCATTGACCCCCCAGCCATGAGCCACGACACCAGGTCCTCGGACTATTTCAACATGCGACAAGCCTTGGCTACTCCGGTTTCGCCAGCGGCAGAGTTTATCCAGGAAACTACGCCGCACCGCAGGATCCCGCGTTGACGAACGCTAGAGCGTTAGGGGTCCGGTATTCTGAGCGGAAAGTGAATTCGAGCGGGACGTAAATTTGAGCGGAGCGAACATCTGGTCGGAAACGAATATTCGAGCGGAACGAACATTCGAGCGGAACGAACATTCGAGCGAAGCGTTTCCAATGATGATGATGACGCAGCTTTTGCCGGCCGAATCGGGTGTGTATCCCACTTTTTCCAGGGTTGTCGAGCACTTGAAAGTCGAGCAAGGACTCACCGAATTCATAATAGTGAGCTCGCTCGCACAGGGCGGGTGTCCGTCAACGAAGCACGTATACCGAGACCGGCAAATTAGGCTCTCCGACCTCACCTTAAAGTACAACGATCGCGACATCCTGTCGACTCTAGAGGCCGTAGCGCACAACATCTCTTTCCGGAGACCAACGTCCGCTTCATGAATCTCCATATGTCCGCTCAAATTTCTCGGCATCAGAGCGTATATCCGGGATTCTCTCCGACAACAACCCTTTTCTCGGGACCAGAGTCCCTTGCACGGTTGGACTCTCCCCAGTTTAACCTTCGATCTTCAGTGCGTAGATCCGACATCTGGAGTGCTCTATTCACAGGGAGCAACCAGCCTGCACTCAATCAATACCGGAATGAGTGGTCAAGAACAGGAGGTCTTCAAGTCACTGGGAGTCCGTGGACCGGCTCCCAAGTTTCGTTTCCCCAGAATATCGCATGAAGCGTCTCCAAGAGGGACACAAAAATGATTCCAGCTGATCGAAGTCCTCGGAGCTCGGATGGAACGTTTGGAGACTCTTCCTCCCAAGCGGGTCATCGGTTCGACTATTTCACCGCACAACGAGCAGTTGCTCAACCGATGAGCGAAGCGAGTCTCCTCAATCAGTTGGAGTGAACCATGGTATGTATGTTCTGTGTACGAGCGAAAAATAGACAAGACTCCGCCCCGATTTGAGAACGACACCATTGTTTGAGCCTTGAACAGGCATCCAGGGATCATGTCCCGGAATCGACGATTATCTCTCATTCGTCGCAAGAAGTCTCCAGGGGCATACGACCAGTGAGATCCTCATCGGCTATTAGCGGGTGTCGGAAGTTTCATCCCAACTTCGTTAAGGTTAACATTCAAATCGCGCAGCCATGGCTTGTAGAAGAATGCAGACGTCTTCAGACGTCAGTCAGTCATTTGTGACCTTTCTTACATTCCTGAAACTGAACACCGGGAACGCCTCTTTCGGGTGACACGCGTGGCAACTCAAGTTCGATTTCAGAAGCCAGTCATACCCTACACATCAAAGGAGGCAATGAAGTTCATTCATCCGCGTCAGTTTCGACTCTGGTGGGAAGACCCAGCGACGCGAGGTCGGGGGGATCATCGCCCCTGGCGAGTAGGCTTTCCTTCTACAACAATTCTGCAGTGTCAGCAAGAGGGCCGCTTTCTTTCGTTATTGCCCGGGAAAGGATGAATTTCGACGCGGAGTTCTACCGGCTCAACCTGGCGAATAAGATGAAGCATTGTAATCAATTCGGTTTTCTAACCTTTTTTTTTTTTTTTTTTGGAGTGTGGTGTGAAAAATTCCTTCGGAGACCAGAGATGGGACACGTCCGTTGCTCTGGTACTGAGGTGATTCCTCTAAAAAACACACCTATCTCCGCCTTCCGCCGACTGGGGACTACCCGGGATATCTGTTGACAGGCACCCTTCGTTAACATTACTTCCGGGTCGGCGGAGGCCTAACTTCACTAATTTCTGCCCTCAAATATTTACACTTCTCATTGTTTCACATCGTCTCTACCGCGATGGGGGTCCAGCTGTGGTCGGAGCCGGGGAGGGCACTTGCTGCTGAGGCGTCGACTTGAGTCGCGCGAGGACTTCCTTCTTTTTGAGGACACAGGCGACCTTCCGGCTGATCCTGTCCCATTCGTTCTCGGAGGTCATCATCTGCTCTACAAGTTCCGGCACAGTGCCGCCCTGCAAGGCTGTCCGCTGTGCGCTAAATGCGGAACACGCCAATATGGTGTGGTGCGCATCATCTTCCTCTCCACTATCGCAGTAGATACAGGTCGTGCTCGGGGCTTTCCCGATCGAGTAAAGGAACTTCTGGAACGACCCGTGGCCTGTGAGCATCTGCGAGGTGTAATACGTGAGTTCTCCGAATGTCCTATAATACCATCTTTTTACATCTGGGATACATGTGTGTGTCCATCTTCCGTGCGACGCTGTATTCCACTGCGACTGCCACTTGGCAAAGGTATCCTCCCTTATGGCGTCCTCAGTCCCACATTGCTCCTCCTGCGTATCAGAATTGTGTTGCCGTTCTTCGATTCGCTTGATTCTGTGCAACTCGGTGCGCTCGTCTGCCAGCAATGACCATGGAATGATCCTGGCGAGAACCATAATCGCGACCGTAGAGACAGTTCGGTAGCAGCGAGCAATCCGAATCCCACTGACCCGTTGTGCTCGCTCTAGGGCCGTTCGGTTTTTCTGGAATTTGAGCGCGGCCGGCGCCCAGATCGGTGCCGCGTAGAGCGCGATCGACTGAGACACCGTGGCAAGCATCCTCCGCTGCGCCTCACTCGCTCCATGGGTACGGGGAAGGATCTTGGCTATGTCCGCCGCGGCCCTCGCCGCTCGTTCCGTGGCTGCTTTGACATGCTCCACTCCCGTCGCCTGAGACTGCAGCCTGACTCCCAGATATCTTACCGAGCGGGTCACAAGGACTGGGTGTCCCTCGATATGAAACTGTGGGATCCTTTCCGCTCTTCCCTTCATTAGCATGACAGCTTCCGTCTTCTCCGGTGCCAGGGAGAGAGAGTTTTCCCTCATCCACTGAGATATTGCGTCTAGTGAATCTTGAGTTATTTCTTCGAGTTCCTCAATCGATCTGCTCATGGTGACCAGCGCTAAGTCATCTGCGTAGGCTATTGTTGTTGCGCCTTCCGGCAGCCTGACACGGAGTACATCGTCATAGCCGATGTTCCAGAGCGTCGGTCCGAGCACCGACCCTTGCGGGACCCCTGCTGTCATCCTGTGCGTTTTCCCTTCTTCATCGACAATGTAGCGGTCCTGGAGGTAGGATCCGAGTACCCTTCGAAGGTAGGGGGAGATGTTGCGTTTCTTGAGGCTGGTCAGAATGACGCTCCACTCAATCGAGTTGAAGGCGTTCTTAACGTCCAAGAGAACCATGAGACATCTGTTCCGACTTTGCCAGGGTCTTTGCTTCTCTTTTTCTACTATCTTCATGACGTTCTCCAGTGCCGAAAGAGTGGATCGGCCTTGCCTGAAGCCGAATTGGTTGTCTGAGAGCCTGCCTTCCTCCTCGAGCTCCTCCTGAAGCCTTCGGTTGAGGATTGACTCGACCGCCTTCGCTACCGTGTTCAGAAGGCAGATTGGCCGATAGGCGTCTTTTTTGCCCTGCTTCGGGATGAGTACTAGTTTAGCAGTCTTCCAAGCTTTAGGGAAGATGCCTCTTCTTAGAATTTGATCAGTCGTCTTCCTGATGACGCCGGGCCATCTCGCAAGAAGTATCTTCGTAACCTCCGGTGGGACCTTGTCCGGGCCCGGAGCCTTCCTCGGAGCCACTCTCTCGGCAGCAGCCAACACTTCCTCTTCGGTAACTGGAGGGATGTCCGCTGCGTGGATTTGAAACTCCTCCCTCTCGAAAGGGGTCCCAGCAGGGAAAAGCTTCCTCACTGCCTCAAGTATCTTATCAGTCGGTATCTTGAGTTTTCTCTTTCCCAGCTTCTCCCGGATAATTTGATAAGGAAGTCCCCAGACGTCTACCCTGAGCCGATCCGTGAGTTCCCTCCAGCTAGCTCTTTTCGCGTCAAATACGCCCATCTGGAATTCTTTCCTTGCCCTCGAGTACGCTGCTCGGTAGCCTTCTACCTCACCGGGGTGGGAGTCCGCATTCCTCCTCGATCTCTTGAGACTTCTCCTCGCTCTGACACATAATCTTCTCAGGTCGGCTACCTGTTTCGTCCACCAGTGAGAGGGTCTTTTCCCCCGTATGTGTGGTGATGTCCAAGGGATCGCCTCGGAGCAAGCCGCCGTGAGGATTTTGTTGACTGTGTGCTCATCCGCCGGTAAATCTCGATCCTCGATTTCCTTACATGCTTTATCAATGTACTCCAGGAGGACTTCTCGGTTGAGGTTTTTGATTCTCCAACTTCGATTCAGCTCCTCCGGCGTTTTGCGAGCCGCAGTGCTGATATTGTATTCTATATACAAATGGTCGCTTAGGGACTCGAGATCTTCTTGGACTTTCCATTCAGTGATATCAGCTGGGGAGGTTGTTGCCAGTAGGTCTATGAACGACGAAGACTGCGCTCTGCAGAGGGTAGGAACCGCTCCATCGTTTATGATGAAAAGTCCATTTCGTGCCAGCATCTCCTCGAGTTCCCTCCCTCTGGCATCTGTGACCGAGCTTCCCCAGATGGTTGCGTGTGCGTTGAAATCTCCAGCCACAAATATACGACCTCTGAGTCCGCGGATAATCCCTTCTATGTCTTGCAAGTATTCTACGAATTCTTCAAAGTCTCTGTTAGGTGAAAAATAACAGCTTAAGAGGTGAGCCTTCTCCTCCGCCAGTGTAATCCTGGTGATTCCTCTTGTCGAGCTTCTTTCTGCGATTGCGCAAGCTCCGGCGACCCATATTGCTGTGTCCCCAGACTCATCGGCTATCCATCCTTCATCCCTTCTTCCTTTTGTTTCTGATAGCTTCTTGTTAGCCTCACTGATGACACAGATGTCAATACCCTCCCGTCCAACTCTGTCTTCTAAAATCGCAAGCGCCGCTCTTGAGCGGTTTGGGTTGATCTGGAGAGTCTTCAACATCATTGAGGGTGCGTGGTTGGTACTGCCTTCCCAGCGATCATCGTCTTCCATCCTTGAGCATCAGCTGTGCGCTGGTTGTTCTCCCGATGAGGTGGTTCTGCTACTGGTGCTCCCCTCTGTTCCGACCGTTGTCCCATCTTGGTCCTATCTTTGATCCTCTGTACAATGTCCCGGTAGTTCGGGCATATCGACGAGTAGGCTGAGTGACCGACGGCTTCACAGCTGGTGCATTTCACCTCTTCTGTTTGGCAATCTTTTCCTACGTGTCCAGCTCCTCCGCATCTGTAGCATATCCTAGCTTTCGTCTCCGGCGCTGTGCAGGTATTGGCCTTATGACCCACTCCCTGACATCTGAACCAAATCGGCACTTCGACCCACGACCTGATGTGGCAGAGTTGCCATCCGATCCGTATCTTGCCGATTTGGATGATTCTTTCTGCGTCAACTCTTGATAGTCTGACCAAGGCTGTTCGATCTCCTCTGAGTCCTTCTCTGATCTTTTCAACTCGGATGTACCCAGGCTCCTTGCGTCCGAGGATCTTCCGGATTTCGCTCTCGATTTCTGCTTCATCGGTGATCAGATCCATCCGAGATATCATCACCGTAGCATTCAGGGGCGGCCCTCGGACTTCGGTGTTGAGGTTGAGGTTCTCCAGGATATACTTCGCTAACCTTTCTTGCCCTCCGCTCCTTCTTTCTCTGACTTGCAGCTGTAATTTGCCGTCTTCTGTACTCTTGACACCGTTGATTTCGATTCCCAGCTCCCTCGAGTTGACACTGCCTCGAAGATTTTTGAGGACATCCGCGAAGCTCGCCCCATTAGCCTCTACGAGAACCGAGCCCTGGTTGTGTCTTCGGGGATTCTTTTTGACTTCTCTGCTGGCTTCCGTCCGGATCCTGTCGTAGTTTTTGTGGGCCTTGGTTGAGATTTCTGCTCCCCACTTCACCTGGTTAATTACCCAGCAGGCTTCAGCGATATTTCGGTACTTCTCCGAGTCCGCGTTGTTCGGCAGTCGGATGATAGCTTTCTCGCCTTCCTTGTGTTGAGCAATTTTGACTTTCTCGGCGATCTTGTTCAAGATTTCGACCGTGTCCATCGAAGTCGCCTCTTTCTTGACCTTGCCAACGATGAGCGTAATTTCGTCCGCTGCTGAGTTCCTTCCATCCGCCCTGAGCAGATTCGGGGAAAGGAGCGCTACTGTAGTCGCCACTTCTCCTTCTTCCAAGCTGTCTATGTCTTTGACCGCTGGAAAGAATTTGGAGAGCTGCTGGATGACACCCTTTGTTCTCTCATCCTTGTCCTCACTGCTGTGGAGCAGGACTCTACATCCTCTGCTGCTCACGATTCCGGCTCTTGAGGGCATGATCTTCTCGTAAGCCTGTCTTGGCCATGGTTTCTCCACTAGATCTACGATATCCGCCAAGTTATTCAGCTGTCCGAGTTCCTCCTTGATTTCTGCTGCCTTCTCTTCTTCGAGCTTTCTTTTTGAGTTCTGCTTGTTCGCCTCTGCTTCTTGTCGCTTCTTGCATACTTCGCAGGGGCCGGCTCTTTCCGTGGGTGTTGTCTCCACTGACTCCGTCAGCTTGTCCTGTATCAGTCCAAGAACCTCCCTTTCCAATCTGTCGGTTGCGCGGAGAAGCTCCCTCGTCAGTGTCTTGACCTCCCTGGCCGTATTCTGCACCTCGATACTCTTGAGTTTCTCAACTTTCTGCCGGATCATACTCTCAATTCTGTCAGAAACCTCCTTCTCCAGATCAATTTTCCTACTCCTCTTTTCTAGCTCTTCCTTCGCCGGGGATTGCTGCTTTCTTTTCCTGTCCACGCTGATTGATATTGTTCCATCGTCTTTCCCGACTCTGACCGTAGACCCTGATGGAGCTTCTATCTGCCGTATTTTCGGACCGACTGGCCTCTCGGTGCGAATTTCTGTCTGTGGTGCTCCTTGTTCGGTCTCGATCGTATGCTCGGTCTCAGCATATTCGAGGTGTTCGTCAGCATCTAGCGTCTCCGCCTCCGGGTTTTCTACTTCGGTTCTTCGAGTCTCCGCATCGGAGTCTTTCTTCCGCACCGGAGACCGCACTACAAGTGACATTTCGGTGTCTTGCCTACTCTGCACCGAGCCCGGTGTTCCCGGTTGCTCCGCGATGTCTGCTTGCTTGCTCTCTTAATTGGCTGCCCGGTCGTGTCACGGGTTCGAGCGCCCGCTCAAGGGCCTCCCGGTGACGAGACGTAAACAGCAGGCGGTCAGGTGTTGAACCGGCTCGGTGCCACCGTGACCAAATATCCGCCTCTGGAGCGTGTTTCTATGCAGATTCCTAGCCTGGCGAGTCTAAACTCTACTGCTCACCAGTTTCGATGGCTTCGGGGTGATCGGAAAACTGGCAGAGCTGAGTTAGCTGCGCTGTGTTCGTCACCCGTAGGTGTGGCCGCGGAGGTACTTTGAGCGGCAAAAGGTCGCGGAAAGACAGTCAAAGTGTCTTAATCTCACGCTGACCCGGTGCACGCCGATTCCCTCCTCCGAACGAACTCTCACTTTGAAGTTTCGGAGCGCTAGAACTCAACTTTTCGGAAAAACTCCAGAGCCACCTCCCGAGTGTGACCGCTCCTCGGAAGATCACTACGATGGTTTTCTAACCTTAATTCCTCTCCAAGCTTGAAAGATCGATGAGTTGCTGAACAGAACAGGGAGTCAGCTTCCCCGTGATCTTGGAGCTTTAACCCTCGATCGAGGCCGCCGAACAAACTGCCCAGCCGAACTCTCCTCTGACTGGAGTGAATAGGCCGGTTCACAGCCTTAGATGGAGTCATTGTGGACCTCAGGAATCGTATTCGTAAACCGATCGCGATCCCCGATCCGCCGCGACAAGTCGCCTCCAACATAGGGCCAGTTGTATGTCCATCAGAGATGGGCATGATTCGGATTCGACGACCTGAATCTGAATCCAGATTCATAGTTTTGCCGGCAATCGAATCCGGATTCGGATTTGGATTCAGATTCGAGGAGCGGATTCGAATACAGACTCGAACCAGGTCTATGAATCCATACGAATCCGATCAGACCATGTTTCTGGGGGTCTTTGGAGGTGATTCCGCGATCGATCTGACCATACTCTTCCGAGTCTGGAGGGGTTATTCGGGGACCAATCTGACCATACTCTTCCAAGTCTGGAGGGGTTATTCGGGGACCAATCTGATCATTACTTCCCAAGTCTAAGGGGGTGATTCCGAGACCAATCTCACCATCCTCTTCTAAGTCTGGAGTGGTGATTCCGAGACCAATCTTTTTTTTGTTTTCCGGCTGAACCTCTCAGCCAGCCCTCAGAAGTGTCCCGGAATCACCTTTCGGTATTGCTTCAGAAACACTCCCTATCGCCTCGCAAATCCCATTGCGGGCGGTGGGCTTGGGTCTTAAGATGGTTCAGATTCAATTCTGATATAAATTGAATCCTCTTTTTACCACTCAAGAAATTTGTTGTCCCGGCCGGGGATCGAACCCGCGATTGCTAGCTTAGCGTGGCACCCAAGGCGTTGGTTTATGCCACACGGCCAACGAGCCGACTTCCGAGACCAATCTGACCATTACTTTCCAACTCTGGAGGGGTGATTCCGAGATCAATCTGACCATTACTACGGGTTCGGATCGAGTCCGAATCATGCCCATCTCTGATGTCAATGAACTATCAAGCCTTCCATATTTTCCATTCTGATTTCAGGTAGAGCTTATGAATGGAAGCAGACGTCGCTAAACTCCAATAAGCTCCTTGTCTTCCTTGTTCTCAAGTTCGATGTCAAGATAGCCATCACCTTCGCATACAGTTAGCTACTGAAGCAAATTTTGCCGCATCATTCCATTGGTCGGGAATGTATGGTAGGTTCGGTATCACGGATATTTTGTTTGTGGACATCGGACTGCAAGCGAAGGGACTTGAATGACGCGATTGAACTCCAATCCTTTTGACTCGCGATGTGGATCGGAGAGCGTACCACTCTCTCCGATGCCACACGATCAGTTTGAGTTTGGACAGTTGCTGTCAGGCGGAAAAATTGCTTGGTCTGTCCCGATGCTCACTCCAATACTCTCCTGGTTCGTCGATTCCGAGTCGAGGCGACTTTCATCTGGTAGGTGCTGATTGACCACAAGCATCGTGTGAGACCACAAGTGAGCAGATCCTGAAGAATTTATCTTGGACTATCATTCTGAACTTGTTGTGATTGTGATACCAATGAAGGAACCCAATCCTTCGATTCTGCGCGATCGTCCTGTCCGTTCGGAGGAGGTGTTCTGCAGAGGGAGGATCTCAGAATGGAAGGTCGGAGAAGTCCCTCATCCAATGAGTTATTTGAACGAAAACTACGTCATCCGATACGTTTTTCATTCGATAAGCTCGTTATTTGATGAGTCGTTCGCAGGATGAGGTTTCTAACTCACGAGTCCTTCATGAGACAGATCGTTGCACGCTAGGTGGTTCTTTCAAAGAGGAGGGTCTTTCATCTTTCAGACTTCCTTCAGAGATTTTTTTCCGAGCACCTGACGGGCATATGAGCGTCCATATTCTTCATGTGCGTTGTTTGAGGACATCGTTGAATGTGGCTCTGTTTGCTGTTGTTTCTCGTGCAGATCTAGCTAAGTTCCCGGACAACTCAGCTTAAGTACGACTCTTTCCGAGTGTACGACATAGCCGTGCTTCGGAGTCGCAGTCATCATGGGAGTGCTCTATGCAGATCGAGTAGTCCAATCTTCGGGAACTATATAGAATGTCGCCGCGGAGAACACACACAGACTTGCGTACCGAACAATGGCCCGTTTGATGGCCCTCTCCCTGGCACCTATTCTGGGAGCTCGGACCACAACAAACGTGAGTACCTTTGTTAACTCCTCCGGTTTAATTGGCTTGTATTCATTTCAGTCACTCTGGACCCATCCCAGGTCTCGGCAGGCGGGTGAGTGGTGTTCGTCGAAATCGACGGTTGCGAGCTCGATCCGCCTTCTGAGTGCGGTCGGCGCTTACCGCACTCCAGAGAGTGACCAACATCATTCATGCCGAGGAGCAAAGACCGTGGCAGAGTAGAAAGAGATATCTGCTCGTCCTGCTAGACGTTAGAAAGGCGTTCAACTCGATGGAATGGAAGAATCATGGGCGTTTCTTGAGGGAAAGTCTTGAGATCCGATAAGATTGATCCTGATCGGTGGGCGAAAACGGGTCCCAGGTAGCTGCAAACGGTGGACGAGCTCTTTTCACAATGGCGATGTTTGCATTTCTTCCGGGGATTCCGGCCTCGCCTCTTGCCACGAACATCATTATCCGAATCATGCACTGGTTAGCCAGGCTATATGCTCTTCAAAGCTAAGTTGAATCGCCTTGCGAGGCGTGAGTCGCAACAAAACATTCGTGATCCCAGGAGTCTCGATGAGAACGGGTGGGGATACCTCAGTAAAGAAGACAATGGTACCTGGAATGGAGGATGGATGCCTGACCGCTTCACAAATGGGCTCGAGGCAAAATCGCAAGCCGGACTCAGAGAAGAATACTTCGATCAGGTTATACGCATGACCATGGATGGTACCCGGCACTCTCGTCTCAGCGAAGATCATCTTGCTCGAGCTTCAGCCTTCAGCGCACGATACTGGAGCTTCCTCGAGGACGCTGTTTGCATGCGCAGCTCGCGTCGAACGAACTCATCCCTGAGACAACATCCTTCAACGATACCCCAAAGTCTGGGAGAAAAGGCACTACTACTTCAACCATAAATTCACCCAGAATTCACAGTCATCGATGGAATTTTCAAGATCTGGCATCCTTCCGTGATTGACGGAACGTTGCTACATCGTGCAAAATTATCGGGATTCACATGCGTGCACACAAGCAGAAGTTCCCGTAATGTTTTCTGTCAAAAAAGTAGTCCCTTATCTCCCAGACTTTAGGGTACTTCTCTAGATAGATGGCAGTAAGACGGTCAAAGGAGATCGGATTCGCCCTGGATTGTGATTGAGTTACCGAATTCGGACGCAGCAGACGTTGACCAGGCCTGGACAGCCCTGTCTTACCGCGAGTGAATCCCCTCGGAAGGCGCTAAAAAAACGTCCACATCCTCCATATTCTTCGACCAAAGCAGACTTCATTGTCGTAGCCTCCGAGCCCATGGGTCGCGAGTGGAATTCTCGCGATGTTCATGGACTTATTCGGCTTAGGTAGGAGTAGAGCCGATCGCGAGCTGTCGGAATTCCTAACTTCGGTTTCAACGCGCCCTTATTCAGTTTGGAGAGGGAATGTTCGATACATCACTTCTTGATCAGCCCCCGAGGCTGAGAGGTAAGGAACTCATCAGATGAACAGCTCATCTTTTGAGGCATATCTCAGGAAGAGAAATCGTCCGAAGGACTGATGGGGAACCCATGACGTGAGGACTTGTGGGATGTTCCGCGTTGACAACTCCTGTTGTGCAACCCATGCGCAGCGGTCAAGCTCCCGGGCTACTTCCAAGCATGAACAGTTTCCTTCCGAGCCAAAGATCTCGTTGTTCGAACTTCACAAGCCCCTCTCTCGTTCCCCGACACCCGAAATAGTCCCTCTGAAAATGCACCTTCCGAAAACCCCATGAATCTCGCTTGAGAGGAAAATGATGCGACGAATCGAAACTCATGGTTTCGCTCTCCGACTCTTCTTCGACTCACGACAATGGCCCACGTGGCTGTTGAACAAATGACGACCCCCTCTAAGTAAGTTGCCGCTTTATCGTTCAAACTCCACGGTTGAAGTAAGTCTGACGACCTCATTGATGCTGACGTCCAGCGGTTGGCGAAACTTCGTGTGGTCGCCGGCAACGACCCCAACTCTCTCGAGTGGATTTGGAGTCAGGAAGTACTTTACGGAGTCGATTAGCAACAATGATTGTTGGGCTCTGACTTCCAGATATCATTCTGTTAGGAGACTACATTCATCCAGCCTTCCTCGTCCACTTTAGACACGAGTCTCGCTAGGGAATTCACATTCGATGCGTGCTTTTTACCTCTACCTTTTCATGCCTCGTCGTATCGATCCTCCCTGTCTGGCTGCCCTCCATCTCAAAGTTCCTGGTGTGGGTGACATCGGAAGGAAACGGAATCTCGTCGGATGTTATTCCAACTGAAATGGTGGAATATCGTTGCGAATGGGAAGCTATCTTCGGCTGTTTCTGGAGCCTTTCTCGTGGAAGCTTCATAATAATGACATAAAATCGCCTCATCATGCTCGTAAGAAGCTCGTTTTGTGGTTCGCGCTCCAGCTCCTTGGAAAGGACGTTCAATCGTTCCTTGGGATGTTCCTGGAGCCCTTCTCGTCGATTGCGTATCGGATACGAGACTGAACTGCTCCTACGAGTGCTCCCGACGCTCTTCTCGTGGCTCGCAATAGTACAAGGTCGCGATTAGTAGACGGTCCTCCTGGCTCTTTTAGACTCTCGGAGACGGCCCAGTAGGTTCTCGTTGCGCGGCTACTACTTGCGCTGATCGAAGATGGAATTCGCGCCCAGGCAAGGACAAGGTCAGGATGATGATCGAACTCTACAAAGCTCGGAGTGATCGATACCATCACACGCTTCGGGAAGAAATGAGAGTGGTTGATTGAGAAGAGCCGAGTTTAAGTCCTGTGACAGATCACTCTTCTTTGCAGGTCCCAATGAGGCTCAATGAGTACTCGATTCCCCCGATCGAGAAACATCTATGGGCTCCCAGAGAGTTCGTTGGTATCACTCGCTCCCCGTACTGCGTGAACAAGCTGATACTTTTATTAGGTAAGTCAAAAAGTTCGTCGGCTTTTTGAAGCCGCATTTTTGAAATTCCCGCGCTCTACAGCAGTGCCGCCTGGGAGTGCGGCTGGGTGTTTACACTGAAGATTAGACTCTCGGCTGCGCGCGGATACACCGCTCCCAACTTTATCGTATACTTTGTGGAATCAGCAGCTATTTGAAATGGAGGAAAAAAAAGAGCATTTTCGACACATCATGTTGTTCTCCTACCGCGAAGGCTTAAGTGCAGCGCAGACAACGCGGAAGATATGCGCAGTTTACGGCGAAAACGCACTACACAAATCCACGGTCGAAAAGCGATTCGCCCGTTTCGAAGCTGGAAACTTCAATCTTGAAGATGAGCCGAGATCAGGACGACCTCAAGTTGTGGAGACGGACGAAATCATTAGCTTGGTTACTTCGAATCCAGCCTTGACCATGAAAGAAATTGAAGATGTGACGGGAGTCTCTCACGGAACCGTTTGGAACCGCCTGCATCAAGCAGGTTTCTCAAGCAAGCGGAATATCTGGCTACCTCACGACCTCACTGATAGGCAGCTTGAACGACGCGTTGATACCTGTCACCTACTACTCCGGAAGAACCACAAGGAATCGTTTCTGAGGAGATTGATAACCGGCGATGAAAAATGGATACTCTACAGAAACGCAACACAGAGAAGAAGCTGGGTCCGCAAAGGTTCTCAGGCAGCAGCTATCCCCAGACCAGAACTTCATCAAAAAAAGGTCATGCTGAGCTGCTGGTGGGACTGCAAAGGCGTAGTGTTTTTTGAGCTGCTCCCGATGGATCAGACTATCAACTCCGAAGTCTACTGCAGACAACTTGAAGATTTGAAGACCGCAGTTGCATCCAAGCGCCCAGGTTTGGCAAACAGGTGGGGCGTGGTTTTTCAACATGATAATGCGAGACCACACAAAAGTTTGGCTTCCCGGCAGAAATTGGCGGAGTTTGATTGGGATGTGCTACCGCACCCAGCCTATAGTCCCGACCTCGCACCATCAGATTATCACTTGTTCAGGTCTCTGCAGAACTCTCTTGACGGCGCCACATTTGAATCTTTGGAGGATATTAAAAATCACCTCCATCGATATTTTGATAATAAAGAGAAAAAGTTCTGGGAGAATGGAATCATGGATTTACCAGAGCGATGGGCGAAGGTCATCGAACAAAACGGTCAATATATAATTGAAAAAAAATATTGTTGTCTGCAGAGATTTGGCTCCTCAAAATCGGGTAGAAAAGCCGACGAACTTTTTGACTTACCTAATAGTATCAGATATCGTCACCCCCGCTCGAACGAAAAATCATTCACGTCGGACGCGATGCATCCGCCATCTGATGCGGACTCGAAGAACGCTTTCCGTCGATCCAGGCAGCGGCGATCTCCATCGGGCCACTATAATGTTATCCACTCACTTGGAGGAACTCATGCTCGCTCGACTCGATGCAGCCCTTGCCAAAAGTCTTCAAGAGTGTTCGAGTGCAAGAGGAACAGCAGGGGAATGACAATCCGGCGGAACCTGAAGCGACCACGAATACTACTACCCCGGTCCCCGCGGCTACTACTGCCCTCCACGATGATTCCCCCGATTTTGATTCGCTTGATCTTCGCACCTGAGGCTATCTCGATTGCTGAGTTGGAGCTAAACATTAGCGAAGTTTGAACGTTCGATCCAAACGTTCGATCAAACCTCCGTGGACTCGAATCAGCCGGGATGACATTTGTGTCGCTCTTGGACATGGTCCAGAGTGGGCTGACCTATTGCGGCACCTCCGCTGCGAGCTCTTAACGTGATACTGGGTGACCCCAAGTTGCTGTCTTTAATAGAAATAAACGAAAATTATCCGAGATATCGCATTTCCGTTCTCGGCAAAGGAACTTACGCCGAAGAATGAACTTCATTAGCCCATTGTATGCGTAGATGATGGCTTTCTTGGAATCGATCTTGGCAGCAAGGAGGACACGGGGTTTCTTGGAGACTAGCATTTTAGGAGAAGAGTCTGCATTTATTCAGGATTTGTTTTCAATATTGAAGATGAATAATGTCAGTATGGAATGTTCCGCCGCCGGTTTATAGCCGTTGGACCTCTAACGGGCCTTACATTAGAGGCCACTTGTGGCGGCGGCTGGGGGATTGGTTTGGCAATTCGATTCCTCATTGCCTCCTCGTAGGTCGGAAGACGTTCCCGAATCGAGCCGGAGTTTTCTCCGACCTCCGCTTGTCTGCAGATCGTGCAGTAGTTCACTCCAACTGAATTGAGGTCGCCAGTACGAGGAACCGTTCCTCGAGGAGGGAGTGAATCCGGTCGAACAGCTCCATTCCAGGTTTGATCACCAGTCATGGGAGACGATTCTCGCTGAATCGGCAATTTTTGTTGGGGAAACGAAACTCGGGAGCCGGTCCAGGGACTCCCAGTGACTTGAAGAGCTCCTGTTCTTGACCACTCATTCCGGTGTTTATTGATCCAGGGAGGTGTAGATCCCCGGATAAACTCCGCTATTCACACCGCTCGTGAAAACAGAGAAGCCATGACTTGTCGGGGAGCGTCCGGATCTCGACGCACACATATTCGGAGGCGCATTCCCCAAGTAGCCATTGGCCATCTGCGACTGTCGAAGGTGGATGATGTCCCGTATCAGGTAACGCGGGACGATTTTGTACTCCAGCCTATCCAGAACGATTTCTCCGTTAAGCAGAGTGGTGAACAGAGACCTCCAGGTTGTTCCTGCACGGGAAGCTCAGGTTTGGAACTCCGAAGATGTTTCCATACTCATCCAGGAGATAGACGTGGGCTTCCGTGCCGATCAGCAAAATAAATCGGTTCCCGTCGCTCTTCCAGGTGACCCTTTGGGAGCCTTGGGATACTTTTTTCAAAGTCACCCTGTCGAGGGCGACCGGCTGAGTACCAGGGAATCGATCACCATCTTTCTTGGTGTGCTGGGAGACTATGCTCTCCACCCACTTCGTCTTTGACTCGTCCAAGTCGCGTGTGATATGATCTGTGGATATTGATAGAAAGAGAGAGTACGGTAGCTCAGGGGAATATGAAGAGGAGAAAGCGGACGACGGCATGAGACACCTCGGTGACGACATACCCTCGATGAATCGGACGAAGGAACATAGTTAAGCTCCAGGAGCTGAGAAGTTCCTAATGAGGTTCGTCGCACAAGTTTTCTTTAGCTTATCATCGCGGCAACAAAATCTTTTACACATTTCGTTTACACGGAAGCCGCCTTTCCATCATTTCGTCTGTCTCTACTGCTCCTCGTCAACTCTGAGAGGTATTTTAGAATCCACGCTCAGAAGCTTATATTGTGCGCAATCAGTCCGGGTAATCAGGGCTGGCCGGGTCGTCACAAACGCGCTCCACCATTCGAGTTTATATCTGGCTGGATTGAAGTCGCTGCCGATCCAGGTAGACTGGAAGAAGCGTGTGAAGGTTGCGAGGATGTCCCTATTGTCTCTCTTGGAGTCGGAGTTGACAGGCATCTAGACGAGCTCACGCCCGTGTTGAAGTGGGACGAATGCCAGCGCGAGAAACATCCGTAAACGAAGGTCGAAGGCGTCGTCGTTGACATATCGTTCGCGGACTTCGAAGTGCTCCTCATAATAGAGAGCGGCTGAAATCCAAGTGCCCCAACGAGTCACAACGGGCTCTGGAGGGAGATGCGTATTCGGCACGACTGACCAAAACTTCGGGTGCCCGTCAACTGGGCTCCGGCGTCAACTGAGCTTCGCCGTCAACTGGGCCATGGCGTCAACCGGGCCACGGGGTCAACAAGGGCCTTAACCTGATCTCACCGGATTCCCCGCACGATTTCGAGTGCGCTGGTTGTCGATCTGCTCGCATCGCTCCGCTCGCTCGCCCGAGCCATAACCTAACCTCACCCAATCTCCCAACCCGCTTCAAGTCCGCTGCCTGCCGGTCCGCTCGGAAGTTGACGGCGAAGCCCAGTTGACGCCGGGGCCCAGTTGACGCCGAAGCTCAGTTGACGCCGCGGCCCAGCTGACTCGCTCCCAAAACTTCCGAATCTGGGAGGGAGACATTCTTCCCGTTCGCAATGAGGCTGTCCGCCGTCGGATACCGGTCTCGAATATCTTCGCAAACTCTGTGGACTTCATGGACCACGCATGTCAAATGGATCATCTTGGGGAAGAGTACTTCCAATGCTCTGGCGGCTTTCTTCATATAGGATGCGGCGGCGCTGTGAAAGAGATGAACACAGTCGTGGTGTATTCCTCGGGGCCAGAGTTTGAGGGGGGCATTGTGAAGGCATTTGCGATGCTCGAATGATCGGTTCTCTTCCCTATTTCTGTGTCCAGTAGGACTGGGGTGGATTGTTTCTCCGCCGTGAGGCTCCCAACTACGGTGCTTGCTACGAGTTGACCCTTGACATCTGTGGTTTCATCGATCGAGATCCAGATCCGATCATCACCGATAGACGCTCGGATTTTCAGAATAGACTCCTCGTCAGGCCTCGTCAGGTATGTTTTCCGTGGGGCCGTGTGATTTGGCATCGGGTTACCGCAGTATTTCTCCATGAAGCTTCTGAGAGCTGAATGTTGAGTCTTGTTCAACGAGCGTTCGAACTCACCAACATTCCACGCAGATCCATGTTGAACTCATTTTCGTTGAGAATTGAACAGGAATTCAAACCGATCCGTCGTCGCCGTTATTCTCTGTTTGTGGGAGTCTTTCTCTGCGACCAGCAGACTGAAGGTGCGGGTTCACGTGAGACCTCTTCGAGACCTTCACAGCTTTGATGCACACGTTGCACGTAACTTCAACGGCAGCACTCAAAACATCCGGTCCCAGCTCTGCAATGTGAAGCTAAGCATTCCCGCTGAGAAGCCTTGACCTTGATTTTGGAACGTGATTCGTCCTCAAAGATTTGACGAATGAATTCTCGGGCACTGCTCGAGCTTTTCGGGCGCGCCAGTCCAATGTGGGCAGAGGAGGCGAAACTGACCGAAACTCGGAGATCCATAGCAGTTCGTTGTGTTATTCTCCATCTCAAGCGCAGGCAGTTGAGCTCCGTGATTCAGATAGACTCGAGATTTGATTTTTCACAACACATAAATTTGCTCTCATTTTGTCCACTATGAATCCATGTCCTAAGGCCTTGAGATTTGGTAGAAATTCACAAGCCAGCGTCTGACTCGCCGATCGTACCCAATTTCATCCTATCAAATCCCGGGATTCGGCCAATTTCCGGGGTACAAATGATGGATTGAATGAACTGGAAGAGAAATGAGGGGCGGTCCGAGAGAAATTCATATGAGCGTTGTTCGCTGCGTGATCGATTCCACTGCGTCTCTCGGCAACCGCGAAAGACGGATATTCATGCTGCTTTCCGAGGGTGTGTACATATTGGTGTCGGACTCAATCTCATATTGCTCGAGTGGATCCCGAAACTGTATGAAGGCGTCCCCCGTGAATTTGTGACTCAAGTCCTCAAGGAAGCAAGGGAGGATATTTTGCAGCGACTGTGATTTTCTTCCCACCTTTCCCAGGTTGAAATTCCCCCTCATTGCTAGGATCTGGAAGCTCAGGCACTGATCATTCTATATCTTCCATCCGGATTCTCTCCTCTAGCAATAGAGCGCCCTGCAGTCATGGAGAGGCGGAAACTCACTCGGCTATCAGGATCCCTGCGGCTTCTGCCCCCCCCCCCCCCCCCTTCCCCGGTCGGTATTCGAGCCGGAGTCCTTCTGAACACCAACGATGAGGATGGCGGCGGCACCAGGAAGAGCATCCAGTGACGATGACATCACCGTAACTCAAGTCCTCTCTCGGAATCGGCCCGAACGAGCCTTTGAGCGTAGTTATACGCTGGAACTCCTCCCACTTGCTAGCGCATCCAACATCCTGAGCTCGAGAGGAGATTGATTTTCACACCTCGAGGGTAGCGCGAGCATGGGCAAGCACCTCGAAATCCTCCGGGATGCGCGACCTCAGAAGAAACCGCGCATGGAGTTTCACCGCCACGGAGGGGGCTTGGAGATCGGCGCTGCTCACTCTTCAGCTCAGTCCGAGACCTGAATCACAGAGAATCCAGGTCGGTATGGTGGAAGAAAATGAACTTCGTCTGCCACGACAGAAACAAGTCGTGATTCTCAGCACCCCGAGAGAAAGCGAAAAAAGGCGAAATCAGCAGAAAAAAATGGTGGTCCTAAGCGCTGAAGTGAACAATCACCGTGCGAGCCTTCACCACAACAACTGTCATCTGAATTGCAACGTTGGGTCAGTAGAAACCATTATCCTGCAAAACACACGTACGCGAGCTGTGCCGGCTACGCTAATCTCATTTTGGCGGACAACGGTTGATGCGTAACTGGGGTAGAGCCAAAGTAGATACAGTACAATCTCGATTATTTCAACCTTTCGCATTTCAACCTCGATTATTTCAACTCTGTGGAACAGGCGGAAGGATGTCGACCGGAGGCGTATTTTTATGTGGAGGATAAATCCATCGTTCAGAATCTTTCATCGTCAATACATCTCATATCATTCTGGAGCGGTTAGCGTTCCAACTCGGACTCTCATTCCCGAATCGGTTGCGGAGTCCAAGAATGTGGGTGATTTTGTCCTCTTTCGATTATTTCAACGTTTTTTTGCATCAATCAGTTGAAATAATCGAGGTTGTACTGTAATCTGAGAACGGCTAGGAGCGCTTCAGGGAAAGTTGCCTTGCAACTGCAGATTGACACAGAGCACGCGAAAGTAGCTCTCGCATCAAAGCGAACAACGGGTTCCATCTCTCTCGACGCAGAACGAAGAACTCCGAGGCCAGATTGAAGCCCTGCGCTCAAAACTCCGAGAAGCTGACCATTCTCGACAAAAAAACGACATAGAGATAGCAGCCGAGGACGCAGCCAATGCTAATATCGGCATAGATATCCAGGAGAGCCTGCCGACGCCAGAGGAGACGGTAAGTCCCTGTATACCCGTATTCAGCGACCGAGGTCTCCGAAAGCTGAAAGCTACAGCATCCTGAGGTTGATCTCTATGCAAAATATGCCGGGCGCACGGTCTTCGGACGTTTCTGCTGTACAGCTGAGGTGCACACGGCGAAAGCATTTTCCGAAACCCTCTCAAGAAGCCAACGTAACTCCGCTAAACGCCAGGAGAAACGAGCGGACAAGATCACTCAGAAAGTCTGGAGACAGGCCGGCGAAAAGACAACGCCTAAGCCTGGACCGATCAACCTAGCGCAAGCTCGACCGTCGACCAGTCAGCTTCCTCCTCCCGCTGGAGCCTCGACGGCCGGCAGGAATGAGAGGAGCGACTGCAAGTACGAATCAAAGTACAGATGGACGCGCAAACCGGCGCCGAACCCATCCACCTCTTCAGCTTCGACTGCGAAAAGAGAACGAGGATCGAAAGCCGCCCCCAAAAGAAATAGGGAGACTACAATCAGAACTGACAAAAGGTCCGGCCCACCAACCCGCCGAAAATGAGTAAACGTACACCCCGTATATTCGAGAGCCGGTCCCTCATTAACTTTGGTGTATTGAATATCAACGGAATTAGATTTAATGGGGCTGAGTGGGCTACCCTGGAAAGAGACGAACTGATAGCGAAAAGAATCAATAAAATGCTTTTATCAGAAACACCTTTGTTACCGCAACTGTAACACGTGATCGCTGATCTATCTCTTTGCTATTGTCCTCGATCATGCACGATTGGTGGAGCCGGTTGAATGAGCCTATTTTTCACGTCGCTTGAACAACCCTCGCTGCTCGTTCCCCTTGCATTACTTGTTGCAGATCCTGGATTTATATATATATATATTTACATCTCCTGGATGATAGCCGCATATTAACCGCATTGCCAAGGATTTCAATACTTACTCCTATGTCAACATGTCTTATGGGACTTATTTGCTGTATACAAAAATTGATAACCGCACCGCAGTGATGTTCGCATCACGAAGCCGACGTGCAACGTTGGCTCGTTTATTTCGGATGGACAGAGATGCACTCTCGGCTCTCCAGAACGATCCTACCTACCGCGACGCATTCCCCGGAAAGCATTTCGACGTAACCCGTAGGCAATCTTTTCTCAGAGATGTTAGTGATCTTCATAGAGTTCACGCTGGTAACGTCCGCCCCATTTCCCGCCGGCGCCGCTGCCGCAGCGCTGGTCGGTTTCACGCAGAGTAACTTATGGTAACCCTTGCCACATTTCGCACGCCCCCTGGCCTTGCATTTATCGACTCTGTGATTCCGATCCAGACACTTGAAACAGGCGTTCCCTGTCGTCGCGCGCTTTCTCCGCTCCTCCGGAGACATCGGTTTCCTACAGTTACCGCTAAGATGCTGTCTTGAACAAAAGATGCACGAATGATCCGCAGACGAAGACGCAGTGACCGCAAAAGCATGTTGATTGCTTACTGGACCTGTTGGCCCCGCAGGGCTGAACCTAGGCTTGATACTTCGGCTGAACTGACTTTGCTGTGATGGCATTCTAGGTGACGTATCAGCCCTGGGCTTACCCATTCCATTGCTCGGAACGGGACTCGAGTGTGTTCTAAACACGGACGGTGATGACTTCCTCACTTGAAACTGTTCAGCTTCCAGAAAGTCCAGAAGTTCTTTCAACCTACAACTTCTATTTTATCCGTCCTGCGTATTTATCCAACCTACTGCGTCATCGAATCTTCGCCTGCGATCACACGGCAGTGCTTTCATAATTAATCTAGTGGGGAAAGGAGACAGACCTTCGTGGTTGTATCCAAGCGCGATGAGTGACTGAATATTCTGAGTGACATCCGTCACGAATTTCACGAAATTCTCACTGTCGTCGAGATTTCTTCTGCTGTAAGCTTCTACCACGTTGTCCACCAGACGATCTTCTGCCACCGCGGTTTGACCGGAGAGCTTGTACACCGTGTCCCTTGCTACCTCGTAGTTGTCACCATTCAGCTCCAAACTTGAGATGCTGTTGGCCACGTCCCTTACGGGGGTCTCCCTCAGCAGATGAAACTTCTCGAGAGGACGATGTCGATGGAGTCTATGTATAGACGAAACGCATTATGTCAGTTCTTGAATTTGACCGGATCTCCGTCGAACTTCGGGACCCTTCTGATCACCTCGTCCCAAGACGTGCGCAGAAACGTGGCCATCCTCGGAGCCTCCGGTTGTCTCGTGCCCGAAACCTGCGGATCGATTAGCGAACTCTGGTGATGGATCGACATCGAATGCCTCGCGATCTCTCCTCCCGGTAGGCCTCCGGGTCGTTCTCCCGGAGGAATTCCTCTACGTCGAATTTCAGATCGACCACCTTAGCCTCGTATTCGATCTCCTTGGCTAGCTAGGCCTCCGATTGATCTGAAGTCATGCTTCCGGCTTCCACCACGGCTCTGATCGCAACCGAGAGCCGTGTTGCTTGCTCCTACAAGCCATCCATCGCCGCGCGTACTCCCGCAACGGTTCGTTCGGATGCTTCACGTGCTAGTACTTCTCGTACTCGCGTGCACGCCGTTGTAGTCAACTGTCTCCTCTAAGTAAACTCCCTTCGACCCAATACGACCCTCATATCTCCGGGCGTCACCACCGCTTGTTTGCTGGCCATGTCGAGAGAGAAAACACCGCAGTGTCGGTTCCAAACCGCTTGACTTCGGATGATGACTCAACACCACGTGTCGTGTGCCGGCGTGCGTGGGTTCTCCTTTTACAATTCTGACACCACTGTTGCCAAACCCACTCGGGATCCTTGAGAAAAGACAATGGTTGTTGGTCCACTGGCCGCAGCGGCCTGGCCAGACTTCGCAAAGCGAACATGCTTGGGGATTTGCAAGCGTATCGCTCGCACCGCGTGCGTGTCGCTCACGGTCGGGTTGCAGCTTGTGTGTTGTCGGCTGTTCGCAGACAGACGACGGCACCGCAGTGGTGTTCTCTTCACGAAGCCGACGTGCAACGTTGGCTCGTTTATTCCGGATGGACAAAGATGCACTCTCGGCTCTCTATACTCTGGCCGTAATACTACTCTAGTAGCGTTTCTGGAACGCTACGGACTCTGAGCTCCACAGCGCACAGCGGTCGGGATTGTCGGAAAATCATAACTTTTGAACGGCTGGACCGATTTTCCTGAATTTTCGCGAGCGAGTTCTGAGTCCAGAGGAGCAACTTTTGAGCATATAACCAACTTCCGAACTCTCTCCAAAGGGGGCAAAATCGAAAAAAAAAATGGAAAACTCACGATTCCGGCCAAGCGACTGGATTGATCTAAAATCGGCGAGAAGGGTCGGAAAGCTGGGGCGACTCCGCATTTTTTTCCCATGGGGAAAATTTCCAACGGGCCCTTCGTAAGGGAGGTTTAGACCGATTTTTAAAAATGCCCATAACTCCTCGAAAAATGCACTTTTTTCATCGGATAAAAAACGGAGGATGCGCGCAATTTCTTGGGTTAGCTGATGCCGTCGATAAACCAATTACTTTTTCTCGGCAAATCGCTGTTATAACCTAATTTCGGTAAAAAAACACATTTTTCTTAGTTTTTCCTCCAAAATGGTCCACACTTCAAAGCACCCAGGCTCGCACGCGGCTCTGAGGGGTGCGTCTGGTATCCCCGCACGTCACCCAGTTTACAAAGTTTGCGCCAAACCATTGTGGTTTCCAAAAATTTCGATATATGCCCCCAAGTGCCCTATTTTCGTCGAAATCGACCAAACGGTCAGTTTGACCACGAGTCTAAAATCCGTGGAATCGATTTTATTGAGTCCAGCATGAGATCGGATCCGAGCCACAGTTTCAAATTTGCCGCCTCCCACAATTTTGGGATCCACGCGGCGCCAATATAGGCAATAGCTTCCATAGGAAGTACTCAGAAGTTTCCTCACATCATCCAGCATGTCAAGATCACTCGAGGGGAGATCCTTCCGGTAACTGTTCACGAGGGGATCCGCATGAACCATCAACCTCTGCATCACATCGCGATTCACGTTCTCACGCATGCCCTTCAACGAGGAATTTTCTCGGAAGTTTTCGAAGAGCTTGTTCAATGCTTCCTGAGCTTCTTCACTGAGAGCACCTACGGGTTGGGTGCTATTCTCCACGATTGCCTGGCCGTGAATCAGTACCTTGTGCACTGTCACAGGCATGTAATACCACGGACAGCGCGTAACGAAAATATTCGCTGTGACGCGGCAGTACTCGTCGAACGCCGCACCGTTCAACTGGTGGCGAGAGTTGATTGCTTCCAAGATGATGTGGAGCCTATAGACCAACTCTGGGTCTAAGCCGGTTATCCTAGCCGTCAAACCATGATTTCTGAAGGACTTGCGCGCCGTGTTGCCGTAATTGCTGGTGCCGCCGCCCGGTCGAACAACGGAAACAATCAAACCCAGTTCTTTCCTGAACTCATCCTGAATTTCCCGCGAGCGCTTGGTCCGTTGCGCTGCATTCTTCTTTTCGCAACGCCATTTTCTTAAGTCCTGGTTACATGCGATATTGACGAGGCACTCCATGAAATTGATCCTTGCGTGGAGTGGTGAGATACCGAATCCTAGAGCTTGCGGGTCGCATATTCTCGTGCGAACTTGCGCTAAATCGTTCATATCCTTCAGCGTCGCTACACATATGAGGCACGCTTGTGATGCTTTGTTATTCAGTATAGCGTTGGCGACCTTGCCATCTATCATTGAGCAGATCAAAACGTGCTTGACGTAAAACTGCCTCGCTCCTAGAGCCCAGCCCGTAGGTGCTCTCAGTGGAGAAGCTCAGGAAGCATTGAACAAGCTCTTCAAGAACTTCCGAGAAAATTTCTCGTTCAAGGACATCCGTGAGAACGTGAATCGCGATGTGATGCAGAGGTTGATGGTTCATGCGGATCCCCTCGTGGACAGTCACCGGAAGGATCTCCCCTTGAGTGATCTTGACATGCTGGATGATGTGGGGAAACTTCTGAGTGCCGAGTGATGTACTTCCTATGGAAGCTATTGCCTATATTGGCGCCGCGTGAATCCCAGAATGGTGGGAGGCGGCATATTTGAAACTGTTGGCTCGGATCCGATCTCATGCTGGACTCAATAAAATCGATTCCACGCATTTTAGACTCGTGGTCAAACTGACCGTTTGGTCGATCTCGACGAAAATAGGGCACTTGGGGGCATCTATCGAAATTTTTGAAAACCACAATGGTTTGGCGCAAACTCAGTAAACTGGATGACGTGCGGGGATACCAGACGCACCTCACAGAGCCGCGTGCGAGCCTGGGTGCTTTGAAGAGTGGACCATTTAGGAGGAAAAAGCGATTTGCACAGAGAAAGTAATTGGTTTATTGACGGCATCAGCTAGCCCGAAAAATTGCTCGCATCCTCCGTTTTTTATACGATGAAAAAAGTGCATTTTTCGAGGAGTTATGGGCATTTTTAAAAATCGGTCCATAACTCCCTTACGAACGGCCCGTTGAAAATTTTCGCGAAAATTCAGGAAAATCGGTCCAGCCGTTCAAAAGTTCAAACAATCCCGACCGCTGTAACACGGGATTCATCTCATCATGGATTCATCTTCCATCTGTCTCAGCGATTTAATTCGCAGAATCAGTGATAAGCCTGTCAATCTGATTTGAATGCCCAATGATTGTACTCGCCATGTCTCAAAACCGACGGGAGTCGCATGTTTGAGGTATTTCATGGTTCATTAGATCTGGCTCTTGTGATTATAAATCAACCTTTCAATTCAGGCGCGAGCATTCTCAGCAGATCCTTTCTTGTTGCGTTCCCATTCTTCGAGAAGTCGCTCAGTCGTGTTCACCAATGAATGATTCAGCTCGTTGCTTCGGCCGAGGCGAGCGGCGAGGTCTTCGTTGGTGTAGTAGAAATCATAGCATCCGAAGATTACGTGTGCCATTATTTCGGGGTGAACTCCAAATCGGTCGCAGAATGTGTCTGTGGCAGCTAGTAAGATAGCATTATGACATTTTGTTGGGAGGGTCCCAGCTCTCGCTGGGGCTGGTGGGGACGGCCCTCTACTATTGTCATATATGTGGGTTATTGTGGTCCTTGACTCTTTATGAGCTAAGTATAGCTCCCTTCTCAGAGTTCAATTTTTCTATGAGGGACACTCTTCCCTGTTTCAGGTCCTCTGGTATGTTTTCGGCCCCGGAAAATAGTCTGTTGAGCAGTTCGGTGATTTGCTTTACACCTTCACTCTGCGGATTCTTCAAGACTTTCGCTGAGATACCATTGAGGCCACAGCCTGACCGGTCTCATGGTACTCATCGGTCTCTTGACCTCTTCTGGACCTGTAACGATTCCTGTGGGATCCCTGCTTCCTCGCCACGTGTCTTTCTGACCATTTGTCTTGCTTGCTTCAAGCAGTTGAATTTCTACGCCAGTCAGGACGGAGTCACGGCTGAATCGGGACGGAATTCACGGGTATTTCTTACTAAATCAGCGCCATCGCCGTTTCGCGTTCTCTTATCGACCGTTACAGTGTCGCAGTGTCGTTGCGGGGATCGCATAGCTCCCCGAAGAGCAGTGAATTTCGAGATAACGGAGCCGAAAGCCATCGATTTGGAGAAGAAAATCGAGGTTCTCAGGAACCTGGGTGCAGGACGAAGCCACTTTGATCTGGGCTCTGGAATGCGCTCGTCAACGTCACGGATTCAGACCATCTTGACGAACGGGAATGAAATTCTCTCAACCGCGCAGTCCGGCACCCCGACTTCGGCGGTGAAGATTACTCGTCCGAGGAGTTTGTCATGGAAACGATGGAGAGACTGTTATCGACGACGAAATCGAGCGCAACATGCCGCTGAGACAGGCACTAATCATGCGAACGGCCAAATCCGTCTTCGACCGCCTTCAATGTCAAACAACGGGAGCGCGGACAGACATTCGCAGCTAGCAACGGGTGCTTCGATCGCGTCAAAGCCGGACGTAACCTCCATGAAGTTACTCACCCTGGCCAAGGTGCGAGTGCGGACGCTGAGGTTGCCGCGAGTTTGCTTGAAGTTCTGAACTCGAACATTCAGGGGAACATCTATCCGCCCGAATTTATCTCTAACTAGCGTACCCTATCGCGCTTCGCTGCGACATCCGAGGTAGTTCGTCCGCGGCAGGGGTCGACAAACTTCCTCCGCTCGGGGCCCAAAATATGCCCCAGATCATGGCGCCAGGGATCGAGTGCCTCTGGGTCAACCTGGAGTTCATCTTTGAACTCCAGAACTCTTTCCGGGGCAGATTTCGGATACGAATAGCATCTGAGCGTAGTTGCTCTCCCCATTCGGATTATCCCGGCCTCATGGAAATTCCTCTAGGTATTTGAATCCGTGCCCCACGGAGACTTCTCGAAGATAATTTCGCCCCGGTCTGAATCATATTTTTCCTCTGACCATACTTTTTAGGCTTCATGGATGTGATTCCGAGGTCGATCCGACCATACTTTTTGTGGTCCATGGGGGTGATCGCGAGGTCGATTGTGGAATCTTGGCCCAAGAGAAATGGTCAGACCGACCTCGGAATCACCTCCATGGAGCCGAAAAGTATGGTCAGATCGACCCTGGAACCACCTCCATTTTTTTTTTCGTGAGGTGTGGGAGAAATGCGTTTACGCACACCACCAGTGGAGCGGATTTGTTGTTCCAAACTCGACCTGTGGTAGTGTAGGACTCAAGCTCCCTGAGGAGGGAGCCAATACCCACCAAAACCCTGATCCCTGGAGCCCGTGGGCTGAACTGGCGCATGCTGTCGAGTCGCTAGGTAGCGGTCAATATGAGGCTTGAGGGTTCGATTCTTGTACGAAATCAAACCGGCAGCGAGCGCTGCGAGTGCTCGCCACTCTTCACGTCCCTTGAGCATAAAGCTCACCAGCGTCGGCCCGTCCACCGGCCGAGAACCATAACTCGAAATCCGGCGATACTCCAGCCTGATGAACTCTGTTTTCGGGCAATCCTCGAGCGCGTGTCGCGCTGTGTCTTCCGCGCCTGAGCCGCAGAGCAGACACTCCGCTGAGGGAAGCTTTTTGATCCGGGCCAGGTATGCGCCGAAGGAGCCGTGGCCGGTGAGCGCTTGTGCGAGGGGGGTATGTAAGAGAGCCGTGTCTCCTGCTGATCCACTCCTCGATGTTCGGGACGCAGCGGCGGGTCCAAGCTCCGGGGTTCGGTGGGTGGACTTCGTCCCATCATTCCGGCCATGCCGCGATCGCGGCCTTCTTGTCGAAGGGAAGCCCTTCCCTGGTAGGGATGCCGTCCATGTAGCTGGTCTCTCGAGACTCGAGTATTCTCGCTTGGAGGTCGTAGGGGATCTGCCCCGCCAGGACCTGTATTCCAAGCGTTGATGCTGTGCGGTTCGCCCGTGAAATGCCGATGCAGAGTGGTCGCTGAGTTCTGTCGAGAAGTCTCCTAGTGACGGGAGCCGAAGCTCGAAGGGCCCAGAGTGGCGCGGCATCCATCATGATGCTGTCGGCAGCTGAGGCCAGTACTCGTCTCCTGAAGTCGTTTGCTCCCCTGACTCTGGGAAAGAGTCTTGAGAGTGCCTGGGTTGCCTTGGTCGTCTTCGCCATCGCGTATGCCAAGTGGGCTTTCCCTGTCAGCCCGGTATCCAGAATGACGCCCAGGTACTTGGCCGTGCTGGTCACCGCAATTTGTTCCCCGTCGAGTCTGATATCGATTGAGGTAGGCGGGGGCTTGCGTCCGTTGAGAAAGATGGCCAGCGATTTTTGTGGCGCCATGCGCAGGCCCTTATCCGACATCCAAGATGAGATGGAAGCGAGACTCTCATTCGCATACATCTGCAAGAGGTTGGTATCCGGCTCGGTGATCAGCAGGGCCAGATCGTCGGCGTAGGCCAAGGTGGCGGAGTTTGGAGGAAGCCGAATTCTAAGAACGCCGTCGTACGCTACGTTCCACAGTATCGGCCCCAAGATCGAGCCCTGCGGCACGCCCGCGAACTCGCGACGTCCGTCCCTCGAAGATGTTACTGCGATCCCGTAGGTACGAACGGAACCACCTCCATGAACCCTCAGAAGTATGCCGAGGCGCACTCCGAAATCGCCCCCATGGATCCCGGAAAGTATGGTCAGATCGACCCAGGAGTCATCTCCACATACCCCCCAAAAGTTTGGCCAGATCGACTCTAAAAAGTATAATCAGAGATCGACACCGTGATCGGGCCCAATCTGTCTCAAAACCATCCCGAGGTCGACCCCGGATATTCCCTGCCTGAGCACGGGGCAAGATCCCTGGTCGCCAGCCATTTTGTCCCGGGGCCCTGACTTTGTCGACCCTTGATGTGCGGCATCTAGGTGGTTCATTCAATAGATAATGTATGATGTTGACAACATGAGCTTATGATTGATCTCTCGCACTTGAAGGATCTGAAGCAGGATTTGCCGTCTCTTGGAATAGCTGAGTACTTGAGAGATGTTGCTTTTTTTTCTGGGACGCCCATCATGGCAGTTGATCAATTGCACTGCACCTACTTCAGGGATGACCACGATGAAATCCACGGTGCGGTTCACATCAATTACGGTCTACATTGAACTTGAAGTTATGAAATGGCGTGGATGTCCGCAACGGCGGAAGAGCGTTGAAGGTCGGGACGTGGAAGTGAATGTCGCAGGTGAACCTTACCGTGCTTGGAAGCAAGGCGATCTGAGCACTCCTCGTATCGTGCGGGTAGCCGTCCGAGTTTCCTCAGTGTGCACCGTGTCGTCACAGGCTCCAGAGCGTCAAGCGACTGCCGAGCATCATGAAGCGATCAGCTCGATGCGAGCGCTGTCAGACACAATAAACGAACAAACTCACTCGAATCGCTGTGCAGACCATAGGCCTTTCGTACAGAGCAATTCCCCAGCATGCAACGACAGAGTTACCGAGTTTTGTCGATTTGTTGCCGTGGAAAACACAGCCACAGCCGAAGCGGCTGGACGAGGCGCGCCCTTTCGAACTGGAAGATACTGCGGCCGGCGACAAGGAAATTGTCAAGTTTCTTCCGTATTCCGGCTTCCAGAGGTTTTCAAGAAAAGTATCAGGCGGCCTATAACCATTCGGGGCCGATTCCGCGAGGTTTCGTCGAGCTCCAAGCCGCTGCCCCGGCGTTTATTCGGATCACAGGTTAGACCGGCCGGTGTCTTTTATAGATATAGATGTGGATGGAACGGGGCTGTAGTGGAAGCGGATGCTACGGCGCATCCTTCCCAATCCGCGCGCAGAAGCGAGCAACAGGGTTCAAGACCGAGGACGATCGAATAACACTTCTTCTAGGGCAGAGGTCGTCAAACTGTGTGTCGCGACACACCAGGGTGCCGAGGGTGCCAAGGGTGTCGCGGGGTGTCGAGGGTGCCGAGTGTGTCGCGGTGTGTCGCTGGGTGCCAGGGGGGCAGAGAGTGTCGATCTGACAATACTTTTGGGGCCCCGAAGAGGTGATTCCGGGGTCGATCTGACCATTACTTTCCAACTCTGGAGGGGTGATTCCGAGATCAATCTGACCATTACTGTCCAACTCTGGAGGGGTGATTCCGAGGCCAATCTGACCATTACTTTCCAACTCTGGAGGGGTGATTCCGAGATCAATCTGACCATTACTGTCCAACTCTGGAGGGGTGACTCCGAGGTCGATCTGAGCATTACTTTCCAACTCTGGAGGGGTGATTCCGAGGCCAATCTGAGCATTACTTTCGAAGTCTGGAGGGGTGACTCCGAGGTCGATCTGAGCATTACTTTCCAACTCTGGAGGGGTGATTCCGAGGCCAATCTGACCATTACTTTCCAACTCTGGAGGGGTGATTCCGAGATCAATCTGACCATTACTGTCCAACTCTGGAGGGGTGACTCCGAGGTCGATCTGAGCATTACTTTCCAACTCTGGAGGGGTGATTCCGAGATTAATCTGACCATTACTTTCCAACTCTGGAGGGGTGATTCCGAGATCAATCTGACCATTACTGTCCAACTCTGGAGGGGTGACTCCGAGGTCGATCTGAGCATTACTTTCCAACTCTGGAGGGGTGATTCCGAGGCCAATCTGAGCATTACTTTCGAAGTGTGGAGGGGTGACTCCGAGGTCGATCTGAGCATTACTTTCCAACTCTGGAGGGGTGATTCCGAGGCCAATCTGACCATTACTTTCCAACTCTGGAGGGGTGATTCCGAGATCAATCTGACCATTACTGTCCAACTCTGGAGGGGTGACTCCGAGGTCGATCTGAGCATTACTTTCCAACTCTGGAGGGGTGATTCCGAGGCCAATCTGACCATTACTTTCCAACTCTGGAGGGGTGATTCCGAGATCAATCTGACCATTACTGTCCAACTCTGGAGGGGTGATTCCGAGGCCAATCTGAGCATTACTTTCGAAGTCTGGAGGGGTGACTCCGAGGTCGATCTGAGCATTACTTTCCAACTCTGGAGGGGTGATTCCGAGGCCAATCTGACCATTACTTTCCAATTCTGGAGGGGTGATTCCGAGATCAATCTGACCATTACTGTCCAACTCTGGAGGGGTGACTCCGAGGTCGATCTGAGCATTACTTTCCAACTCTGGAGGGGTGATTCCGAGATTAATCTGACCATGATTTTCCGAAACTGGGGGGATGATTCCTGACAAAAATCCAGCCCAGGGAATTAAGTAAAGCACGAAATGTTGGCATACGGGCCGCAGCCGCCCCAGAACGCCGAAACTGATTTTTCAGAACTTTGCAAGCCTAACACTTGCGACTCTCGTCCTTCCGGATTGAGAGCCGAGTTGCAACTGAATGTACTGTTTACTCCTCGTGCCGCCATGCAGACGACTTCATGGCATTAGCTTCCGGTTCGAGGCTTCGCTCCGGTCCCTTCCTTCATTGATCTCGTTCGCTTGATTCGTATTCCTAATGGAACTCGAAGACATTTGAAGCACCGCTACCTAGCTTTGGAAGTCTGTCCTAGACGCCGCAGCTCTGCCTAAACTTGGAATCGGCAGCAGCCGCCCTCTGGCGGGCTCTGTCTGAACTCTGCCCGGCCTGACGACGAACGGAATTTCCAATTCGAGTGGTTGCATTGGCACAGTTGTTAACACTCCCGCCGAATCGCTGGCGGTTCTGGATACACTCTAATGCACGTGATAATCATTTTGTCGTAGCAGTCTTGACGTTCTTATAGCTTTACCTAACATCTTGATTCGGTCGATCTCGGTAACATTTTACTTCTTTCCCTACACTTCCGACGAGTGTCAGGTTTTCGCGCCGTCAGAGAAGAAGAACATCCTCTCGAGGAATGCCACATTCTATTGCACCGGAGTTGGAAATCGGATCGGCTGCTTATGCGGGGCTCTCATGTTTGGAGTGCTCTCCAATTTTTGGAAAACTCCGCGAATCAGAAACGTTCTGACCCACGTGTGGCTGCCACGAACCGCCCCAATCGGCTACCCAGCCTCCTACTGAGAGCATGAGACAGCCCCTCCGGACTACGATTCTCAGTACTCAGATATTTCTAGCTTGTACAGCAGTTGAATAGGCTTTCTCAGAGTCTTCCCATTCGTGAGTTTTACGATGCATGTTCTCTTCCGACCATCGGATCTCTGCCCGCTATAAAAAGATTGCACCCGGGCCATCCCCACTTCCAGCGATCTACTCTTGATTGGGCTTGTCGCCAAGTTCGATCGTAGTTGCATCAAACACTCCCGCCTGTACCGTTTCCAAAACGCCGACATGATGTCGTTCTGATGCACCCATCTTGCGGTCAAGATTGTTGGATTCATCAATTCCGCGGATTCTAGAGTTCCCCCGTACTCCGGTAGCGCCGGTCTCGTTTGTTCTCCATGCAACAGATTCGACGGCATCAGTGACAGGATCTCATTCGTTACTTCGGGCTCTCTTTCGCGACACTGCTATGCTATAACTTCGTAGGAAGAGACGAGACATGGAACAAATTTCAAAAGTAATAAAAATCCGTAGAGTTAGATTGATCTCGGAATCACCCCTCCAGAGTTGGACAGTAATGCTCAGATTGGCCTCGGAATCACCCCTCCAGAGTTGGAAAGTGATGGTCAGATAGGTCTCGGAATCACCCCTCCAGACTTCGAAAGTAATGCTCAGATTGGCCTCGGAATCACCCCTCCAGAGTTGGAAAGTGATGGTCAGATTGGCCTCGGAATCACCCCTCCAGACTCCGAAAGTAATGCTCAGATCGGTCTCGGAATCACCCCTCCAGACTTCGAAAGTAATGCTCAGATTGGCCTCGGAATCACCCCTCCAGAGTTGGAAAGTGATGGTCAGATAGGTCTCGGAATCACCCCTCCAGACTTCGAAAGTGATGGTCAGATTGGTCTCGGAATCACCCCTCCAGACTTCGAAAGTAATGCTCAGATTGGCCTCGGAATCACCCCTCCAGAGTTGGAAAGTAATGCTCAGATTGGTCTCGGAATCACCCCTCCAGACTTCGAAAGTAATGGTCAGATTGGTCTCGGAATCACCCCCCCCCCCAGACTTCGAAAGTAATGCTCAGATTGGCCTCGGAATCACCCCTCCAGAGTTGGGAAGTAATGCTCAGATTGACCCCGGAATCACCCCTCCAGAGTTGGAAAGTAATGCTCAGATTGACCCCGGAATCACCCCTCCAGAGTTGGAAAGTAATGCTCAGATTGGTCTCGGAATCACCCCTCCAGAGTTTGAAAGTAATGCTCAGATTGGTCTCGGAATCACCCCTCCAGACTTCGAAAGTAAGTAAGAAAAAAAGGAGAACATGCTCATGCGAAGAAACGCAGAACTAAACGGGCAAACTATGCCTGAGGTCCCGTAGGGAACCCTAGCCGCAAGACAGAACGGAGAATAGATAAACAAAAAAGGGAGACGAGAGCTGACTGACGAAGCGGACGGCCCTTGGTGACCCGGAAGTAATACAATACAGGGCTTGCCCTGAGTGCCCAGTCACCAAAAGGGCGGAGGGAGGGGTTTTAGAGGACACACCTCATAACTAGGGTAACGGACGAAAGTCCTATCTCTTGTATCCGAAGGGATTTCCCCTCCCGCCAGAAAAAAAAAAAAAAAAAAAAGACTTCGAAAGTAATGGTCGGATAGGAATCTCTCCGGCTGCGACACCCCTCGACACCCTGGGGTGTCGATGTCGGAAAAGTTTGACGACCTCTGTTCTAGGGGAAACGCAAGCGGCGACCTGAAAATCGAACCGCTTCACGTGTATCACTTCCTCAATCCGGGAGCCATGAGAGGTGTTCCTAAGTCATCGCTTGCCGTCATTTGGGAAACAAATAAGGAATCTTGAATTGATGGAAACGATCTTGATCCCGGAACAGATTCGTTCATCACTCTGGTCCTGCCATCGAGAGTTACACGGAATCGAAAAACTTGAGCGCAAACACTTTACTTTTCATTGGCAGTGCGCCCACTCATCCACACCACTTATCGGGGTTCGAAATTTGTCTTCCCGTGAAGGTCGTTTCCCTCCCACCAAATACAACTTCTCTGATCCAGCCGATGCATCAAGGAGTTATTTCGAAATTCAAAGCTCATTATCTGCGAGTTTTCGGTGATTGATAGAGCTGAGAGGTTCAAGCATTATTCATTATTCATGATCAATCAATCCATGGATCTATGCGTGGATGCATGGACACATTGGTGAATTATGCATAACTGCCATGGAAAGTGATAAACTCACAGCCATCCCATTTATCCAGCCCCTTCTGGAGCCACCCGCTCGAGACCCATTCGCGAGCAGCTTGCTACTATGGCGATGCTACCCCGTTGCACACCAGGTCCACTCCTCCATGAGACTTGTGCAACGAGGACGCCAAGTTCCCGAATTCATCATGCTCCCTGATACGCACCTCGCGGGTCGAATGTCGCAAATTGTCAACGAGGACTCTGTTGGCTCGCTTTCGCAATTCGTTTCCCTCCACGAAAGGGCCTGCGGGGATAAGCGCCCCACCAAGAAATATCGATTCTTGAAAACTCAAAATGCTCATATCTCCAGAACCAGCGGAGCTACAGCGCCGATAAAAAGACCGTAGTGAAGCTCTTCCCAAGGGCTATCGAACGCCGTAAGCAGCGGGTTCCGGAAACCACTTTTTCAGTAGAGGAAAATGGAAAAGTTGGTTGGTTCACCCGGAAGGAGAAGGGTGACCACTTTCTCAGGTATCGCCAAAATTACTCCTATCCATCGTCTACTCGCAGGGCAAGTTTCATCCCGATGCGAGTTTGCGGGGCCGAGATATCAACAGTTGAACATTCGCGATGAAGCGGTTTCTCCCCAGAACTCGCTTGAAACCCAGCATACAAATGGATAGAAGTCATCGAATCAAGTCATCTTTCTGGGAATCATGGTCAGATCGATCGGAATCACTCTCCCAGACTCGTCAAAGTATGCTCAGATCGGTCTCAGGATCACCCTTCCAGACATGGAAAAGTGTGCTCAGATGTGTCCCAGAATCACCTTTCCAGACTTGGAAAAGTCTGATCAGATTGGTCCCGAAATCACTCCGATCGACCCTCAGAAGTATGGTCAGTGTGTCAGTATGGTCAGGGACCAAACTGAGCATATTTTCCCGAGTCTAGGAGGGGTGATTCCGGGAACGATCTGGGGAAAAACCGCTTCATTGCCGATGTCCAACTGTTGATATCTCGGCCCCGCAAACTCGCATCGGGATGAAACTTGCCCTGCAAGTAGACGATGGTTAGGAGTACTTTTAGCGATATCTGAGAAAGTGGTCAGCCTCCTCCTTCCGGGTGAACCAACCAGCTTTTCCGTTTTCCTCGCCTAGAGAAGTGTTCCCGCTGCCTACGGGGTTTGATAGCCCTTGGAAAGAGCTTCACAACGGTCTTTTTATCGGCGCTGTAGCTCCACCGGTTCTCGAGATATGAGCATTTTACGTAACCAAAAATCGATTCCCTCCATGTTATCCCTGCAGGCCCTTTCAGTGTGTCTCATGCGTAAAAGTTGCCAATCGATGACGAGAGGCGGAAATGACGGGGTTGATCCGAAAATCTGGGTCTGGAGCTTGAAGTCAAAACGTGGCTCTCAAGGTCGATGCACTGTCTTTTCCGAAATGTGCGTTTCAATGAACTTGGAATGTTCGAGACATAATGTTCTCCGCACGATGGGAAGCTTCCGATAACTATTGGGTGGATGCAAAAGTTCTGGGCCCCTAATTTAAATCGCTCATAACTCCGCTCCCAGGAGGCGCAGAGAGATAATAGAATATACGAAATGTGCGGAATTCAGTCGGCTTTCAGATGGATTTTTCAGACAGCATCGTGCTCACAGTATCGATTTCACTGAAAGGGTCGAAATTCGAGAAATCGCGATTTTGCGGTTCCGGCGAAACTATGATTATTACTCTCTGGTTTCTCTTGAGAAACATGAAGTTCCTAGAGAAATGAGCGGTTTCGGAAAAAATTGAGCATTTTGGCCACGGCAAAGCGGAGATATCGGCTCCCGAAGATTCAATGTTTTTGTGTTTTTTTGGTGACCCTTTTTCCGCCAGTTGAACGGTCCCACGGATAGGATACGCTGGAAGAAAGTGGAAATTTCAAAAACTCCAGCCATCAACCCGGGATGCCCACCCGAGATCAACTGATCCGGAGCGCAATGCTCTACGAGTTCCTCAAGGGGAATTCAACGGCCGAGACGAAGCGATTGAAACCCGTGTTCCGTGAAGCCACTTCGTCTCTTTCCACAGTGAAGAGTTGGTTCGCCAAGTTCCAAGACAGCAACCAGGATCTGAACGTTGAGCCACGATCAGGCCGACTTGTCGAACTGAGTGACGACGACTTGGTAGCCTTTCTCAACGAGAATCCGTCGAAAACAACTGGCGAGTATATACCGATGAATGGGTCGCAGTGAAATGACACTTCCGTCGCTAGAGAAGACGAAAATGATTCCGACAATCCGACTCTGATTCTAAGGTCTCTTCTTGCAAGGTAAACATTGATGAAAAGCGTTGAGAGAACGTTTCCAAAAGGCTTCTGAGAGTTTCCAGGGGAATTCCAGCGTATCCCATCCATGAGACGTTCAAGCGGCGGAAAAAAGGTCGCCAAAGAATCACGAAAAAATCGAATCTTCGGGAGCCGCTATCTCCGCTTTGCCGCGACCGAAATGCTCAATTCTTACTTTGAAACCGCTTATTTTCCGACGAACGAGAAAACAGGGGGTCATAATCTTCGTTTCTCCGGAACTGCAGAATCGCGATTTCCCGAATTTCGACCCTTTCAGTAAAATCGATGCTGTGAGCACGGTGCTCTTCAAAATATGTCGCGGTATATTCCATCTGAAAGCCGACTGAATCCCGCTCATTTCGTATATTTTACTATCTTTTTTGCGCCTCCCGGGAGCGGAGTTATGAGCGATTGAAATTAGGGGCCCATAAATTTTGCATCCACTCAATACATCCTCGCAGCTAGGGGCAATGGATCCGCAGATGCAATTGCATTTGAAGTTCCAAACGGAGTCACTCATTCTTTCCGTGTCCTGAAACTCGGGAATCGAATAGTGGAAATCAACGAGCTCTTTGGGAGAACATTCGAGCAAACAGCATGGATTAACAGAAAATAGTCCGCTGCCGACTCGTGACGCGTCATCCGGAGGCCGAGCGATACGGGAATATTGTGAAGGCTTGCGCCCAGTTGTTATTGACTCCAGGCTTGAGTGAGTTTCCTGAAATGAGATTGAGGCACGTTTGTAAATTGCCAATACCGTTTCGGCCGATGGTCGCGGTTCCGCACCGCGGTTCTCACTTGTCGTTCCCACAGAATCGTGGGTCTGGAAATTAGCGATGGCTCGGTGCGAGTCGATTGAAACTCTCTCCGCTGCATATCCTGACGATCCAGTCGTACTCTAAGCTGAAGAAAGAAGCTGGATAGAATCGAATCGATTGCAAGCAGCGGAGTGTGGAGCCGGTTGGATCACATTGACGGTTCAGAATCTCACGGAAGGCCTGTTTCTCACCCTCAGAGCCTCAGAGTAACTCCCTTCTCCGGCACGGAATCTTATTGAAACGTGGGAAAAGGTAGTCCGTGAGAGGCAGCGACAGAGATTCGTTTGGGGAAGCCCAATTCGTTCTACCGGGGTTGCATTGAAGAATTCCGAGCAAATCTAGACTCCGATCAACAATCTGATCGATATCCTCATACAGAGTGATCTCTAGCGAATTCCATTCCATGAGCATCCGGTTTCTCTGAATACGAGCACACAGTCGGCACCCCTGGCATTAATAGGGGTGTTCTCGCATTCCGGGTTGCATCTTCGCTGTGAGTATTCGGAATTCATGTGACCACAGCCCCTCCCCCGAGCGCACCGGTCTCTTCGCCTCGATCAGACCTTAAAAGCGGTCGCACCCTTCGCTGGTGCACACTTCTTCGTCGGATCGCGTCGAAAGAGCATCTCGAAAGTGCTCTCTGAGTTATCAAACTGTGCCGAAGTTCCAAGGCGTGTTTCCCGCTCCTTCAACAGAACGTGAGAAAATGAGCGCGATCAATACTCCTTTCTCAGGTGAGCGCCAGTGTGGACGTATCGGAACGAAACGACCGATTCCGGACACACCACGCGAAGCGGACGATCGCCCGACGAAAAACGAGAGGAGACTGCATAAAGGATCCGGTAACGCTCAACAATCGAGGACTCAGCGAAGCGGAGTATCGGCCCGGAAAAATCCGATTGACTCCAGACAGAGCAGGACGATCGCCCTGGATGGTGCTCCGATCGCCACTGGTACCGCTCAACCCCAGGGGTACCGAATACCCAGACTCTCGTTCAAACCAGCTGCTCCGTTGGAAGTACCAGAGCCGATTCGTGAAGGTTCTGAGATGGAATATCGACTGTCGCTGATACTTGGAGCTGCGAGAGTACCATCGGTTCATGAGTACTCCACTGAGGAAGAATCGGCCGGAGGAGCTTCGCCTGCCACTCTGTCAAATTCTCCAATTCAGGCTCTCCATCCATTCCGGGATAACTCCCACATTCCGTCGACCGCTCAATGTTTCGGCGGAGGGTCAGCCGGTGCTTCACTGGCGATGGCCGCAAGTTTGTGGAATGTTGGATCAGCTCCTTCTATCCTTGATTGGAGTCGTCAGACGCAGATGGTTCCGCAAAAATGGATCCCGGAGTATTTTACTGAAGAGTATCTTGCCGCGCAGAGGCGTGCCGAAGCACCGCCAAGCCCGCCTCCCTTCGGTCTGGTTCCTCAGTTTCGGGGTGCGAAATCAGGGAATAACCAGGGCTTGCTGTCGGTACCGGCTCACTCCACGATGCTGCCTCTCCGGCGAGACCATGAGCAAAGGAGAGGACGCAGACATCCTCATCGCGCGCCGAGGTCCTTGTGCAAATTTTTCGAAGCTGGAAGCTGTCGACTCGGCCCGAATTGCACTTACTTGCATCCGGGTGTGAACGGCGCCATGTATTGATGGGCGACTTGTATGAAATTTTCAATAAAGCATCGTCTCAGATTAGAATTTCGACTGCTCATTCTTCGCAACATCTCTGAATAATGTTGATGATGATAGATGGAAATCAGTCCGCGTTATAATCATGCCGAAAAGTGATTGACGAACTGAGAGTCAATTCCCGAGCAGCGAATGAGATTGAAAAGCTTCCAAATCTTGCAGGAGGAGAAAGAAGGGGTGACCGAAAAAAATCGTGCGCTAGTCTACTCAGCCAGGGATCCCAATGTTATCTACTTCGGGGATTCACTTGCCAGTAGGTCGCTCATGCGTATGGAGTTATGCGTCCGGAGAATCGGGCCTTCCGATGCATGTGGTCCGATACAGTGTGCGTACACGGACGCCCCCTTCCCTTGATAGCGCTCGGGTCATTCGTCCCAGATTGATTTCGGGAGCTCGTAGGACTATGCCGGCATTTGTTTCCGGTGGCACGGGGTACGTGAAAGGGTCGAATGATCTCGAGAGTGTCGAGGACAGACCAGAGGTACACAGCCGTGATGTCGGAATTCGTGAGAGGACGGGGATGACTTTTACCGAATCGCTAAGATTCGGTCCGGGAAGATGTTTGACGCGGAAGCACAATTGAGTCGAACTCAAGGCATACGGGTAACGGATGCTCAAACTCGACTGTAGGTATAGGAAATCCAATCACTCACAATCAGCATGTAACCGAGGAGCACACAGATATATCATAATAGGAGTCGAACGAGATCGAGAGCTGTGATGAGATGATAGATACGCCGAATGACCTGAAATACGAAAAAAAGGCGGCTGTGGCGAAACGGACGTCGTTTCTTGGAAGCACCGCAGTGAGAGGGCTCTCTCGCTGATCGTGGCCACCGTTGGAGGAGGCCGCCAGGTGGCGCTGGGGTGTTAACCAAGAACGGGAGATTCCTCGAAGGAATCTCAGGATCGGCAATAATATGTTATCATATTGTTATTGGAATAATGAATCTGGTTGTCTGAGCAATATGGATACTCAATAAAGAGTGTTGGGAGAGCCCGGGGTTCTGGCGCATGGTTCTCAGGCTTCGGGCGTCTGCATGGCCGGTGGCGGCCGACGGCGCCAGAGTCAGTTACAATTCAACTCCCGTGTCGGATACACGGCGATCGAGAGGCTCTCGATCGGTTCTGGAGAACTCTGCGTCAGGGCTAGGGAATCTCAAGGCTGGTAAACCACAACCCCTTGTGTCTTTCTGGCTAGCCAGGCGTGGATTTCGTAACAGTGGTGTCAGAAGTATACAACGGAACACGGGCCTGAAGACCGAGCAGGTTTGCGAAGTCATCGTCGCAGGAGCGACAAGGAAGCAGGCGGAGTGAAGTTTCAACGTGCCGAAACCATTCCATCATGTCGCGTAGCGACTCAGAAGAACTCGACGCCAGGGAGGCGTACGAGATGCACAAGCAGGAACTCAAAGTGGCGAGGTCAATGACCACGAGGGCGAACACGAGGCTTCGCGAGGCGATCTCCAAAGAGCCGTCTTCGAAGGTCATCGCAGAGGTACGGGCATCCCAGGGTCGCTTGACGGCGGCGGTAGCCAGATTGCAACGGGCAACGAGAGCGGTTCTCAGATCCAGAGTGATCGACGCGGTGGCAAAGGAGGCTGAGATGGAGAAGCAGATCGACTATGAGGGTCAAGTAGAGGACATCATATGTGCGGTCGAAGCATTCTTGCGGGAGAACGATCCGGCAGCATTTGCGACAGAGGGGTCTCGTCGTGAATCGGTATCGACTCATCAAGCGAAAGTGTACGCAAGCTCGCCAATCGGAGCAGAGGGTGGCGACCCGGAGCTTAAGGAAGACGATCTGGAATGAGTAGCCTCAGAGGGTTCTCGGCGTGAATCGCGGTCGATACATCGGAGGAAAGAGCTGACGGATCAGCTGAAGAGTTCAACGTCAGGGACCGGAGGAGGGGGTCCGAAGTTTCCTGCGTGGACGGAGGTGCTGCAGAGGATACCCATTTTCGAAGGGGACCCAGCAAGATTCAAGCGATGGCAGGATGCCTTCGAGCTGTATGTCGATTCCACCGATTTGGAACCGTTGGAAAAGTTTCATCTTTTGCTGAAAGCGGTGAGCGCAAGAGCCTCCAGGTGCATTGTGAGTTTGGACGTCAATGCGGAGAACTACGAGGTAGCAAAAGAGACGGTGTACAGGCTGTACGGGGATGTGCTCAAGGCAGAAGACCATCACATGGATGTGCTGGCGGAGGCGTGCAGCCGGAAGGACATCACATCCAACAAGCACTTCGTGGATTTTGTCAACGAAGTCACGCAGAGTGTCAGGTCGCTGGTAGCACTGGGCCACTCGTTAGAAGGTATGACGGCATTCTCGAGATATATTCTAAAGGCGTTACCGTATGATCGGAAACGGAGATTTGACGACGGATACGCTTTGCTGGATGTAAAGAGTAGACCATGCAGGTTGGAAGCTTTGCTGAACTTCTTGTTCGAAGAACAGATACAGGTCGGGAGACTCAATCTGGTGTTCGGGTCCGGGGCGGACAGATCGAGCAGTTCGGAAGGAAAGCCGAAATTCAATAAGGCAGCGAAGCAAAATTCGTTTAGAAACGAGTTCAGTAATTCTCGTTTCAATCCGGCGGGTGAAACCCGTTCAATTAGCAACCAGCATGCGTTCGCGGGCGTCACATCTCCGAGTCAGGTCGATAATGCATGTATTTTTTGTTTGGAACAGCATAGGAGCCACAAGTGCAAAAAGAAACTGTCGCCTAGTGAGCGGAGAGTGTGCGTAGTTACAAAGGGTGCTCGCTTCAAGTGCTTAGTGTCGAAGATTCCGTGCACTTTAAACTTAATCTGAATGATGAGAGCCTCTGGTTCCGAATACTCGAAGAGTCGTAAGCACCGTTCTTCAGGAAGCGGACTGAGAACTGATACAGCGTCGGCGTAGCGTACGCGACGATTACGACGACTACAACGATAGATAGAATAGGATATTTATTGAAGTAAAGTAAGCTGCTTATATATCCTATGGATCGGGGTTACATGAGAGGGTAACTATAGACGTGCGCTTCCGTCAGGGACGCCGTACCATGGCCATCGGCTCGTCAGCCGATGCCGCTGTATGCTTGGCCGTCTGAGCGAAATATTACAACAAAGCCCCCCATTTCAAGCAGGCGGGCAAGAGTGCATATAGGCGTAATTCGTAATAATCGAAATGAGCCTTATCCGAAAATATGTCGCCTAGAATTCTATACTATGATTCTAGCCATACGTATCATATGTTCGCATTCCAGAGCGTGAGGTTGATTCGGGAGATTCCTTGAATGTTGGTTCTTGTTGTTCGATCTCCTCGCTTATGTCACCAGACTCCCTTAGTTCGATGTTGAGTCTGTCGAGTTTCACTCTGTCTTGAAGTCTCGAGCTCTGAGGATGTCTTCGTTGATTGCGCGTCTCACTCGATTTCGACGGTTTCGTGGTTCCTACGGTGTTGCTCAAGCTGAGCAATACGAAATGAGTGAGGTCAATCTTGCTGGTGATTTGGAGCCTCGTTATGTTCCGGACGTGATTGTTTCCGATCCTGTTTCCTGTTGTACACGTCCGCTCCTTCTGTTGCTCGTCCTTTGCCTATTGTCATTGGTCGGGAATGTGACAATGTTGGCCTGGATCACTGAGCGTTAGTATCGTCGATATTTTGATGCGTATATTCTTATGCCTTTCTGGTGTTCGATATATCGACCATATTTGCAGATCCTACTTATCCTCATGGTGATGGCGTATCGTCAGCTCATCTGTTGAAGGAACTCGGGTCTGCTCCAACGAATCTGTCCGTTTTGCTTTTTCCGGATGGATCTTGTTTGTGTTCGTTGGCGGCGACCGTTGATGTTTATAATGGCCGGGCTGTGGAGAACATCACACGGCCCCCCATGTCGAGGAATGTTTCGATTGGATTGTCGCCGTCCGAGGCAATTGAACTGGATGCTTCTGGGGAAACCACTCCAGAACACATCCCCACACAAACGAACGCTTCTGTTGATGTTACGGAAACGACTTCCTCTCCTTCGCCGATTTTGTTGAATGATGATGGCGCGTGGACGTCTGCTTCGGATCACTCTCTCCACGTGGGTGGCGAGACACGTGTTGTAGATAGGCATCGCAAGGAACCGCAAATTTTTGGAACCGCGGTTCTCGGTTCTCTGAGAACCGCAAGTAAGAACCGCGGTTCCAGAACCGCAAGTGAGAACAGCGATCAACGGCCGAAACGACAACGGCTTGCCTTCCAGCGATTTACAAACGCACAACAGTTTAATCTTACGAAACTCACATAAGCACAAAGTTATTTACAAAGTTACTGGACGAAAACCTCCACATGCTTTTTGTATCACTCGGCTCCAAACTGAAAAGCCTTGCGGAGGATGAAGATGTCATCCAGGGTGGAAGGGTTCAGCCTCCCGCGATGTTCTCCCAGCAGTAAACGAACAATGGAAAAATCGCGCTCCGGCTGAACCGAAGTTGGTGGGACTGCCATGAGGGTTTGAAAGCAACGCTCTAAGAGTTGGCCTCGGCCACCACCGGCGCAGTGTAACGCAAACTCTCTTTGGAGGTTTCCTCTCAAGTCTGATTCCCTTCGGGTGTCGGCAGAAGTGGTCGCCGCGGAAATGTGATCCCACGCCGTCTCCCACGTGATCTCAATCTGGAGAAAGAAATCAATTTGGAATGGTCATCGAGGGATCAATGTGCAATCGAGACAAACAATCCCCCGGACGAAAACACTTACCGGATGATCTCTCACGATCTCAGAGTCGTTGGGCGAGGGCTCCGCCTCGAAATTGAGAATGTCTCCCAAGACTCGCAGCATCTGTGTTTCCGACGGTCTTGGCTGACCGATTTCCAACTCCAATCGAAAATTGTATGCGTAATTGTGGAGAACTGCTAATACCGATGAAATCACAGTTCGTCGCTTCACGAGCTCACGTTTTAAATTCTCATGAAATGTTCTGGCGAGTTCAGATTCTTGTGCTCGGAGACCATCGAGCAGGAAAGTTAGAACACCATCCGCGTGGAAGAGCGTCGCATCTTCTTTGCAAAGCAGGAGTATGGCGCATTTGAACGGGGAGAGAACGGCATTTATACGTTTGAGAGCCTCAACGTCGTGAACGTTTATCGGGACACTATGCCGAGACAGCACGTTGTTGAGTGCTGGTAGTATTAAGAGAGTTCGTTCTATCATCAAATACGTTGAGTACCACCGTGTGCGGCAGTCAAGCTTCGGACGCAGTTCTCTCCCGTTGAATTCGTCTCTCGCCGTGGTTCTCCTAATTTCATCCATCATGTTCGGTTTTTTTTTTAAACTCTTTAACAACCGATCGCAGACGTTCGATGACTCCGCCGACCAAGACGGAAGGCATCGAATTTTCTTAATCGTCCTCCTTTTCCATCTCTTCCTCGGAGGCTGCTCCATATTCATCTTCGCCGCTGTCTGACTCGTTTCCCCATTCGGGCTCTTCTGCCTTTTCCGAGTCCTCCTGATTGTCCGTTGGTTTTTTTCTTGTGGCTCTTTCGGGTTCGAGGATTTCGATGTCGAAAGCCAGACCTTGTCTCCCGAAGATCAGTTTTTTCACGACCAAGTCCAATCCATGTGCTAAACATTTCTGTTTCTTCAAGCCCATCAGGTCAACAGCTCGAAGTACGTTACTGGCACCATCTGTTGCCGCGGCAACGAAGTCATCCAGGGAAAGCCCAAAACTATGAATACGTGATCGTATTATTTCTTGGAGGTAGTCCCCGGTCGCACGCTCTTCCACTCTGACAAGCCCGAGAGGCGCGATCTTCGAAGTTCCAAAGGTGTCGGAAGCATGATGAATGTTGATCGTTAGATATCGATCTGAGCCCAGAACAGTGGCTTCGTCAAACGAGACGGAGAGTTTCAAACCTGGGAATCGAAATACACTCCGAACGATAAGTATATCCGAAGCGAACGCAACAAGTGCGGCGAGCGGCGATAGAAACCTTGTAGGGGAGCGGTGAGACGCATTCAAAAAATTCGAACCTTTCTCGAGTATCATTCGAAATTTCGCCCGAAGCTTCTCTTTGATTTTAGCCGTGTACTCGTTCAGATGTTTCCGGAGGGTATTCGATGACTGTGGTAACGGCGGATCATTCGGATAGGCCCTTCGAAACAATCGTCGTGTCGTTTCTGATTTCACAATTTCAGTCATGCTCATTCTCGACTCGCAGAGGAGCCGTAAGGCATCGCTCAACGCGCCGTGTTCTTTGACCATGAACGAGTCGACCAGGATCTGTTTACGCTTCTTTGGAAGATGGATGGCGGTGACCTGAATATCGTCTCCATCAACGGCTCGCTCAGAATTCGTTGGCAGTGGACTGTTTTCGATCAATCCATGCTGTGTCCTCAAATGTTTGCTCAAAGAGCTCGTCGATCTCTCATTCTTTAATTCCTGAGTTTCGAGATAAGAAAACGATGAGTTACTGGGCTTGGAGCTTTGAACGCAAATGCATCCACGGTCGAAGTTATATTTTTCGCTTCCTCCAGCTGCTGGGAGTCAGTTATCTGGAGCTTCCTATCGGGCGAATACATGTATCGAACAATATAGCTCCAATAAAAATCCCACCTCAGAACAGACAATGCATTGGGTTTGTGAGCCACGTTTTAAAAACCAATTCCAGACCCAACTTTTCGGGTGAACCACTTTAGCAAAACCACTCATTGTAGCCTCCTGCCGATTGGGAACGATTCCTCGTGATACAAGACGGGATTCTCTCGGACGGAAACGGATCACAAGAGCGAGCTCAGGGAGATATTGTTGACGGTTGGTAACATGCGACTCGCACAACGCGACACGCGACTCGCGCGGTGCGACGTGAGGCGAAGCAGAGAGCAGAGAGTGGTGATTTTAAAAGTTTGGCGCTCTCGTTCTCCAAGTTCCGTTGAGGCACGGCGCTGGTGTGCAACGGAATAGTTTCGCCATCGTAGCGAGCTCCTCGGGGAGTGGTTGTCGGCCTGGCGGTGGCTCCAAAGGATACTTCCGAAATTTTACCGAAATTTCGGCTCCCATTCTACCATTCGAGCTGAGGTCTACCGGGGCAGTGAACGGTGAAGGTCTCAGCTCGCTGACAACGGCTAAATAAAAGCTTTCTCCGCGCGGCTTCTTGCGGTTCTGGAACCGCAGAATCTTGCGGTTCCTCGCGGTTCTGGAACCGCAAAAAAATGCGGTTCCTTGCGGTTCCGGAACCGCGGTTCGGAACCGCTGCGATGCCTAGTTGTAGAGCAGTCTGTAACGGTTCCGCAGTCGGCCGATCCAGCTTTGATTTCGGCTAGTGATCGTGTTGTTCCCATCGCAGTGCCTGCTTCTAATAGATCGATCGAGGTTCCAATCGTCGTGAATCAGGCAGGTACTTCTGTTGAGCGTCGTCTTGAGGATTCGCTAGTTGACAACACTCGCTCGACTACAATTCGACCGGAGTCGGAGATTTCAACAATAATCGCCGACGTCATCCACCCGCATCGTTCTTCAACACAAGAAGTTACTGCTGCACAATCGGAGAGACCAATGATTGTTTCGACTATGCTCAAGATCAAGGAGCTGATGAAAGATCTGAAGAATCGTCCACACAAATACTACTATAGACCGAACATATTTGTGTGCTGGCATAGATCTCATAATCTCTCCGTATGCGTTTCTACTGCAGACTTTATCTGCCTGATACAGCCCACTCGATATGACTCCAGCGGTCGACCCAATCCTCTTAGGGTCTCTGAGTCGCTGAAAGTAGCAAAGCTATCTGAGTCAGATCGAGCGTCCTTTGAGAAGCTGTACGGGACGATACCGAGGTGCAGAAATTTCTCTTGGTACATTGGTATATTTCTTTGATTGATTCTGAATAAATCACTTCAATTGTACTTATCATGCATCCTCTCTTTTATCGTGGTATATCGTCCTGTGTTTCTGCATACATTTTATGCTCCGTATGCTTTAAGAAATAATCATTTCTTGTCCCTATAAAATGTCCTGATTTCTGACCGTTAGTGTGCCCAATTGCTTTCTTGCAAAACAAAGAAGCCTCATCTCTGCACAAGAATCCCGATCCCTGCGGGAGAAACTCAGAAATCAAATGTAGGCATTACCTGACCTCTTTTTCTCTCTGTCCTATGAACAAGTTTCTGGGTTCTGAATTGGTCCCTTTACACATATAGATGCGTTCCGGAAATGACGGTGCCCTGGAGAACCCGCAGTTAACGACTGCCGATGATCTCGCATATCGTACGTTGTACAATTGCAGTGGCTCCCGGAGGTCAAGAAACCTCAGACGCGTGCGGTTGGTTGCTATCGCCGCTCTTTGTGTGTTAATGTACGCGATCGTCCCAGGCATCGCCTTTGAGTTCGCGCGACGCGTCGACCCGTTTGCTGACCGTGTACGTAGTGAAGTCACCCGTCCTCTCCCACCGGCCCTACACACCACCCAGGGCCCGGTGGTGACGACGGGGCGGCCATCAACCCTTTTTACTATTTTTTATGATGTCAAAATTGGGGGGCGGCCAGTTGAGGTCCATACATCATACCTCATCTGCCGTCCCTACCCCGAATTCAAAATTTGTGTTGATGGATACCAAAAAATATGCGTCGTACGCCCTAAATCCGATACTGCCCTCAAAATCATATCGGCGCATCCCTTCAAAATTGATCCAAAACTTTTTGCTCACACGATTCTATTGACTGATCTCTGTACTGATAAACAAAAGCTGTTCAGTTATGTCTAAGAGCATGTGTTCTCGATTTTCCCGTTTGTGTATTCAGGGTCTAGATGCCATCCGATGCTCGGATGATGCTGCAGCTAATTTGGAGCTTTGAAGCGGTACAGCCATTCGGATTCCTAAGTGGGTTTCGAGTTGCTTGTTAGCGATTGATTTCTTCGTCTAAACATTCTTTTAGTGAGCATCTGGGGTCAAGCTATCCCTGTTTCGTAGCTTTCCCTCTCTCGGATTCTTCCCCTCGCTTTGTGGTTCGGGTCATCGCCTTAAAAGATGTTTCCGACGTTTCGGAGTTCACAACGTTTTTTGTGTGCACCAGCTCTGTGACTCACACTTCATCTCCGATCATGTCTGGAACGCTTTCCAGCTCCGTCAAGGTGCGGATTCGACGAGTTCAACAGTCTAATCCGCGACACCTTTGGTGACCATCAGCGTCGCATCCCAGCCTCGCTGATCGTCGCCGAGTGGGAGGCGCGGACCCCAGAATACCGGGGTCGCCTGGAGGATCTGGCGGCGAACCGCGATATCGTGGAGGAGGTGAAGAAAATTCGCACTCACCTCTACGCCAATCCGGATCTTTGACCGAGAGGCCTCACGGACAACGCCTTCACGAGCTGGTTCAACTCCGGCTGTGACTTTGTTATTCCCCCTCGTTAATAAATTGTTATATGTATCTCATGTGTTTCTTCTCTGAGTTAGTCTGGCAGGTATGTTACTTACTCATCTCATGTTTCTCTTTTTCTCTACGTAAGCCGGACTATTTGCTTTGCTGACTAGTCGGTCTTCTCTCGCCTTCAAAACTTATTCTGAAGGGGGAGACTGCTGTCGCTCGATCCCGCTGCCGGAGGCTTCGTCAATGCTTTGGACGGTTGTTCTGTACGGCATGGTCGGATCGTTCACTATTGAAGTGTCCACTGGCTCGTAAGACAAACGAGCTCTGAACTTAAGTAGTTTGGGCATCACAATTCCCGAAAGCGTACTGAGACTGAGTGACACTACCCCTTGAATGGCGGATAGGTACTTCCAGAAATTGCAGTTCGGTGTTTGTGGAATTGGTGGACATGGCTTAACAGTCGGCTTTGGTGGCAGAGTTCGATTGCGATACTCGGGCCACAGTCTGAGTCCTCCTGAGGTTGGAGAAGACTCTTTGATACAGGGAGCGTATTCAGTGGTGCGTAGTTCAGACAATGCTAGTGGTGTACAAAATGATGAGAATCCACCAGAATCCAGTTTAACTATCATACATGGAGAGTTTCGTGTTATGCATTTGGCGTCGCAGTCTGAGTAGCTAAAATATTGGTTAGAGGGGATTATGAATATTGTTACTGCTACGAATACCTGCTGCATTACTGACGCCATCTCTCAAGTCCTGACAGTTCTCTCTGATTGAGGAATACTGACTTTACACAGGGCTTGGTTAAGTAGTCCGCTCTTTGATTTGCGCTTCCAACGTGCTCGATCCCAATTTCTTGATTCGAGTAGAGCTGTCGAATGTAATGAAATCTGAGTTCCATATGCTTAGCTCCACGATAGTGTCTGGCATTCTTGAGCAATTGAATGGCTGACATCGAATCTATCTGGATGATAGGCTTTTCTGGGATACCCAATTCTCCCCGAAGGTTGCGAAGCCAGAGCGCTGACTTGATGCATTCTGTAGATGCTACGAACTCTGATTCCATGGAGGAAAGCGAAATGTTCGCTTGTTTTGTGGAGCTCCAAATAATTGGGCCCCCCTGTCTGAGTATCAGACATCCTGAAGTAGACTTGCGATCCTCAATGGATCCAGCGAAGTCTGAATCGCTGAAGTACAGCGTGCCTTGGGTGTCATCACTTCTGTACGTGATGCCCAGATCTGAGGTTGTCTTAAAGTATCTCAAAACTCTCAAGCCAGCCTGGAAATGCTGAGGAGTTGATTTGTCCATATATCTTGATAGGTAGGATGTGACAAAAGAAATGTCAACTCTCGTACCGCAAGCCGAATATAGGAGAGCTCCTATCAGAGAACGATATTCGGTATTAGAGCACGGACCGTTGGTCTCGATAGAGTATATCGAATTGTCACATGGGGTGACTGCTCATTTTGAATCTGACATACCGAATCTCTGTACCAACTCGTCCACGAATTCCTTTTGATGAATGTGGACCGAGAAGTCGCTGCCTCTTTCGATCTGAAGACCTAGAAAGTATCTAAGACCAGACGTTGTGATCTCGAATTCTTTCCTGAGGGAAGTTATGAATTCCTCCGCCTGTCTCTCAGTCTTCGTTGCAAGTATGGCGTCATCGACCCATATGCACAAGAGCATACGATTTTCTCCATTCTTGAAGAAGATACAGCTGTCAGTTTTGCTTTGTTGAAGTCCTCTGGACAGAAGTATCTTCGTTAGCTTATCAAAGAAATTTCGGCTTGACAGCTTGAGGCCATATATGCTTCTCAGTAGTTTCAATACCTTGTTGTCCTGTACTCCTCTTACGCCTTCAGGCACCTCAAGATAGAGGTCTTCTTCGAGTTCTGCTTGAAGAAAGCTGCGCGTACATCAAACTGATTTAGGAAAAGTTTTTCCTGCGCTGCTAGACTGAGGATCGTTCTGATTCCTTCAGCTCGGGATACGGGGCTGTATATTTTGTCTGCAAAGAAGTCTATTTCTTTCTTCTGCGAATATCCCTTCGCAACTACTCGAGCCTTGTAACGTCCTGTGCCATCTGGGTTAGCTTTGTACTTGAATACCCATTTGGAGCCAATGGCCTTACGTCCAGGTGGTAGTGTTGCGGGAGTCCACACCTTCATGTCAGCCATTGCCTGAAGTTCTTCTTCAACGGCCTTCGTCCAGTGGACGCGATCGGGGCTTGCCATTGCTTCTTGATAAGTCATTGGCGTTTGGCTTTTTGGCTGAACGGTGTCGGCTGCTGCCCTTTCCTTTTTCGATATCCCACTAAGATGGTTGAGGTCAGCCACAATCTGCAGTCTTTCCGTACGTTTCTTGTTCGCCTTGGGGTTAATGCGTACGAAACCTTCTTCGTCGCTTTCGTAATCGCTTTAGGCGCTTTCGTACATGGGTGCTGCTGGCTTTTGTGATTTTATTCTTGAACCTGTGACCTCCGTATCGTGATTGGCTTCTTTCGCAATGTGCGCTGCTTCCGCAGTATTTTCCGAAGCACTTGTTTTTCCACTTGCCTTGGTTCTGCCAGAACCTTGCCTTTTAGTGGAAGCGATCTTCGCGAATGTTACGTCCTTCGATCGCATGATAATTCGTTTCTCTGGGATGTAGACACGATATCCAAGATCGTAGTCTGGATACCCAACGAATATTCCCGCGATTCCGCGGTCATCCAGCTTCCCATTTGGGTTCTTATTGTGTACGTAGCACGGTGTGCCAAATGCGTACATTCTGCTGGTGAATGGCTTTCGCCTGTATATCATCTCGAAAGGCGACTGTAGAGTCTTTTCATTTATCAGTACTTGGTTCAAAACTTGAACACAGAAAAGGATCGCCTGGTCCCAAAGGAACTTCTTATTCTCGAGGCCTCCTCCGATCAACACTGATCGAGCTAGATTCACGAGAGTTCTGTTTCGTCTCTCTGCTTTTCCTGTCAAACGGGGTTGTCCTGGAGAGGCGAACGTTTGTTCTGCTCCGATCCTTTCCAGGATCTTCTTAACTTTTTGGTTTCTGAACTCCGTTCCGTTGTCACTGTGCAACCTCTGAATGTTTTCGCCAACTACGTTTCTGAACCATTTTACGTAGGAGGCAACGTATCGATAAGTGTCGCTCTTTTTCTGGAGAAATTCGACCTTTCGATAGCTGGTTGCTTCGTCAGTGAATAGAAGGAAATGTTTTGCTTTTTCTATTGACTCTACATTGGGCGAACAAAGGTCTGCCGTTATGATGCCCGGCTTCTGAGCTTTCGCCTGATCAGGGCGGCTCCTGTACGTGATTCGGGTGAGCTTCCCCTTCAGACAGGCGTCACATTGGTCTAGATCATCAGTGTACTTGATACCCTGCTGGTTCAAATATTTAATCACGTACTGCCTATTAACATGGGCGAACTTTTCATGCAGGCTTCTAAAGCTCTGCGTCTGTGCACTCATCGTCTTTTCTGAGCCAATGGCGCTCATCACTTGGCTTTCAGACGGAATATCTTGATTCATGTCGTCAAGATCGCTGTCTGCGTCTTGGTTTACGGATTCTTGATCGCTTGCCTGATCTTGTAGTAATCCGATCTCCGAGTCCATTCTTAATCTGTAGAGGCCTTCTATCTTGGGTACTCGGATCTTCATATCGTTTCTCGAAATTATGAGGTGATTCCTTTTGAACGTCACTTCGAAATCATCACCTGTCAATTGACTCACAGAGAGGAGATTCTTTCGAACTGAGGGGACAAGTAAAACATTTTTAAGCTCTAAAGCCATTCGCTGCTTAGACTCTCCGACAGTCAGCTCGGCTGTGCCAGAAGCGGTGACACGCAGTTTCTGGTTGCTTGCTAAGGTGACGGCGCGCATGTCGGTTTGTTGGTCAAAGCTAGTGAACCACTTTCTTGAACTACTGCAATGGTGCGAAGCGCCGGAATCTACGAGGAACTCATCGGTTTCGCTCGTGTCATACTTGACGTGAGCCAGGAGTGCGACGGCAGTGCTTGCTCGAGCATGCGATCTGTGCTGTCCGCTTCCTCCTTGATAACCTTGATCTCGCCGAGGACGGGTACACTGGGACTTGAAATGTCCTGTTGCATCGCAGTTGTAACACTTTACTTGTCTTCTGTTTGGTCTATTACTCTGGTGGCGTGAACGGTTCTGTTGACCATAGCCACTGCTGCTGGATCCTTGTGAATGATGGCTGGGGCCATTTCTTCGATGAGAACGATTCTGGAATCTACGTTTTGGTGCAAACCTGCGACCAACCCTCATCTGAGAAAGCATAGCAGTCGCCTGATCCAATTCCTTGGATGGTCTTTGGCGAATCGCTTCATTCTTGATAATTTCCATCAGACTGGAGACATCCCTATCGCCTTCTGGTCGGGCTGAGAAAGCCATGCGAAGGGGTTCCCAGCTATGTGGCAGAGCATTGAGCAGTTGTTAAACCTGAACCTTCTGATCGATCTCAATTCCAGAATCCGTGAGTTCGGCTTGAAGATCGCGGAACCTATCCAGGTTCTGGTCAGCAGTCTTGCTCTTATTGAACTTGAACTGCATCAATTTCGCGATCGCCGAACCTTGCCGCAGAGCGGCTCGGACTCCAAACTTGCTTGCGACCTGGGACCAGATATCCGCTGCTCTGACATCCTGAGTTTGTCCGTAAAACATTTGGACAATCAGTTTGTCGTTGATCGAAGAGAACAATTGAAGTCTTGCTTTTCGATTTGCTCTATCATACCGAACCTTGACTTTCTTTTGATCATCATTAAGCTCGGTAGCTGGTTCGGTTGGGATCGGTTCAACTAGGTCTCCTTTCACGACTTCCCAAACATCTACGGTTTGTTGTAGGAAGATGGGCATTAAGGATTTCCAACTCAAATAGTTTTGACCAAACAGACCTAGGGTCACTGGGCATGGGGCAAGCCTGGTATAGTTCGAGTCGGATGGACGGGGCTCTGAATCGTCCTTCTTTAGCGCGGCAGGTTCATCTTCCTGCGCAGCCAGATCGTATTGGTAGTCGTCGTCTGCCATGGCCCTAGGTAGGTCGCTCCAAGTGCGACCGATGTCAAAAGGAAGTATTTGCACTTATACTTACTCTCAGGAACTCTGGAGTATCGTGCTGATAACGTGTCAAAGATTCCGTGCACTTTAAACTTAATCTGAATGATGAGAGCCTCTGGTTCCGAATACTCGAAGAGTCGTAAGCACCGTTCTTCAGAAAGCTTAACTGCAAGGTAACTGCAGGGCTAGAACTTGTAGAGAACATGTCCGCGTACGAATTTCTACTGGCGATGCGTAGGTTTTACAATAGAAATCCGACGGTGCAGTGTTTCTATTCGGATAATGCGGCGTCCTTCAGACGCGCGGCAAAAGAGATTAAGCTTCTCTTCGATTTAGCTAGAGCTCAGGAGACTCAGAGTTTCTTGACGAGGCATCGCATCGAGTGGAAGTTCGTCACGGAACGGGCTCTGTTGAGGAACGGAGTGGTCGAAAGGTATTTCTCAACGGTGAAAGGGCCGTTACGCAAGGTTCTGGGAACGACGTGGCCCAGGTTCAGGGAGCTCGAGACGGTGTTGACGGACATCGAGAAAATAGTCAACGATCGTCCACTGTCGTGTGTGAGCAGCGATCCGAACGAGATGCGTCCTCTAAGGCCTTCGGATTTGTTGTACGGAAACCAAGCGCAGCCGGCGTTGCCGGAAGTTGGAGAAGTCTTAGGAGCGGTCGGTTTGGCCAATGCTTCTATTCTCAGCGCGCGTTGAAAGTTCCAGGAATCGATCATCAGTGCGTTTTGGAAACGGTTTCGGCGGGAGCACCTGATGCAGCTCAAGTCGAATAACGCGGGAAAACCAATACGGAGTCGGGCGCTTAGCGTAGGAGACGTGGTTCTGATCCACGATCCGGCCCCATCGCGCGGTTATTGGCCGATTGCGCGGATCGAGTCTTTTTCTGGTGGGGAGGAAGTGTCCGATGGTCGCAAACGGACATGTGTTGTTAGGCTACCGAACGGCAAGACGCTGAGAAGACCCAATCAGCTGTTGTATCGGCTGGATGTACCGGAATTTTAGGAGGGAGTTTGAGAGAGCGAGCGTGGTCGAGCAGACGGCACGCTGTGTGAATAGGATCTTTCGCGTGAGACTCTCAAGTCATCTGCCTCGTGGAGTCATTTATCGCAAGTTGGTCGCCATGAATAGAGATAGATGCACAAACTGTGGGAGCCAGTTCCATATGGCAGGACCGGAGTGTGCGGCAACTCGACGTCGGTGTGGAAGCTGCCGTGGAATTGGGCATTTGGCCAGATTCTGTCCCATACGACCTCGTGGAGCAGGACGGACAGCGCCGGGGCCAGCCGGGCAGCTCGGACCAGCAGTGGAGTTACGGAGGAGGATAAGATGCCAGTTATACGGATGCGGGGTGGTTGTGGCCCCACCCGTCATGAGCTGCAGAACAGAAAGCGGGCATGTCTTTTGTGAGAACTGTATGCGACGACAGTCGTCATGCGCACTCTGTCGCGTGGATGTGTCTGGCGGAGGTGTTCGGGATATACGGTTGGAGCGGGAGGCTGGCAACCTGCGGTTTCCTTGCCGGTTTTTCGAGCACGGATGCCAGATACGACCCACGCTGATGGAGAAGCGGGGACATGAGGAAATCTGCTCGTTCGCAAGAGTTCAATGTCCCAGTCCGCAGTGCCTCACAGATTTACCGTACACGGAGTTGCGGGATCATCTCTCGTATCATCACCGGGCCACGCTGATCGAATCCGGAGAGCCAATACCCCTGAGGCGGAGCTTGGTGCGCACTCAGAGCTCGGGAGTCCAGTACTGGTATTTCTCCCACGGAGGCCATTGGTTCCAGACGGCTGTTGGACTGCAACGAACCCGGGAAAGCGTCGAGGTGTCTGTCGCAGTGCGCGTGGTCTAGGGAATTGGCCTGGATGCACGGGCGAGCTATGTCGCAGAGGTCCGGTGCGGACATGTGTATTACTGTTGCTCTGATCGGATACGGATCGCTGATGCCGCCGCGGAACACGACTTAAGTGATGGATATGGGCTGGCACTTCCGGAACGTATGTGGAATACTTTGTGTCGAGTGACGGATCATAGAATCCTGGTCACGGTGCGGATCGAAATGAATGCACAATAACAGAACCGCTGGTGACCCAAATATGATCTCTTCTTTAGGGTGGACGGGAGCGGGCGGTAAAATGCCAGATGCTCGGGGTAGGTATAGGGAGGGATGGTTTCGTGCGGTAAAATGCCGAACCAGGGGAACCGGGGAGGGAACGGATTCCACCGGTTGTTGATCGCCCTGGGTTCGACTTGGTAGTAGTTGCACGGTGTCGCTTGATAACATCCCTGCCCTTCCATCCCGATAGATCTGTAGTAAAGCCCGTGAAGCGCCCTTTGAATACCCAGGAAGACGATTCCAAGCCGGGATTGTCAATATGAATTAGGTACCGGTGACGCTTTCAGGAAAGTTGATCCTAGTGCCGAATACCATACCATGTTAGGTAGAGTGTATTTCCCAGTTAATGTTTCGTCGCCATGGATACCATCCGCCGTCACCGGGAGTAACAACTGAAAGCCAGCTTCTGGCTTTGGCGGGAGTGTGGCGAAACGGATGTCGTTTCTTGGAAGCACCGCAGTGAGAGGGCTCTCTCGCTGATCGTGGCCACCGTTGGAGGAGGCCGCCAGGTGGCGCTGGGGTGTTAACCAAGAACGGGAGATTCCTCGAAAGAATCTCAGGATCGGCAATAATATGTTATCATATTGTTATTGGAATAATGAATCTGGTTGTCTGAGTAATATGGATAAATATGGATACTCAATAAAGAGTGTTGGGAGAGCCCGGGGTTCTGGCGCATGGTTCTCGGGCTTCGGGCGTCTGCATGGCCGGTGGCGGCCGACGGCGCCAGAGTCAGTTACAATTCAACTCCCGTGTCGGATACACGGCGATCGAGAGGCTCTCGATCGGTTCTGGAGAACTCTGCGTCAGGGCTAGGGAATCTCAAGGCTGGTAAACCACAACCCCTTGTGTCTTTCTGGCTAGCCAGGCGTGGATTTCGTAACAGCGGCGACAGCGAAATTTCACAAACTGTTCATGGAACAAGAATCAGGTCACGCGTGCTCTGTGTGTGATCGGTTATGATGCCGTAATTATCGCGGCGATGCGGGACAGGGACATTAGCCATTGATGGAACTTATGGGGTGTGTGGATCGTCCTGCAAAACTGTGTTCCACCTGTGACGCCTCATTGAGGAAAGGAAAAATTTCTACAGATGTCTTCGGCTCTTCCGCGAGGGCGTCGTCGAACTCCAGTCCTGCCCACAGTCGCAAACCAGCCTCGGCCGTCTTCAATGGATTCAAATACACGCCGAAACCGATTATTCTGCCGGAAGTGAACGCCATCACAATGCGACTCATAAGTCCCCGAGTCCTGTTCATGCAAATCCGATGGCTCCAAGTAGAATCGGGAACACACAGAATCCTCGGGCAAATCGGACTCCGACAAATTGATCACCGTCCGTCGAAGTTCCGGAGCGCTGGAGATAAGACCGTCGAGAACAAATTGAGGGGGTTTTTAGGCGGGAGCACTCGGGAAAATTCTAATACTTGTAACCGCTATCGATACAATATCTCTATGTTTGAGCGTTTTTTCGTCTCTGGGGGGTGGGCCACACCCCTCAGAAAATCATTGCCTCGCTTTCCTGTGGGGGATCCGCCGTACTATCCGGTTCATTTATCAACAAATCTCATCTGCGTCCCGACTTGGCGTTCACATTTCTGCGCGTCGCTTCAACCTTTGGTTGAGCCGTTCCTGTTTTTTTTGTCTCAGGGCGTCAAGTTGGAGCCCGAATTCATCTTGACATTTTAGCGGATCAATGCAAACTGGCTGGACGACCAGCTATCAGGTGCATATGAAACCGGGAAATCTTCAGAGGAAAAAAATCCGATTTCATATGCACAGACCTGGAACATGTCTGCCCTCGGTGGTATGGATACTTCAGATTTCTTCGGTTAAACTCGAAGCACGAACGCAGACAGAGTATCTGACAATCCGATTATTCGGAGAGGAGTCAAAAGGACGGACTTTCTTGGCTCCACGCAGCGAGACGTCGCTCAGAATATGTGGGAAACGGTTGCCAATCGCTGACAAAGAAATCTCGTTATCATCATGGAGCTCCTCGCGAACGGCTTTGAAAGGCCGTCTGAAAATCTGGGTCTGGAGCTTGAATTCAAAACGTGGCTCCCAAGGTCGATGCACTGTCTTTTCCGAAATGTGTGTTTCAATGAACTTGGAATTTTCGGGACATAATGGTCTCCGCACGATGGGAAGCTTCCGATAACTATTGGGTGGATGCAAAAGTTCTGGGCCCCTAATTTCAATCGCTCATCAATCCGCTCCCAAGAGGCGCAAAGAGATAATAAAATATACGAAATGTGCGGAATCCACTCGGCTTTCAGATGGATTTTTTCGGAAGCACCGTGCTCACAGGATCGATTTTACTGAAAGGGTCGAAATTCGAAAAACCGCGATTTTGCGCTTCCGGCGAAGCTAAGAATATGACCCTCTGGTTTCTCTTTAGAAACATGAAGTTCGTCAAAAAATGAGCGGTTTCAGAAAAAGAGTTGAGCATTTTGGCCACGGCAAAGCGGAGATATGGGCTCCCGAAGATTCAATATTTTTGTGTTTTTTTGGTGACCCTCTTTCCGCCAGTTGAACGGTCCCATGAATAGGATACGCTGGAAGATAGTGGAAATTTCAAAAACTGCAGCCATCAACCCGGAATGCCCACCCGAGATGAACTGATCCGGAGCGCAATGCTCTACGAGTTCCTCAAGGGGAATTCAACGGCCGAGACGAAGCAATTGAAACCCGTGTTCCGTGAAGCCACTTCGTCTCTTTCCACAGTGAAGAGGTGGTTCGCCAAGTTCCAAGACAGCAACCAGGACCTGAACGATGAGCCACGATCAGGCCGACCTGTCGAACTGAGTGACGACGACTTGGTCGCCTTTCTCAACGAGAATCCGTCGATAACAACTGGCGAGTATATACCGATGAATGGGTCGCAATGAAATGACTCTTCCGTCGCTAGAGAAGACGAAAATGATTCCGACAATTCGACTCTGATTCTGAGGTCTCTTCTTGCAAGGCAAACATTTATGAAAAGCGTTGAGAGGACGTTTCCAAAAAACTTCTGAGAGTTTCAAGGGGAATTCCAGCGTATTCCATCCATGAGACGTTCGATTGGCGGAAAAAAGGTCACCAAAGAATCACGAAAAAGTCGGATCTTCGGGAGCCGCTATCTCCGCTTTGCCGCGACCAAAATGCTCAATTCTTTCTTTGAAACCGCTTATTTCCCGACGAATGAGAAAACAGGGGGTCATAATCTTAGTTTCGCCCGAACTGCAGAATCGCGATTTTTCGAATTTCGACCCTTTCAGTAAAATCGATGCTGTGAGCACGGTGCTCTTCAAAATATGTCGCGGTAGATTCCATCTGAAAGCCGACTGAATCCCGCTCATTTCGTATATTTTACTATCTTTTTTGCGCCTCCCGGGAGCGGAGTTATGAGCGATTGAAATTAGGGGCCCAGAACTTTTGCATCCACTCAATACATCCTCGCAGCTAGGGGCAATGGATCCGCAGATGCAATTGCATTTGAAGTTCCAAACGAAGTCACTCATTTTTTCCGTGTCCTGAAACTCGGGAATCGAATAGTGGAAATCAACGAGCTCTTTGGGAGAACATTCAAGCAAACAGCGGATTAACAGAAAATAGTCCGCTGCCAACGCGTGACGCGTCATCCGGAGGCCGAGCGATACGGGAATATTGTGAAGGCTTGCGCCCAATTGTAATTGACTCCAGGCTTGAGTGAGTTTCCTGAAATGAGAGTGAGGCACGTTTGTGAATTGCCGTTATCGTTTCGGCCGATGGTCGCGGTTCCGCACCGCGGTTCTCACTTGCCGTTCCCACAGAACCGTGGGTCTGGAAATTAGCGATGGCTCGATGCGAGTCGATTGAAACTCTCTCCGCTGCATATCCTGACGATCTAGTCGTACTCTAAGCTGAAGAAAGAAGCTGGATAGAATCGAATCAATTGCAAGCAGCGGAGTGTGGAGCCGGTTGGATCACATTGACGGTTCAGAATCTCACGGAAGGCCTGTTTCTCACCCTCAGAGCCTCAGAGTAACTCCCTTCTCCGGCACGGAATCTTATTGAAACGTGGGAAAAGGTCGTCCGTGAGAGGCAGCGACAGAGATTCGTTTGGGGGAGCCCAATCCGTTCTACCGGGGTTGCATTGAAGAATTCCGAGCAAATCTAGACTCCGATCAACAATCTGATCGATATCCTCACACAGAGTGATCTCTAGCGAATTCCATTCCATGAGCATCCGGTTTCTCTGAATACGAGCACACAGTCGGCACCCCTGGCATTAATAGGGGTGTTCTCGCATTCCGGGTTGCATCTCCGCTGTGAGTATTCGGAATTCATGTGACCACAGCCCCTCCCCCGAGCGCACCGGTCTCTTCGCCTCGATCAGACCTTAAAAGCGGTCGCACCCTTCGCTGGTGCTCACTTCTTCGTCGGATCGCGTCGAAAGAGCATCTCGAAAGTGCTCTCTGAGTTATCAAACTGTGCCGAAGTTCCAAAGCGTGTTTCCCGCTCCTTCAACAGAACGTGAGAAAATGAGCGCGATCAATACTCCTTTCTCAGGTGAGCGCAAGTGTGGACGTATCGGAACGAAACGACCGATTCCGGACACACCACGCGAAGCGGACGATCGCCCGACGAAAAACGAGAGGAGACTGCATAAGGGATTCGGTAACGCTCAACAATCGAGGACTCAGCGGAGCGGAGTATCGGTCCGGAAAAATCCGATTGTCTCCAGACAGACCAGGAAGATCGCCCTGGATGGTGCTCCGATCGCCACTGGTACCGCTCAACCCCAGGGGTACCGAATACCCAGACTCTCGTCCAAACCAGCTGCTCCGTTGGAAGTACCAGAGCCGATTCGTGAAGGTTCTGAGATGGAATATCGACTGTCGCTGATACTTGGAGCTGCGAGAGTACCATCGGTTCATGAGTACTCCACTGAGGAAGAATCGGCCGGAGGAGCTTCGCCTGCCACTCTGTCAAATTCTCCAATTCAGGCTCTCCATCCATTCCGGGATAACTCCCAGATTCCGTCGACCGCTCAATGTTTCGGCGGAGGATCAGCCGGTGCTTCACTGGCGATGGCCGCAAGTTTGTGGAATGTTGGATCAGCTCCTTCTATCCTTGATTGGAGTCGTCAGACGCAGATGGTTCCGCAAAAATGGATCCCGGAGTATTTTACTGAAGAGTATCTTGCCGCGCAGAGGCGTGCCGAAGCACCGCCAAGCCCGCCTCCCTTCGGTCTGGTTCCTCAGTTTCGGGGTGCGAAATCAGGGAATAACCAGGGCTCGCTGTCGGTACCGGCTCACTCCACGATGCTGCCTCTCCGGCGAGACCATGAGCAAAGGAGAGGACGCAGACATCCTCATCGCGCGCCGAGGTCCTTGTGCAAATTTTTCGAAGCTGGAAACTGTCGACTCGGCCCGAATTGCACTTACTTGCATCCGGGTGTGAACGGCCCCATGTATTGATGGGCGACTTGTATGAAATTTTCAATAAAGCATCGTCTCAGATTAGAATTTCGACTGCTCATTCTTCGCAACATCTCTGAATAATGTTGATGATGATAGATGGAAATCAGTCCGCGTTATAATGATGCCGAAAAGTGATTGACGAACTGAGAGTCAATTCCCGAGCAGCGAATGAGATTGAAACAGCTTCCAAATCTTGCAGGAGGAGAAAGAAGGGGTGACCGAAAAAAATCGTGTGCTAGTTTACTCAGCAAGGGATCCCAATGTTATCTACTTCGGGGATTCAATTGCCAGTAGGTCGCTCATGCGTATGGAGTTATGCGTCCGGAGAATCGAGCCTTCCGATGCATGTGGTCCGATACAGTGTGCGTACACGGACGCCCCCTTCCCTTGATCGCGCTCGGGTCATTCGTCCCAGATTGATTTCGGGAGCTCGTAGGACTATGCCGGCATTTGTTTCCGGTGGCACGGGGTACGTGAGAGGGTCGAATGATCTCGAGAGTGTCGAGGACAGACCAGAGGTACACAGCCGTGATGTCGGAATTCGTGAGAGGACGGGGATGACTTTTACCGAATCGCTAAGATTCGGTCCGAGAAGATGTTTGACGCCGAAGCACAATTGAGTCGAACTCAAGGCATACGGGTAACGGATGCTCAAACTCGACTGTAGGTATAGGAATTTCGATCACTCACAATCAGCATGTAACCGAGGAGCACACAGATATATCATAATAGGAGTCGAACGAGATCGAGAGCTGTGATGAGATGATAGATACGCCGAATGACCTGAAATACGAAAAAAAGGCGGCGACAGCGAAATTTCACAAACTGTTCATGGAACAAGAATCAGGTCACGCGTGCTCTGTGTGTGATCGGTTATGGTGCCGTAATTATCTCGGCGATGCGGGACAGGGACATTAGCCATTGATGGAACTTATAGGGTGTGTGGATCGTCCTGCAAAACTGTGTTCCACCTGTGACGCCTCATTGAGGAAAGGAAAAATTTCTACAGATGTCTTCGGCTCTTCCGCGAGGGCGTCGTCGAACTCCAGTCCTGCCCACAGTCGCAAACCAGCCTTGGCCGTCTTCAATGGATTCAAATACACGCCGAAACCGATTATTCTGCCGGAAGTGAACGCCATCACAATGCGACTAATAAGTCCCCGAGTCCTGTTCATGCAAATCCGATGGCTCCAAGTAGAATCGGGAACACACGGAATCCTCGGGCTAATCGTACTTCGACAAATTGATCACCGTCCGTCGACGTTCCGGAGCGCTGAAGATAAGACCGTCGAGAATAAATTGAGGGGGGTTTTAGGCGGGAGCACTCGGGAAAATTTTAATCCTTGTAACCGCTATCGATACAATATCTCTATGTGTTAGAGCGTTTTTTCGTCTCTAGGGGGTGGACCACACCCCTCAGAAAATCATTGCCTCGCTTTCCTGTGGGCGATCCGCCGTACTATCCAGTTCATTTATCAACGATCTCATCTGCATCCCGACTTGGCGTTCACATTTCTGCGCGTCGCTTCAACCTTTGGTTGAGCCGTTCCTGGTTTTTTGTCTCAGGGCGGTGGTTGGAGCCTGAATTTATCTTGACATTTCAGCGGATCAATGCAAACTGGCTGGACGACAAGCTATGAGGTGCATATGAAACCGGAAAATCGTCAGAGAAAAAATTCCGATTTCATATGCACAGACCTGGAACATGTCTGCCCTCGGTGGTATGGATACTTCAGATTTCTCCGGTTAAGCTCGAAGAACGAACGCAGACAGAGTATCTGACAATCCGATTATTCGGAGAGGAGTCAAAAGGACGGACTTTCACGGCTCTACGCAGCGAGACGTCGCTCAGAATATGTAGGAAACGGTTGCCAATCGCTGACAAAGAAATCTCGTTATCATTATGGAGCTCCTCGCGAACGGCTTTGAAAGGCCGTCTGAAAATCTGGGTCTGGAGCTTGAATTCAAAACGTGGCTCTCAAGGTCGATGCACTGTCTTTTCCGAAATGTGTGTTTCAATGAACTTGGAATTTTCGGGACATAATGGTCTCCGCACGATGGGAAGCTTCCGATAACTATTGGGTGGATGCAAAAGTTCTGGGCCCCTAATTCCAATCGCTCATCAATCCGCTCCCAGGAGGCGCAGAGAGATGATAAAATATACGAAATGTGCGGAACCCAGTCGGCTTTCAGATGGATTTTTTAAAAAGCACCGTGCTCACAGGATCGATTTTACTGAAAGGGTCGAAATTCGGAAAACCGCGATTTTGCGCTTCCGGCGAAACTGTTTCTCACCCTGCCTGTTTCTCACCCTCAGAGCCTCAGAGTAACTCCCTTCTCCGGCACGGAATCTTATTGAAACGTGGGAAAAGGTCGTCCGTGAGAGGCAGCGACAGAGATTCGTTTGGGGGAGCCCAATCCGTTCTACCGGGGTTGCATTGAAGAATTCCGAGCAAATCTAGACTCCGATCAACAATCTGATCGATATCCTCACACAGAGTGATCTCTAGCGAATTCCATTCCATGAGCATCCGGTTTCTCTGAATACGAGCACACAGTCGGCACCCCTGGCATTAATAGGGGTGTTCTCGCATTCCGGGTTGCATCTCCGCTGTGAGTATTCGGAATTCATGTGACCACAGCCCCTCCCCCGAGCGCACCGGTCTCTTCGCCTCGATCAGACCTTAAAAGCGGTCGCACCCTTCGCTGGTGCTCACTTCTTCGTCGGATCGCGTCGAAAGAGCATCTCGAAAGTGCTCTCTGAGTTATCAAACTGTGCCGAAGTTCCAAAGCGTGTTTCCCGCTCCTTCAACAGAACGTGAGAAAATGAGCGCGATCAATACTCCTTTCTCAGGTGAGCGCAAGTGTGGACGTATCGGAACGAAACGACCGATTCCGGACACACCACGCGAAGCGGACGATCGCCCGACGAAAAACGAGAGGAGACTGCATAAGGGATTCGGTAACGCTCAACAATCGAGGACTCAGCGGAGCGGAGTATCGGTCCGGAAAAATCCGATTGTCTCCAGACAGACCAGGAAGATCGCCCTGGATGGTGCTCCGATCGCCACTGGTACCGCTCAACCCCAGGGGTACCGAATACCCAGACTCTCGTCCAAACCAGCTGCTCCGTTGGAAGTACCAGAGCCGATTCGTGAAGGTTCTGAGATGGAATATCGACTGTCGCTGATACTTGGAGCTGCGAGAGTACCATCGGTTCATGAGTACTCCACTGAGGAAGAATCGGCCGGAGGAGCTTCGCCTGCCACTCTGTCAAATTCTCCAATTCAGGCTCTCCATCCATTCCGGGATAACTCCCAGATTCCGTCGACCGCTCAATGTTTCGGCGGAGGATCAGCCGGTGCTTCACTGGCGATGGCCGCAAGTTTGTGGAATGTTGGATCAGCTCCTTCTATCCTTGATTGGAGTCGTCAGACGCAGATGGTTCCGCAAAAATGGATCCCGGAGTATTTTACTGAAGAGTATCTTGCCGCGCAGAGGCGTGCCGAAGCACCGCCAAGCCCGCCTCCCTTCGGTCTGGTTCCTCAGTTTCGGGGTGCGAAATCAGGGAATAACCAGGGCTCGCTGTCGGTACCGGCTCACTCCACGATGCTGCCTCTCCGGCGAGACCATGAGCAAAGGAGAGGACGCAGACATCCTCATCGCGCGCCGAGGTCCTTGTGCAAATTTTTCGAAGCTGGAAACTGTCGACTCGGCCCGAATTGCACTTACTTGCATCCGGGTGTGAACGGCCCCATGTATTGATGGGCGACTTGTATGAAATTTTCAATAAAGCATCGTCTCAGATTAGAATTTCGACTGCTCATTCTTCGCAACATCTCTGAATAATGTTGATGATGATAGATGGAAATCAGTCCGCGTTATAATGATGCCGAAAAGTGATTGACGAACTGAGAGTCAATTCCCGAGCAGCGAATGAGATTGAAACAGCTTCCAAATCTTGCAGGAGGAGAAAGAAGGGGTGACCGAAAAAAATCGTGTGCTAGTTTACTCAGCAAGGGATCCCAATGTTATCTACTTCGGGGATTCAATTGCCAGTAGGTCGCTCATGCGTATGGAGTTATGCGTCCGGAGAATCGAGCCTTCCGATGCATGTGGTCCGATACAGTGTGCGTACACGGACGCCCCCTTCCCTTGATCGCGCTCGGGTCATTCGTCCCAGATTGATTTCGGGAGCTCGTAGGACTATGCCGGCATTTGTTTCCGGTGGCACGGGGTACGTGAGAGGGTCGAATGATCTCGAGAGTGTCGAGGACAGACCAGAGGTACACAGCCGTGATGTCGGAATTCGTGAGAGGACGGGGATGACTTTTACCGAATCGCTAAGATTCGGTCCGAGAAGATGTTTGACGCCGAAGCACAATTGAGTCGAACTCAAGGCATACGGGTAACGGATGCTCAAACTCGACTGTAGGTATAGGAATTTCGATCACTCACAATCAGCATGTAACCGAGGAGCACACAGATATATCATAATAGGAGTCGAACGAGATCGAGAGCTGTGATGAGATGATAGATACGCCGAATGACCTGAAATACGAAAAAAAGGCGGCGACAGCGAAATTTCACAAACTGTTCATGGAACAAGAATCAGGTCACGCGTGCTCTGTGTGTGATCGGTTATGGTGCCGTAATTATCTCGGCGATGCGGGACAGGGACATTAGCCATTGATGGAACTTGTAGGGTGTGTGGATCGTCCTGCAAAACTGTGTTCCACCTGTGACGCCTCATTGAGGAAAGGAAAAATTTCTACAGATGTCTTCGGCTCTTCCGCGAGGGCGTCGTCGAACTCCAGTCCTGCCCACAGTCGCAAACCAGCCTTGGCCGTCTTCAATGGATTCAAATACACGCCGAAACCGATTATTCTGCCGGAAGTGAACGCCATCACAATGCGACTAATAAGTCCCCGAGTCCTGTTCATGCAAATCCGATGGCTCCAAGTAGAATCGGGAACACACGGAATCCTCGGGCTAATCGTACTTCGACAAATTGATCACCGTCCGTCGACGTTCCGGAGCGCTGAAGATAAGACCGTCGAGAATAAATTGAGGGGGGTTTTAGGCGGGAGCACTCGGGAAAATTTTAATCCTTGTAACCGCTATCGATACAATATCTCTATGTGTTAGAGCGTTTTTTCGTCTCTAGGGGGTGGACCACACCCCTCAGAAAATCATTGCCTCGCTTTCCTGTGGGCGATCCGCCGTACTATCCAGTTCATTTATCAACGATCTCATCTGCATCCCGACTTGGCGTTCACATTTCTGCGCGTCGCTTCAACCTTTGGTTGAGCCGTTCCTGGTTTTTTGTCTCAGGGCGGTGGTTGGAGCCTGAATTTATCTTGACATTTCAGCGGATCAATGCAAACTGGCTGGACGACAAGCTATGAGGTGCATATGAAACCGGAAAATCGTCAGAGAAAAAATTCCGATTTCATATGCACAGACCTGGAACATGTCTGCCCTCGGTGGTATGGATACTTCAGATTTCTCCGGTTAAGCTCGAAGAACGAACGCAGACAGAGTATCTGACAATCCGATTATTCGGAGAGGAGTCAAAAGGACGGACTTTCACGGCTCTACGCAGCGAGACGTCGCTCAGAATATGTAGGAAACGGTTGCCAATCGCTGACAAAGAAATCTCGTTATCATTATGGAGCTCCTCGCGAACGGCTTTGAAAGGCCGTCTGAAAATCTGGGTCTGGAGCTTGAATTCAAAACGGGGCTCTCAAGGTCGATGCACTGTCTTTTCCGAAATGTGTGTTTCAATGAACTTGGAATTTTCGGGACATAATGGTCTCCGCACGATGGGAAGCTTCCGATAACTATTGGGTGGATGCAAAAGTTCTGGGCCCCTAATTCCAATCGCTCATCAATCCGCTCCCAGGAGGCGCAGAGAGATGATAAAATATACGAAATGTGCGGAACCCAGTCGGCTTTCAGATGGATTTTTTAAAAAGCACCGTGCTCACAGGATCGATTTTACTGAAAGGGTCGAAATTCGGAAAACCGCGATTTTGCGCTTCCAGCGAAACTAAGATTATGACCCTCTGGTTTCTCTCTAGAAACATGAAGTTCGTCAAAAAATGAGCGGTTCCAGAAAAAAAGTTGAGCATTTTGGCCACGGCAAAGCGGAGATATCGGCTGCCGAAGATTCAATATTTTTGTGTTTTTTTGGTGACCCTTTTTCCGCCAGTTGAACGGTCCCTTGGATAGGATACGCTGGAAGAAAGTGGGAATTTCAAAAACTGCAGCCATCAACCCGCAATGCCCACCCGAGATCAACTGATCCGGAGCGCAATGCTCTACGAGTTCCTCAAGGGGAATTCAACGGCCGAGACGAAGCAATTGGAACCCGTGTTCCGTGAAGCCACTTTGTCTCTTTCCACAGTGAAGAGGTGGTTCGCCAAGTTCCAAGACAGCAACCAGGACCTGAACGATGAGCCACGATCAGGCCGACCTGTCGAACTGAGTGACGGCGACTTGGTCGCCTTTCTCAACGAGAATCCGTCGATAACAACTGGCGAGTATATACCGATGAATGGGTCGCAGTGAAATGACTCTTCCGTCGCTAGAGAAGACGAAAATGATTCCGACAATCCGACTCTGATTCTAAGGTCTCTTCTTGCAAGGCAAACATTGATGAGAAGCGTTGAGAGGACGTTTCCAAAAGGCTTCCGAGAGTTTCCAGGGGAATTCCAGCGTATCCCATCCATGAGACGTTCGATTGGCGGAAAAAATGTCGCCAAAGAATCACGAAAAAATCGGATCTTCGGGAGCCGCTATCTCCGCTCTGCCGCGACATAAAAGCTCAATTCTTTCTTTGAAACCGCTTATTTTCCGACGAACGAGAAAACAGGGGGTCGTAATATTAGTTTCGCCGGAACTGCAGAATCGCGATTTTTCGAATTTCGACTCTCTCAGTAAAATCGATGCTAAGAGCACGGTGCTCTTCAAAATATGTCGCGGTGGATTCCATCTGAAAGCCGACTGAATCCCGCTCATTTCGTATATTTTATTATCTTTTTTGCGCCTCCCGGGAGCGGATTTATGAGCGATTGAAATTAGGGGCCCAGAACTTTTGCATCCACTCATTACATCCTCGCAGCTAGGGGCAATAGATCCGCAGATGCAATTGCATTTGAAGTTCCAAACGAAGTCACTCATTTTTTCCGTGTCCTGAAACTCGGGAATCGAATAGTGGAAATCAACGAGCTCTTTGGGAGAACATTCAAGCAAACAGCGGATTAACAGAAAATAGTCCGCTGCCAACGCGTGACGCGTCATCCGGAGGCCGAGCGATACGGGAATATTGTGAAGGCTTGCGCCCAATTGTAATTGACTCCAGGCTTGAGTGAGTCTCCTGAAATGAGAGTGAGGCACGTTTGTGAATTGCCGTTATCGTTTCGGCCGATGGTCGCGGTTCCGCACCGCGGTTCTCACTTGCCGTTCCCACAGAACCGTGGGTCTGGAAATTAGCGATGGCTCGATGCGAGTCGATTGAAACTCTCTCCGCTGCATATCCTGACGATCTAGTCGTACTCTAAGCTGAAGAAAGAAGCTGGATAGAATCGAATCGATTGCAAGCAGCGGAGTGTGGAGCCGGTTGGATCACATTGACGGTTCAGAATCTCACGGAAGGCCTGTTTCTCACCCTCAGAGCCTCAGAGTAACTCCCTTCTCCGGCACGGAATCTTATTGAAACGTGGGAAAAGGTCGTCCGTGAGAGGCAGCGACAGAGATTCGTTTGGGGGAGCCCAATCCGTTCTACCGGGGTTGCATTGAAGAATTCCGAGCAAATCTAGACTCCGATCAACAATCTGATCGATATCCTCACACAGAGTGATCTCTAGCGAATTCCATTCCATGAGCATCCGGTTTCTCTGAATACGAGCACACAGTCGGCACCCCTGGCATTAATAGGGGTGTTCTCGCATTCCGGGTTGCATCTCCGCTGTGAGTATTCGGAATTCATGTGACCACAGCCCCTCCCCCGAGCGCACCGGTCTCTTCGCCTCGATCAGACCTTAAAAACGGTCGCACCCTTCGCTGGTGCTCACTTCTTCGTCGGATCGCGTCGAAAGAGCATCTCGAAAGTGCTCTCTGAGTTATCAAACTGTGCCGAAGTTCCAAAGCGTGTTTCCCGCTCCTTCAACAGAACGTGAGAAAATGAGCGCGATCAATACTCCTTTCTCAGGTGAGCGCAAGTGTGGACGTATCGGAACGAAACGACCGATTCCGGACACACCACGCGAAGCGGACGATCGCCCGACGAAAAACGAGAGGAGACTGCATAAGGGATTCGGTAACGCTCAACAATCGAGGACTCAGCGGAGCGGAGTATCGGTCCGGAAAAATCCGATTGTCTCCAGACAGACCAGGAAGATCGCCCTGGATGGTGCTCCGATCGCCACTGGTACCGCTCAACCCCAGGGGTACCGAATACCCAGACTCTCGTCCAAACCAGCTGCTCCGTTGGAAGTACCAGAGCCGATTCGTGAAGGTTCTGAGATGGAATATCGACTGTCGCTGATACTTGGAGCTGCGAGAGTACCATCGGTTCATGAGTACTCCACTGAGGAAGAATCGGCCGGAGGAGCTTCGCCTGCCACTCTGTCAAATTCTCCAATTCAGGCCCTCCATCCATTCCGGGATAACTCCCAGATTCCGTCGACCGCTCAATGTTTCGGCGGAGGATCAGCCGGTGCTTCACTGGCGATGGCCGCAAGTTTGTGGAATGTTGGATCAGCTCCTTCTATCCTTGATTGGAGTCGTCAGACGCAGATGGTTCCGCAAAAATGGATCCCGGAGTATTTTACTGAAGAGTATCTTGCCGCGCAGAGGCGTGCCGAAGCACCGCCAAGCCCGCCTCCCTTCGGTCTGGTTCCTCAGTTTCGGGGTGCGAAATCAGGGAATAACCAGGGCTCGCTGTCGGTACCGGCTCACTCCACGATGCTGCCTCTCCGGCGAGACCATGAGCAAAGGAGAGGACGCAGACATCCTCATCGCGCGCCGAGGTCCTTGTGCAAATTTTTCGAAGCTGGAAACTGTCGACTCGGCCCGAATTGCACTTACTTGCATCCGGGTGTGAACGGCCCCATGTATTGATGGGCGACTTGTATGAAATTTTCAATAAAGCATCGTCTCAGATTAGAATTTCGACTGCTCATTCTTCGCAACATCTCTGAATAATGTTGATGATGATAGATGGAAATCAGTCCGCGTTATAATGATGCCGAAAAGTGATTGACGAACTGAGAGTCAATTCCCGAGCAGCGAATGAGATTGAAACAGCTTCCAAATCTTGCAGGAGGAGAAAGAAGGGGTGACCGAAAAAAATCGTGTGCTAGTTTACTCAGCAAGGGATCCCAATGTTATCTACTTCGGGGATTCAATTGCCAGTAGGTCGCTCATGCGTATGGAGTTATGCGTCCGGAGAATCGAGCCTTCCGATGCATGTGGTCCGATACAGTGTGCGTACACGGACGCCCCCTTCCCTTGATCGCGCTCGGGTCATTCGTCCCAGATTGATTTCGGGAGCTCGTAGGACTATGCCGGCATTTGTTTCCGGTGGCACGGGGTACGTGAGAGGGTCGAATGATCTCGAGAGTGTCGAGGACAGACCAGAGGTACACAGCCGTGATGTCGGAATTCGTGAGAGGACGGGGATGACTTTTACCGAATCGCTAAGATTCGGTCCGAGAAGATGTTTGACGCCGAAGCACAATTGAGTCGAACTCAAGGCATACGGGTAACGGATGCTCAAACTCGACTGTAGGTATAGGAATTCGATCACTCACAATCAGCATGTACACCGAGGAGCACACAGATATATCATAATAGGAGTCGAACGAGATCGAGAGCTGTGATGAGATGATAGATACGCCGAATGACCTGAAATACGAAAAAAAGGCGGCGACAGCGAAATTTCACAAACTGTTCATGGAACAAGAATCAGGTCACGCGTGCTCTGTGTGTGATCGGTTATGGTGCCGTAATTATCTCGGCGATGCGGGACAGGGACATTAGCCATTGATGGAACTTGTAGGGTGTGTGGATCGTCCTGCAAAACTGTGTTCCACCTGTGACGCCTCATTGAGGAAAGGAAAAATTTCTACAGATGTCTTCGGCTCTTCCGCGAGGGCGTCGTCGAACTCCAGTCCTGCCCACAGTCGCAAACCAGCCTTGGCCGTCTTCAATGGATTCAAATACACGCCGAAACCGATTATTCTGCCGGAAGTGAACGCCATCACAATGCGACTAATAAGTCCCCGAGTCCTGTTCATGCAAATCCGATGGCTCCAAGTAGAATCGGGAACACACGGAATCCTCGGGCTAATCGTACTTCGACAAATTGATCACCGTCCGTCGACGTTCCGGAGCGCTGAAGATAAGACCGTCGAGAATAAATTGAGGGGGGTTTTAGGCGGGAGCACTCGGGAAAATTTTAATCCTTGTAACCGCTATCGATACAATATCTCTATGTGTTAGAGCGTTTTTTCGTCTCTAGGGGGTGGACCACACCCCTCAGAAAATCATTGCCTCGCTTTCCTGTGGGCGATCCGCCGTACTATCCAGTTCATTTATCAACGATCTCATCTGCATCCCGACTTGGCGTTCACATTTCTGCGCGTCGCTTCAACCTTTGGTTGAGCCGTTCCTGGTTTTTTGTCTCAGGGCGGTGGTTGGAGCCTGAATTTATCTTGACATTTCAGCGGATCAATGCAAACTGGCTGGACGACAAGCTATGAGGTGCATATGAAACCGGAAAATCGTCAGAGAAAAAATTCCGATTTCATATGCACAGACCTGGAACATGTCTGCCCTCGGTGGTATGGATACTTCAGATTTCTCCGGTTAAGCTCGAAGAACGAACGCAGACAGAGTATCTGACAATCCGATTATTCGGAGAGGAGTCAAAAGGACGGACTTTCACGGCTCTACGCAGCGAGACGTCGCTCAGAATATGTAGGAAACGGTTGCCAATCGCTGACAAAGAAATCTCGTTATCATTATGGAGCTCCTCGCGAACGGCTTTGAAAGGCCGTCTGAAAATCTGGGTCTGGAGCTTGAATTCAAAACGGGGCTCTCAAGGTCGATGCACTGTCTTTTCCGAAATGTGTGTTTCAATGAACTTGGAATTTTCGGGACATAATGGTCTCCGCACGATGGGAAGCTTCCGATAACTATTGGGTGGATGCAAAAGTTCTGGGCCCCTAATTCCAATCGCTCATCAATCCGCTCCCAGGAGGCGCAGAGAGATGATAAAATATACGAAATGTGCGGAACCCAGTCGGCTTTCAGATGGATTTTTTAAAAAGCACCGTGCTCACAGGATCGATTTTACTGAAAGGGTCGAAATTCGGAAAACCGCGATTTTGCGCTTCCAGCGAAACTAAGATTATGACCCTCTGGTTTCTCTCTAGAAACATGAAGTTCGTCAAAAAATGAGCGGTTCCAGAAAAAAAGTTGAGCATTTTGGCCACGGCAAAGCGGAGATATCGGCTGCCGAAGATTCAATATTTTTGTGTTTTTTTGGTGACCCTTTTTCCGCCAGTTGAACGGTCCCTTGGATAGGATACGCTGGAAGAAAGTGGGAATTTCAAAAACTGCAGCCATCAACCCGCAATGCCCACCCGAGATCAACTGATCCGGAGCGCAATGCTCTACGAGTTCCTCAAGGGGAATTCAACGGCCGAGACGAAGCAATTGGAACCCGTGTTCCGTGAAGCCACTTTGTCTCTTTCCACAGTGAAGAGGTGGTTCGCCAAGTTCCAAGACAGCAACCAGGACCTGAACGATGAGCCACGATCAGGCCGACCTGTCGAACTGAGTGACGGCGACTTGGTCGCCTTTCTCAACGAGAATCCGTCGATAACAACTGGCGAGTATATACCGATGAATGGGTCGCAGTGAAATGACTCTTCCGTCGCTAGAGAAGACGAAAATGATTCCGACAATCCGACTCTGATTCTAAGGTCTCTTCTTGCAAGGCAAACATTGATGAGAAGCGTTGAGAGGACGTTTCCAAAAGGCTTCTGAGAGTTTCCAGGGGAATTCCAGCGTATCCCATCCATGAGACGTTCGATTGGCGGAAAAAAGGTCGCCAAAGAATCACGAAAAAATCGGATCTTCGGGAGCCGCTATCTCCGCTCTGCCGCGACCATAAATGCTCAATTCTTTCTTTGAAACCGCTTATTTTCCGACGAACGAGAAAACAGGGGGTCGTAATATTAGTTTCGCCGGAACTGCAGAATCGCGATTTTTCGAATTTCGACCTCTCTCAGTAAAATCGATGCTAAGAGCACGGTGCTCTTCAAAATATGTCGCGGTGGATTCCATCTGAAAGCCGACTGAATCCCGCTCATTTCGTATATTTTATTATCTTTTTTGCGCCTCCCGGGAGCGGATTTATGAGCGATTGAAATTAGGGGCCCAGAACTTTTGCATCCACTCATTACATCCTCGCAGCTAGGGGCAATAGATCCGCAGATGCAATTGCATTTGAAGTTCCAAACGAAGTCACTCATTTTTTCCGTGTCCTGAAACTCGGGAATCGAATAGTGGAAATCAACGAGCTCTTTGGGAGAACATTCAAGCAAACAGCGGATTAACAGAAAATAGTCCGCTGCCAACGCGTGACGCGTCATCCGGAGGCCGAGCGATACGGGAATATTGTGAAGGCTTGCGCCCAATTGTAATTGACTCCAGGCTTGAGTGAGTCTCCTGAAATGAGAGTGAGGCACGTTTGTGAATTGCCGTTATCGTTTCGGCCGATGGTCGCGGTTCCGCACCGCGGTTCTCACTTGCCGTTCCCACAGAACCGTGGGTCTGGAAATTAGCGATGGCTCGATGCGAGTCGATTGAAACTCTCTCCGCTGCATATCCTGACGATCTAGTCGTACTCTAAGCTGAAGAAAGAAGCTGGATAGAATCGAATCGATTGCAAGCAGCGGAGTGTGGAGCCGGTTGGATCACATTGACGGTTCAGAATCTCACGGAAGGCCTGTTTCTCACCCTCAGAGCCTCAGAGTAACTCCCTTCTCCGGCACGGAATCTTATTGAAACGTGGGAAAAGGTCGTCCGTGAGAGGCAGCGACAGAGATTCGTTTGGGGAAGCCCAATCCGTTCTACCGGGGTTGCATTGAAGAATTCCGAGCAAATCTAGACTCCGATCAACAATCTGATCGATATCCTCACACAGAGTGATCTCTAGCGAATTCCATTCCATGAGCATCCGGTTTCTCTGAATACGAGCACACAGTCGGCACCCCTGGCATTAATAGGGGTGTTCTCGCATTCCGGGTTGCATCTCCGCTGTGAGTATTCGGAATTCATGTGACCACAGCCCCTCCCCCGAGCGCACCGGTCTCTTCGCCTCGATCAGACCTTAAAAGCGGTCGCACCCTTCGCTGGTGCTCACTTCTTCGTCGGATCGCGTCGAAAGAGCATCTCGAAAGTGCTCTCTGAGTTATCAAACTGTGCCGAAGTTCCAAAGCGTGTTTCCCGCTCCTTCAACAGAACGTGAGAAAATGAGCGCGATCAATACTCCTTTCTCAGGTGAGCGCAAGTGTGGACGTATCGGAACGAAACGACCGATTCCCGACACACCACGCGAAGCGGACGATCGCCCGACGAAAAACGAGAGGAGACTGCATAAGGGATTCGGTAACGCTCAACAATCGAGGACTCAGCGGAGCGGAGTATCGGTCCGGAAAAATCCGATTGTCTCCAGACAGACCAGGAAGATCGCCCTGGATGGTGCTCCGATCGCCACTGGTACCGCTCAACCCCAGGGGTACCGAATACCCAGACTCTCGTCCAAACCAGCTGCTCCGTTGGAAGTACCAGAGCCGATTCGTGAAGGTTCTGAGATGGAATATCGACTGTCGCTGATACTTGGAGCTGCGAGAGTACCATCGGTTCATGAGTACTCCACTGAGGAAGAATCGGCCGGAGGAGCTTCGCCTGCCACTCTGTCAAATTCTCCAATTCAGGCTGTCCATCCATTCCGGGATAACTCCCAGATTCCGTCGACCGCTCAATGTTTCGGCGGAGGATCAGCCGGTGCTTCACTGGCGATGGCCGCAAGTTTGTGGAATGTTGGATCAGCTCCTTCTATCCTTGATTGGAGTCGTCAGACGCAGATGGTTCCGCAAAAATGGATCCCGGAGTATTTTACCTGAAGAGTATCTTGCCGCGCAGAGGCGTGCCGAAGCACCGCCAAGCCCGCCTCCCTTCGGTCTGGTTCCTCAGTTTCGGGGTGCGAAATCAGGGAATAACCAGGGCTCGCTGTCGGTACCGGCTCACTCCACGATGCTGCCTCTTCGGCGAGACCATGAGCAAAGGAGAGGACGCAGACATCCTCATCGCGCGCCGAGGTCCTTGTGCAAATTTTTCGAAGCTGGAAACTGTCGACTCGGCCCGAATTGCACTTACTTGCATCCGGGTGTGAACGGCCCCATGTATTGATGGGCGACTTGTATGAAATTTTCAATAAAGCATCGTCTCAGATTAGAATTTCGACTGCTCATTCTTCGCAACATCTCTGAATAATGTTGATGATGATAGATGGAAATCAGTCCGCGTTATAATCATGCCGAAAAGTGATTGACGAACTGAGAGTCAATTCCCGAGCAGCGAATGAGATTGAAACAGCTTCCAAATCTTGCAGGAGGAGAAAGAAGGGGTGACCGAAAAAAATCGTGTGCTAGTTTACTCAGCAAGGGATCCCAATGTTATCTACTTCGGGGATTCAATTGCCAGTAGGTCGCTCATGCGTATGGAGTTATGCGTCCGGAGAATCGAGCCTTCCGATGCATGTGGTCCGATACAGTGTGCGTACACGGACGCCCCCTTCCCTTGATCGCGCTCGGGTCATTCGTCCCAGATTGATTTCGGGAGCTCGTAGGACTATGCCGGCATTTGTTTCCGGTGGCACGGGGTACGTGAGAGGGTCGAATGATCTCGAGAGTGTCGAGGACAGACCAGAGGTACGCAGCCATGATGTCGGAATTCGTGAGAGGACGGGGATGACTTTCACCGAATTGCTGAGATGCGGTCCGAGAAGATGTTTGACGCCGAAGCACAATTGAGTCGAACTCAAGGCATACGGTTAACGGATGCTCAAACACGACTGTAAGTATAGGAAATCCAATCACTCACAACCAGCATGACACCGAGGAGCACACAGATATATCATAATAGGAGTCGAACGAGATCGAGAGCTGTGATGAGATGATAGATACGCCGAATGACCTGAAATACGAAAAAAAGGCGGCGACAGCGAAATTTCACAAACTGTTCATGGAACAAGAATCAGGTCACGCGTGCTCTGTGTGTGATCGGTTATGATGCCGTAATTATCTCGGCGATGCGGGACAGGGACATTAGCCATTGATAGAACTTATAGGGTGTGTGGATCGTCCTGCAAAACTGTGTTCCACCTGTGACGCCTCATTGAGGAAAGGAAAAATTTCTACAGATGTCTTCGGCTCTTCCGCGAGGGCGTCGTCGAACTCCAGTCCTACCCACTGTCGCAAACCAGCCTCGGCCGTCTTCAATGGATTCAAATACACGCCGAAACCGATTAATCTGCCGGGAGTGAACGTCATCACAATGCGACTGATAAGTCCCCGAGTCCTGTTCATGCAAATCCGCTGGCTCCAAGTAGAATCGGGAACACACAGAATCCTCGGGCAAATCGTACTTCGACAAATTGATCACCGTCCGTCGACGTTCCGGAGCGCTGAAGATAAGACCGTCGAGAATAAATTGAGGGGGGTTTTAGGCGGGAGCACTCGGGTAAATTTCAATCCTTGTAACCGCTGTCGATACAATATCTCTATGTGTTAGAGCGTTTTTTCGTCTCTAGGGGGTGGACCACACCCCTCAGAAAATCATTGCCTCGCTTTCCTGTGGGCGATCCGCCGTACTATCCAGTTCATTTATCAACGATCTCATCTGCGTCCCGACTTGGCGTTCACATTTCTGCGCGTCGCTTCAACCTCTGGTTGAGCCGTTCCTGGTTTTTTGTCTCAGGGCGGTGGTTGGAGCCTGAATTTATCTTGACATTTTAGCGGATCAATGCAAACTGGCTGGACGACCAGCTATCAGGTGCATATGAAACCGGAAAATCTTCAGAGAAAAAATTCCGATTTCATATGCACAGACCTGGAACATGTCTGCCCTCGGTGGTATGGATACTTCAGATTTCTCCGGTTAAGCTCGAAGAACGAACGCAGACGGAGTATCTGACAATCCGATCATTCGGAGAGGAGTCAAAAGGACGGACTTTCACGGCTCCACGCAGCGAGACGTCGCTCAGAAGATGTAGGAAACGGTTGCCAATCGCTGACAAAGAAATCTCGTTATCATTATGGAGCTCCTCGCGAACGGCTTTGAAAGGCCGTCTGAAAATCTGGGTCTGGAGCTTGAATTCAAAACGTGGCTCTCAAGGTCGATGCACTGTCTTTTCCGAAATGTGTGTTTCAATGAACTTGGAATTTTCGGGACATAATGGTCTCCGCACGATGGGAAGCTTCCGATAACTATTGGGTGGATGCAAAAGTTCTGGGCCCCTAATTCCAATCGCTCATCAATCCGCTCCCAGGAGGCGCAGAGAGATGATAAAATATACGAAATGTGCGGAATCCAGTCGGCTTTCAGATGGATTTTTTAAAAAGCACCGTGCTAACAGGATCGATTTTACTGAAAGGGTCGAAATTCGGAAAACCGCGATTTTGCGCTTCCAGCGAAACTAAGATTATGACCCTCTGGTTTCTCTCTAGAAACATGAAGTTCGTCAAAAAATGAGCGGTTCCAGAAAAAAAAGTTGAGCATTTTGGCCACGGCAAAGCGGAGATATCGGCTCCCGAAGATTCAATATTTTTGTGTTTTTTTGGTGACCCTTTTTCCGCCAGTTGAACGGTCCCTTGGATAGGATACGCTGGAAGAAAGTGGGAATTTCAAAAACTGCAGCCATCAACCCGCAATGCCCACCCGAGATCAACTGATCCGGAGCGCAATGCTCTACGAGTTCCTCAAGGGGAATTCAACGGCCGAGACGAAGCAATTGGAACCCGTGTTCCGTGAAGCCACTTTGTCTCTTTCCACAGTGAAGAGGTGGTTCGCCAAGTTCCAAGACAGCAACCAGGACCTGAACGATGAGCCACGATCAGGCCGACCTGTCGAACTGAGTGACGGCGACTTGGTCGCCTTTCTCAACGAGAATCCGTCGATAACAACTGGCGAGTATATACCGATGAATGGGTCGCAGTGAAATGACTCTTCCGTCGCTAGAGAAGACGAAAATGATTCCGACAATCCGACTCTGATTCTAAGGTCTCTTCTTGCAAGGCAAACATTGATGAAAAGCGTTGAGAGGACGTTTCCAAAAAACTTCTGAGAGTTTCCAGGGGAATTCCAGCGTATTCCATCCATGAGACGTTCGATTGGCGGAAAAAAGGTCGCCAAAGAATCACGAAAAAGTCGGATCTTCGGGAGCCGCTATCTCCGCTTTGCCGCGACCAAAATGCTCAATTCTTTCTTTGAAACCGCTTATTCTCCGACGAATGAGAAAACAGGGGGTCATAATATTAGTTTCGCCCGAACTGCAGAATCGCGATTTTTCGAATTTTGACCCTTTCAGTAAAATCGATGCTGTGAGCACGGTGCTCTCCAAAATATGTCGCGGTAGATTCCATCTGAAAGCCGACTGAATCCCGCTCATCTCGTATATTTTACTATCTTTTTTGCGCCTCCCGGGAGCGGAGTTATGAGCGATTGAAATTAGGGGCCCAGAACTTTTGCATCCACTCAATACATCCTCGCAGCTAGGGGCAATGGATCCGCAGATGCAATTGCATTTGAAGTTCCAAACGAAGTCACTCATTTTTTCCGTGTCCTGAAACTCGGGAATCGAATAGTGGAAATCAACGAGCTCTTTGGGAGAACATTCAAGCAAACAGCATGGATTAACAGAAAATAGTCCGCTGCCGACTCGTGACGCGTCATCCGGAGGCCGAGCGATACGGGAATATTGTGAAGGCTTGCGCCCAGTTGTGATTGACTCCAGGCTTGAGTGAGTTTCCTGAAATGAGATTGAGGCACGTTTGTGAATTGCCAATACCGTTTCGGCCGATGGTCGCGGTTCCGCACCGCGGTTCTCACTTGCCGTTCCCACAGAACCGTGGGTCTGGAAATTAGCGATGGCTCGGTGCGAGTCGATTGAAACTCTCTCCGCTGCATATCCTGACGATCTAGTCGTACTCTAAGCTGAAGAAAGAAGCTGGATAGAATCGAATCGATTGCAAGCAGCGGAGTGTGGAGCCGGTTGGATCACATTGACGGTTCAGAATCTCACGGAAGGCCTGTTTCTCACCCTCAGAGCCTCAGAGTAACTCCCTTCTCCGGCACGGAATCTTATTGAAACGTGGGAAAAGGTCGTCCGTGAGAGGCAGCGACAGAGATTTGTTTGGGGAAGTCCAATTCGTTCTACCGGGGTTGCATTGAAGAATTCCGAGCAAATCTAGACTCCGATCAACAATCTGATCGATATCCTCATACAGAGTGATCTCTAGCGAATTCCATTCCATGAGCATCCGGTTTCTCTGAATACGAGCACACAGTCGGCACCCCTGGCATTAATAGGGGTGTTCTCGCATTCCGGGTTGCATCTCCGCTGTGAGTATTCGGAATTCATGTGACCACAGCCCCTCCCCCGAGCGCACCGGTCTCTCCGCCTCGATCAGACCTTAAAAGCGGTCGCACCCTTCGCTGGTGCACACTTCTTCGTCGGATCGCGTCGAAAGAGCATCTCGAAAGTGCTCTCTGAGTTATCAAACTGTGCCGAAGTTCCAAGGCGTGTTTCCCGCTCCTTCAACAGAACGTGAGAAAATGAGCGCGATCAATACTCCTTTCTCAGGTGAGCGCAAGTGTGGACGTATCGGAACGAAACGACCGATTCCGGACACACCACGCGAAGCGGACGATCGCCCGAAGAAAAACGAGAGGAGACTGCATAAAGGATCCGGTAACGCTCAACAATCGAGGACTCAGCGAAGCGGAGTATCGGCCCGGAAAAATCCGATTGACTCCAGACAGAGCAGGACGATCGCCCTGGATGGTGCTCCGATCGCCACTGGTACCGCTCAACCCCAGGGGTACCGAATACCCAGACTCTCGTCCAAACCAGCTGCTCCGTTGGAAGTACCAGAGCCGATTCGTGAAGGTTCTGAGATGGAATATCGACTGTCGCTGATACTTGGAGCTGCGAGAGTACCATCGGTTCATGAGTACTCCACTGAGGAAGAATCGGCCGGAGGAGCTTCGCCTGCCACTCTGTCAAATTCTCCACTTCAGGCTCTCCATCCATTCCGGGATAACTCCCAGATTCCGTCGACCGCTCAATGTTTCGGCGGAGGATCAGCCGGTGCTTCACTGGCGATGGCCGCAAGTTTGTGGAATGTTGGATCAGCTCCTTCTATCCTTGATTGGAGTCGTCAGACGCAGATGGTTCCGCAAAAATGGATCCCAGAGTATTTTACTGAAGAGTATCTTGCCGCGCAGAGGCGTGCCGAAGCACCGCCAAGCCCGCCTCCCTTCGGTCTGGTTCCTCAGTTTCGGGGTGCGAAATCAGGGAATAACCAGGGCTCGCTGTCGGTACCGGCTCACTCAACGATGCTGCCTCTCCGGCGAGACCATGAGAAAAGGAGAGGACGCAGACATCCTCATCGCGCGCCGAGGTCCTTGTGCAAATTTTTCGAAGCTGGAAACTGTCGACTCGGCCCGAATTGCACTTACTTGCATCCGGGTGTGAACGGCCCCATGTATTGATGGGCGACTTGTATGAAATTTTCAATAAAGCATCGTCTCAGATTAGAATTTCGACTGCTCATTCTTCGCAACATCTCTGAATAATGTTGATGATGATAGATGGAAATCAGTCCGCGTTATAATCATGCCGAAAAGTGATTGACGAACTGAGAGTCAATTCCCGAGCAGCGAATGAGATTGAAACAGCTTCCAAATCTTGCAGGAGGAGAAAGAAGGGGTGACCGAAAAAAATCGTGTGCTAGTTTACTCAGCAAGGGATCCCAATGTTATCTACTTCGGGGATTCAATTGCCAGTAGGTCGCTCATGCGTATGGAGTTATGCGTCCGGAGAATCGAGCCTTCCGATGCATGTGGTCCGATACAGTGTGCGTACACGGACGCCCCCTTCCCTTGATCGCGCTCGGGTCATTCGTCCCAGATTGATTTCGGGAGCTCGTAGGACTATGCCGGCATTTGTTTCCGGTGGCACGGGGTACGTGAGAGGGTCGAATGATCTCGAGAGTGTCGAGGACAGACCAGAGGTACGCAGCCATGATGTCGGAATTCGTGAGAGGACGGGGATGACTTTTACCGAATTGCTGAGATGCGGTCCGAGAAGATGTTTGACGCCGAAGCACAATTGAGTCGAACTCAAGGCATACGGTTAACGGATGCTCAAACTCGACTGTAAGTATAGGAAATCCAATCACTCACAACCAGCATGTACACCGAGGAGCACACAGATATATCATAATAGGAGTCGAACGAGATCGAGAGCTGTGATGAGATGATAGATACGCCGAATGACCTGAAATACGAAAAAAAGGCGGCGACAGCGAAATTTCACAAACTGTTCATGGAACAAGAATCAGGTCACGCGTGCTCTGTGTGTGATCGGTTATGATGCCGTAATTATCTCGGCGATGCGGGACAGGGACATTAGCCATTGATAGAACTTATAGGGTGTGTGGATCGTCCTGCAAAACTGTGTTCCACCTGTGACGCCTCATTGAGGAAAGGAAAAATTTCTACAGATGTCTTCGGCTCTTCCGCGAGGGCGTCGTCGAACTCCAGTCCTGCCCACAGTCGCAAACCAGCCTCGGCCGTCTTCAATGGATTCAAATACACGCCGAAACCGATTATTCTGCCGGAAGTGAACGCCATCACAATGCGACTTATAAGTCCCCGAGTCCTGTTCATGCAAATCCGATGGCTCCAAGTAGAATCGGGAACACACAGAATCCTCGGGCAAATCGTGCTTCGACAAATTGATCACCGTCCGTCGACGTTCCGGAGCGCTGAAGATAAGACCGTCGAGAATAAATTGAGGGGGGTTTTAGGCGGGAGCACTCGGGAAAATTTTAATCCTTGTAACCGCTATCGATACAATATCTCTATGTGTTAGAGCGTTTTTTCGTCTCTAGGGGGTGGACCACACCCCTCAGAAAATCATTGCCTCGCTTTCCTGTGGGCGATCCGCCGTACTATCCAGTTCATTTATCAACGATCTCATCTGCATCCCGACTTGGCGTTCACATTTCTGCGCGTCGCTTCAACCTTTGGTTGAGCCGTTCCTGGTTTTTTGTCTCAGGGCGGTGGTTGGAGCCTGAATTTATCTTGACATTTCAGCGGATCAATGCAAACTGGCTGGACGACAAGCTATGAGGTGCATATGAAACCGGAAAATCGTCAGAGAAAAAATTCCGATTTCATATGCACAGACCTGGAACATGTCTGCCCTCGGTGGTATGGATACTTCAGATTTCTCCGGTTAAGCTCGAAGAACGAACGCAGACAGAGTATCTGACAATCCGATTATTCGGAGAGGAGTCAAAAGGACGGACTTTCACGGCTCCACGCAGCGAGACGTCGCTCAGAATATGTAGGAAACGGTTGCCAATCGCTGACAAAGAAATCTCGTTATCATTATGGAGCTCCTCGCGAACGGCTTTGAAAGGCCGTCTGAAAATCTGGGTCTGGAGCTTGAATTCAAAACGTGGCTCTCAAGGTCGATGCACTGTCTTTTCCGAAATGTGTGTTTCAATGAACTTGGAATTTTCGGGACATAATGGTCTCCGCACGATGGGAAGCTTCCGATAACTATTGGGTGGATGCAAAAGTTCTGGGCCCCTAATTCCAATCGCTCATCAATCCGCTCCCAGGAGGCGCAGAGAGATGATAAAATATACGAAATGTGCGGAAAACCGCGATTTTGACTAAGATTATGACCCTCTGGTTTCTCTCTAGAAACATGAAGTTCGTCAAAGAATGAGCGGTTTCAGAAAAAAAGTTGAGCATTTTGGCCACGGCAAAGCGGAGATATCGGCTCCCGAAGATTCAATATTTTTGTGTTTTTTTTGGTGACCCTTTTTCCGCCAGTTGAACGATCCCTTGGATAGGATACGCTGGAAGAAAGTGGGAATTTCAAAAACTGCAGCCATCAACCCGCAATGCCCACCCGAGATCAACTGATCCGGAGCGCAATGCTCTACGAGTTCCTCAAGGGGAATTCAACGGCCGAGACGAAGCAATTGGAACCCGTGTTCCGTGAAGCCACTTTGTCTCTTTCCACAGTGAAGAGGTGGCTCGCCAAGTTCCAAGACAGCAACCAGGACCTGAACGATGAGCCACGATCAGGCCGACCTGTCGAACTGAGTGACGGCGACTTGGTCGCCTTTCTCAACGAGAATCCGTCGATAACAACTGGCGAGTATATACCGATGAATGGGTCGCAGTGAAATGACTCTTCCGTCGCTAGAGAAGACGAAAATGATTCCGACAATCCGACTCTGATTCTAAGGTCTCTTCTTGCAAGGCAATCATTGATGAAAAGCGTTGAGAGGACGTTTCCAAAAGGCTTCTGAGAGTTTCCAGGGGAATTCCTGCGTATCCCATCCATGAGACGTTCGATTGGCGGAAAAAAGGTCGCCAAAGAATCACGAAAAAATCGGATCTTCGGGAGCCGCTATCTCCGCTTTGCCGCGACCAAAATGCTCAATTCTTTCTTTGAAACCGCTTATTTTCCGACGAACGAGAAAACAGGGGGTCATAATATTAGTTTCGCCGGAACTGCAGAATCGCGATTTTTCGAATTTCGACCCTTTCAGTAAAATCGATGCTAAGAGCACGGTGCTCTTCAAAATATGTCGCGGTGGATTCCATCTGAAAGCCGACTGAATCCCGCTCATTTCGTATATTTTATTATCTTTTTTGCGCCTCCCGGGAGCGGATTTATGAGCGATTGAAATTAGGGGCCCAGAACTTTTGCATCCACTCAATACATCCTCGCAGCTAGGGGCAATAGATCCGCAGATGCAATTGCATTTGAAGTTCCAAACGAAGTCACTCATTTTTTCCGTGTCCTGAAACTCGGGAATCGAATAGTGGAAATCAACGAGCTCTTTGGGAGAACATTCAAGCAAACAGCGGATTAACAGAAAATAGTCCGCTGCCAACGCGTGACGCGTCATCCGGAGGCCGAGCGATACGGGAATATTGTGAAGGCTTGCGCCCAATTGTAATTGACTCCAGGCTTGAGTGAGTTTCCTGAAATGAGAGTGAGGCACGTTTGTGAATTGCCGTTATCGTTTCGGCCGATGGTCGCGGTTCCGCACCGCGGTTCTCACTTGCCGTTCCCACAGAACCGTGGGTCTGGAAATTAGCGATGGCTCGATGCGAGTCGATTGAAACTCTCTCCGCTGCATATCCTGACGATCTAGTCGTACTCTAAGCTGAAGAAAGAAGCTGGATAGAATCGAATCGATTGCAAGCAGCGGAGTGTGGAGCCGGTTGGATCACATTGACGGTTCAGAATCTCACGGAAGGCCTGTTTCTCACCCTCAGAGCCTCAGAGTAACTCCCTTCTCCGGCACGGAATCTTATTGAAACGTGGGAAAAGGTCGTCCGTGAGAGGCAGCGACAGAGATTCGTTTGGGGAAGCCCAATCCGTTCTACCGGGGTTGCATTGAAGAATTCCGAGCAAATCTAGACTCCGATCAACAATCTGATCGATATCCTCACACAGAGTGATCTCTAGCGAATTCCATTCCATGAGCATCCGGTTTCTCGGAATACGAGCACACAGTCGGCACCCCTGGCATTAATAGGGGTGTTCTCGCATTCCGGGTTGCATCTCCGCTGTGAGTATTCGGAATTCATGTGACCACAGCCCCTCCCCCGAGCGCACCGGTCTTTTCGCCTCGATCAGACCTTAAAAGCGGTCGCACCCTTCGCTGGTGCTCACTTCTTCGTCGGATCGCGTCGAAAGAGCATCTCGAAAGTGCTCTCTGAGTTATCAAACTGTGCCGAAGTTCCAAAGCGTGTTTCCCGCTCCTTCAACAGAACGTGAGAAAATGAGCGCGATCAATACTCCTTTCTCAGGTGAGCGCAAGTGTGGACGTATCGGAACGAAACGACCGATTCCGGACACACCACGCGAAGCGGGACGATCGCCCGACGAAAAACGAGAGGAGACTGCATAAGGGATTCGGTAACGCTCAACAATCGAGGACTCAGCGGAGCGGAGTATCGGTCCGGAAAAATCCGATTGTCTCCAGACAGACCAGGAAGATCGCCCTGGATGGTGCTCCGATCGCCACTGGTACCGCTCAACCCCAGGGGTACCGAATACCCAGACTCTCGTCCAAACCAGCTGCTCCGTTGGAAGTACCAGAGCCGATTCGTGAAGGTTCTGAGATGGAATATCGACTGTCGCTGATACTTGGAGCTGCGAGAGTACCATCGGTTCATGAGTACTCCACTGAGGAAGAATCGGCCGGAGGAGCTTCGCCTGCCACTCTGTCAAATTCTCCAATTCAGGCTCTCCATCCATTCCGGGATAACTCCCAGATTCCGTCGACCGCTCAATGTTTCGGCGGAGGATCAGCCGGTGCTTCACTGGCGATGGCCGCAAGTTTGTGGAATGTTGGATCAGCTCCTTCTATCCTTGATTGGAGTCGTCAGACGCAGATGGTTCCGCAAAAATGGATCCCGGAGTATTTTACTGAAGAGTATCTTGCCGCGCAGAGGCGTGCCGAAGCACCGCCAAGCCCGCCTCCCTTCGGTCTGGTTCCTCAGTTTCGGGGTGCGAAATCAGGGAATAACCAGGGCTCGCTGTCGGTACCGGCTCACTCCACGATGCTGCCTCTCCGGCGAGACCATGAGCAAAGGAGAGGACGCAGACATCCTCATCGCGCGCCGAGGTCCTTGTGCAAATTTTTCGAAGCTGGAAACTGTCGACTCGGCCCGAATTGCACTTACTTGCATCCGGGTGTGAACGGCCCCATGTATTGATGGGCGACTTGTATGAAATTTTCAATAAAGCATCGTCTCAGATTAGAATTTCGACTGCTCATTCTTCGCAACATCTCTGAATAATGTTGATGATGATAGATGGAAATCAGTCCGCGTTATAATCATGCCGAAAGTGATTGACGAACTGGGAGTCAATTCCCGAGCAGCGAATGAGATTGAAACAGCTTCCAAATCTTGCAGGAGGAGAAAGAAGGGGTGACCGAAAAAAATCGTGTGCTAGTTTACTCAGCAAGGGATCCCAATGTTATCTACTTCGGGGATTCAATTGCCAGTAAGTCGCTCATGCGTATGGAGTTATGCGTCCGGAGAATCGAGCCTTCCGATGCATGTGGTCCGATACAGTGTGCGTACACGGACGCCCCCTTCCCTTGATCGCGCTCGGGTCATTCGTCCCAGATTGATTTCGGGAGCTCGTAGGACTATGCCGGCATTTGTTTCCGGTGGCACGGGGTACGTGAGAGGGTCGAATGATCTCGAGAGTGTCGAGGACAGACCAGAGGTACGCAGCCATGATGTCGGAATTCGTGAGAGGACGGGGATGACTTTTACCGAATTGCTGAGATGCGGTCCGAGAAGATGTTTGACGCCGAAGCACAATTGAGTCGAACTCAAGGCATACGGTTAACGGATGCTCAAACTCGACTGTAAGTATAGGAAATCCAATCACTCACAACCAGCATGACACCGAGGAGCACACAGATATATCATAATAGGAGTCGAACGAGATCGAGAGCTGTGATGAGATGATAGATACGCCGAATGACCTGAAATACGAAAAAAAGGCGGCGACAGCGAAATTTCACAAACTGTTCATGGAACAAGAATCAGGTCACGCGTGCTCTGTGTGTGATCGGTTATGATGCCGTAATTATCTCGGCGATGCGGGACAGGGACATTAGCCATTGATAGAACTTATAGGGTGTGTGGATCGTCCTGCAAAACTGTGTTCCACCTGTGACGCCTCATTGAGGAAAGGAAAAATTTCTACAGATGTCTTCGGCTCTTCCGCGAGGGCGTCGTCGAACTCCAGTCCTGCCCACAGTCGCAAACCAGCCTCGGCCGTCTCCAATGGATTCAAATACACGCCGAAACCGATTATTTTGCCGGAAGTGAACTGCCATCACAATGCGACTAATAAGTCCCCGAGTCCTGTTCATGCAAATCCGATGGCTCCAAGTAGAATCGGGAACACACAGAATCCTCGGGCAAATCGTGCTTCGACAAATTGATCACCGTCCGTCGACGTTCCGGAGCGCTGAAGATAAGACCGTCGAGAATAAATTGAATGGGGTTTTAGGCGGGAGCACTCGGGAAAATTTTAATCCTTGTAACCGCTATCGATACAATATCTCTATGTGTTAGAGCGTTTTTTCGTCTCTAGGGGGTGGACCACACCCCTCAGAAAATCATTGCCTCGCTTCCCTGTGGGCGATCCGCCGTACTATCCAGTTCATTTATCAACGATCTCATCTGCATCCCGACTTGGCGTTCACATTTCTGCGCGTCGCTTCAACCTTTGGTTGAGCCGTTCCTGGTTTTTTGTCTCAGGGCGGTGGTTGGAGCCTGAATTTATCTTGACATTTCAGCGGATCAATGCAAACTGGCTGGACGACCAGCTATCAGGTGCATATGAAACCGGAAAATCTTCAGAGAAAAAATTCCGATTTCATATGCACAGACCTGGAACATGTCTGCCCTCGGTGGTATGGATACTTCAGATTTCTCCGGTTAAGCTCGAAGAACGAACGCAGACAGAGTATCTGACAATCCGATCATTCGGAGAGGAGTCAAAAGGACGGACTTTCACGGCTCCACGCAGCGAGACGTCGCTCAGAATATGTAGGAAACGGTTGCCAATCGCTGACAAAGAAATCTCGTTATCATTATGGAGCTCCTCGCGAACGGCTTTGAAAGGCCGTCTGAAAATCTGGGTCTGGAGCTTGAATTCAAAACGTGGCTCTCAAGGTCGATGCACTGTCTTTTCCGAAATGTGTGTTTCAATGAACTTGGAATTTTCGGGACATAATGGTCTCCGCACGATGGGAAGCTTCCGATAACTATTGGGTGGATGCAAAAGTTCTGGGCCCCTAATTCCAATCGCTCATCAATCCGCTCCCAGGAGGCGCAGAGAGATGATAAAATATACGAAATGTGCGGAATCCAGTCGGCTTTCAGATGGATTTTTTAAAAAGCACCGTGCTCACAGGATCGATTTTACTGAAAGGGTCGAAATTCGGAAAACCGCGATTTTGCGCTTCCAGCGAAACTAAGATTATGACCCTCTGGTTTCTCTCTAGAAACATGAAGTTCGTCAAAAAATGAGCGGTTCCAGAAAAAAAGTTGAGCATTTTGGCCACGGCAAAGCGGAGATATCGGCTCCCGAAGATTCAATATTTTTGTGTTTTTTTGGTGACCCTTTTTCCGCCAGTTGAACGGTCCCTTGGATAGGATACGCTGGAAGAAAGTGGGAATTTCAAAAACTGCAGCCATCAACCCGCAATGCCCACCCGAGATCAACTGATCCGGAGCGCAATGCTCTACGAGTTCCTCAAGGGGATATTCAACGGCCGAGACGAAGCAATTGGAACCCGTGTTCCGTGAAGCCACTTTGTCTCTTTCCACAGTGAAGAGGTGGTTCGCCAAGTTCCAAGACAGCAACCAGGACCTGAACGATGAGCCACGATCAGGCCGACCTGTCGAACTGAGTGACGGCGACTTGGTCGCCTTTCTCAACGAGAATCCGTCGATAACAACTGGCGAGTATATACCGATGAATGGGTCGCAGTGAAATGACTCTTCCGTCGCTAGAGAAGACGAAAATGATTCCGACAATCCGACTCTGATTCTAAGGTCTCTTCTTGCAAGGCAAACATTGATGAGAAGCGTTGAGAGGACGTTTCCAAAAGGCTTCTGAGAGTTTCCAGGGGAATTCCAGCGTATCCCATCCATGAGACGTTCGATTGGCGGAAAAAAGGTCGCCAAAGAATCACGAAAAAATCGGATCTTCGGGAGCCGCTATCTCCGCTTTGCCGCGACCAAAATGCTCAATTCTTTCTTTGAAACCGCTTATTTTCCGACGAACGAGAAAACAGGGGGTCGTAATATTAGTTTCGCCGGAACTGCAGAATCGCGATTTTTCGAATTTCGACCCTCTCAGTAAAATCGATGCTAAGAGCACGGTGCTCTTCAAAATATGTCGCGGTGGATTCCATCTGAAAGCCGACTGAATCCCGCTCATTTCGTATATTTTATTATCTTTTTTGCGCCTCCCGGGAGCGGATTTATGAGCGATTGAAATTAGGGGCCCAGAACTTTTGCATCCACTCAATACATCCTCGCAGCTAGGGGCAATAGATCCGCAGATGCAATTGCATTTGAAGTTCCAAACGAAGTCACTCATTTTTTCCGTGTCCTGAAACTCGGGAATCGAATAGTGGAAATCAACGAGCTCTTTGGGAGAACATTCAAGCAAACAGCGGATTAACAGAAAATAGTCCGCTGCCAACGCGTGACGCGTCATCCGGAGGCCGAGCGATACGGGAATATTGTGAAGGCTTGCGCCCAATTGTAATTGACTCCAGGCTTGAGTGAGTCTCCTGAAATGAGAGTGAGGCACGTTTGTGAATTGCCGTTATCGTTTCGGCCGATGGTCGCGGTTCCGCACCGCGGTTCTCACTTGCCGTTCCCACAGAACCGTGGGTCTGGAAATTAGCGATGGCTCGATGCGAGTCGATTGAAACTCTCTCCGCTGCATATCCTGACGATCTAGTCGTACTCTAAGCTGAAGAAAGAAGCTGGATAGAATCGAATCGATTGCAAGCAGCGGAGTGTGGAGCCGGTTGGATCACATTGACGGTTCAGAATCTCACGGAAGGCCTGTTTCTCACCCTCAGAGCCTCAGAGTAACTCCCTTCTCCGGCACGGAATCTTATTGAAACGTGGGAAAAGGTCGTCCGTGAGAGGCAGCGACAGAGATTCGTTTGGGGAAGCCCAATCCGTTCTACCGGGGTTGCATTGAAGAATTCCGAGCAAATCTAGACTCCGATCAACAATCTGATCGATATCCTCACACAGAGTGATCTCTAGCGAATTCCATTCCATGAGCATCCGGTTTCTCTGAATACGAGCACACAGTCGGCACCCCTGGCATTAATAGGGGTGTTCTCGCATTCCGGGTTGCATCTCCGCTGTGAGTATTCGGAATTCATGTGACCACAGCCCCTCCCCCGAGCGCACCGGTCTCTTCGCCTCGATCAGACCTTAAAAGCGGTCGCACCCTTCGCTGGTGCTCACTTCTTCGTCGGATCGCGTCGAAAGAGCATCTCGAAAGTGCTCTCTGAGTTATCAAACTGTGCCGAAGTTCCAAAGCGTGTTTCCCGCTCCTTCAACAGAACGTGAGAAAATGAGCGCGATCAATACTCCTTTCTCAGGTGAGCGCAAGTGTGGACGTATCGGAACGAAACGACCGATTCCCGACACACCACGCGAAGCGGACGATCGCCCGACGAAAAACGAGAGGAGACTGCATAAGGGATTCGGTAACGCTCAACAATCGAGGACTCAGCGGAGCGGAGTATCGGTCCGGAAAAATCCGATTGTCTCCAGACAGACCAGGAAGATCGCCCTGGATGGTGCTCCGATCGCCACTGGTACCGCTCAACCCCAGGGGTACCGAATACCCAGACTCTCGTCCAAACCAGCTGCTCCGTTGGAAGTACCAGAGCCGATTCGTGAAGGTTCTGAGATGGAATATCGACTGTCGCTGATACTTGGAGCTGCGAGAGTACCATCGGTTCATGAGTACTCCACTGAGGAAGAATCGGCCGGAGGAGCTTCGCCTGCCACTCTGTCAAATTCTCCAATTCAGGCTGTCCATCCATTCCGGGATAACTCCCAGATTCCGTCGACCGCTCAATGTTTCGGCGGAGGATCAGCCGGTGCTTCACTGGCGATGGCCGCAAGTTTGTGGAATGTTGGATCAGCTCCTTCTATCCTTGATTGGAGTCGTCAGACGCAGATGGTTCCGCAAAAATGGATCCCGGAGTATTTTACTGAAGAGTATCTTGCCGCGCAGAGGCGTGCCGAAGCACCGCCAAGCCCGCCTCCCTTCGGTCTGGTTCCTCAGTTTCGGGGTGCGAAATCAGGGAATAACCAGGGCTCGCTGTCGGTACCGGCTCACTCCACGATGCTGCCTCTCCGGCGAGACCATGAGCAAAGGAGAGGACGCAGACATCCTCATCGCGCGCCGAGGTCCTTGTGCAAATTTTTCGAAGCTGGAAACTGTCGACTCGGCCCGAATTGCACTTACTTGCATCCGGGTGTGAACGGCCCCATGTATTGATGGGCGACTTGTATGAAATTTTCAATAAAGCATCGTCTCAGATTAGAATTTCGACTGCTCATTCTTCGCAACATCTCTGAATAATGTTGATGATGATAGATGGAAATCAGTCCGCGTTATAATCATGCCGAAAAGTGATTGACGAACTGAGAGTCAATTCCCGAGCAGCGAATGAGATTGAAACAGCTTCCAAATCTTGCAGGAGGAGAAAGAAGGGGTGACCGAAAAAAATCGTGTGCTAGTTTACTCAGCAAGGGATCCCAATGTTATCTACTTCGGGGATTCAATTGCCAGTAGGTCGCTCATGCGTATGGAGTTATGCGTCCGGAGAATCGAGCCTTCCGATGCATGTGGTCCGATACAGTGTGCGTACACGGACGCCCCCTTCCCTTGATCGCGCTCGGGTCATTCGTCCCAGATTGATTTCGGGAGCTCGTAGGACTATGCCGGCATTTGTTTCCGGTGGCACGGGGTACGTGAGAGGGTCGAATGATCTCGAGAGTGTCGAGGACAGACCAGAGGTACGCAGCCATGATGTCGGAATTCGTGAGAGGACGGGGATGACTTTCACCGAATTGCTGAGATGCGGTCCGAGAAGATGTTTGACGCCGAAGCACAATTGAGTCGAACTCAAGGCATACGGTTAACGGATGCTCAAACTCGACTGTAAGTATAGGAAATCCAATCACTCACAACCAGCATGACACCGAGGAGCACACAGATATATCATAATAGGAGTCGAACGAGATCGAGAGCTGTGATGAGATGATAGATACGCCGAATGACCTGAAATACGAAAAAAAGGCGGCGACAGCGAAATTTCACAAACTGTTCATGGAACAAGAATCAGGTCACGCGTGCTCTGTGTGTGATCGGTTATGATGCCGTAATTATCTCGGCGATGCGGGACAGGGACATTAGCCATTGATAGAACTTATAGGGTGTGTGGATCGTCCTGCAAAACTGTGTTCCACCTGTGACGCCTCATTGAGGAAAGGAAAAATTTCTACAGATGTCTTCGGCTCTTCCGCGAGGGCGTCGTCGAACTCCAGTCCTACCCACTGTCGCAAACCAGCCTCGGCCGTCTTCAATGGATTCAAATACACGCCGAAACCGATTAATCTGCCGGGAGTGAACGTCATCACAATGCGACTGATAAGTCCCCGAGTCCTGTTCATGCAAATCCGCTGGCTCCAAGTAGAATCGGGAACACACAGAATCCTCGGGCAAATCGTACTTCGACAAATTGATCACCGTCCGTCGACGTTCCGGAGCGCTGAAGATAAGACCGTCGAGAATAAATTGAGGGGGGTTTTAGGCGGGAGCACTCGGGTAAATTTCAATCCTTGTAACCGCTTATCGATACAATATCTCTATGTGTTAGAGCGTTTTTTCGTCTCTAGGGGGTGGACCACACCCCTCAGAAAATCATTGCCTCGCTTTCCTGTGGGCGATCCGCCGTACTATCCAGTTCATTTATCAACGATCTCATCTGCGTCCCGACTTGGCGTTCACATTTCTGCGCGTCGCTTCAACCTCTGGTTGAGCCGTTCCTGGTTTTTTGTCTCAGGGCGGTGGTTGGAGCCTGAATTTATCTTGACATTTTAGCGGATCAATGCAAACTGGCTGGACGACCAGCTATCAGGTGCATATGAAACCGGAAAATCTTCAGAGAAAAAAATTCCGATTTCATATGCACAGACCTGGAACATGTCTGCCCTCGGTGGTATGGATACTTCAGATTTCTCCGGTTAAGCTCGAAGAACGAACGCAGACAGAGTATCTGACAATCCGATCATTCGGAGAGGAGTCAAAAGGACGGACTTTCACGGCTCCACGCAGCGAGACGTCGCTCAGAATATGTAGGAAACGGTTGCCAATCGCTGACAAAGAAATCTCGTTATCATTATGGAGCTCCTCGCGAACGGCTTTGAAAGGCCGTCTGAAAATCTGGGTCTGGAGCTTGAATTCAAAACGTGGCTCTCAAGGTCGATGCACTGTCTTTTCCGAAATGTGTGTTTCAATGAACTTGGAATTTTCGGGACATAATGGTCTCCGCACGATGGGAAGCTTCCGATAACTATTGGGTGGATGCAAAAGTTCTGGGCCCCTAATTCCAATCGCTCATCAATCCGCTCCCAGGAGGCGCAGAGAGATGATGAAATATACGAAATGTGCGGAATCCAGTCGGCTTTCAGATTGATTTTTTAAAAAGCACCGTGCTCACAGGATCGATTTTACTGAAAGGGTCGAAATTCGGAAAACCGCGATTTTGCGCTTCCGACGAAACCTAAGATTATGACCCTCTGGTTTCTCTCTAGAAACATGAAGTTCGTCAAAAAATGAGCGGTTTCAGAAAAAAAGTTGAGCATTTTGGCCACGGCAAAGCGGAGATATCGGCTCCCGAAGATTCAATATTTTTGTGTTTTTTAGGTGACCCTTTTTCCGCCAGTCGAACGGTAGCCTTGGATAGGATACGCTGGAAGAAAGTGGGAATTTCAAAAACTGCAGCCATCAACCCGGAATGCCCACCCGAGATCAACTGATCCGGAGCGCAATGCTCTACGAGTTCCTCAAGGGGAATTCAACGGCCGAGACGAAGCAATTGGAACCCGTGTTCCGTGAAGCACTTTGTCTCTTTCCACAGTGAAGAGGTGGTTCGCCAAGTTCCAAGACAGCAACCAGGACCTGAACGATGAGCCACGATCAGGCCGACCTGTCGAGCTGAGTGACGGCGACTTGGTCGCCTTTCTCAACGAGAATCCGTCGATAACAACTGGCGAGTATATACCGATGAATGGGTCGCAGTGAAATGACTCTTCCGTCGCTGGAGAAGACGAAAATGATTCCGACAATCCGACTCTGATTCTAAGGTCTCTTCTTGCAAGGCAAACATTGATGAGAAGCGTTGAGAGGACTCTTCCAAAAGGCTTCTGAGAGTTTCCAGGGGAATTCCAGCGTATCCCATCCATGAGACGTTCGATTGGCGGAAAAAAGGTCGCCAAAGAATCACGAAAAAATCGGATCTTCGGGAGCCGCTATCTCCGCTTTCCCGCGACCAAAATGCTCAATTCTTTCTTTGAAACCGCTTATTTTCCGACGAACGAGAAAACAGGGGGTCATAATATTAGTTTCGCCGGAACTGCAGAATCGCGATCCTGAAATGAGAGTGAGGCGGTTGTGAATTGCCGTTATCGTTTCGGCCGATGGTCGCGGTTCCGCACCGCGGTTCTCACTTGCCGTTCCCACAGAACCGTGGGTCTGGAAATTAGCGATGGCTCGGTGCGAGTCGATTGAAACTCTCTCCGCTGCATATCCTGACGATCTAGTCGTACTCTAAGCTGAAGAAAGAAGCTGGATAGAATCGAATCGATTGCAAGCAGCGGAGTGTGGAGCCGGTTGGATCACATTGACGGTTCAGAATCTCACGGAAGGCCTGTTTCTCACCCTCAGAGCCTCAGAGTAACTCCCTTCTCCGGCACGGAATCTTATTGAAACGTGGGAAAAGGTCGTCCGTGAGAGGCAGCGACAGAGATTCGTTTGGGGAAGCCCAATCCGTTCTACCGGGGTTGCATTGAAGAATTCCGAGCAAATCTAGACTCCGATCAACAATCTGATCGATATCCTCACACAGAGTGATCTCTAGCGAATTCCATTCCATGAGCATCCGGTTTCTCTGAATACGAGCACACAGTCGGCACCCCTGGCATTAATAGGGGTGTTCTCGCATTCCGGGTTGCATCTCCGCTGTGAGTATTCGGAATTCATGTGACCACAGCCCCTCCCCCGAGCGCACCGGTCTCTTCGCCTCGATCAGACCTTAAAAGCGGTCGCACCCTTCGCTGGTGCTCACTTCTTCGTCGGATCGCGTCGAAAGAGCATCTCGAAAGTGCTCTCTGAGTTATCAAACTGTGCCGAAGTTCCAAGGCGTGTTTCCCGCTCCTTCAACAGAACGTGAGAAAATGAGCGCGATCAATACTCCTTTCTCAGGTGAGCGCAAGTGTGGACGTATCGGAACGAAACGACCGATTCCGGACACACCACGCGAAGCGGACGATCGCCAGACGAAAAACGAGAGGAGACTGCATAAAGGATTCGGTAACGCTCAACAATCGAGGACTCAGCGGAGCGGAGTATCGGCCCGGAAAAATCCGATTGACTCCAGACAGAGCAGGAAGATCGCCCTGGATGGTGCTCCGATCGCCACTGGTACCGCTCAACCCCAGGGGTACCGAATATCCAGACTCTCGTCCAAACCAGCTGCTCCGTTGGAAGTACCAGAGCCGATTCGTGAAGGTTCTGAGATGGAATATCGACTGTCGCTGATACTTGGAGCTGCGAGAGTACCATCGGTTCATGAGTACTCCACTGAGGAAGAATCGGCCGGAGGAGCTTCGCCTGCCACTCTGTCAAATTCTCCAATTCAGGCTCTCCATCAATTCCGGGATAACTCCCAGATTCTGTCGACCGCTCAATGTTTCGGCGGAGGATCAGCCGGTGCTTCACTGGCGATGGCCGCAAGTTTGTGGAATGTTGGATCAGCTCCTTCTATCCTTGATTGGAGTCGTCAGACGCAGATGGTTCCGCAAAAATGGATCCCGGAGTATTTTACTGAAGAGTATCTTGCCGCGCAGAGGCGTGCCGAAGCACCGCCAAGCCCGCCTCCCTTCGGTCTGGTTCCTCAGTTTCGGGGAGCGGAATCAGGGAATAACCAGGGCTCGCTGTCGGTACCGGCTCACTCCACGATGCTGCCTCTCCGGCGAGACCATGAGCGAAGGAGAGGACGCAGACATCCTCATCGCGCAACGAGGTCCTTGTGCAAATTTTTCGAAGCTGGAAACTGTCGACTCGGCCCGAATTGCACTTACCTGCATCCGGGTGTGAACGGCCCCATGTATTGATGGGCGACTTGTATGAAATTTTCAATAAAGCATCGTCTCAGATTAGAATTTCGACTGCTCATTCTTCGCAACATCTCTGAATAATGTTGATGATGATAGATGGAAATCAGTCCGCGTTATAATCATGCCGAAAAGTGATTGACGAACTGAGAGTCAATTCCCGAGCAGCGAATGAGATTGAAACAGCTTCCAAATCTTGCAGGAGGAGAAAGAAGGGGTGACCGAAAAAAATCGTGTGCTAGTTTACTCAGCAAGGGATCCCAATGTTATCTACTTCGGGGATTCAATTGCCAGTAGGTCGCTCATGCGTATGGAGTTATGCGTCCGGAGAATCGAGCCTTCCGATGCATGTGGTCCGATACAGTGTGCGTACACGGACGCCCCCTTCCCTTGATCGCGCTCGGGTCATTCGTCCCAGATTGATTTCGGGAGCTCGTAGGACTATGCCGGCATTTGTTTCCGGTGGCACGGGGTACGTGAAAGGGTCGAATGATCTCGAGAGTGTCGAGGACAGACCAGAGGTACGCAGCCATGATGTCGGAATTCGTGAGAGGAAGGGGATGACTTTTACCGAATTGCTAAGATGCGGTCCGAGAAGATGTTCGACGCCGAAGCACAATTGAGTCGAACTCAAGGCATACGGGTAACGGATGCTCAATCTCGACTGTAAGTATAGGAAATCCAATCACTCACAACCAGCATGACACCGAGGAGCACACAGATATATCATAATAGGAGTCGAACGAGATCGAGAGCTGTGATGAGATGATAGATACGCCGAATGACCTGAAATACGAAAAAAAGGCGGCGACAGCGAAACTTCACAAACTGTTCATGGAACAAGAATCAGGTCACGCGTGCTCTGTGTGTGATCGGTTATGATGCCGTAATTATCCCGGCGATGCGGGACAGGGACATTAGCCATTGATAGAACTTATAGGGTGTGTGGATCGTCCTGCAAAACTGTGTTCCACCTGTGACGCCTCATTGAGGAAAGGAAAAAAGAAAAAAAGATGTCTTCGGCTCTTCCGCGAGGGCGTCGTCGAACTCCAGTCCTACCCACTGTCGCAAACCAGCCTCGGCCGTCTTCAATGGATTCAAATACACGCCGAAACCGATTAATCTGCCGGGAGTGAACGTCATCACAATGCGACTGATAAGTCCCCGAGTCCTGTTCATGCAAATCCGCTGGCTCCAAGTAGAATCGGGAACACACAGAATCCTCGGGCAAATCGTACTTCGACAAATTGATCACCGTCCGTCGACGTTCCGGAGCGCTGAAGATAAGACCGTCGAGAATAAATTGAGGGGGGTTTTAGGCGGGAGCACTCGGGTAAATTTCAATCCTTGTAACCGCTATCGATACAATATCTCTATGTGTTAGAGCGTTTTTTCGTCTCTAGGGGGTGGACCACACCCCTCAGAAAATCATTGCCTCGCTTTCCTGTGGGCGATCCGCCGTACTATCCAGTTCATTTATCAACGATCTCATCTGCGTCCCGACTTGGCGTTCACATTTCTGCGCGTCGCTTCAACCTTTGGTTGAGCCGTTCCTGGTTTTTTGTCTCAGGGCGGTGGTTGGAGCCTGAGTTTATCTTGACATTTTAGCGGATCAATGCAAACTGGCTGGACGACCAGCTATCAGGTGCATATGAAACCGGAAAATCTTCAGAGAAAAAAATCCGATTTCATATGCACAGACCTGGAACATGTCTGCCCTCGGTGGTATGGATACTTCAGATTTCTCCGGTTAAGCTCGAAGAACGAACGCAGACAGAGAATCTGACAATCCGATTATTCGGAGAAGAGTCAAAAGGACGGACTTTCACGGCTCCACGCAGCGAGACGTCGCTCAGAATATGTAGGAAACGGTTGCCAATCGCTGACAAGAAAATCTCGTTATCATTATGGAGCTCCTCGCGAACGGCTTTGAAAGGCCGTCTGAAAATCTGGGTCTGGAGCTTGAATTCAAAACGTGGCTCTCAAGGTCGATGCACTGTCTTTTCCGAAATGTGTGTTTCAATGAACTTGGAATTTTCGGGACATAATGGTCTCTGCACGATGGGAAGCTTCCGATAACTATTGGGTGGATGCAAAAGTTCTGGGCCCCTAATTCCAATCGCTCATCGATCCGCTCCCAGGAGGCGCAGAGAGATGATGAAATATACGAAATGTGCGGAATCCAGTCGGCTTTCAGATTGATTTTTTAAAAAGCACCGTGCTCACAGGATCGATTTTACTGAAAGGGTCGAAATTCGAAAAACCGCGATTTTGCTAAGATTATGACCATCTGGTTTCTCTTTAGAAACATGAAGTTCGTTAAAAAATGAGCGGTTTCAGAAAAAGAGTCGAGCATTTTGGTCACGGCAAAGCGGAGATATCGGCTCCCGAAGATTCAATATTTTTGTGTTTTTTCGGTGACCCTTTTTCCGCCAGTTGAACGGTCCCATGGATAGGATACGCTGGAAGAAAGTGGGAATTTCAGAAACTGCAGCCATCAACCCGGAATGCCCACCCGAGATCAACTGATCCGGAGCGCAATGCGCTACGAGTTCCTCAAGGGGAATTCAACGGCCGCGACGAAGCTATTGGAACCCGTGTTCCGTGGAGCCACTTTGTCTCTTTCCACAGTGAAGAGGTGGTTCGCCAAGTTCCAAGACAGCAACCAGGACCTGAACGATGAGCCACGATCAGGCCGACCTGTCGAACTGAGTGACGGCGACTTGGTCGCCTTTCTCAACGAGAATCCGTCGATAACAACTGGCGAGTATATACCGATGAATGGGTCGCAGTGAAATGACTCTTGCGTCGCTAGAGAAGACGAAAATGATTCCGACAATCCGACTCTGATTCTAAGGTCTCTTCTTGCAAGGCAAACATTGATGAAAAGCGTTGAGGAGGACGTTTCCAAAAGGCTTCTGAGAGTTTCCAGGAGAATTCCAGCGTATCCCATCCATGAGACGTTCGATTGGCGGAAAAAAGGTCGCCAAAGAATCACGAAAAAATCGGATCTTCGGGAGCCGCTATCTCCGCTTTCCCGCGACCAAAATGCTCAATTCTTTCTTTGAAACCGCTTATTTTCCGACGAACGAGAAAACAGGGGGTCATAATATTAGTTTCGCCGGAACTGCAGAATCGCGATCCTGAAATGAGAGTGAGGCGGTTGTGAATTGCCGTTATCGTTTCGGCCGATGGTCGCGGTTCCGCACCGCGGTTCTCACTTGCCGTTCCCACAGAACCGTGGGTCTGGAAATTAGCGATGGCTCGGTGCGAGTCGATTGAAACTCTTTTCGCTGCATATCCTGACGATCTAGTCGTACTCTAAGCTGAAGAAAGAAGCTGGATAGAATCGAATCGATTGCAAGCAGCGGAGTGTGGAGCCGATTGGATCACATTGACGGTTCAGAATCTCACGGAAGGTCTGTTTCTCACCCTCAGAGCCTCAGAGTAACTCCCTTCTCCGGCACGGAATCTTATTGAAACGTGGGAAAAGGTCGTCCGTGAGAGGCAGCGACAGAGATTCGTTTGGGGAAGCCCAATCCGTTCTACCGGGGTTGCATAGAAGAATTCCGAGCAAATCTAGACTCCGATCAACAATCTGATCGATATCCTCACACAGAGTGATCTCTAGCGAATTCCATTCCATGAGCATCCGGTTTCTCTGAATACGAGCACACAGTCGGCACCCCTGGCATTAATAGGGGTGTTCTCGCATTCCGGGTTGCATCTCCGCTGTGAGTATTCGGAATTCACGTGACCACAGCCCCTTCCCCGAGCGCACCGGTCTCTTCGCCTCGATCAGACCTTAAAAGCGGTCGCACCCTTCGCTGGTGCTCACTTCTTCGTCGGATCGCGTCGAAAGAGCATCTCGAAAGTGCTCTCTGAGTTATCAAACTGTGCCGAAGTTCCAAAGCGTGTTTCCCGCTCCTTCAACAGAACGTGAGAAAATGAGCGCGATCAATACTCCTTTCTCAGGTGAGCGCAAGTGTGGACGTATCGGAACGAAACGACCGATTCCGGACACACCACGCGAAGCGGACGATCGCCCGACGAAAAACGAGAGGAGACTGCATAAGGGATTCGGTAACGCTCAACAATCGAGGACTCAGCGGAGCGGAGTATCGGTCCGGAAAAATCCGATTGTCTCCAGACAGACCAGGAAGATCGCCCTGGATGGTGCTCCGATCGCCACTGGTACCGCTCAACCCCAGGGGTACCGAATACCCAGACTCTCGTCCAAACCAGCTGCTCCGTTGGAAGTACCAGAGCCGATTCGTGAAGGTTCTGAGATGGAATATCGACTGTCGCTGATACTTGGAGCTGCGAGAGTACCATCGGTTCATGAGTACTCCACTGAGGAAGAATCGGCCGGAGGAGCTTCGCCTGCCACTCTGTCAAATTCTCCAATTCAGGCTGTCCATCCATTCCGGGATAACTCCCAGATTCCGTCGACCGCTCAATGTTTCGGCGGAGGATCAGCCGGTGCTTCACTGGCGATGGCCGCAAGTTTGTGGAATGTTGGATCAGCTCCTTCTATCCTTGATTGGAGTCGTCAGACGCAGATGGTTCCGCAAAAATGGATCCCGGAGTATTTTACTGAAGAGTATCTTGCCGCGCAGAGGCGTGCCGAAGCACCGCCAAGCCCGCCTCCCTTCGGTCTGGTTCCTCAGTTTCGGGGGCGAAATCAGGGAATAACCAGGGCTCGCTGTCGGTACCGGCTCACTCCACGATGCTGCCTCTCCGGCGAGACCATGAGCAAAGGAGAGGACGCAGACATCCTCATCGCGCGCCGAGGTCCTTGTGCAAATTTTTCGAAGCTGGAAACTGTCGACTCGGCCCGAATTGCACTTACTTGCATCCGGGTGTGAACGGCCCCATGTATTGATGGGCGACTTGTATGAAATTTTCAATAAAGCATCGTCTCAGATTAGAATTTCGACTGCTCATTCTTCGCAACATCTCTGAATAATGTTGATGATGATAGATGGAAATCAGTCCGCGTTATAATCATGCCGAAAAGTGATTGACGAACTGAGAGTCAATTCCCGAGCAGCGAATGAGATTGAAACAGCTTCCAAATCTTGCAGGAGGAGAAAGAAGGGGTGACCGAAAAAAATCGTGTGCTAGTTTACTCAGCAAGGGATCCCAATGTTATCTACTTCGGGGATTCAATTGCCAGTAGGTCGCTCATGCGTATGGAGTTATGCGTCCGGAGAATCGAGCCTTCCGATGCATGTGGTCCGATACATTGTGCGTACACGGACGCCCCCTTCCCTTGATCGCGCTCGGGTCATTCGTCCCAGATTGATTTCGGGAGCTCGTAGGACTATGCCGGCATTTGTTTCCGGTGGCACGGGGTCCGTGAGAGGGTCGAATGATCTCGAGAGTGTCGAGGACAGACCAGAGGTACGCAGCCATGATGTCGGAATTCGTGAGAGGACGGGGATGACTTTTACCGAATTGCTGAGATGCGGTCCGAGAAGATGTTTGACGCCGAAGCACAATTGAGTCGAACTCAAGGCATACGGTTAACGGATGCTCAAACTCGACTGTAAGTATAGGAAATCCAATCACTCACAACCAGCATGACACCGAGGAGCACACAGATATATCATAATAGGAGTCGAACGAGATCGAGAGCTGTGATGAGATGATATTATAGATACGCCGAATGACCTGAGATACGAAAAAAAGGCGGCGACGGCGAAATTTCACAAACTGTTCATGGAACAAGAATCAGGTCACGCGTGCTCTGTGTGTGATCGGTTATGATGCCGTAATTATCTCGGCGTTGCGGGACAGGGACATTAGCCATTGATAGAACTTCTAGGGTGTGTGGATCGTCCTGCAAAACTGTGTTCCACCTGTGACGTCTCATTGAGGAAAGGAAAAGATTCTAAGATGTCTTCGGCTCTTCCGCGAGGGCGTCGTCGAACTCCAGTCCTACCCACTGTCGCAAACCAGCCTCGGCCGTCTTCAATGAATTCAAATACACGCCGAAACCGAATAATCTGCCGGGAGTGAACGCCATCACAATGCGACCGATAAGTTCCCGAGTCCTGTTCATGCAAATCCGCTGGCTCCAAGTAGAATCGGGAACACACAGAATCCTCGGGCAAATCGTACTTCGACAAATTGATCACCGGCCGTCGACGTTCCGGAGCGCTGAAGATAAGACCGTCGAGAAGAAATTGAGGGGGGTTTTAGGCGGGAGCACTCGGGTAAATTTCAATCCTTGTAACCGTTATCGATACAATATCTCTATGTGTTAGAGCGTTTTTTCGTCTCTAGGGGGTGGACCACACCCCTCAGAAAATCATTGCCTCGCTTTCCTGTGGGCGATCCGCCGTACTATCCAGTTCATTTATCAACGATCTCATCTGCGTCCCGACCTGGCGTTCACATTTCTGCGCGTCGCTTCAACCTTTGGTTGAGCCGTTCCTGGTTTTTTGTCTCAGGGCGGTGGTTGGAGCCTGAATTTATCTTGACATTTTAGCGGATCAATGCAAACTGGAAAATCTTCAGAGAAAAAATTATGATTTCATATGCACAGACCTGGAACATGTCTGCCCTCGGTGGTATGGATACTTCAGATTTCTTCGGTCAAACTCGAAGAACGAACGCAGACAGAGTATCTGACAATCCGATTATTCGGGGAGGAGTCAACAGGACGGACTTTCACGGCTCCACGCAGCGAGACGTCGCTCAGAATATGTAGGAAACGGTTGCCAATCGCTGACAAAGAAATCTCATTATCATCATGGAGCTCCTCGCGAACGGCTTTGAAAGGCCGTCTGAAAATCCGGGTCTGGAGCTTGAATTCAAAACGTGGCTCTCAAGGTCGATGCACTGTCTTTTCCGAAATGTGTGTTTCAATGAACTTGGAATTTTCGGGACATAATGGTCTCCGCACGAGGGGAAGCTTCCGATAACTATTGGGTGGATGCAAAAGTTCTGGGCCCCTAATTCCAATCGCTCATCGATCCGCTCCCAGGAGGCGCAGAGAGATGATGAAATATACGAAATGTGCGGAATCCAGTCGGCTTTCAGATTGATTTTTTAAAAAGCACCGTGCTCACAGGATCGATTTTACTGAAAGGGTCGAAATTCGAAAAACCGCGATTTTGCTAAGATTATGACCATCTGGTTTCTTTTTAGAAACATGAAGTTCGTCAAAAAATGAGCGGTTTCAGAAGAAAAGTTGAGCATTTTGGCCACGGCAAAGCGGAGATATCGGCTCCCGAAGATTCAATATTTTTGTGTTTTTTCGGTGACCCTTTTTCCGCCAGTTGAACGGTCCCATGGATAGGATACGCTGGAAGAAAGTGGAAATTTCAAAAACTGCAGCCATCAACCCGGAATGCCCACCCGAGATGAACTGATCCGGAGTGCAATGCTCTACGAGTTCCTCAAGGGGAATTCAACGGCCGAGACGAAGCAATTGAAACCCGTGTTCCGTGAAGCCACTTCGTCTCTTTCAACAGTGAAGAGGTGGTTCGCGAAGTTCCAAGACAGCAACCAGGACCTGAACGATGAGCCACGATCAGGCCGACCTGTCGAACTGAGTGACGACGACTTGGTCGCCTTTCTCAACGAGAATCCGTCGACAACAACTGGCGAGTATATACCGATGAATGGGTCGCAGTGAAATTACTCTTCCGTCGCTAGAGAAGACGAAAATGATTCCGACAATTCGACTCTGATTCTAAGGTCTCTTCTTGCAAGGCAAACATTGATGAAAAGCGTTGAGAGGACGTTTCCAAAAGGCTTCTGAGAGTTTCCAGGGCAATTCCAGCGTATCCCATCCATGAGACGTTCGATTGGCGGAAAAAAGGTCGCCAAAGAATCACGAAAAAATCGGATCTTCGGGAGCCGCTATCTCCACTTTCCCGCGACCAAAATGCTCAATTCTTTCTTTGAAACCGCTTATTTTCCGACGAACGAGAAAACAGGGGGTCATAATATTAGTTTCGCCGGAACTGCAGAATCGCGATCCTGAAATGAGAGTGAGGCGTTTGTGAATTGCCGTTATCGTTTCGGCCGATGGTCGCGGTTCCGCACCGCGGTTCTCACTTGCCGTTCCCACAGAACCGTGGGTCTGGAAATTAGCGATGGCTCGGTGCGAGTCGATTGAAACTCTCTCCGCTGCATATCCTGACGATCCAGTCGTACTCTAAGCTGGAGAAAGAAGCTGGATAGAATCGAATCGATTGCAAGCAGCGGAGTGGGGAGCCGGTTGGATCACATTGACGGTTCAGAATCTCACGGAAGGCCTGTTTCTCACCCTCAGAGCCTCAGAGTCCGGTCCGTTGGCCGTGTGGCATAAACCAACGCCTTGGGTGCCACGCTAAGCTAGCAATCGCGGGTTCGATCCCCGGCCGGGACAACAAAATTTCTTAAGTGGTAAAAAAAAGATTTAATTTACATCAGAATCAAATCTGAACCATCTTAAGACCCAAGCCCACCGCCCGCAATGGGATTTGCGAGGCGATAAGGAGTGTTACTGAAGCAATACCGAAAGGTGATTCCGGGACACTCCTGAGGGCTGGCTGAGAGGTTCAGCCGAAAACAGAGAGCCTCAGAGAAACTCCCTTCTCCGGCACGGAATCTTATTGAAACGTGGGAAAAGGTCGTCCGTGAGAGGCAGCGACAGATATTCGTTTGGGGAAGCCCAATTCGTTCTACCGGGGTTGCATTGAAGAATTCCGAGCAAATCTAGACTCCGATCAACAATCTGATCGATATCCTCACACAGAGTGATCTCTAGCGAATTCCATTCCATGAGCATCCGGTTTCTCTGAATACGAGCACACAGTCGGCACCCCTGGCACTAATAGGGTTGTTCTCGCATTCCGGGTTGCATCTTCGCTGTGAGTATTCGGAATTCATGTGACCACAGCCCCTCCCCCGAGCGCACCGGTCTCTTCGCCTCGATCAGACCTTAAAAGCGGTCGCACCCTTCGCTGGTGCTCACTTCTTCGTCGGATCGCGTCGAAAGAGCATCTCGAAAGTGCTCTCTGAGTTATCAAACTGTGCCGAAGTTCCAGGGCGTGTTTCCCGCTCCTTCAACAGAACGTGAGAAAATGAGCGCGATCAATACTCCTTTCTCAGGTGAGCGCAAGTGTGGACGTATCGGAACGAAACGACCGATTCCGGACACACCACGCGAAGCGGACGATCGCCCGACGAAAAACGAGAGGAGACTGCATAAAGGATTCGGTAACGCTCAACAATCGAGGACTCAGCGGAGCGGAGTATCGGCCCGGAAAAATCCGATTGACTCCAGACAGAGCAGGAAGATCGCCCTGGATGGTGCTCCGATCGCCACTGGTACCGCTCAACCCCAGGGGTACCGAATACCCAGACTCTCGTCCAAACCAGCTGCTCCGTTGGAAGTACCAGAGCCGATTCGTGAAGGTTCTGAGATGGAATATCGACTGTCGCTGATACTTGGAGCTGCGAGAGTACCATCGGTTCATGAGTACTCCACTGAGGAAGAATCGGTCGGAGGAGCTTCGCCTGCCACTCTGTCAAATTCTCCAATTCAGGCTCTCCATCCATTCCGGGATAACTCCCAGATTCCGTCGACCGCTCAATGTTTCGGCGGAGGATCAGCCGGTGCTTCACTGGCGATGGCCGCAAAATTGTGGAATGTTGGATCAGCTCCTTCTATCCTTGATTGGAGTCGTCAGACGCAGATGGTTCCGCAAAAATGGATCCCGGAGTATTTTACTGAAGAGTATCTTGCCGCGCAGAGGCGTGCCGAAGCACCGCCAAGCCCGCCTCCCTTCGGTCTGGTTCCTCAGTTCCGGGGTGCGAAATCAGGGAATAACCAGGGCTCGCTGTCGGTACCGGCTCACTCCACGATGCTGCCTCTCCGGCTAGACCATGAGCAAAGGAGAGGACGCAGACATCCTCATCGCGCGCCGAGGTCCTTGTGCAAATTTTTCGAAGCTGGAAACTGTCGACTCGGCCCGAATTGCACTTACTTGCATCCGGGTGTGAACGGCCCCATGTATTGATGGGCGACTTGTATGAAATTTTCAATAAAGCATCGTCTCAGATTAGAATTTCGACTGCTCATTCTTCGCAACATCTCTGAATAATGTTGATGATAGATGGAAATCAGTCCGCGTTATAATCATGCCGAAAAGTGATTGACGAACTGAGAGTCAATTCCCGAGCAGCGAATGAGATTGAAACAGCTTCCAAATCTTGCAGGAGGAGAAAGAAGGGGTGACCGAAAAAAATCGTGTGCTAGTTTACTCAGCAAGGGATCCCAATGTTATCTACTTCGGGGATTCAATTGCCAGTAGGTCGCTCATGCGTATGGAGTTATGCGTCTGGAGAATCGAGCCTTCCGATGCATGTGGTCCGATACAGTGTGCGTACACGGACGCCCCCTTCCCTTGATCGCGCTCGGGTCATTCGTCCCAGATTGATTTCGGGAGCTCGTAGGACTATGCCGGCATTTGTTTCCGGTGGCACGGGGTACGTGAAAGGGTCGAATGATCTCGAGAGTGTCGAGGACAGACCAGAGGTACGCAGCCATGATGTCGGAATTCGTGAGAGGACGGGGATGACTTTTACCGAATTGCTAAGATTCGGTCCGAGAAGATGTTTGACGCCGAAGCACAATTGAGTCGAACTCAAGGCATACGGGTAACGGATGCTCAAACTCGACTGTAAGTATAGGAAATCCAATCACTCACAACCAGCATGACACCGAGGAGCACACAGATATATCATAATAGGAGTCGAACGAGATCGAGAGCTGTGATGAGATGATAGATACGCCGAATGACCTGAGATACGAAAAAAAGGCGGCGACGGCGAAATTTCACAAACTGTTCATGGAACAAGAATCAGGTCACGCGTGCTCTGTGTGTGATCGGTTATGATGCCGTAATTATCTCGGCGTTGCGGGACAGGGACATTAGCCATTGATAGAACTTCTAGGGTGTGTGGATCGTCCTGCAAAACTGTGTTCCACCTGTGACGTCTCATTGAGGAAAGGAAAAGATTCTAAGATGTCTTCGGCTCTTCCGCGAGGGCGTCGTCGAACTCCAGTCCTACCCACTGTCGCAAACCAGCCTCGGCCGTCTTCAATGAATTCAAATACACGCCGAAACCGAATAATCTGCCGGGAGTGAACGCCATCACAATGCGACCGATAAGTTCCCGAGTCCTGTTCATGCAAATCCGCTGGCTCCAAGTAGAATCGGGAAAACACAGAATCCTCGGGCAAATCGTACTTCGACAAATTGATCACCGTCCGTCGACGTTCCGGAGCGCTGAAGATAAGACCGTCGAGAAGAAATTGAGGGGGGTTTTAGGCGGGAGCACTCGGGAAAATTTTAATCCTTGTAACCGCTATCGATAAAATATCTCTATGTGTTAGAGCGTTTTTCGGTCTCCAGGGGGTGGACCACACCCCTCAGAAAATCATTGCCTCGCTTTCCTGTGGGCGATCCGCCGTACTATCCAGTTCATTATCAACGATCTCATCTGCGTCCCGACCTGGCGTTCACATTTCTGCGCGTCGCTTCAACCTTTGGTTGAGCCGTTCCTGGTTTTTTGTCTCAGGGCGGTGGTTGGAGCCTGAATTTATCTTGACATTTTAGCGGATCAATGCAAACTGGAAAATCTTCAGAGAAAAAATTATGATTTCATATGCACAGACCTGGAACATGTCTGCCCTCGGTGGTATGGATACTTCAGATTTCTTCGGTTAAACTCGAAGAACGAACGCAGACAGAGTATCTGACATTCCGATTATTCGGGGAGGAGTCAACAGGACGGACTTTCACGGCTCCACGCAGCGAGACGTCGCTCAGAATATGTAGGAAGCGGTTGCCAATCGCTGACAAAGAAATCTCATTATCATCATGGAGCTCCTCGCGAACGGCTTTGAAAGGCCGTCTGAAAATCCGGGTCTGGAGCTTGAATTCAAAACGTGGTTCTCAAGGTCGATGCACTGTCTTTTCCGAAATGTGTGTTTCAATGAACTTGGAATTTTCGGGACATAATGGTCTCCGCACGAGGGGAAGCTTCCGATAACTATTGGGTGGATGCAAAAGTTCTGGGCCCCTAATTTCAATCGCTCATCAATCCGCTCCCAAGAGGCGCAGAGAGATGATAAAATATACGAAATGTGCGGAATCCACTCGGCTTCCAGATGGATTTTTTAAAAAGCACCGTGCTCACAGGATCGATTTTACTGAAATGGTCGAAATTCGAAAAACCGCGATTTTGCGCTTCCGGCGAAACTAAGATTATGACCCTCTGGTTTCTCTTTAGAATAATGAAGTTCGTCAAAAAATGAGCGGTTTCAGAAAAAAAGTTGAGCATTTTGGCCACGGCAAAGCGGAGATATCGGCTCCCGAAGATTCAATATTTTTGTGTTTTTTTGGTGACCCTTTTTCCGCCAGTTGAACGGTCCTCCTCCCAGATTCCGTCGACCGCTTCACTGGCGATGGCCGCAAGTTTGTGGAATGTTGGATCAGCTCCTTCTATCCTTGATTGGAGTCGTCAGACGCAGATGCTTCCGCAAAAATGGATCCCGGAGTATTTTACTGAAGAGTATCTTGCCGCGCAGAGGCGTGCCGAAGCACCGCCAAGCCCGCCTCCCTTCGGTCTGGTTCCTCAGTTTCGGGGTGCGGAATCAGGGAATAACCAGGGCTCGCTGTCGGTACCGGCTCACTCCACGATGCTGCCTCTCCGGCGAGACCATGAGCAAAGGAGAGGACGCAGACATCCTCATCGCGCGCCGAGGTCCTTGTGCAAATTTTTCGAAGCTGGAAACTGTCGACTCGGCCCGAATTGCACTTACTTGCATCCGGGTGTGAACGGCCCCATGTATTGATGGGCGACTTGTATGAAATTTTCAATAAAGCATCGTCTCAGATTAGAATTTCGACTGCTCATTCTTCGCAACATCTCTAAATAATGTTGATGATGATAGATGGAAATCAGTCCGCGTTATAATCATGCCGAAAAGTGATTGACGAACTGAGAGTCAATTCCCGAGCAGCGAATGAGATTGTAACAGCTTCCAAATCTTGCAGGAGGAGAGAGAAGGGGTGACCGAAAAAAATCGTGTGCTAGTTTACTCAGCAAGGGATCCCAATGTTATCTACTTCGGGGATTCAATTGCCAGTAGGTCGCTCATGCGTATGGAGTTATGCGTCCGGAGAATCGAGCCTTCCGATGCATGTGGTCCGATACAGTGTGCGTACACGGACGCCCCCTTCCCTTGATCGCGCTCGGGTCATTCGTCCCAGATTGATTTCGGGAGCTCGTAGGACTATGCCGGCATTTGTTTCCGGTGGCACGGGGTACGTGAAAGGGTCGAATGATCTCGAGAGTGTCGAGGACAGACCAGAGGTACGCAACCATGATGTCGGAATTCGTGAGAGGAAGGGGATGACTTTTACCGAATTGCTAAGATGCGGTCCGAGAAGATGTTTGACGCCGAAGCACAATTGAGTCGAACTCAAGGCATACGGGTAACGGATGCTCAAACTCGACTGTAAGTATAGGAAATCCAATCACTCACAACCAGCATGACACCGAGGAGCACACAGATATATCATAATAGGAGTCGAACGAGATCGAGAGCTGTGATGAGATGATAGATACGCCGAATGACCTGAGATACGAAAAAAAGGCGGCGACGGCGAAATTTCACAAACTGTTCATGGAACAAGAATCAGGTCACGCGTGCTCTGTGTGTGATCGGTTATGATGCCGTAATTATCTCGGCGTTGCGGGACAGGGACATTAGCCATTGATAGAACTTCTAGGGTGTGTGGATCGTCCTGCAAAACTGTGTTCCACCTGTGACGTCTCATTGAGGAAAGGAAAAGATTCTAAGATGTCTTCGGCTCTTCCGCGAGGGCGTCGTCGAACTCCAGTCCTACCCACTGTCGCAAACCAGCCTCGGCCGTCTTCAATGAATTCAAATACACGCCGAAACCGAATAATCTGCCGGGAGTGAACGCCATCACAATGCGACCGATAAGTTCCCGAGTCCTGTTCATGCAAATCCGCTGGCTCCAAGTAGAATCGGGAACACACAGAATCCTCGGGCAAATCGTACTTCGACAAATTGATCACCGTCCGTCGACGTTCCGGAGCGCTGAAGATAAGACCGTCGAGAAGAAATTGAGGGGGGTTTTAGGCGGGAGCACTCGGGAAAATTTTAATCCTTGTAACCGCTATCGATAAAATATCTCTATGTGTTAGAGCGTTTTTCGGTCTCCAGGGGGTGGACCACACCCCTCAGAAAATCATTGCCTCGCTTTCCTGTGGGCGATCCGCCGTACTATCCAGTTCATTTATCAACGATCTCATCTGCGTCCCGACCTGGCGTTCACATTTCTGCGCGTCGCTTCAACCTTTGGTTGAGCCGTTCCTGGTTTTTTGTCTCAGGGCGGTGGTTGGAGCCTGAATTTATCTTGACATTTTAGCGGATCAATGCAAACTGGAAAATCTTCAGAGAAAAAATTATGATTTCATATGCACAGACCTGGAACATGTCTGCCCTCGGTGGTTTGGATACTTCAGATTTCTTCGGTTAAACTCGAAGAACGAACGCAGACAGAGTATCTGACAATCCGATTATTCGGGGAGGAGTCAACAGGACGGACTTTCACGGCTCCACGCAGCGAGACGTCGCTCAGAATATGTAGGAAACGGTTGCCAATCGCTGACAAAGAAATCTCATTATCATCATGGAGCTCCTCGCGAACGGCTTTGAAAGGCCGTCTGAAAATCCGGGTCTGGAGCTTGAATTCAAAACGTGGTTCTCAAGGTCGATGCACTGTCTTTTCCGAAATGTGTGTTTCAATGAACTTGGAATTTTCGGGACATAATGGTCTCCGCACGAGGGGAAGCTTCCGATAACTATTGGGTGGATGCAAAAGTTCTGGGCCCCTAATTTCAATCGCTCATCAATCCGCTCCCAAGAGGCGCAGAGAGATGATAAAATATACGAAATGTGCGGAATCCACTCGGCTTCCAGATGGATTTTTTAAAAAGCACCGTGCTCACAGGATCGATTTTACTGAAATGGTCGAAATTCGAAAAACCGCGATTTTGCGCTTCCGGCGAAACTAAGATTATGACCCTCTGGTTTCTCTTTAGAATAATGAAGTTCGTCAAAAAATGAGCGGTTTCAGAAAAAAAGTTGAGCATTTTGGCCACGGCAAAGCGGAGATATCGGCTCCCGAAGATTCAATATTTTTGTGTTTTTTTGGTGACCCTTTTTCCGCCAGTTGAACGGTCCTCCTCCCAGATTCCGTCGACCGCTCAATGTTTCGGCGGAGGATCAGCCGGTGCTTCACTGGCGATGGCCGCAAGTTTGTGGAATGTTGGATCAGCTCCTTCTATCCTTGATTGGAGTCGTCAGACGCAGATGGTTCCGCAAAAATGGATCCCGGAGTATTTTACTGAAGAGTATCTTGCCGCGCAGAGGCGTGCCGAAGCACCGCCAAGCCCGCCTCCCTTCGGTCTGGTTCCTCAGTTTCGGGGTGCGAAATCAGGGAATAACCAGGGCTCGCTGTCGGTACCGGCTCACTCCACGATGCTGCCTCTCCGGCGAGACCATGAGCAAAGGAGAGGACGCAGACATCCTCATCGCGCGCCGAGGTCCTTGTGCAAATTTTTCGAAGCTGGAAACTGTCGACTCGGCCCGAATTGCACTTACTTGCATCCGGGTGTGAACGGCCATATGTATTGATGGGCGACTTGTATGAAATTTTCAATAAAGCATCGTCTCAGATTAGAATTTCGACTGCTCATTCTTCGCAACATCTCTAAATAATGTTGATGATGATAGATGGAAATCAGTCCGCGTTATAATCATGCCGAAAAGTGATTGACGAACTGAGAGTCAATTCCCGAGCAGCGAATGAGATTGAAACAGCTTCCAAATCTTGCAGGAGGAGAAAGAAGGGGTGACCGAAAAAAATCGTGTGCTAGTTTACTCAGCAAGGGATCCCAATGTTATCTACTTCGGGGATTCAATTGCCAGTAGGTCGCTCATGCGTATGGAGTTATGCGTCCGGAGAATCGAGCCTTCCGATGCATGTGGTCCGATACAGTGTGCGTACACGGACGCCCCCTTCCCTTGATCGCGCTCGGGTCATTCGTCCCAGATTGATTTCGGGAGCTCGTAGGACTATGCCGGCATTTGTTTCCGGTGGCACGGGGTACGTGAAAGGGTCGAATGATCTCGAGAGTGTCGAGGACAGACCAGAGGTACGCAGCCATGATGTCGGAATTCGTGAGAGGAAGGGGATGACTTTTACCGAATTGCTAAGATGCGGTCCGAGAAGATGTTTGACGCCGAAGCACAATTGAGTCGAACTCAAGGCATACGGGTAACGGATGCTCAAACTCGACTGTAAGTATAGGAAATCCAATCACTCACAACCAGCATGACACCGAGGAGCACACAGATATATCATAATAGGAGTCGAACGAGATCGAGAGCTGTGATGAGATGATAGATACGCCGAATGACCTGAGATACGAAAAAAAGGCGGCGACGGCGAAATTTCACAAACTGTTCATGGAACAAGAATCAGGTCACGCGTGCTCTGTGTGTGATCGGTTATGATGCCGTAATTATCTCGGCGTTGCGGGACAGGGACATTAGCCATTGATAGAACTTCTAGGGTGTGTGGATCGTCCTGCAAAACTGTGTTCCACCTGTGACGTCTCATTGAGGAAAGGAAAAGATTCTAAGATGTCTTCGGCTCTTCCGCGAGGGCGTCGTCGAACTCCAGTCCTACCCACTGTCGCAAACCAGCCTCGGCCGTCTTCAATGAATTCAAATACACGCCGAAACCGAATAATCTGCCGGGAGTGAACGCCATCACAATGCGACCGATAAGTTCCCGAGTCCTGTTCATGCAAATCCGCTGGCTCCAAGTAGAATCGGGAACACACAGAATCCTCGGGCAAATCGTATTTCGACAAATTGATCACCGTCCGTCGACGTTCCGGAGCGCTGAAGATAAGACCGTCGAGAAGAAATTGAGGGGGGTTTTAGGCGGGAGCACTCGGGAAAATTTTAATCCTTGTAACCGCTATCGATAAAATATCTCTATGTGTTAGAGCGTTTTTCGGTCTCCAGGGGGTGGACCACACCCCTCAGAAAATCATTGCCTCGCTTTCCTGTGGGCGATCCGCCGTACTATCCAGTTCATTTATCAACGATCTCATCTGCGTCCCGACCTGGCGTTCACATTTCTGCGCGTCGCTTCAACCTTTGGTTGAGCCGTTCCTGGTTTTTTGTCTCAGGGCGGTGGTTGGAGCCTGAATTTATCTTGACATTTTAGCGGATCAATGCAAACTGGAAAATATTCAGAGAAAAAATTATGATTTCATATGCACAGACCTGGAACATGTCTGCCCTCGGTGGTATGGATACTTCAGATTTCTTCGGTTAAACTCGAAGAACGAACGCAGACAGAGTATCTGACAATCCGATTATTCGGGGAGGAGTCAACAGGACGGACTTTCACGGCTCCACGCAGCGAGACGTCGCTCAGAATATGTAGGAAACGGTTGCCAATCGCTGACAAAGAAATCTCATTATCATCATGGAGCTCCTCGCGAACGGCTTTGAAAGGCCGTCTGAAAATCCGGGTCTGGAGCTTGAATTCAAAACGTGGTTCTCAAGGTCGATGCACTGTCTTTTCCGAAATGTGTGTTTCAATGAACTTGGAATTTTCGGGACATAATGGTCTCCGCACGAGGGGAAGCTTCCGATAACTATTGGGTGGATGCAAAAGTTCTGGGCCCCTAATTTCAATCGCTCATCAATCCGCTCCCAAGAGGCGCAGAGAGATGATAAAATATACGAAATGTGCGGAATCCACTCGGCTTCCAGATGGATTTTTTAAAAAGCACCGTGCTCACAGGATCGATTTTACTGAAATGGTCGAAATTCGAAAAACCGCGATTTTGCGCTTCCGGCGAAACTAAGATTATGACCCTCTGGTTTCTCTTTAGAATAATGAAGTTCGTCAAAAAATGAGCGGTTTCAGAAAAAAAGTTGAGCATTTTGGCCACGGCAAAGCGGAGATATCGGCTCCCGAAGATTCAATATTTTTGTGTTTTTTTGGTGACCCTTTTTCCGCCAGTTGAACGGTCCCATGGATAGGATACGCTGGAAGAAAGTGGAAATTTCAAAAACTGCAGCCATCAACCCGGAATGCCCACCCGAGATGAACTGATCCGGAGTGCAATGCTCTACGAGTTCCTCAAGGGGAATTCAACGGCCGAGACGAAGCAATTGAAACCCGTGTTCCGTGAAGCCACTTCGTCTCTTCCAACAGTGAAGAGGTGGTTCGCCAAGTTCCAAGACAGCAACCAGGACCTGAACGATGAGCCACGATCAGGCCGACCTGTCGAACTGAGTGACGACGACTTGGTCGCCTTTCTCAACGAGAATCCGTCGACAACAACTGGCGAGTATATACCGATGAATGGGTCGCAGTGAAATGACTCCTCCGTCGCTAGAGAAGACGAAAATGATTCCGACAATTCGACTCTGATTCTAAGGTCTCTTCTTGCAAGGCAAACATTGATGAAAAGCGTTGAGAGGACGTTTCCAAAAGGCTTCTGAGTTGAGCAGGTTCCGAATCTCCGATTGGCTGAGCCGCGCGATGCCGAGCGATCCTTCGAAAGACCAGTCATAACTGGGGTCCAGGAGATATTGTAGGACGCTCGAGTAGCCTGTCCTTCGTTTCAGTACTTCCAGGGCCACCGAATTGCGGAGAAGTAATGACAGACCCGAGTCAAGGTCGTGCAGGCATTGCAAGAGGGCGAGTATGATGCGGTCAGCATACACGAGGTTGGCCTGCGCAGAGCTGAGCATGTCTATAGCGGTTTTGAAAGGCTTGATCGCCGCCAGGATATGCCCTAAGTTCTCCCTCTCCTGTGCATTGATAGCACTCTCGTTTGAGTCCGAGAGAACTGTTTTGATCGATGGCAGAATCAATAAGGCTCGCTCGAGCATTGCTGCCGTCGACGACCAGCGAATTTTGGTATCAAGAAGCACCTGGAAATGAGAAGAAAAGTTGGTTTAGCCGTCTACAAACCCCATGAGGATGATGACGTATATACAATGAATCGTCGCGAAATGAGCCAGGAGCTACGACTGAACGCTCACCTGGAGACTCTTGCCGTGGTTTTGCCTGGTAACTTCTCGAAGCTTGTGGCGCTTGGGGCACTTCTCTTGATGAGTTTGAGGGTCTTTCGCAGCCGGCGCAAACTCGTCTTCACGGAGACGACCACTTCGTTCTCTCTTGCTTCGTCCTCGGACACAGCCGCGGCGAAGCATTGGAAGTCGCCGTCATCTGATTCGCCGTCCATGGAGTTTTGAGAGATGTCCTCGCCGGATGCATGATCCAGGGAGCTTCGCGGCTCGGTCTCGGTTTCCATGTCCGTGTCGTCCTGGACGTCGTCGCCTGATGAAACGGCTGCCTCGTTCTCGTCGTCGCCTTCATCCACATCATCACTGGAGAACGTTTCACCGCGCTGCGAGATGGACACACTCGCCGATAGGTCGAGCCTTCTGGAGAGCGATATGGAGGGCGTGAGCGAAACACAGCTGCGATTTCAATCCCAGCTTCGAAACGGTGCTCTCCATCACAGCTGCCCCGTCCGTCACAGCAAAGAAGCAGTTACGGATGTTCACTCCATACTCTCGTAGGCGATTTGTAACTGCCGCGGCGATGGTGTCGGCGTTCCCTTTACCGGCGAGTTGTATCAGTCCGAGGTATGTATCAGGACCAGCATGATCATCACCGGCCGCTGGTTCTGTCCGCAGACTCAAGCTGATGTAGCTGTGCTGAGAATTGGATGCGACGGCCTCGTCGAAGCATATGGAGAAGCTTTTTCCTGACCTTTGGTACTGCTCCAACGAGTCTCGCACGCTCTTCCGAGCTTCGTTCGCCCTCGTGTTCACGATCGCTTTCACTGAGTTCGGCGATTTCGGCGAGGCTCGTCCGACAAGCGACTCGAGGAGGAGTTTGAAGGTCGGTGAGGTGGCTATGGTCTTGGAGGGAACGTGCTCCTCGGCCGCGAGTCCTGCGATGATGGTGTTTAAATCGTAGTGCACGACAGCAGCATCGAACGCAGTTGACAATTGTGACGCTGTCGCTTGCGCAACTCGCCTTGGGATAGATGGAGATGGCGGTGGGATCATGCAGTGAACAGTCCTGAGATGCTTTAGCATCGAGGTCGTTTGGCCCATGTATGCCAACATCCTACGACAATTCCGGCACTCTGTCTTCACCACGTCGTCCGAGATCTGAACGAGTGTGAAGTGGCTCCACACCCAAGCTGAGAACCCTCCGAGTTCTGACGTATTCGCGGAAGCCATTGCGAGTAACACGATTCGAAGCTGAACTTACTCGAACACTAGCGAAGGAGTTTGTGGCGCTGATCGGGATCGGGTTGAGAGCTCGAAGTTTGCTGGGACTACACAATGAGGAAGTGGATGGATAGTCTCACAATTCGTCCGAAAGAACAGTGATTCCTCCAGTCTCGACGCCTCTTTTTATTCGCTTCACTCCCCTCTCGTGAGGTCTCTCTCTTCCTGCCCGCCATATTTTCCCCCCTGAGCGTTCGTTGTTTCTCCGGCTTTCTGAACCGTGCTCGTTCTCAGATTTGTTGACGGACATAGCGAAAATTGTAAACGAGCGACCCCTAGCATGGCGGTACACTCCAAAGACGATCACATCTACGCCGCCAATTAGATTGCATTGTAATTGGTAGCCAGAAGGCAGTCAGATGTGCCCCCATGTGAAACATGTGCAACATGTGCAGGCGGCGGAGTCGACACCGCGGTCGGGGCGAGATTTGAATCTATGGAGAAACACCGCAAGCACCGTCTGGCGGAGCCTAATCAGGAGAATATGGCAAAATCGTTCGTTGCTTCCTAGCGGCGAAATCCGGCCGTTCCTCTAGATCTAGATCTGAAGAGAAACACCGCAAGCACCCCGTCTACTCTACCAGGTCTATTCCTAGCCCGACTAAGCTTCGCTCGAGTCCTCCAGAGTTGGAAAGTAATGGTCAGATTGGTCTCGGAATCACCCCTCCAGGGTTGGGAAGTAATGGTCAGATTGGTCTCGGAATCACCCCTCCAGAGTTGGGAAGTAATGGTCAGATTGGACTCGGAATCACCCCTCCAGAGTTGGAAACTAATGGCCAGATTTGTCTCGGAATCACCCCTCCGGAGTTGGGAAGTGATGGCCAGATTGGTCTCGGAATCAACCCTCCGGAGTTGGGAAGTAATGGACAAATTGGTCTAGGAATCACCCCTCCGGAGTTGGGAAGTAATGGCCAGATTGGTCTCGGAATCACCCCTCCAGAGTTGGAAACTAATGGCCAGATTGGTCTCGGAATCACCCCTCCAGAGTTGGGAAGTAATGGTCAGATTGGTCTCGGAATCACCCCTCCAGAGTTGGGAAGTAATGGTCAGATTGGTCTCGGAATCACCCCTCCAGAGTTGGAAACTAATGGCCCGATTGGTCTCGGAATCACCCCTCCAGAGTTGGAAACTAATGGCCAGATTGGTCTCGGAATCACCCCTCCGGAGTTGGGAAGTAATGGCCAGATTGGTCTCGGAATCAACCCTCCGGAGTTGGGAAGTAATGGACAAATTGGTCTAGGAATCACCCCTCCGGAGTTGGGAAGTAATGGCCAGATTGGTCTCGGAATCACCCCTCCAGAGTTGGAAACTAATCGCCAGATTGGTCTCGGAATCACCCCTCCAGAGTTGGGAAGTAATGGTCAGATTGGTCTCGGAATCACCCCTCCAGAGTTGGGAAGTAATGGTCAGATTGGTCTCGGAATCACCCCTCCAGAGTTGGAAACTAATGGCCAGATTGGTCTCGTGTTGGAAGTTCACAGATTCGTTCCACCAAGTAAATACAACGGATACCGTATCGGTTACTGTCTCGGTGTTTATTCTGTCCGAATGGTTGCCTTATATAGTCCTGATGTACTGAAGTGGCAAGGGTGAAGTCGGTCGACTTCACCCGTACCTACGCATGTCGTGAGGCCTCTGATGTGGCCTCATCCAAACCTGAACAGGGACGCGTGCTGAGGGAATCCTAATTTCTCAACACACCCCTCCATTCGCCAGAGCGCGTCAATGTTCTTTCCGTGTTTTATGACTTCTTCCAAACACGCTGTTATCCATCTCTCCAAAGACACATCATGTCATTAGGCAGTTACAAGGTTCTTTTCAATGTCGGTGATGGTTAGTGCCCATAAATTCGTCCATCTGTTAGTCGTTAAAATATTGATACATTGTTTCCAATCTGTTCCATTATGGTTTGACACATGGGTCCGAGTAAACATCTTCCTCTTATGCCCTCTGAGCCTTTGAGATTGATTTCGTTTTTCCTTAGGAGACAGATTATGCCTGTCCGGGCATGTCCAATACTGCAGAGTTTTAACATTGCATCGGTGGTTTCTGATGCTCGTTACATTGTCAGGTGGTTCTTCTCTCACACTTATTTTATAGGTCGTTGGGTTTTATTAGTCACAACATGGACATGTTGTTTCTTCATGATCTTGACATCGTTTAACATTACGAGGTGGTCATGTGTTTTATGATTAACACTGTAGAAACATGTTGATACATAGACGGTGGCGCCTCCAATTTTTCCGTATATATATGGGTGCGATTTTCACTCGAGTTCAAGTGCTCTCTGGTCGGTCCCTGTGCTTACAAAGCTGACAAAGCTGGCGGACTCATCCAAAGTTGTCCATCGCAAGTCAGGCAAGGAACATCACAAGGTACGTGCGAGTTCGTACCTGGGTTATCCGATTGACAAATTGATCGATCGGGTCCCCCTTGTCGTTTTCCCGGCCTGTTACCTCAATACGGCCGTGGAATCTTTTGAGACGCCGACAAAGCCTGCACCAACCCTCAGGGCTGAACTCATCAGTGACTTTCACAGTGTAGACCCGAGTCTACTGTGCCTGGACGAGAATCAGAACTTCGACATCGATCCGTCCAACTCGGTGCTCAACGAGCCGGGTCTGTTCCGGGAACCCTTCCCGGATCTTCCGAGTCCGTGTCAGTTGTGCACATCCAACCTGGAGCAAGAGGGGACTCCGGGGCAGTCAAAGCGACCGCCAAGTCCGTCCTCACACCAGTCGGCAGAGAAACGTATCCGTCTTCCCTCGGTGACACAGGGGCCGACCGAGCAGCTGTCTGCACATTTCTGTGGGGTCAGCAGGCGAAATCTCGGCCCGTTGCAAGAATTCGAATCGTTGAACCAGAGGTCCCTGCTGACTCTCATTCCTCTTCTTCGCGGGGAAACAGATCTTCATCGGCTTCGAGTTGCGGACAAGAGTCTTTTCAGTAAGTCCACATATTACGCAATATCTTGAGATGAGGTCCCGCATTGAAGTGCTCATGAGACATTCACGTTAATTTAGAGATGAGGCGCGTCGGACATATCGTTTCTTAACCTCCACTGTATTCCTTCGGACAGTACCGCCGGAACCATTGATTCAGATCTGCCAGTTCGTTCAGGGGAACGATCCGCACATTTACGGCGAGTTCCTCGTGGAGCATCAAGCGCTTATTCATCAGTTGGCTCTGGACGAGGTCCCAATTGTTATTCATCGGTACGCGGATCTACATCTGATTTTGCCGGGTCATCCCTGGTGTCACACCCGCAACAGATTCTGTTGTCTGGTGGCGACCCTTCGCTACCCCAAGGGTCATTGGGAGTAGATCATCTCGAGGACGTGGAGTTGTTCATAAATCCGTACGCTCCGAGTGCTCCACCTTTTTCACTGTGTGACAGTTTTCCTTCGACTGATTTTTCGGAGTCCAGGCGCGAAACCGTCATGAAGTGGTGCGCTGCCAGCCTTCTGCTGTTCCTTCTTCTTCTTTTTTCACTGGCCTTGCTTCGAGCCAGTCTCGGTGAGTTGACTTCCGTGGGCTCATTCGTCCTGTCCGTTATTCGACTTTTGTATCAATGTATTGGCAATTTTATCCATCAATTTAACAGACAAATCGACGGGTAAAGAGCCGCGTCTCATGCAGACGACACCTCCCCCGGATCACTCAACCGTAACCAGAGGAACCACGGTGGAGAAACCACAGGTCCCCACTACAGAGGGGACACAGGTTCTACCTACGTTCTGGCCGACCTCCGCAGTCCCGCTGGTGGATTTTCACCAGAGACGAATCTTCAAATTTTCGGACTTGAACTGTCGAATGGCCACGAAGGTCGTCATCTGTTCGTCACAGTTAGGACGCTCGTGCTTGATTCGACAGCCAAGCCAGGACCAGGGAATTAGCACACTCGTTGCCCATCCCGCCTTCACGTACACAGTGCATCTTTTGGTCGGGAAGTATCACGATCAATGCGGGTGTGAAACTTTCGACTGGTATCTAACATTTCAGTAGTTTTCTTTCGTCGTTTACTATTTATGCTTTACCTTCACCTTTTTCTTTTCCCTTTTTTTTTTTGTTTGTCCCATTAGTACTTTAGTTTTGATTCGGAAAATAAATCATTCGTATGCTTCTTCTCTCGGCTATTTGTGTTTTGAGTTTTTCATGCGTTAAGCGTTGAGAACGTTTCATTCATATGAGTTGATATGCTTTACTGTTATCTGTGCGGTCTATGCATATAGATTGTCCAACTAGTTCTCTAGGATATCTTGTACTGTCTCTCTGTAGGGGTTGTTCGGATCAGGGCTTGGAATTCGGTCATACCCTCTGTTCTTGATGTGTAGTATGATCCTTCGTATACAGTAGGATATTAATATTATTAACGTCAGTCCACATTGAAACATACTTGAAATTTTCCAAGTTAGGCACAAGCCTTCAGGCAAAGGCTGTGGTCCTGGTTCCGGTGGCGATGGTCTGTGTTTCTTGAATATCTTCCATGCTTCCAAACCCGCCACCGTTGGTCTGTCCTCATTCACGCACGCTGCCATATCGCTGGCATGCCTTTCGCATTCGTACTCCGACTCCATGCATTCGTAATTGAAGCTGTCCTGTCCACCAAGCTCTATCAAACAGCTGTGGTGATTCTTTCGACACTCACCCGGGCAGCTGCCATAGTCAAAGTATTCACTCGAGAGACCGATAGCCATAGCTATCGTTGTGAGGAATAGTTGCCCTTTCATGGTTCCAAGTTGATAGTCCTGTCAATCTGATCAGTTCCTGTAATCTGGGTCCTGTTACAGCCTTCGTTAGAATGTCTGCCTTTTGATATCTCGTGCTCACGTATTCTATCTTGATATTGCCTTTCTGGTAGTGATCACGAACCAGAAGCTCTTTTAGTGCAATGTGTTTGGACCGCCTGTGCAGAGTTGCATTCTGAGCTATTTTTATAGCTGCTTGATTATCGATTCTAATCGTATGGGTTTCATTTATGCCCAGCTCACTGAGCAACTTGGTTACCCAGATCGAGCTTCTTAGTGCCTGACTGGCGGCACAAACCTCCGCCTCAGAACTCGACTGTGCTACTGTTGTTTGCCGTGTGGACGACCAAAGTACTGCACCAGACTGTCTGATGATCAGAACCGCCGAGACTGACTTTCTTGTCTCAATGTCCGCTCCGTGGTCGCTATCCGAGTAGACCTCTGTTGGTCCCTGTGGACCGGACCGGTACGTTATTCCCAAGGAAGGGTTTTCCGCAATGTATCTCAGAACCCTGAGTGCTTCGTTCCATCTCTTTTCTGTACACTTATCCAAATATCTTGAGAGGTACCCTACAGTGAAACCAATGTCAAATCTTGTGATGGTCGCTAAGTATAAGAGCGCGCCAATTAATTCTCTGTATGGTTTGTCAGTGACAATCTGTCCTTCGTCGGGCTCATAAATTGTCTTGTCAGAGGGTGAGGAGACCGGCTTTCGATTCTTCATGCCAAAGCGCTCCACCATCTCCAAAGCGAACTTGGTTTGGTGGATGTGGATTTCACCCCTGGCTCCGATCTCCACCTGCACGCCGAGGAAGTAGGACAGTTTCTTCGAGGTAATTTCAAACTTGCTTGCCAGCTGACCCAGAAATTTGTCTATCTGTTCGCTTGTCTTGGCCATAACCAAAATGTCATCAACGTACACAAGAGCAATGAGTCTGGTTTTCCTGTCCCCGAAGAAAATGCATGGTTCAGTCTTGCTTTGAGATAGACCCATATGAGTGAGAACCTTTTTAAGTGTCTGATTAAACAGAAACGGTGATTGTTCCAAACCGTAGAGCGCTTTCTTGAGAAGGAGGGTTTTGAATCCTGCATATTTATAGCCTTTTGGCATCTCCATATAGATGGACTCTTCAAGCGGAGCGTATAGGAATGCGCTTGCTATGTCGCACTGATGGCATAGGAGCTTCTCTTCAGCTGCAATACTGAGCATTAGTTTGAGTGACTCAGCTCTGGCTACCGGTGCGAACAAGTTGTCAACCGAGTAGTCCAAATTCGGAACCTGACTGAATCCTCTAATCACCAGTCGTGCCTTGTACCGTTTTGTTTTAGTTTGCGGATCAGTCTTTACGCGAAAAATCCACCTGGATGTTATAGCTTTCCTTCCCGCTGGAAGCACTGTTGGTTTCCATACCTCAAGTTCTTCCATTTTTCGTAGTTCCTGAGCGATTGCTATTTTCCAGTGTTCTCGGTCATTACATGTGATTGCTTCTTCATAAGTCACGGGTTCATTGTGTTCGTTTGGAGTATTAGCGTTTCTCCTTTGATGACTGTCTTTATTTTGAACAGATGAATAATAGGCTTGAGCAAGACTCTGTGAGTCAGAATGGGAGGCCCCATGTTCACTTTCAACCAATGTGGCGCAGGCACCAACCCCGAATTCCGCAGACTCAAGATGGGTTCGATCTCTTGAGCGATCACAAGTCACTGCTGCCCCTGTCGCTCCTCCCGAGCATTCGCGAGAGGCGTCGGTCGAGAGGCTCCCGTCGGTCTGCTTCAACATAAGAAGCTGAGACTCTGCCTCTTCTGCCCCATGCTCCAAGCCGGTGGCCTGAGTCTCCTGATGGTTAATCTCACTTCGTGGCTTAGTCTGTTTCCTTTTAGTGAAGCGTATTCCCTTCCTCTTTCTGCGCTTCTTTGGTCGATCTGCGCGTTTTACTTGAGAATCTTCCGTAGTTATCTGAGGTTCTCGAGGCCCAGGTGACAGCGGCTGGCTGATTGGTGGGTCGAAAGAAGAAGTGTTCTCAACTTCAAGAGGTGCCTCATTTCTTTCTGGTAGACTTGTTTCTTTAGGTGGATGTTTCAAGAAAACGACGTCTTTTGTCTTTACCACCTCACGTGTTCTAGGTAAAAATACACGATAGCCTAAGCCATAGTCAGTGTATCCAGTCATGAATCCTCTCTCGCCTCGCTTGTCTATCTTGTTTTTATGATAGATGTAGACTGAGCAATCAGCTCCAAACCTATGAAGTTTTCCGAAGAACGGTTTTCTACCGTGAATAATTTCAAAGGCGGATTTGTCAAGATCCCTGTTGATCAAGACCAGATTCAGCATATCCGCTGAATAATTCAGAGCTTCCGCCCAAAGGAATCGGGGTAGCTTTGTGCTCAACAGAAGTGCTCTAGTATAGTTCAGTAACGTTCTGTGGGATCTTTCCGCAATTCCATTTTGTTGAGCCGTGTATATGTTCGAGAAGGTCTGCACTGTCCCCTTTCTGTCGAAAATCTCTTTGAGACTCCGGTTCATGAATTCTGTTCCCTGATCAGACATGAATCGCTTTATCTTCTTTCCAGTTTGAGTCTCAAACCACGCGATGTAGTGGGAAATACAATCCACTGTCGCGGCTTTCGTTTTTAGCATGTATATCTTGCGATATCGACTGAGTTCCTCAGTGAGCACAAGAAAATATCGTGCCCCACCGAGAGACTCCACCGAGGTCGAACACAAATCTCCAGAGATGGTTCCCAACTCGGTCGCTCTGCCCACGTCTGGACGGCTATGATACGAACTTCGTATTTGTTTGGCCTGAACACATTCTAGGCATTGTTCAAAATCATCCTTGTAGAGGATGCCCTCGAGGTTGAGCAGTCTCTTCAGTGCTGCCTTGTTGATATGAGCGAAGAGCTCATGCACCGCTCTCAAGCTCACTGGTTGATGCGTAGTCCAGTTTCCCGGATCCAGGGGTTGATCAGACCCCGACGCTGCTCGAGAGACAACCGTCACCGTTTCCGGTCGGGACTCAATCGAGTTGTCAACCGCTGTTACCTCGTCATTTTCTTCCTCATTATTCTCTGTGATTCCAGAGATTTCATCAATCTCTCTTGGTGTTGCTGGATCGATTTCTTCGACGTCATCCAGCATATCATAGTCGTCTGAGTCATCTGAACGTTCTTCCACTGCTAGCACTTGACCGGTATTTCGTTGCTTACATCTGCTAGCTTTGAGCTTGTACAAACCATTCGCTTCAGGTGCGCGAATTCTATCATCTCCTTTGCAGAGTATCATTTCCTTTTTACTTGCGCATATCTTGTAGCCATTTTCAATCAGCTTGCTCACACTCAAGAGATTCTTTCTCATCCGGGGCACGTACAGTACGTTTTCAAGTATCAGTGTGACTTGCTGGTTGTCTTCTCCGACAGTTAAGGGAACGGTACCATGGCCCTGAACCCGCAGTTTGTGGCAGCTTCCAACCTTAACTTTCCGGATGTCGGAGTGCCTGTCCAATTCACTGAACCAACGACTGTTATTCATTACGTGGTGGGTCGACCCGCTATCAATTAAAAGATAGCCAGATTCGGATGGATTGTTACTGCTGTGACCTCTTGCTTCGAAGACTTCTGGGAGACTTGACTTCGAGCGCCTTCTGGTTTCGACCGGTCTACGCGAGTCAGTCACTTCCACCATTGTGAGAGCTTCTGCTACATTGAACTGAGGTCTTCTGCCTCCAAAGTTCCTTCTGGGATCCCTTCCTCTAGTACCTCCAGGCGGGCCTCTTGGACCATTGCTGTCGGAGCCTCGACAGTCCTTCATCAGGTGACCGGGCTTATTACACTTGTAGCATGTCAGCATGGACCTTGGGTTTCCTCTATGCGGCTGCCGCTGGAACCGGTTTCCTCTGTGAAACCGACCGCGACTTCTGCCACGATAGGGTCTGCCGCTCATTCTCATTTGTGAGAACAAAGCCGTTGCGGTGTCCACCTTGTCAATTGAACCTCGTCTATATGATTCAGCGATAATAATCTCACACAGATTGTCAAATTGCTTCTCAGTATCAGATTTAGTTGCCCAAGACATTTTGAATGGTTCCCAAGTATTCGGTAGGGCTTCCAGTAAACGAGAGCAGAGGACCTCGTTTGGATAATTCATTTTGATGTCAGTCAGCTTTTGCACAATCTTTATGAACGCCGTGACATTTTCTTCGACGGACAGATTTCCTGAGAATCTGAAGTTTGTGAATCGAGAAGAGACAGCCTGCTTCTGAGCACCTGTCATTTTCATGAATTTGTTGTTGATGCGATCCCACATGGTTTTTGCCTTAATTGTCTGAGTCTCATTGTGAAAGAGGGTGGACGCTAAAGAACTGTTGATGCATCCAAACAAGGTCATCCTGGCTCTCTGATTCCAGATCTCAAATTCTGCATTCGACTTCTTCTCGGCATCATCTAGTATTTCTTTTTCGATTTTCGTCAATTTGCCTTCAATTATCTTCCAGATCATTGGTTCGTCACTGAGGTAGACAATCACAATGGAGTGCCATACTGAATAGTTTGAGCCATTTTCTGCAAGCGTGACCGGACAGTTGGGAATCTTGGATTTATCCCCATCCGTTTTGCTTTTGTCTGAGCTAGACTCGCCTGCATTCTCTCTGCCGGTATCACCGTTACTTGTGGACATGGCTCAGAGCTTGTATCTATAACAGTTTTGAGATTTCAACTTACTCGTTGGTTTTTGTGTCGCTTAGTGGTAGTAGAGCTTCGTGCTGACAACGTGTTGGAAGTTCACAGATTCGTTCCACCAAGTAAATACAACGGATACCGTATCGGTTACTGTCTCGGTGTTTATTCTGTCCGAATGGTTGCCTTATATAGTCCTGATGTACTGAAGTGGCAAGGGTGAAGTCGGTCGACTTCACCCGTACCTACGCATGTCGTGAGGCCTCTGATGTGGCCTCATCCAAACCTGAACAGGGACGCGTGCTGAGGGAATCCTAATTTCTCAACATCTCGGAATCACCCCTCCAGAGTTGGAAACTAATGGCCAGATTGGTCTCGGAATCACCCCTCCGGAGTTGGGAAGTAATGGCCAGATTGGTCTCGGAATCAACCCTCCGGAGTTGGGAAGTAATGGACAAATTGGTCTAGGAATCACCCCTCCGGAGTTGGGAAGTAATGGCCAGATTGGTCTCGGAATCACGCCTCTCGTCGGTGATTCTCAAACGAAAGTTTGAGCCTCCGTTTCCGATCGTACTAGCTCAGAATCAGAGATTTTCGGACTCGAACCCGTAACCGAGATTTTGCGCCGTCACCTGGACTCGTGGACTCGCCGGACTCCGAGTCCAAGAGATAAGGACTCGTCGGACTCGCGAGTCCGAGTCTGCGACCCCTAATCACAAGCTTCTCAATTTCATTTGCCGCTTCAATCGTCCTTTCCTCGTCTACTACCGATCACTCAGTCGCATGAAGGTATACAAGTACAAGTCGGGTGGGATTCCTTTGTATCATGATATCAATACACAGCATTTGGTTTCCACGAGGGAACATCGAATGTTCTTTCGAACAAGTATGAGAACTCCTTCCCCTCTTGAGCCGCGATCATGACGTTATACAGAGAAGGTTTCGCCATTTGAGAGCTCAGCATCAGATACTCTGTCATTTAGCCACGTCTCGACCACACATACAATATTGATTCTGTCAACTTTTGCAGCACAGAGCAGGCTGGCCAGTTTACCGGGTAGCACAATAGAACGAGCATTTACATACAGGCATCGGACGTTCTCAGATGAGAAGTTTGTTCGGTCGGTGGTATCATTGTTGGAATCATCATTTCAGTCGCAGTCAACGTTGGAGGTAGTTCCCGCAGCGGGCAGCGAACTATCCTTGCAGCGGAAAGGTTGTGTCGATCAGATTTGGGCGGGGGTCCCTGTGGGATTCCTTCACAAAAGTGCCTCCATCCCATAGCTCTTCATTGAAGAAGCTGTCAAAGAAGGCATCGTTACACTCAACAATGAACGATTCGTAATTCCGGGAGCTGTTTTCCCTCAGTCAGGTGACGCGGATGGTCTGGATCGAATTTATTCTCAGGTATTCGGCGATGTCCTGACATCCTACTTGGCAGTAACGCAGTATGATCAGAACCTTTCGGTTGTGGAGACCTACGTTAGATTTCAGCAATCCGAGCCTTGGCGTTGCTCTTTCGGTACCTGCGACCCTGAGGGTTCTCGGTTTCACAAACGATGGTGTCACATGGTCCACCGTGGTTAGAGCTCGTCTTGCGGCCAAGAGCGGACTTCTTAGGGGGCACCATTCCCCTCGAGTTGTTCGAGAAAAGAACATTCAGCGGGGTTTTTGACCGTGAGCGTGCGCGCCACGGCCACGTCTCTGTTTACGAACGGTCTTCCAGGGGATCGCCCTCTACCGGCAGCCGGGCGTACAAGGTTGGGATTTATCGTTCTAGTCGGAATATTTCGTATCATATCGCGAAGTTTTTAGTTTCCCTCACTCAGTTCGACGACTCTCGTTTCTATCTTCCTCCACACCTGGGCTTCTCTCCGCAGAGCGGACAGCTCCTCGAGGATCCTTGAGAGAATGTTTCGGTCAGCTGAGGGGCCGCTTTCCTCGGCCATGAGTTCAGTCATTACAACGGAGTCAGGGGCGGTCGAACATTTTTCACATACCTACTTCTGCGTAACCTCGTGGTTTACAACATCTGCAGGCTGCAGATCAGTGCAGCATTTCGCGTGAATCCAGTTTTTGCATTCAATGCAGCGTATTTGATTGCATCTTGTATTGATTCACTCGCTGCACAAGGGGCATCGGTCTTTTGGTTTCCATCGCTTGGTGTGGGTCAAGTCGGAGTCCCCATCAGCACACGCGTCAACTGACCTCTTCTTGTTCACCACGGACGAACAGATTCTGTCTAGCTTCATTTGCGGCGACGATCTAGGGACACGACTGAATCTGATGAAAAGAGAGACGAGAACTGAGAATGCGCTCGACGAGCTGCATTGTTCTATTCCGGATCACTTTCTCATGAATAGGCCATCGAAATCGAGTGGAATTTAGCATTCTACGCAGTGAGCGAGTGACGACGATCGGAAAGGAGTGTCTTACAACGCGAAAACGATCGCTTGACATCGACACCTTCAAGAGGAGGATATTTGAAGCATGGAATATCTGCGACGGATAAATTCAGGATTTTCGAGTCAGCATGGTCACCCTGAAGCGTCTGACGAATTCCTATAATGGTGTCTAGGCTCGGATTCTTCTGAAGAACTTTCTCGAGTTCGTCTCTAATCGAAACGCCATTGAGTCCTGACGCAGACCTAATGCATCCTCTTATGCTCTCCGAAACGAGCAACGTGGTGTTGAGAAGTTGAGCAGTGTATTCAAGTTGCTTTATGTAGGTCGTGAATTCCGGAACGTTTGATGCGATGAAGTTGAGATTGGATTCAAACCCGATTTCTTGGAAGAGTTCTTGGGCTTTCCGGACGGCGGCTGCGTCCTCGCTATCGATCACGTTGACAACGGCCCGAATTTCCTCGAAGTGTTCCGCATGGTATACCGCAGCCGTAACCCAAGTTACTTAACACATGAGAACTAACTTCGGTGGAAGAGGAATGTTCGGGGCAATCGATCTGAAGACCTGAATACGCGAGGGACATCTGAGGAAGATTTTCTTCACATTCGCAACCAAGGAGTCTACTTGGGAATAAGAAGCGTACTTCCTCGCACACAAGGATGCCACCATGAACAATGCAGGTGACCTGCACAAGCTTCGGGAACAAAATCTTCAGAGCCCCGCCGGCTTTCTCTATGTAGGGAGCTCCAGGCATGAGGCAACCAACCACAGTATCCACGACGATTAACCCCTTCACATCCTTCGCATGTTTCGTTCACAGAGACCCAAAACAAATTCTCAAAATGGTGTTTCCGTAGAGTTTTCTCGGGAAGGCTTTGCGCAGCGTTGTGTGATTTGGAAGCACGTTTCCGGAAATCGTCTCAATGAAATTCCGGGAGGAGACATGTTCAACTTTGTACAGCGGAACGTTTGATCCTACTAGCATGCGTTACGGCTCTATACTGAAGTTGCTCTCAGGTTGCGATAGGGCGAGGGGTCTGAATGGTTTGGTTGCAACTTCCATCTCTCTTCTGGGACGAACTCGGCTTGCGTGTCCCAAGGAACTCATGTGCTGCTTCACATAATACTTCTTAGGAGCATTCAACGGCATTTTGCATAGGTCACAAAACAGGATCTCTCCGTCAGTGCTAAAGGTGTGGACTCCGGAATCATTCGCGTACCGTTGAAATCCGCGAAGCCATCCGTTCCACGCCGCTTCTGCATCCCTGCACGTTGAATCTCTAGGTTTACGGCGAATTGATCGAACGATCGGAGCATTTGAGTGAGATAGACGATTGACAACACTGGAAAATTTTCGCGCGAAGAGCGGAAGCGGAGTAGGCTGAACAGGCTGACCAGGCAAAGACAGGCCAAATAGGCAGAAACAGGCAAGATAGGCGAAAATATGCAGAAACAGGCAGAAATAGGCAAATGCGTATTTTAGGCAAAATACCTGTTTTGGGCATCTCAAGCAGTTCGGCTGAACTTCTTAGCTCTAGTTATGATTATCCGGATATTCATATCTTGTCAAATCCGAGATCGATCTGACCACACCTTTTCGAGCCTCGGGAGGTGATACCGGGATCGATCTGACTATGCTCTTCGGTGTCAATGGAGGTTACTCCGAGGCGAACTCCGCCTCCATGATCCAAGCTCGAAAGAAACGTGAATTCCGGATCATCCTCTCTGGAGCATCGCTCGCGTGAAAAAAACATCCGATTGCTTTTTGGAATCGCGCCCGAGAGCTGATGGTGCCGCGGCTCCCGGCTCATCTCCGACAAGGAACAAGGAATACGCCGAACTGCAGAGGAGGAGAGACTCGGATTCGAGCCGACCGCTGCTCACTGCTTCTTACTCGACGGTCATCGAAACCAGGCAAACGAGGTTTGCTCCGACCGAGGGCACTGACTATGTCGCCTCAGCGAAGCTGCCCGACTTTCGGTGAAGGGATCAAGATCGCGATGCACTGAGTAGAGAATTCTCTGGGTCCTCCAAGGTGTTCACAGTGGCGATTTCATCATTGTAGCATACAGGCAGGTTGTACGATCACAGAACATAATTTAAAATTCCGACTTGCGCCTTGCAAGTATTGATCGAGAGACAAAAGTTTGATCTTGTGACATGGTTGGGAAGCCAGAAGTCGGCCATTGCGTCTTTACAGATCGACCGATCCGCCGTATTCCTGTTAGAATGAAGCGCGGTTACGGGCCTACAGACTGACGCTTTCTTGGCAGGATCACCCAAACCATTCTCGCTCTACAGCTAAGAAGAGAAGGTGCTCCTGATGGGGCGATGGTTCATCTCTTCCTTGGGGAATGCTCACAAGAGCCGTCGTCAACGCGCAAATGTTCGACCGATCTTCCCGTGGATTCTGGCTATTGCATCTCTTCTGAACGCCTTCTACGGAGTGGCGCTTTCAAGTCGGGAATTTTCGAATCCGATTCTGTTTTTCGAACTCCGCCGACTCTCGTTTTTCTCTTTCCAGAAATGGAGAGCAGGTCGTTAGAGATCTCTGAGGCGATCATTTCGATCTTTTGATGGAGTGGATACGATGAGAATCGCGACCGGGAGGTGATTCTGGAGTTGACCTATTATTTCCGAGTTATTCCCAAAGGTGATCAGGAAAACGTAAAATTTCATCGGATCGGACTCAGCGAGGTGGTTCTCGAGGCGCAAAAGGAAATCGGAAGTCGACCTTCTCGAGCTTGCACGTTGCAAGATTCAAGTCCGCGCTCCCGAAGCTCCGGCGGAGATGGCTTTCCCCAGTTGGCAAAACGTGACTTCGATGCCACAATTCGGTGCATTGAGACTGAGATACTCGACGCTCGGCAACAAGCCATCCGTCGTTGCCTCATCAACAACACAGATGAGCCTTCCAGGATTGGGAAGGAAGACTTATTTGGAGTCGACATGACCGAGAAGATCCTCGGAGCAGAATTCGGGAAGTTCGTTCCACATGACATACGAGGCGTGCTCCTACAGCCCGTGCACGTGGAGTATACGCCTGGCCTGTGCACGGAGCTCCTCGAGTGGGATTCAGCCTAGGCCTCGACGTCCACAAACTCGACTTCGACGGAAGACCACCTCTTCGAGTCGGTCGCAGAAACCATTACTCCCTGTTCTTGACTTCTTATGAAGGCAGGCTTAGCGATGAAGGTCATCAAGCACCCTTAGATCAAGAATCACTGCTGTCGCGCTCCTGCTCGCAACTTCTCTCAACGAACTAGCTCCTCAGATCTTCCGACTGATAACTGCAGCCGCTTCATCGACATTGCAGATATTCTTCGTGACATTGCTCGCAAATGGCAGAGTGAGTCATTCATGCGATGAGTCCCCTATCCCCCTCCCTCCTCTCCCAAACTCTTGGTTATCTGAAGGAATGTAAATATCTTATCAGGGGATCAAGAAATGGCCATAACCACAACGGAATGATATACACTGGGTATTCGCACGCTCGACTCAATGACTGATTCCTCTACTCAAGCCTCTCGTGAGATGAATCCTCAAAATGTACATTAGAGAAAGATTTATTGATGATTATTTATCAAGTCTCCATGCTACGCTGTCGAAGGCTTGATCTTCCCTGATAAGAAGTTGAGCTCTAGCTCTTCACCCTGGACAGACCTCGCGGCTCCTGCTGTCCTCGCGAGCTGATCCACAGCGACCGTCCTAGGGGGCAGAAGGGCGAGATTGCGAGTGAAGCGGGCGTAAAGCTTCAGGATCCTCTCATAACTCGGGTTCATCCGAGTGAGGTCGTAAACCCCGGTCAGATAAGCTGAACCACCCCACAGAGGGCTGCAGATGATCGCATCGACGGGCTCCTGGAACATGCCCGTTTCCATGTCGAAAATGTCGCTGACCCTGAACGACATTTTCGAACGAGTGACGCCGTACAGGTCCGCCATCCTCTTCGCGCAATGGACCTCCGAGGCGCTGATGTCGCTGGCGAAAGCGTGCGAGACCTCGTCCATAAGGGCCGCCTGGACGATGTTGCCGCCCGCTCCGAAAAATGGGTCGAAGACGCGAATCTTCCCCTCGAGCTTTCGGCTCAGGGAGACAACACGTCGAGCGATGTGCCTCGAGATCCCCTCCGGGCATATCGAGAACCAGGCTTGCCGGCTCAGTGTAAGCTCTTCGGTGAAGCGGGACACCAATCGGAACCTATGGGCGCAATACTTCTTCAGGTCTTCACCTCTATGGCCAGGTCGCTCTCGCACTCGACGCAAGGAGCCACGGCCAGACTGAGCCCCTTCTCTTGCGCCGGCGTGGAGAAGAGTAGGCCAGCGCTCTGTCCAGCCTGGAGCGCCGGTCGGCGCAGCGGTGCTCTGCGGTACAAGCAGACTCGGTCGGACGCTGAGGCGCGGCGGGTTGGCACCCAGCCGCGCTTCTTCGTGAAGACGTTGTCGCAGTCAGAGGAGTCCGACCTGCTGACTACGACGGGCGTTGTCTTGAAGCTCCCCCAGAGTGCGACGCGGGAGACGCATCCTTCTCGGGAGCCACACAAGAAGGAAGAGTAGCCGGCCTCGAAGGTGCCGGCGTGCCCTCAGTGCTGGGGCGCGTGGCGTAAGAGGTGAGCCAGACGTCGCGCTCCCCCGACGTGCACGTTGTAGTGGCCAGGGCGGCCATCCGACAGGAGGGACGTCTCAGTCGAAGCCTTCGTCGTAGAGACGATCGACGTTTGTAGAACGATGTTCGCACGCCGGAGGTCGCTGCACACTTCGGCGTTCGAGACTCTGGGAGCCATCACGACGTGAAGGATGAATGGTCGGCCGAGAATGGAGGCCGGGTAAACAATCGGCTCGCAGCCCTCGATGCTCGATGACGTTCCGGGACCATCCGATTCGAACACTTGCCGATTCATTGGCGCGCTTCGGTTGCGCCTGGACTCCTCGACTTCGATCCGATGCACAATGTAAACCACGACCTGGTTGAGCGCCATTAGAGTCGGCGTTACTCCGGGAAACGAAACTTGAAGCCATTCTGGACTTCGATCAACGAGATGCTAGATTGGAACTTGAGAGCATTCACTTGTCAATCTCAAAGAACAGTGTTGAGGCGTTCGCTCGGTCTCAGACTTTTTGAGGGATGGGGCCGGAGAGAGGTCGACTCCGCCCAGAGAAGCTTGGCTTCTCTCGGAGAGAGGTCGACTCCGCCCACAGAAGCTTGGATTCTCTCGGAGAGGGGTCCGAACAATCTGGCGATGCGAGATCAGAATTCTGAGGTTGTTTCAATCATTCTGAGGAATTTCTGACGATGTGTGGGCTGGCTGCCACTCCTGATGGCTCGTTGAAATGGCTCGTTCTGGTCAATGATGAGACTGATGATGAGAGCAAGCAAAAGAGAGTCTGGGACCAGAAAAAACCCAGATGGCAATGGTTCTCTGAGTGGTTTCTCGAAAAGATACTGGATGCACTGATCCTGTTTGATGAGCGCTAGCTGACGCCCAAACGCCCAACTGTCTCCAGAGGACTCCATGAACGATTCGGGAGAAGCTAGAGAGAAGTATGCCTGAAAATGGTCAGAGGGAAGTTCAACGCGAATCAGATACCGGAGTACCTCAAAAACTTCATACTGCAAGCGATGATGTTCCCGTTGTCTCAGATTCCAGCGACAGCGAGTCATTCGCGGAAGCGCGGCGGAATATAGTATTCTCCTCAGAGTCTTCGAGTTGAGGAGCTGATTCATACTCACGTTGCTTTCTCAAAGCAACCCTGAAGCTCCACTCTTCAATGTAAGTTCTCGATCCAGGAAACGATCCAAGGGAAGCTGTGCTTTCTTCTTCGCCGGTCGTTCTCTTTAGTGATGACTCAGCTGTTCTTCCTCGCGCAATGGAGAAGATAAACGTGTCGTCTGCTGTGGGAAACACTAGGCACTTGGTAGAACGTTCGGGTTGAGAAGAAAAACGAAAAAAAAGTAGAAAAAAAAGGCCTGCGTAAGGCTGCGAAAGTGTGTAGAGGTGCACGATAGTACCAGAAACGATGAGGTAAGAAAAAATACCGAAATGCCTCCGTTCACATGTGCCCCATGCGAAAACAGTGTGCGTGTAGCTGACAAGACGGCGGGCCAGAATTGTGCCGACTGCATCTGGAAGCAGAACTCGCTTTGAGATGCCAACCAACATGTAGCCGCTTTGGCGGCTCAAATTAGACAATCACAGGAAGACCTAAGAAAACAGGTCAGGCTCACCGGTGAGGCGATAGAAGCTCTCAACCAACCAGCCGCAGTATTGACACGGCGCTCGGGCGCGGAACAGACAGCACCGAGAGACTCGCAGAATAGCGAGGAACTGAAGCAGGGTGGGATCAGTACAGATCCAACCTCATGCGCCTACTTGATTGAAGTAGAATATCTCGGAGCAGTCAATCAAGGAAAAATTTTGACAGGCATGCTAGGAAAGAAAAGTGTCTTGAGAGTTCGGCCTAGATTGTTCGCCGCTCACTTCGAAGTAGCAGAGAAGCTACTGAACGAAGGCGACGCGGTCCATTATCACATATTCCTGAGAATTGAGATGTGTGATATTAGAGATGCAGAAATCAGGCCTTGGAAAGGCAAAGATCTGGCGGACGACACATTCAGAGGAATAGAAAACATTCCCGCGAACCCCGAAGTGATTTCGCTCACATGGATGAGTCTACCAGAGGACGGTGAGACACTCGAACCCGCCAGAGTGGTCAACAGACTAGCGGGAGAGTAGCTAGGAAGAGAGCCGAATAAATGCAGCCTCTTCAATATGGGGGGCCTTCAATTTGATGACACTCTCTCCCACGATAAACGCCTCACCAGCAACGTTGTGATCGAGACTGGGAGACGATTGCTCTCGTGGTATATAGAAGCGTTGCAGCTCGGAAAAAAAGAGCAAGAGGAGCTCCGAACAAATATGCGGGGAGCTAAAGCCGAGGTCCAGATGCTGAAACTATAGGAGAGCTCCTTGGGAGCTCACCTGGGGACTCAGGTCGGCCGACGTCATCGATGCCGCCTCGAGCGAGAATCCCTGCACCGTCTTTCCCACGTGAGTCAGACCGGCGATCACCTCTTTCATCGCAGCCATTTCGGCTGCCTTCAGAGGGAAGCCTGCTCGCGGGTACTTGGCTCGGAAATACCTGCGCAGACAAGGTCTCGTGTTGCATGAAGCTCCACAACGTCCTCAAGGTACTTTCCCATCGAGTTGGTACGTCGAGCAACAATTCGGTACTTTTGACGTGTCCCTCGGAGTAGCTGAGCATGATGCCGTGGAGAACTGGACTCCGATGGAAATCGCGGCAAACATCACGCAATTTGTCTACCAGCACTCCCACCGACCCGTGATATCGCGGCGACTCCTCATCCGGAGACTCTTCTGCAGACAGATCTGTTACGAGCCAATTGAATATCGCTTACAGTTCCACACATTGACCAGGATCATTTCTTTCTCAATTGTCGGAGGGCCGCGTAACACAAGGGAGTAATGGCATGGAAATCGATGAAACGAGAGCCAACCTTTTTCTTCGTGATTCTCTCTCGTGATGCCAGCCAGGCGCCACAGCTCTGAACCGAGTTCATCGTCCTGAAGTTCCAGATACTCGAATATAACATCGATCTTGAAAGTGTCCAGAACTTCCTGATGAAGGGCACATGCGAAGCACGTTTTGGTCGTAAAACGGTTTTGGGGCGACACCCCCAACGATCACGCGACCAAGCTTTCGCATTGCAGATGCACCGTCTGCTGTCAGGCCCCTGATGTCTTCCCGCGCCAAACCGAAGCTCTAAAGAGACTGGAGCAGAACCTCGTGCAGATGCTCCGCAATCGCACGTTCTCTGAACCACGACAGAAGTTCGATTTACTTCGATCTGATTCTGGGCATGGCGGCGGAACAATGAACAGTGACGCCTGAGAAAGCCTGCTATATGAGCGAGTACCTTGTGTGCATTCTCGAGTCGATTGCGGCATTGCGCTGGAGACGCTTACCTGGGAAACGTTTCCTTTGCCAGGACCATTCGTCCGCCGTTAGGTTGAAATTGCTCCCTCCCCGCGGAGTTTTGAAATGTCGGCCATGATCACTCCTTTAGCTCTCCTGCAACGTGCGGTGAGATTCAAGTCACACATCATCCGAAACCATACGCGAACCCGTTGCCCTACTCTGACTCGAGAACGTTAAGTTCTCATTCTCACATCTTTTTGTCTTTTGCGAAAATCAGGGAGGAGCCTACGTATAGGAACTCAGAGTCGTTGAGGTGGCGCGCGATGTCCTCGTTCATGGGCAAAAGTCTCTCACAGGCGAAGAGGACCTCCATTATGGATGACCCGAATGCTCTGCAGGGAACATTCAGAACCGTCATCAGGGAGGCCACGATTCACGCCCTGGTTTCTTCCGTCTTTTTCAGATCACCCTGCATCTCGTTCCAGTTGGCGGGGGAAATGAGCCCTTTCCCTGTTTGACGTTTTCGTGTGTTTTGCACAAGACAAGCACTTGTACAACTCGTTCAAAATGATGGGATTGCACTGTTCGTAGACCGGATCTGCAGAACTATCTTATTTGATAGCGAGAAGGGTACGATGGGCGAGCATTCCTCGAGAAATGGGCGAGCTACACTGGCTCACATCAAATCATATTTCATACGGCTCAGTCAGGTAAGGCGTCAATACCTTTTCGTTTGGTAGTCCGATCCGTATCGGACTCGATGGTCCGGTGTGGATGTCTCATTGTCAGTGGAGGGTATCCCGATCAGCGGATTCAGGGCTAAACCGCTGTGAAATCCCTAAGTCTCTCCTACCGGAAAATCCCTCTCCGGACCATCGGACCAGGGCAATGACATATCGGACGGGTCGTCCGATAAATCTTCGGCCTGGGGCGGATGATTTCCCGGACCCGGCAGTCCGACCCGATCCGATCGGTAGTGCGGTGCTAAATGTTTTAGTGGAGGATATCCCGATCAGCGGACTGACTGGTCCGAACATTCAAATTCCGGACCGGTCGGTCCGCGGCGGGTTCCGGACTCCGGAAAATGATGTCTGTTCGGAAGGATAAACTCTGATTTATGATAACTGAACGAGCTGATGTGTTTCATGCTTTCGATGCTCATTGAACGATCAGCGAAAACGAGGACAAGTCATGTTCCGTTTCAGGGAGTGCCTTCAGCAGAATCGGTGCCAAATACTTTTCGCAAATAGTAGATCAGATTATTTTGGTTCGTTCCACAAACAATTTTTTGAGCAGGAACACCAGTATGCGGCCTAGACTGCACAAACTTCAAGTGGAAACCTGGGAATTCGTCCACCTCGGGCGATGAGGTGGATTTGACTTGGGATATGAAAATGTAGATTTGCGCTGGACTTTATTTGTATCCAAGCTCTAGAGCAGGGGCTCCCAACCTTTTTCAGTTGGCGGACTATGCTCGGAGACGAACTTGGGAGGTACTGCAGTGATTCGAACGTTCTCGGTAATCGCGCTCAAGGTCGGACACGACAGAAATAGCGGAGGAGATCGAAAATCGCCGGAGAGGTCTCGACCGCGGTTCCATAAATTTCCGCGACTCCCGCGATTTTCTGTCAGCCCTTCCCATTGCTCATAGTTCTTCGTGAACATCACCAAAATCGACGACCATTTTCAGAAGCTGACTCGGAGAGCTGTAGTTCGTGGAGGATTATGAAACAGATTTTAAGCACGAAACTCAATGCGTATCGCGTAAGCTAAGCACCGATGACTTCAGTCGCAGACCGAAGTGGCACCGGCTTTTTTTTGCTTATAATCTTCCTCTTTTTTTTGTATTTGACGCTAACGATTTACTAGCACGGCTTATCGGTGTTTTACAGTTCTGAATCCTCCAACTGGAGAGTTTGGGAATGATTCCTCTCTAAAACGTCTCCGTTCCAGAGCCGTTGGGCCTTATCGCGTAGCCTAAAATGTAGCTGAATTCAGCAAATGACTCCCTGCTCTTCGTTTCTCCCTGTCTTGAACCGGGGATCCGCGATAGTACTTGACGGGTTCAAGCCCCTGACCCGGATAAACTTTTCTGATTGAGGTACCGTTTTCGTAAGCTCTCTTGGTGCAGAATTTGATGACGATCTATTTACGTCAACGCTACTCTTCCGGGAAAATAATGGTCTCTGTGGAAAACCGGGAATAAATGAAAACCAAGACACACGTGGTTTCCAACTCGTTGTCTCGAACCTTTGAGTCGTAAATCACAACCCCGCACCGCTAAACCCCCCTCAAGGGTTTGTTGCGCTTGATGGGATATCTGTGTCACAGAATCAGCACATTTTCACTTCTAGTTTGCACTGTGACAGCCTATAACTCTTTTTCAGAAAAAAATGAAGTTCCCGTCTCTAGCAGCTCTCTGCTCCGCGTGCAGCGGTCGGGGAGTGTATAATCATCCTCTTGATCTCGCTTAGGATACATAGGTCCAGGTTTTCTCTTTGCGCCCGGTACTCTAGCACTGCTCGTGCCGGCTTGCTGCGATTGGTTTTTTTTTCGTGTGATTCCTGACTTCATTGTGGTTGGGATATTGGGACTGCCTTGCCGTTCTCCATGAGAGTCCCAGCCGAGGTCCGGTCTAGTTCCGTGTTCCTGGCTGCCTACTTGTTGCGTCGTTTCAGTTACTCGGAGGCTGTTCGGTCCGGTGGATTCAGTCGGCTTCCTAAGCGTCTCCCTATCGATGATGTTCTCTGACCTCTCTTTGTATTCTGGACATTTGGTCGAGTGTGCTGAGTGGCCTGGAGCATTGCATGTATTGCTTAATGCCTCTAGGGCCTGACAGTTTCTGGTTTGATGGCCTGGTTTTCCACTTTTGAGGCATGTTCTTTCTTTAGGTTCGGTAGTGTTGCATCTCGCTGCAAAGTGTCCTATCTCTGGGCATCGATAGCATTGAGCCACTGCATTCGACTTCTTGAGTCGGGATGATTGCCAGCCCACCTCGATATGCTCCTGCTTGGTGAGTCTGTCTGGGTCTTGTCTGGTGAGTCAGACGAGGGTCGATCGGTCTCCCTTCTCGTTTCTTCGAGTGGGGCCAACTCTGATGTTCTCCGTTTTCTGATTGTTGAGAGCTTTGTTGCAGCTCAGCGTACCCCTTGCTCCGTGGCTGCAAGGTCGAGGCCGTAGATGCCGATTGTTGCTAACAGTGGAGGACATCTGGCCTGAGTTTCCATCCTCAGATGATGTGCACCTCGGCTTCGTCTTCATTTATGTTCGATCTGAGGTTCTTCAAGGCTTCTGCATAACTTGCTTCTCCCGACTTGATACGCAGGGATACCTCTTGTGATCTTGTTTGTGTAGTTTTCGTGACTTGGCTTCTCGTTGGCTTCGGATTTTTGTCCTTCGGCTTTGCCTGCTTTGTTGTATGGTATGGTAAGGGTTTATTGATCTTGACTCGGTTCGAAGTCAAGTTCGATAAGTTTGCATTCTGTCCGGGTCAGCCTTCCATTCCGGTTGCTTTCGCAGATCGTTGTGTCTCCTTTTCCCACTTTTCGAGGGCAAGCTTTGTCTTGTACACTAGCGATGGGCCTAGCATTCCTTCCTGGAGACCGAGTGCTTTGAGGAAGTCATCGTCTGTGTAATATGCGTCATTACATTCGAAGATCATGTGTTGTACAGTTTCGGATTCCGGTGGGAATGCGTGCCCAGCGGCAAAAGGCCACACTGTGGGCCAACGCGGAGCGACGCGAGCTACCTCGAGACACTTAGGATGTATACCTACGAAGCTTTTCTCGAACGCGACGAAGATGAGCGACATGCGCGGACGTGTTCTCCGCAGAAGATAATCAAACTTCACTTAGAGGGCTTCGACACTCTGCCGGATTCGCTGTCAGAAACGCTAAAGGTACTTCAACCAACAAGCGCACCCGCCGAGCGAGCCTTCAATAAGGCTCGCTATGCCCGGCGATACACGCAAGAGCGCCAGGATGATGAACGTTTCGCTGACTAGCTCCTGTTGAAAGATATTGTAGGATTGTAAATGATTTCGCCCCATGTAGCTCCAACTCTAGGTATCGCTCATTGTTACCGCCACCGCTAGAGAGCGCCCCGGCCATATCGGAGAAGATGGTGCGAGGGCGGAATTGGAGAGGAGAATTAGAAGTTGATCATAAAGAGAGAACAGAGAGTCACTTTTTCGGCACACGGAATCGAGATCGGTCGCATCCGCGCTACCCGGTCAAGATTCAGAGAGCCAGCGAATAAACGCGAGTGAAAACCCCAAGTTTCGGCAGTCTTACAATATTTACGCGAAGGCAAAACCATGGGCGAAGTTCTCACAGGAAAACGCCATAACTGATTGATTCCAGAAAGTATGTTGAACATCTAGACTTCCCGTGCTCTCCGAAGATTCTGTACTCTCGATCCGTCTACTACTGCGAGAATAGATGCCGAATCATATTTTCCGTACTTTGCGTACTTTCCGTACTTGATGCGTATTCAGCATCAAACTCAAATTTCTAAAATATCGCTCCCTCGAAAGTTTCATTCAGTAATATCTAGACTTCCCGTGCTCACCGAGGAATCTGTACTCTCGGTACGTCTACTACTGCGATAATTAATGCTGGATTATATTTTCCGTACTTTCCGTACTTCGCGTACCTCTGGTACGGGCCGTACCCCGGACTACGCAAACTCATGTCTAACTGGCTAACTCATGTCTCATGGCTAACTTAGCTCCGTTTGTTCACTTTTAGCAAGATCCTCGTAGGTGTGCTCAAGCTTGATGTGGGCATCCAAGGCAGCCTGTTCGGAGGTCCCTCGGGCTTCTATTTTCGATTTCAGATATCTGCCCCGTTGTGTATCCCACTGGTGGTCCAGCAGGCTTCGAGCAGCTCCCGGTGCAGTTCGGAGTCGGCGTTATTCGGGATCTTGATCAGTGCTCTATCGTATACACCAATCTCTTTATCCTCAACCTGTTCAGTCATTTTGTCGACGATCGTCGCTATGTCTTCGGGGTGGGATTCTCAGCTAGTTTGCCTATCATGAGCCATATTCGCTCTCCACGTTGGTCATTTGGCCTCCTCGAACCAGTGTGGAGGAGAGAACCCCGTAGTGGTCGCCACCTCTCCATTTTCGGGCTTCTTAGGCTCCCTGATGGCGGAAAGTATTTGCCCAGCTGTCCTATAGCCCGATTGCTTTTCGCATCGCTGTCTACCTCACCGGGCCGGGCGAGCTCCCTGAGAGCCTCATCCTCTACTCGCGCGATTCGCGCAGGAGCTCACTGTGCAGGAGTATATTTATCGAGCGGTTACCGGCGATTCCTGATTGAGTGAATATAGTTTTCTCGGAGGTCTGCTCTGGCCATTCATCGTTTGCCAATACCACCAGTTTCTCTATGCTTGTCAAGGTTTTCATCCGTCTACGTATTTGAACCGCCTTTTCTGATTCTGATCTCATCTTCTCTTTCTCTATGGTCGCCATTTTTTCTGACTGGTTTCGCAGGTGCTTGGAGTAAGCGTCTCCTGGGGGTCCATTTTTTCGATCCTCTCCAAGATTGTTACTTGAATTTCCCTCTTGAGCTTGCTGACATTCCCTATCGGAACAGTAGTGGCTTGCTTGACTTCTGACACAATGTTCCTGACCTAGCGCGTCTTGATCACGTCAACGCTCGGCAGTATCAGTTTGTTTATGAGATCGGTGATTTCGCCTACTACATATGGTATATCAGAGGCTCGGGCTCTCTTGTCTCGGTCAACCTCCTCTGGAGTTAGTGGGGCTTTCCTCTTCAGCTCTCTTGACTGTTGGCTGCCCACTGGCGTGGTTGGGAGGGGTGCATTTGCATCTGCGTAGCTGCTGGCTGCCTGATTCTCTCCCTCTCCTCCTCCATTCATTTGCTCGCTCTGTTGCATCTGTTCCTCCGGATTCGCTGGCTTGCTCGGTGCAGCTGGTCTCGGTGGATGCTCGAGGCCCATCTCCCTTCGTGTGAGGTGCTATCATGTGGGGACTTCCCGTAGCGGAGCCTCTCGTGACTCGTCCTGGCCTTGACCTTGGCTCTGAGCTCGACCTTGGTCCTGACCTTGGTTGGTTTTGGGGTCGCGTTTACTTGAGGGCGACTAGTTTCTGTATGATTCGCGTAATTTGAATATCCCGCCCTGTCTGAAGCATCCAACTAAAGACCTCCACGTGGCTTTCGGGAATCACGTGGCAGGTTTAACTGAGCGAAGAATCTCCGAGTTCCAGCCCGGCGCGACAGGCTGTTTATGTGAGTTCCTGTTGGGCATCAGTCTGCGTCTGTGCAAAAGGTCCAGTTTCACGCTCACCAGGCAGAGGCGGATCAAGGGGGGGGGGGAGCGATGGAGTGTTGCTTTGTCCATACATTCGACTGCATAGCGTACAACGAAATCAGCGCCTGCCGAGCGAGTGGTTCCCATACGGTAACAGTTTCCTGCCTATACCGATCGCTAAGACGTATTCGACGTCAAAAGCTCGGAATGCAACTACACACAGGCTTTCAGAACATGCTGCCATGAAATGAATTCTAGTTCCTGATAACTACCAGGGAGGCGATATCGAAAAGCAGACATAGAAAAGAAGGCTGTAACAGGACCCAGATCACTGGGAGAGATCGAATGGACAAGACCATCAACTTGGCAAAATACCATGCCAAGGCAACTGATCTGCATAGCGATACAGGGGCGCAGCTCGGCAAAAAGCCGGCCGGGCTGGAGCTCGAAGATTCCGAGAATGTCGCCTCGAGTTTCAGATAGCCATGTTTCCAGAGCGCGGAGTTTCATCGCACTCATGTGTACGTCGGTTCCTTCCGTTTGGAGGTAGATTTGGGTACCGTTAATTTGGCGGAGAATTTCTGACCAGAAGCCCAAGTAACACAAGAATGAGAAAGATCGAAAAACGTGCAGCAGTAGATCAGCATCGGAACGTGTTGTCGCATTCTCATTCAACTCCGTGAGCGACTCAAGAACCTCCGAAATTTCCTTAAAGTTTTTTTTCACCATGGTGACAGCTTCACGACGGGCGCTCCACCGAGTCTCAACCGAAAGCTTCACTCCGCGACCACAAGCGTTGATGATTTTGTTCCATCGATTGGTCGAAGACAGTAGCGTACCGACCGTCGACGATGCCCGGGCGGACCTCCGCTCCGATGCCCCGTGCGGGCTCGCGCGGAATTTCTATCTCAGATGATGTAACAGCACGATACCAATGTATTCCATATTCATGTGTATGGATCTGATGAAGCTACAATACGCAAGAGAGACCTCGGAATCTGATTAATCTCGTACTCATGAGACGACTTCAATATCGAGAGAACGTGGAGAAATCGTCGGTTCATGCGATCATATCCGCAGGATATTCACGATAAGTTCTCTGGAAATTGCGCAAGAAATCGAATCGGGAATTTGATTGCGGAAGCTTCCACGCTCTAAACCAGTGGTTCTCAAAGTGGTCGATATCTCCCCGGAACGAGCGGGTTAACTATTCAACCCAGTTGCGTTTTGACGGAACTACTAGTGGGGCTATGGACAAACTTTCGCGCGGGGTAAGCGGTGTGAGGGTTTTCAAGATGAGTTCTTCAATGTTGCGTACAGAAGATCGTGATTCGGTGCGCGCATGCGCTCGCTGTTCTGAGAGCACAGGTTCGCGAAGAGGAGAGCATGGCTCTCGAGCTTCCCCTTCCAGACATATCAGGAGACGATTGAAGTTATTTGACAGCGCGGACTCCATTCCGAACGCTCATTTCGTGAGTGATCAGACAACGCGTATCTCCACTGTCAGTCGCATCCTGATGCCCCTGCAGCCTTGATGCCCGGCGGCGGCAGTATCCGGCTGATCTGATCGCTTCGCGAGACGTCTGGGGTACTGTCGAAGATGACGCAGAAACATTTGGCTTCAACGACCTGGTCCAAGATTTTCTCTCGAGCCTGGTTTCCGAGTAGAGGGATAAGCTCATTCTGAATGATTGACGACATGTCGGAAAGGGTCTCGGCCATTAAGGCTTGGCCATACGCCCCTTGGATTTTGCACTACTTTGAACAGAAACTGGTCATTTTCAAGTGCTCATATCTCGGCTCCCATATAGGTTGCAGCGCCGATCCATTTATTTCTGGAAAGCTCAAGAAGAGAGCTATCGAATTGCATATATGTCTGGATGCGCATGTTTGGATCGGAGATGGAAGGATTTTTTTTGACCGACACTCCGATTCTTTCCGACCCCCGGCCCAAATTTTACAGGATCAGAATCTCCTAGGTCTACTGAGGCGAAAGGATGTTCTCATCGTCGATAGTGGCTTTCGGGATGCTGTGATTCGTGCGATGGACCCGATTTTTCGCGCCGAGTCACGAAGCTCCGTTGGATTGTCGAGGCAGTGCATGGTCGCGTTGCGCCGCGATATGAAATTCTGCAACACGCCGTCGACAACAGATTCCTACCGAAAGTCCGTTCGCTTTGCCGAGTTGTGGGTCACCTGGAAAACCGGTCTGGCCAGCGATCATGGGGGGAATAGTAACATGTCTTCCGAGATCATCGATCACATGGAGCGATGCCAGGCGCTCCAAAATGATCCCGAAGAGGAAGTCGTCCGCGCAGGGTGGTATCTCAAACCGTCAGCTCTCTAAAAAATTCCCTCCAAACAGCTCACTGACTTCCCGAAGCTGACGAGAGACCACCTACTGCTTCTGACGTCTGGACCATACCGAATCAATTTGGCCTCATCCTACTTAGTGGAAGCGATGGATTCCGACAACAACGTCCACATGACGTTCATCAGAGAAGCACCGACCATCGTCCGTATCGAAATCGGGTCGCGTCACAGGAAACGCACAACTTATCGCGTCTACATCGACTACGAGCCCGGGAGAGACAGCGTAGAAGGGATCCGACGCAACTGGTGCCCGGGAGCCCGAACAGTCGGCTGCTGTTCACACGTTGCGGCCTCAGTCTTCTACCTAGCCCATGCTGGGTATCTCCCATCAGTTCTGCGCCCAGCGGAAGCCTTGACTGATCTCTTCATACCCTCAGAGGGGGAGACAGGCTCGGGAGAAACTGATGCTGGCGAATGAAGACCACGTACCTTGCCGGAACCATCACGGGTTCTTTTCTTCCGGAGAGGGGGGGAAAGTCCAGGAGAGAAAAAAATTCTCGGCAGAAAAAAAACGCCTCTTCATTTTCCTATTCTTTTCACATAAGCTCTGACTCTCAGTGACCTTTCGATTCAGCTCAACTCCAGAGTGCTCATTCGACGTTATCTATTTCCGCATCCGTCTCGAATGCATCGATTTTGAAGGTGTGCATCCATCTTCGATCCAAACGAACATGTATGCCATTCGATAGCTCTCCCCTTCAGCTTTCCAAAAGTATTTCGATCGGCGCTGCAACCCTTCTGGGAGCCGATATATGAGCCTTCAAAGTTGACGAAGTCTTGTCGGAAGTAGTGCGAAATCCACGGGGCCACTAATGGCCGAGACCCTTTCCCTTCGTTTCCCCGGGGTTACTTTCGTGAGGTGCTCCCGCAACACTGGGTCATAACTTATGAATCATAAGTTATGATCCACGGTGCGGCTCTTAGCCACTTATGACTCATAAGTGGCTAAGAGCCCCACTAACTCCAAGAAATTGCCTTTGCTCTCCGTGATATCGTCGCCAACGCCCTCTCGTTGACCCCGTAGAGCCAGATTCTCCCTTGCCAGGAATTTTATGATGTCAAGGAATCTCATAAGCAAACTTTTGCATTTTCTCTCCTCCGATCGGATCGCTCGCTGAGAGACTTCATCGATTGTGGTTCCGTCAGCGATCTGCTTTTCTAAGGTTCTCCATCTCGTGAGCCATCCGACATGGATCGATCCGGATTCGTGACCGTTCACGTTCGGATTGAGCTTCCACCATTTATTTAAGCCCTTCGGAGAGCTGAACGCCGATTCCTTTGAGCCTGGTTCCTTGAACAGTTTGCAGCTAAAACAAAATAGTGCTAACTTGGGGGGATAGTAAACCATCCACGATCGGCGGACCTTCTCCCCGTTCGTTAATGTAGTCTCGACTCAAGTGCCGGACAGCTCCCCTAGTTGCTGAAGTTTTCGGTCTGTTTACTGAAGAAAACTCGCATTCCATGTGACTAACTTTCTCAGGTCCCGGTTTGATGAGAGACAGCCGAAGTGAGTCTGAGACTTGGTCAGGCCAGAGACCAGCGTCGCTGGTATAATCTGAGCTTGGATTTTCCATAATTCTTTGGTCGTCCTCAGAGCTGTGTTGGAGACATATTTCCACGACCGGCTGAATCGTCGCCGGTTCTGGAGCTCTCACTATCGCAGGCTTGACACCCTCTTCGGCATTCACGGAATATCCCGCCTCTGCTTCTTCCAAGTCTTCGTAACTCACGTCGGGTTCTTGCTCTTCGACATTTGAAATGGGGTAGGCCCCGAAATTCCCTTTTGAGGTGCCTCCCCCGTTGAAGTACCTCGGAAAGGATCCCTCTCTTCTCAATGTCCTTTTTTTTCTGATGAGTTGCACCGCTTTGTTTGACACGCCTCATACCTGGAGCAAGTGCAGTGTGAGAGAAAAAAATGGGCTTTTGAAATTCCTTTTCGCTCGTTACTGATCAGTGGAATGGTTAGAATGTATGATTTTGTTCGAAAGATCACCAGGGTGGTTCAGAAGCCGCGTTCTCTTACTGCCAGGATTAGGTTACCTTCTCCCGCTATCGCTGCGTCTCAAACAGTCTTATTCCCCGATGAGAAATCAATCTGGTTATCACGGGCGGAAGTGAGATGTCGGCGAGAAACGAGGACCGACACAGGGAAGCCTATAGATAGGGGCGGAGATACACATTGACCGTCAATTATTATTGGAAGCAGTCGACTGCAGTCAGCTGTCATCGAGCTGTCAGTTGTTGTCACAAGCAGGTTAAGTGAGCGGAGCCAGCTTCAACGGCTGATGCTAGCTGAGTGATTTTTGATTAAAGTGGTCACAATTCAGACCGTATCATCTGTTTTGCACCAGCGGACTACTGGCACTTGACGACTTCATTCCTGAGGGTCCTCGCGCGCGACTCCTGCCGATACTCATATCTCCTTCAGAAGTCACTTTTTGAGAACGGCTCCTCATCTCTCGATCCCCATGCAGTTCCTTGGCAACTACGCTCAAATAATTCCAAGTTCGAAAGGCGAGTCAAGGTTGGTAACAGAACTTATTCGAAGAAAAAAGAAGAAACCGACTTTTGGGGCAGACAAGGCAGCATTCTATGCAGAATGACCCGATGATAGAAGTGCAGTCAAGAAGATTCCGGAGGCTTCACGTGAGTGGGGCGAAAGCGTCTTTTCGTACGGGATAGTGATGAGGAGGATCTCACTGAAAGCGACGAAGGCATACACGCTGATTTATGAAGCTGCTAGATCGGCGATAATCATTGTCAAGTGCTTCGCGAAATGTGTTGTCATTCGCTCGAATGTCAACTCTCCCTTTGTTTTCACGACCAGTGATACTACGTGGAGTGTGACCTGCGTGAAATGAGCCGACGCGAAAAGTGAAACGAAATCCGCTCGGCCCGCGTTGTTATTCCCATGGATGTTCTTCGACAGTATACCGATTCCCGCCTGCGAAATGATTTTCCCTCGGTTCCCCGTTCTCTATGTCCTACGCGGACTCCGAACCAGCTGAGCTCCGGAAATATCGTGAAGAGTCTCGAATATTCCTGCCGATCAACCGAAGCCACTAGATGAAAGTAAGTTCGGAGTGAAAATGCCGCCCCCGGTGCCGCCCCCGGTGCGGGTCGCACCCCCCCCCCCCCCCCTAGATACGCCACTGGTAGGGGGTGCGGTGCAGCGTGTATGTACGGTATGGAGGAGGGTCTGCCGCATGACTCGCGCTTATTGCAGACGTCGGAGACGCTTTGCTCCCAAATCCGGAGGAGAGGGTTTTATTCTGGCATCTGAGTTTCTGGCATCTGAGATTCTTGCATCTGAGGCATAACCTTCCGAATCCCAGCTGATGAAGACGAAGAGCTTCAACAATCTGGTCCTTACTGTCACGACATGCAAGTTTGTCCGCGATCCTGCGAATAGATGACGAGCAGCCGATAGGAAGAACCGAAGAATCCTCCTTTCGTGGCGCAAACGGCCTTGCGCCAAACAAGATCGAGCGTATCTCCTTGGGCACGATTCCCTGTCGGATGATGTCAACAACCCTCGCCAAGGAAGCCGCAAGTTTGCGAACAGAGGTCCTTGGCCCGCCGAACACCTCGCAGGGAAGGATTCCACAGCCCACAACACCTCCTCGACCGATGCCTCGCCAGGAGTCAGCGCCCTTGAGGGTGGCGGAGTTGGAAAGCCCAAATTGGCTGGGGGAGGCGGATGTTTAAGGCGCAACGAGGCCAAGAAACCATCCCGAGATCGATTCTGTGCCCGAGTCTTTTCGGATCTCACAACTTTCCCAGTCAAATAGTTGATCACAACTGCATACATACTAATGATATTGAGAGCATCTTTCGCTACAAAGTGTGCATAGTAAAGACACGGAGGTTGTCGGACAGTACACGTCGTTATCTCAAAGCGTCAATGTGTTTGATTCACTGTAGTGCATCAGCTTAAATACCCACTCCTCCCGCCTTTTATCTCATTCTCTCTTCTCTCACTCCTCCATGTACATAACAGAATTCGGGGAGGCTGCTTGTTCCTCCTCACCGTCAACCACATAGTGGAAGCTTTTCGGAAAACCTTCTGACGACTCTACTCTCGTCACCTCATACACGCTGTTGTAGTTTTCGTTATGCGGTGGCAAACCAGTCCTGACCAAGATCCTGTACCCCACACCAATCTTCGCAAACCACTGATGATGACGTCTGTCGAATTGGACCTCCTGTTCCTTCTTTCGGATCAGTTCCCTTTCAACACTCCTGTGCTCCGTCAGCTCGACCTCATCCTTGATACGCATATCTTCGTCCGCTTACAAACCCGGTGCCGTTCCTCGCAAAGCAAGCTCCGGTGAACAACCCAGACTAAAACAATACGAGCGATTATGGTGCCTCACCGCGGCCTCCAAGCTGCACTTCCAGCCACCAACAAAACCTGGATACATGCTCAGAAACATCATCAGGTCCCGAATCAATCTCTCAGCCAAACCATCGGACTCGGGATGATATGGGCTTCCTGTTTGAATCTAGATTCCCCTCGCCTTTGCCCAATCTCGCAAGTCTTGACTCTCGGAAACCTTGGCCCGATCTGAAATGATCCGCTTCACCCACTCGGAGCTCTTCTGAGAGAGGAATTAAATAACTTCCCTCGCGTCTCCCGTGCGAATTTCGCGAACGCAAATCGAGTGATACGATCGATCCCTACGAGGAACGACTTCGTCCGATTTACACCTTCCTTTTCCTCCTCCAGTTCAGCGAAGTCCAAATGCATACTATGCATTGGCGGAACTTCTTTCTGGCTGAATGACCATGGCATCCGGCTTGGGGCGGAATTTAGACTCATTGTCCTGACACACGTCACAGGACCTAACACACGCATCAACCTCCTTCCTCATTGGCGGCCACGTGAAACGCTGAGCTATCTTCAGATACGTCCGCCGAATCCCATCATGACCTTCCGGATGTGGAGAATCATGGTACAGTCCCAGAACTCGCCTTCTACCGCCCTCAGCCACCGATACCCGTTCCTCCTTCAACAACAAAACTGGTTCCGCTTCAACGCCAACCGGAAATCTGGTCCACATGAGGAATCTTATTGGCGGGTTTGTGCACGATATCATAATCCAGTTCACTCAGGTTGCCAATTCACCTAGCAATCCGACCCTTCGGCTGCTTTGCCGATAAAATTCCTCTCAATGCGCTATGATCAGTCTTCAGCACAAACTTCTGCTCATCAAGAAACGAGTGGAAATATTCCACAGCTTTCAAGCCTCTTCGTCCTACGTTGTGAACTTTGTTCCCGCTGCAGTTGGAGTATAAGAGTAATAACCCTTCTACACGTTCCCAGCCATCATCGAAGTGCTGGGACAACACCGCGCCAATCCCAACATTGGAAGCAACCGTCGTCAGAATGAACTTCTGATCGGAATCCGGCAAAGACGAAATGGGGTTGCTCGTGATTACCGCCTACACTTTATCGAAGACCGCTTGACGCACCTCTCCCCATACGAAAGGAACACCGTGACGAGTCAGCTCAGTCAACGGTTGAGCAATTTTGGCGTATTCACGAGTGAAAGCACGGGAGTGCCCACACAAACCGAGGGAAGTTCTCAGTTGATGAATGTCCTTCGGATGAATCATGCTTCGCACTTTCTCGACAGATTCGTCTTTCGTACTCTTTGTCCTTCCATCGAACTTCCTTCCAAGGAATACAACAGATCGACACAACAGCCTCGACTTCTAGACGTTGATTTTAAGTGGAGCGTTCTCCAACGCTTGCTATTTTTTTTTTCAAATGAGTCTGATGCTCTGCCTCGCTCCTCGAAAACACAATGATATGTACCACATGAGCTCTGGCATGTGCCCGATGTGGACCTGTTACTGAATCCATCATCTTTTGGAAACACTTCGGCCCGTTCTTCCAGCCGAACGGATTCACATTATAATCATATGTTCCGAATGGAGTCACGAACGCCGAGAAACACTTCGTCTCCTCGGTGAGTGGTTGCTGCCAATACCATTCCAACAAATCAATCGTCGGAAAAATTCTGCAGCCACCAGTTTCGGCGATGATGACATCAATTCGTTGGAGCGGCCAGCTCAGTGGATCCGTTTTCAGATTGACACGTCGATAATCAGTGACAAATCGCCAAGAGCCGTCCGTTTTGAGAACCATCGTACACGGACTGCCGGAACACGATGGAGACTCTCGGTCTATTCGTGCTTGATCATTTCCGCTGACTCCTTCTCCATGCATTCCTGTATTTCCCGTGACAACGAGCACGCCTCTCTACACATCGGCAGTACATCGTTCAATGGGAAAGACACAGAGAACCCCTTGACCGGCTTCGGATACGGGGAATCAGAAACCACACCGGGAAAAAAAAATCTCACATCCTCCATGTTACTGATCTCGAATGTGCTAAAATGTTGCTTCAAGCTGGCGGTCGCCGCCACCGGAAACTTGTCACCACGATTTTCCCCGAGCGAAAAGGTGTCGTCGTGGTGCAGATTCAACTTAAACTCCTTCATAGATTCCTTGAGATCAGCATGTCATACTTCAACTCACCGATGACTATAAAACGTACGTTTCTGGCCTCATTGCCGTTACGATTGACTATTGACAAACAACGCACCAGAACCGCTAGCACCGAACGCTTTCCGTCTATGGAGACTGCGGTCGGAGGGAGAATACCGCTACTTGAGAGAACAGTTTCGTTTGACGACTTCGGAGTCGGAACAGCACCTCCAATTCGATAGTTCAAATGGTCCCCTTCGCATTTACTATCGTCGTTGATTGTATCAACAGCATGGACTCTGGACGTGCGACGATCGTTGGACGTCTTCGACGCCGGAGTAGATGACCTTTCCTCTGCAGTCTCAATCCTCGGCTTCACCGAAACCATGTCGATTGTCGAAATGATATCACCCATTGATCCTGCCGCAGATAAAATGGCAGCCCGAGTAGACAAACTTGCGTCAACAACCGGCCGGTCATGTCAGGATCAGCCCGCACAAGCAAAAGCTGCTTCTCGAAATTTATTCCGTCAAATTCATTTGGTCTTACTTGAAGAAGTATCCTGTTTCAAGCTCTGCGTCTCTCAGACCATCTACACGGGAAGCCGAGAGAAAACTCGCCCTCCACTGGGACCAATCTGTTGTTGAACCGACGGCCGCCAAAGCCGATGTGCTTCATACCAAGGCGACTCCCGTCACATACTCTCTCAGAATCAACACCACGTCGAATGAATCGCTACCGCTAACGAAGTGTGCGAACCGAGCGAGCCACGACCCCGGGTTCTAGTTATCGGAAGTCCGGCGGAACACCGGAGGTTCAGCTTTCAACCGATCGCACGAGCCCGCAACAATTCCCTTGACAAGGAGCTTCGCAAACTGCTGTACAACCTCCGGAATAACTCCCCCCTCCTCCACAAGAACTTCTTTGTTTGACCTCCCGACCAAGACCGCCGCGTGTCGGATATTGACCGCCCTCTTCACCTCCACACCCGGGACATTTGTCCGAAACTCTCCCATGGCTACGATCTATCCCGTGGTCTTGCTTGAAAGCTTACCTTTCACGAACATCGTGAACTCTGCCCCAGCTGCAGCGTCTATCGCAACCCAGTCGACAACCCCATCTTTCTTCACTGCCGTCACAGAAAAATCTTGAGGCTCCACAGACTCGTCGATACGGACTCGGACAGTAATTCAAACCATCTACCTCCCACGTCGACTGTGCCAGTGAAGACAGGGAGGTTGATGGACAGTACACCTCCTAAATGTTATCTCTAAATGTTTCATTCACTATTGTGCACCAGCTTCTATACCCACTTGCATATACAAGTTTCGTCCGGCTCGTGTCTGTTCTTTTTGCTGCATATGACGTGGTGGGAGCAGTGTGCTGCTCCCCTGGTGGAGCGATGTCTCTTCTTGAAGTTCGGCACTTCGCACCAATCTAATGTCATTGCAGGGCAGGAGGAGAATGCTGGATCGATGGTTTCTGTTTTTCGCTAGTTGCATTCGACATGTTCGTGAGTTGCTGTGGTCAGCGGGAGATCAAATTTCGTTCGCAGAGTCTCGGTCATTCTTTTTGTGTTTGCGGGAGGGAAGACGAGTCTGTTTTCGGTGTATTGGTGCAGTTGTAGGGTCAGCTCGACTTAGCTTGGGTCAGCTGCTTTGAGTTTGTCAAACGATTCGTGCTGTGATCGGATGAGATTTTCCTAGATGAGCTGTACTCCGTGTGATGCGATCGGCGATATCCTCAGCTCAAAGAGGACGAGGGCGGTCTGTAGCGACAGCTCGTTCGCGCGCGGTATTGAGCTGAATGGTATCTTCGCCTTCAGCCTCTGCTCAACGTGTTTAGCGTTGTTTATTCCGTCCCTTGGCAGCTCGATTCCGAGATAGCCGAAACTCCTAGCTTTCTCGATGCGGGCATTCCCAATCTAAGATACGTCTTCCTCGGCTATAAGGCCTCCTCTTCCAAAGGGTCTCGGCCATTACTGACCCCTTGGATTTTGCCATAATGAAAACGTTCCTTCAGAGGAATGGACCCCACTCCGGACTGAACGATCCCGACGGAAACTCGACCGATCCTCTAGTTTGACCCTGTAGATCACGCTGAACGGTGTTCCAGCGTAACCTGAGAGCATGGTTCTTCCATCCGAATCAAAGTCAGACTAAACGATTCCGTAGGAAACTCGGCCGATCCTCTAGTTCCAAGCCGAGAGGGAGATTGAGCTCCTCGGTGATAGTGGAAGAGCCAGCCGAATGAGTTCTTTCGCGAATCGGTGTCGTGAGCTCCACGTCCAGCCGGAGTTCGAACTTCGGGGCAACGTCGAGGTGCGAGTGATACACGCACGCTCAGGAACGACCGACCGTGTCGGTTCCCGCTGGAGAACGCAGAAACCGAACGCTTTCATGCTTGTGGTCAACTTTGAAGGCTCAAATCTCGGCTTCCAGAAGGGTTACAGCACTAATCGAGTTATTTTTGAATCGTTTGGATCGAAGATGGACGCACACTTTTAGAATCGATGAATTCGAGACAGATGCGGAAATAGATAACGTCGAGTGCGCACTCTGGAGTCAAGCTGAGTTGAAAGGTCACTGAGAGTCAAAGCCTATGCAACAAAAAAAATCAGAGAGGAAATGGGCGTTTTCTTTTCCAGAGTGTGCACCCGACGCTATCTATTTTCGCATCCGTCTCGAATTCATCAATTTCAAAAGCATGCGTTCATCCAAACGATAGTAGGCCATTCGATAGCTCTTCTTGAGCTTTCCAAAAATACCTCGATCGGCGCTGTTGCCCATCTGGGAGCCGAGATATCAGCATTCGGAGTTGACCAGTTTTTGTCAAAAATAGTGCGAAATCCAAGAGGCCGATGGCCAAGCCTTAATGGCCGAGACCCTTTTTCGAGTTTCGTCTCTGATACATTTATGAGATTTGCTCCTGAGTAGCAGTCATTCACAGTCTTCATTGCTTTCTGGAGTTGCGTTCTCGAGCGTGACACTAGGATTTCGACATCCGTATACAAGGTACAGGAGACCAGTTCATGTCTTTCGGCGATCGACTGCCAGAATCAGTCGGAGCATTTTGGTCGGAACACCACTCCGTGCCACCCTTTCCAGGATGATTGTCCTTGATGCGAGGTCAAAAGCTGCCTCATAGTCAGCAAATATGGCGAACCCCTTGCTTGGCCCTTATTGACGGCCACTCTGATCCTCTCGAGCAGTTTGTTGCAAGCCGTTATATTTGATCTACCGCGCCTGAATCCGAGTTCCCAGCAAAACTGTGTATGATCGTGCGGTGAAGAGGGGTAGTCGGTAGCGGGTTCCGAAGCCTTCGACGAAATCGTTCGGCTTGCATCGGGAGCTGAATCAAACTGACTCGAGTTTGTTTTCTTACTAGTTGATTTTGAACTGATCTCAATACAGGAGAATCGTGGGTCAATCAGAAGAACCAGGGCAGTACCGGGGGACTATTTCCGAAGGTCATCATTACAGTTGGGAGGCTCAGGCATTTTTCATCAATCATCTCTTATTAATCATGGATCTATAGCTGGATATATGTACGAGAGAGATTGGGATTGGAGATTGGGGCGGCTTGAAAAAAGAATGACCGAATGGTCCGAATGAGGAGTTTCCATCCAGAGTTGTTGACCAACGTCAAGTGATAGACGGTTGAAGATTAGATTTTTCCTCAAAGGAGCCGAGTTCCTCAGCTACTCTTTCGTGAGAAGAGCAGGATCATGCTGTTGCGTGCTATCAAGGAAAATACGGATTGGCTGTCGACTCCCCACTGGCTTCCTAGCTCTGAGCTACCAGACAGGATTCCCGAGCAAGAGCTCGAAAGAGAGAAGCATGACCTGGCCTAGAGGGTGGGAACGGATAGTAGCTACTCAGTCCGCGTCTTACGCACACTCTGTTGCAACTGTGCTAGCCGCATCGCGATCCTCGATGCCACCGTCGAGAGGTGCGTGCTCACACGCGGCGGCCTGTGACGTCACCAGTCTTCTAGGCCTGTCTGCCTGCTCAGCGCGATATACCGTCGTGGCAACGTACATGCCGCATCGCGATAGCGGACGGCGTTACTCTCTTCCGCCTAATCCCGGCATCGATGGCGATCTCACCTTCGACCCCTGGCTGTGTGTCACGGAAGCTACCTGGCAAATGGAGACCGTGCACGCGACACATACGGGCGACTTGATCTTCGAGTTCCTATACGAGCGACCCTGGAAGCTCCAAGCCAGCAGTCCCTGCCCTCCTGCCTCACCCCTCTATCTTTGAACCAATTGAATGCGTGTTGCGACGATCACGACTCGTGATGAATTGATTCGAGGAAGTCGACGAAAAGTGTCCGCCAGCATCTTGGAAGACTGCTCTTCTCCGAAAGCTGATGCGTCCAGAATGATTCCAGATTCCAACTCGCGCCTATGATGTTTGTACTTTCTCGCCCAAAATTCGCTTCGGGACCGACGAGGACGCAATCCATGAGCAACAGGTCCAGTCTATGACTGGGCTGGCGCAGTCTTTTTTGCTTTCCACTCGCTTCGATGTCCTCCTGCCATCGAGAGTCCTCACGACCACGACAATCATCTAGTGGTTAGTGGAATTCCTCAGAGACATGTCCGCGGAGGAACTGACGGACAGAGCCAGTTCTTCATTCTTGGGGAATCATACTCATAAGGAGCGAGAGGGAGCAGATATCAGAGAGAGGGAGAATAATCATGGATGTCGCTGGAGAGAGCCAGGACTGTACAGGGTAGCGGTGCGCACTTCACTCGCGAGTCGGCTCTCGTGTCGGATACATGGGTGTTGAGCGGGTTCGCGATCAGGATCTGAGGAATTCTGGGGCAATCATGGCCTGTGAGGTGCAATCCTCTGTGTAGTGTCCTCGGTCCAGGCAGCTTTGGAATTCGGAACACATGATTCCCTGTCCAGATTCCAAGAACGGTTCCGACGGATTGAGAGTCCTGACGAGGCTTCGCCGAACTGTGTCGAGATTCCTCACCTGCGGAAAGGTCCCTCAGCTGGCGTCACTAGACTGTCCACAATCTCTCCTCGATGACCGTGAAGAATATAATCTCAAACTCTCAAGCCATTCTTCCATCACTGAGGCAAATTATCTCGAGAGAAATTTGTTCGAACCATACACGAAGAATGACAAATCAACAGTGAGCTATATCGAAACGACTGAGATCGTCAAGCGAAACAACGACGCGGGAATTCTTCAGCTTGTTCTGGAAATCGTGATATCGAATCTCGCTGTGTTTGCTCCATATTTCTCGGCACTCACCCGTTCCATGGCTTCACGGATCTGACGCGAGCGCAGTGGTAGGGAAATTAGGTACATCACCAGCCATCTTACAGTCGTCGGCTCCATGAGTTTCATCTGCTGTCAGAGCATCAGCGATTTCTTGGAAGGCTCATATGCAGCTGATATTGCCGATTCATGGCAGTGATCGCGGTTGGAATTCGCTGGGTATGTCGAGGGTGCTGTCGAAAATGTTGTTGTTGCTGCTGCAAACTCCTGTGGAGCATTCTGAGATGTGCTTTCGTAAGTTGGAATTCATCCTCTATCGTTTCCATAGAATCTCTTCCCCGCCGGTACCGTTCAACCAAATAGGCTATACTCTGAATTTACAATAATTCACAAAGAATTCATGCATCTGTCCCGTCGGCTTGATCGTTTGTCCCACAAGATCACAAAGTTTCACTTCCCATCGCCTTTTCCCTGTCAATGGCGATTTGATTTTCCGAACACGGGATGAGAAACGTGGAATCGTATCCGTGACTCACCTGCGTAAATGTATGGTTTCGGCCAGTGGCCTCTGAGAGGACACGTATTCCTCCCATAAATGCGGCTCCGCGTTCCCTCCGAACCCTTTACTCGTGGGAGTTGCGAGCTGATGCTTCCTTCCTACCTGGAGCAGCCGGAAGGTGGATAAGCTCTGCTTCTCACTCCATCAAACGCCTGCGTCGGAATCATTATGAATTAATTCCAGATTTCGGCCCTCGATGTCGTTTGGGCTCTAGACGGAATTCTGAGGACTTTCTTGATAGATCCGATTTTCGTTGCGCCTCTCACCGGCTTCCTCGAGCGCAGACGTGAAAAATACAATTTGACTGCAGAAGACACGTGAGTTCGACCATTAACTTGTGACGGGGAACAAACCCCGTTTCCGATAGGAGATTTCTTCATACAGTTAATCCTGTATCCCCTCTCTCAGTGCCCTGATAGACCAGTACTTCGTTACTCACGCTGTCGGTGACCATGTGACGATACGACAATATTGTTGCATCTTCGTACCGAGCTCATTTTGCCCTTGCTGTTTCTTCCAACGAGTTTATGTACCACACAGTGTTCTCCTCTCTTCTTGGCTTACTGAAGGTGAGTGTTTGCCTTGTTTCAGCCTCAGCTCCCAAATTATGAGCCCCAGAAGGAGAAGAACTCGATAGCGCTGAGGTGATGACAGGAATGCGAACCATGATCACTGGGAGGGAACTGCAAGTTGGGGCGAACGCGTACCACAAACGGTTCAAGACATGGTGTCATTTATTGCCATTGTTAACATACCAGTCGGTCTTCGCGCAACTGGGCTGCGGTCTCTGGCATCGAGGCACTTTTCTCTCTCTCAATTAGGTCAGCATCATTCCTAAAACCGTCCTCTCATTCAGTTGATTGGTATATGTTGTTAGGTTCAGATAGACTCGGAAATCACCACTTGAGAATCCAAAAAGTAAGGTCAGGTCGACCTGGAATAACCTCGTCAGATTCCGAAAAGTATGGTCAGATCGATTCTGGAATCTCTCCCATAGAGCCCGGAAAATATGGTTAGACTGACCCCGAATCAGCTCCATAGATTAGACGAGGATAGTCAGATCGACTCCAGGATAACCTCCATGGACCTCAGAAAGTATGGTAAGATCGACACCCGAAGCACTTTCTCGGATCCAGGAGAGTATAGTCAGATCGATCCCGAACTTACCCCCTCAGACTCCGAGGAAAATGGTGAGATCGATCCCGTGGTTACCACCAAAGATTTCAAAAAAAGTGGTCATATCGACGCCGTTAGCATCCCTTTAGATTCAGGGTAGAATGGCCAAATCGACCCCTCCACAGGAATCATTTCCACAGACCCCAGAAGAATGGTGACCCCAAACCCCAAAAGTATGCTCAGATTGGTCCCGGAATCACCCCCAGACACGGAAAAACATGGTGAGATCGGTCCCAGAATCACCTCCACATATCCCAGAAGGAGTGCGGGAGAACTGATAAACCGACAGACTGACGGACGAAGCCGCTCATATATATTTGGATCGCGGGGACGCACCTCCGGGTGCTATCATTCTTTCCACTTCCTTCTCTCGGTCGTGACGTGCACCATGCCGCCTACACTCGGCGTGCCGGCCGAGCGGTTCCACTATACGCTACTATCGCTATGGTTGGCCGGACACTGCAGGTTCGTCAGAGCTCATGTATCAGAATCGTATTTTCTGGGTTTTGCAGGCACCGTCGAGAACAGAACTTTGAAGAATGTCCTCTGTCTTATATTCTGCGTCTCCCTCGCTGTCGGCTTACGGCAATGGTTCAGCTGGAGCGCCTCCGCGCTCTTCGCTCTATTCTTGAGTGGCATTCTCATCGCCTGGCCCACGTTGAGGCTCACGGTGATGCTCTTCATGGTCACTCTCTTCCATCAAGATGGTCGAAAGGTTCTGATGGGTCTCCTGTACTTCTATCTCCTAACGGGTGAGCTGCATAGAGCCTGGGTGGAGGGTCTCTTTTCCACAACTTGACTCGTGGCTTCAGTCGCAGCTACGCAGCCCAATCTCCCCCCGGAAGACACTCCATCAAAGTCGATCCCCAGGATACTCTCGATCAGCATCGATCACCAGATCACACTCAGTCGAAACCGATCCCAAGACTACTGTCCCCTTCGAGAAAATCAACTCAGATAATTGATTAGCCTCCATCAGCTTGAGTCAGGTTGAGAGTCTGGCCGACTCAGCTCTAGCATAAACACTATTAACGATATTTATCGACTTGATCAGTACCCAGTGCCAACATCGTCCACAACTCCAATTCGATCTTGTACAGTGTGGTATGCACTATAGTACAAGCCCTGAGATATCTTGCCGACGAGCTCAAGAAAGGACTCAGACCGTTCATCGACTATCTACAAGGATTCAATAGGAAACTCCAACGCGAAGTCAGGGCAGCCATCAAATTCGCCCAAGTACGCACTCGCACCTTTTACTGTCTGATTATCAGCAGCCCTGTATTTGGTTCGGAAGTGTTAATATCGCTACACTTTTACATGGCCGCAAAGATCTCGAGTCTCATCAACGCTTTCGTAGAGTGAGTCTGATATCGGGGATACGATTGATCATCATTGATCAGCTCCCAGAGGATGCTCGCCTTCGTGAGTCTCGTGGTGGAGATAGACTAACGCCGACGCCCCCCTCTCCATAGGAATTCAACGAAAATCATCATGCCATTCAACACAGGAGGCATCGATAATGCATACATTCGATTCGTAGAAGAATTCGACGCTTCCTGCAAAATCCACTGGAAGGTCCTCGCGATGATTTTCATATTCATCGACTTGATGCTAGAAGCCGGAGCATGTCCCCCTAAAACTCAAAGGCTTGTTCGGCCAGGTTGACTCACTCAAACCGCGTCTTGCCGTTCAAAAAGCCTTCCGTCAGGGAAAAGAAGCGATACTGCGGCGACTCACCTTCCTCGTCAGAGCTTTCCGATTCTGCTCTAAAATTCACGTCACTGTGACTGTTTGGCTGATGTACAAGGTTTGGATTCGTCTTCTCATACGTGGTTCATTAGAAGATCGTCGCCTGAGGTTTCACCTGAAGCAATCATAGTTGCTCTAGCGAGTGTGTTTTTTGCTTCAAGGTGACCCTTTATGTTTACCGCTACTCAAGGGACATGGCGTTTGACAATCATTACATCACGGCAGAGACCGAATTCCGTGACATGGAAAGAAGGCGCCAAGAACTACAGACAGTTTTGCCACTCGAAGCAGAAGAATTGATGAAATTCGTCGACTTCAAATCGCTCAATCCGATATGGGATGAGATAAACGCGATGGCAGGGAACTTAGTATCGTAAGGCTTATCCACCTAATGATAGCGATCAGCAAGTCTCCGCTCTCGCCGGGCTCAAATTTTATCATCGAGAGATGTGACCAGTCCATAACTGGTCTAGCGCCCCAACGATCCCCTAACCGAGCATTCCTGCAGAGTAGGATTCGCCGTGCTAAATTTCATCATCGTGCATCTGTTGAATTTGACTATTTCCTCTGCTGCAACTGCGCTCTGGACCTTGGTAAAGTATGATTCTGTGAGTGACCCTTCACTTGTCTGACTGGAGTAGTTCGGAGAATCTATTCAGGTCCGTTCCGTTCGAAGCTCGGAGTAACGCCAGTGGGGGGATTTTCAGAGCCCGCCGACGTCTCCATGGGGAACTTTCGTTCAGGTGCTCCACCGAGGAAGGTTCGACGGACCGTCCCAATACGGTTCATGCCTGATTGAGCCGCGCGAGGTGGACTGGAACCAGTGGGTATCTTTCGAGACGAATGAGAACAGTCAATGAGCGAGAGCTGAAATATCAGCCACGGAAGCGTGGCGTTGGAGTGAACTTCAGGGCCTTGCGATTTCTCGGAATGGGAGGAGCCGTTCATTCGATTCCGACATTAACTCAAAAAGGCTCTACGGGAGGAATGTACAACTTGACAGCACCCTAACATGAGCGCATGATTTCGAGCCCGATTTTGTTCTTGCCGTCAAAAATCGAGAAAATGCTCGATAGAGGATTTTCGGACGGTCATTTTGGTTATTCGTCGGAGCGGATATGACGAGAATTGCGAAATCGGACTCGCGATTGACGCGTAGAAGGAAGCCGATCATTAGCAAGAGAATCGATTGAAGTTATCTCGACACCTCGAAATACGGCAAGCGATCGTATCCACTTTATTTTTCAAGACCCTGTCGTTCGATCAATCTCGTTTACCCGCGTTTCTTCGCATTTCCTCTCTCAACTCCCGGACGGGGCGGAATTGAAGGTATTTCTGCTAGTGAAAATCACTCAGGAGGAGCCGAATGATCCGAATATTGAGTTCCCGGGTCGTGTTGACGATTTTTTGGTCTCACCGGAAATAACCCCCATTCAGTTCTCCGCCCTGTGCTACTGAGAGCGCCCGCAACACCAAGGGAATTATCGATACGATTGCTCGCCATTCCTCGAGGCATCGAGATAGCTCCAATTAGCTCCCTGGCCAGTAACCCGCTCCCGTCTGCGCGTCGAACTAATGCGAGTCCGATCCGATGGAACTGGACAATTCCATGACGCCTTCCAGGGAGACCTCGGAAGGAAAAATACGCCTCCAACTCTTTTATCGTTGATTTCTCCAACGATCGACGAAACAGCCACAACGAAATCGAGGCCGAAAATTCGCGACCCTGAAATGCAACTGGGTAGTAGATATGATTGGAGCCACTGCCCCCAATCTGGGCTCACACTTAGGATGAAACGTCAGCCGCAGATTCACACTTAATCAACGACACTGAGGTGTGACAGCATCGAGGAACGAAGGTCCTATGATCTGGGAACCTGGTTTGGAATACGTGGAGACTCCATCGTCATCGATCTATTTCCAGCTTCAATCGCAGTGTGGCGCTCATCTCGCTGGCTACGTTTCTGGCTGTGATTTCTCCCTACATCATCCGCCTGCGGCCTCTGATCGCCAATCTCTATCTTCCCCAAGCCGCGAGCCGGCGATCGGAATGGCTCTACCGTCTGCTGCTCAGGAGACGAGAACTCGGACCTTTCTTAGCAGAGCTGGCTGACTCCGCAAAACGTGTGTAGAACCTTCTGAATTCTACTTCGACTGATACGCCTCCTATCATGAAATTCAACAATGATATTGATTCCTCATACCGCCGTGCAGCTGTCAGTGCGGAAGAATAGTCAGTGGCGACTGGCGACAGTGTCGATTCCTATTTTCGTGGTCTACGACAGAACATCCAGATTGCTCATCCGTCGCGTATCGCTAACTGAACAAACTCAGTGAAGGTGTCCTCGAGTAAAAACTCGCTCGTTCGCGGGCATCAGACGTGTTCTACCGTTCCGCATGCAATGACGCTGGCGAATATCCTGGAAGCGTTCATTATGATTGAGACAGGCCGTTCTTGTGTGGTCGCTCGACTCACGTCAATGAGTTTGTGCATTGTTCCGTTTCGACTCTGATTCCCAACAATTTCAGGCACGATATGGACCATGCCGATCCTCTGGGAGCTGACAGAAACTTTCGAATGTGTGCGATGCTTGTCCGTGGAAAGTGACTACGTCCTTCTCTTCAGATGCTACCGTTGTGAACGGAGGAATTGCAATTACTGCATCTACCTTACAAGGTGGGAATGTATCCCATACTTAACTCTCCCTATGTGCCCTCGTTCTCCTCGCTATATCCAGGTCACATCGGAACATTTCTACTCAAGAGCTGCCATCTCGACAGTCCGTGAACGCCCCAAACTGAATTCCAGGGAGTGCGGCTGTTGTGGGGCCGTGATGCCTTACAGCCCTCTGGGTTTGGAGCAAGATTTGATCGATATGAAATTACCATGGGAACTCCGCGCCCAAAGAGCTCTCGTTTAGAGCGTCTGATCAGATTCTCCCTCAGCTCCGCCTGCGGCACGCAGAAAAGCGGACAGACTGAGCTCTCCAATCCGGTTTGGACCGCTTTAGTCTGCGTGGCGTATGATCTAAATCGGTATAGACTTCACCGGGGAGAGCGAACATCGAGTCGGTAACGAAATAAATCAGTTGCACGTTCAGGCTACTTGGCTTCGCAACTCCTTCTCCCAAGGTGCTCATAAAGAGTTTGGTTGTAACTACCAGCTTCACACCTTTTTCATATCAGGATCGGCCCCAATCCACAGGATTCGGCGGGAAACCGTTTTGTTGCTTAGGGATGTATGCTGAGTTTATTGGAAGGTTTTTAAGGCGCAGGAAGCTGCTAATCATGGAGTGTACAGCCTTTACCGATCCGTAGACAAGCACGAGATAAGGTTGTTACAAGTGGTCGATTCCAATATGGGACATCAGCCGATGATTTGATGACGTGTACTCTCGCTCCCATTCCGCGTTCATAACGATCAACAGACCATTATCCAGTGTTGGGCAAAATCATGATCATTCGAATGATCAAAATCATGATCGGTATCACAGAATCGCCAAAATCATAATCACTAATATGAATAAATTCATAACCAGAATCACAACTCCCCCTGTAATTTCGCCGTGCTCGGGTCTGTGATCTTGGATTTCTTCTTCAGAAACAGGATTTCGGCGATCTTTGACTCATAGTCGGGGATGTTCGGGGTCGCTGAGCACAAGACAGGTATAAGTTCAACTCGGTCTATCAATCTCTATGAAAAACTCGTCATACCCAATCGGTTCGGATGTTGATGAACCCTGCCAGTGACACAGCGATCATTGGGAACTGAGAACAGTCTGTTCACGCTTTCGTGAAAATACTGCAGCATCAGCTTCACTGCGGGGTCGGACGGCGTCATCCAGGAGGGCGCCTGGATGACGACGATGAGCTGCTGACACCTCCAAGGGCTTCACATCCAAGTTGTAGCAGTCGATCTCTCTGCCGGGTGAGACACTGGATTCGTAAGGTTCCGTTCTTTATGGCAGTACAGAAGAGCCGAACGGATCGAGAGGGGGAAAAGTGCGTCGGGTTTGAACCGCGTCTCCACAGGCTCGTTCCAGTATGGCACGCTTGGTATTAATCGTTCGATCGCTGCTTTCCCAGGTTGCTCGGACGTCGAGTGATATCCGCGAAGCAGCGAATTCGAAGAGCGAATTAGATCACTTCGTATATGGCTATAGTTGACGTGATCGTGGTTCTGCATCATCATCAGCTTAACTCGTCATGTGTGATCATTGATCAACGATCTCCCTATCAGGATGGATGGATCGAGGAGAACCAGGACCAGCATTGTGATCATGAATCCCGAAAAACCCCGCTCATCTTGAAACCGCCCAAGAATCTTGGTTTTCCAAAAAGTCGGATGACGGCGCCAAGATCAGAATTATGAATCAGGCCTCGTCAACCAATCCCGCGTCAGGATGGATGGATCGAGTGAAACTAACGCCTGGACAGTGCACAGCGACCTCGAAAATCCCGACTACGTGTCATCCGCTCCAAAAATCTCGGATCTCCAGGAAAGCTTATGTCGACGATGTGATTGCAATCATGAATCTGATCTCCTCAATGAATTTCTCGTCAGGTCGGAATCATCGAAGAAAACTGACACCTGCATCTTGCTCAACGACCGTGTGATCGAGCCAGGAGGATCCAAAATCGTCCACTGAGCCCTGCTCCCAGAATGCTGAATATGCTCTTGAAGTTTCATCGGATTCTGGGAGGGAGCATTTTTCCACGTGATTCTGGCGAGACCCTTCCTCTGAACTTCTTGGGCGGATCCTGACCTCCCTGGAAACCCTGCAGTGATTCGCAAACGCGGTGAACGATTCTGAAATCTGTTGCACTGGATGGGGCGAATATTTTTTCCTGATTATAATGCTTGGCGAATCTGGAATGGAAACGATAATGGAGTTCAGTTCACGCCAGGAGCTCCACGATACGATTCGCGGTGCCCTCGTAGCGGACTCAAGTCGACGATTCATGATTCTCCGGGACGCGCAGCCGGATGATCTTCGTAGGAACCTAAGCGGATGACTTTCTAAACGGGATAAACAACGTTGGAATATCGGATACGATCCGGATTGAGGATTCGAGCCAAGTCACCACCGGGATGAGTTTATTGGTCGAAATTCCTGTTTGTCACAACCCCAGAAAAGCCACCCATGAGGTCCGATTGGGAATCGTTGATTCTTGCTGATTTGATTCCCGATATGCCAAGCAGCCGTGATCAGGTAAAACAGTTCGTCTCATCCTTTCGGAAACAGGCGAAGAAGCACGAGCGCTAAAATCAACGATGACGGAGGATTAGCTTTTCAATCGATTTGCTTATACATTCGTCACGCCGGCCGCCCCCGGCCGTTTTTGCGTCAGGCTCTCTGTAAGAGTTCGGCTTTCATGTCTACTGAGAAGGGACTGGCGGATGAGATTCGTTTCGAGAGTATGATCACGGAGTCTACCGAGAGAGGAGCACTTTGTTTTTCCTCCATGAACTCTTCTTCGTATCCGACCCATCATCTAGATTCCTCCTTTGGTCGAAGCAAAGTTATGGGTGTCCTTAATTCCAGGTTCGTAGTCCGGTTTTCATCTGTTTTGCGTCAGTATCTCGCAATGATCACAAGAACTCAACCCGAGAGTATCTCCGATCCTTCTCCGAAGCACCATGAACGCCGCTGACTGCTTCATGCGAGCTGCCAGCGTGCGGGAGCACACTCTCGGTATCGTTCTGCGCTGATGCATCCTCGATAAGAGGGTTCACGAATCCCTCTTAGTTCGAGACGCATTCGAAATTTCATACCGAAAACAGCGGGCCGATATCACTCCTGTGTTTCACCCGATTCCCTCGCGTTGCTACGCGAGCTGAGCTCCTATGATTGACTCAGCACGAAAATGCAAAACCTCGACCTCGAATTCCAAGCCGCAGTGCCAGGGAATCGTCGCGGGAGTACGAGTGCAGATGAGGGCGAAGAATCCTATATTTGAAGCCGGATTCGTGTCTCCGTATTTGCGTGAAACACGTCATTGTGCTGATATTCTTGGAGGAATTTGAGCTTTCCGCGGCCGTCATGAGACATGCATCGTTGAGGCACCGTCGTGTCTGAAAAATTTTGAGTGTCCATCCGCCTGCCTGCAGCCTTGTGAGGCGCCGGCCGTTAGATGACGTTCGTCCAAGGGCGATCACGATCGAGGGCGCGTGGTTACAAGACGAATCAATAGACTGAAATGCGGATTCTCACAGCTTTGTGGGCCAGAATAAGTCAGGGTAGAAAGAAGACGGGAAAGTCAATCCCAAAGCAGGGAGACAGAAGCACCTTCTTCTGGAGGAGCATGAGAATCGATCGACCCCAATCACGGTCAGCCTCCGATTCTGGTGATCATTGGCTCAGAATCATAGATTTTGGGATTCGAACCCGTATGCGAAATTTCGCGCCCACATCTGGACTCGTGGACTCGAACTCGCGAGTCCGGACTCGTGGATTGTTGCGACCCCTAGTCGGAAACGTCTTGCCAAGGTCCTATGAAACGCCTGGGGAGCTACCACTTGGAGGCAATAGACCGGCCGCCGAGAGGCTAGAGTCGAACCCTCATATGGCCTTCAACTGGGTCAGGTCTCCCGGATACACTTGATAAACCAGAGCGTGAGTCCTTCGAGAAGAAAAAGGCTCGAGCTGGAGATCACGCAAACGGCGAAGACAGGAACGAGCTGTAAAAAGTTTTGCATGTCGAACCAATCTCGAGAGCCGTTGTGGTGCAGATAACGGGAACTTTTTATGTGATTCATCATTGACGCTTGTAGCGCTGGTTCTACGGCATTTATGAATGTATTTTGCAACCTGTCAGTGAAATCGTGCGATTTCTCCACTCCTCTTTGCCAGGTTTGCGTTGCCCTTGACGGTATCATGGCGTGCTCCATGAGCCGAACGAAGAAGTCACTTCTTTGGTTCAGCGATCTCGTCATGACTCTCGTTTTATCCCAAGCATCGGGAGATCGATTCAAGGGGCAACCATCGACTTTCAAGAACAGGCTGTGCGCGAATTCGGGGTCCCCGTATAGGATGTTCGGCTGTCTTGCTTGCGGAGCTTTGTTGCCAAACCTAACTTTGAGCAACGGTATCCCCACGTCGTACATCTGATCTCCGGTCAAACCGCAAACCGCGAACTTGTAGAAGATCATGCTGCCAATGGTGAACATTCTACGGGTGCACTTGGGATTCAGTTGACACTGATAGAAATTCTCGACTTCAACTGGTTTAGTTGGATCCAGAAACTTGACTAGAAAGACATTGCCGTAGACGCTGCTCATGAGAAAATTCATCACCAGCACCATCATGAAAACGATAAAATTGGACATTCTCCTGTTTTCAGGCTCAATGGCGACCGCGCCGATGAAATTGAAGGAGATAGTGGCGAAGTTCTTGAGAAAAAAAGTACCCTCTGCCAAGCCAAGGTACAGGCTGAACGAGAAGACACTGGCAACAAATAGTGTCCATATACTCGCTGGGAGAACAGTCAACAGAGTATGAATGCCTCTTGCTTCCAGTTTGAGTACGGTGTAGCATTCAGTGTAGCGGTTCATTTCCACGATGTTGTTCAATGCCGAATGATAATGATAAGCATTGCCCACTTCCTCAGGGAACAAGTTCAAGGGAACGAGCTCGGAAATGAATTTGAAAACCGATCCATTCACCTTCAACGAAAATTTCACCTTGAGATTTTTCGATCTCGAATCAGAAATATGAGAATCGATTCGGACTTCAATGCGCTCTGGTTCCGATTGCAAACATTTCTCGGGATGTTTCCGCAGGCGCCGATCTCGCCATGAAAGCACAGTACTTTTTCGGTTACACGCGAAGATGGTCTTGCTCCCCGTCCAATATAGGGTCGGGATCCCACGACCCAGATGCCCCTGAGACGATAATCTTCCGCCATGGTCATAGACAAAGTGAATGATGCACTTGTGGCGGATATTCTGGTACAAATCTCCTGATTCGTAGTCCATCGCGGAAACGGAGCTCGAAACGATTGCAATAGGAAGCGGGGCTGCAAGGGCGTTCAGGAGCCACGGGCCAACAGCGCGACTGTATCGTGGCATGCTTCTCAGGACTGCCATTCCTGCCAAAAGTTCTCCTTCAGCTAGCAATAGGCTAGCCCTCAACCTGACATGGTGTGCCGCTAAAATTCCTGAAGTGTCCACGATAAGAACTCTCTCGATTCCCACTCTACTAAATGCAAGGAAGTCCAAGACTGCGCGCTGGAATGAACGCGTTGGAGGCTTGTCCTCCACTGATCGTGTCTCGATGAACAGTTTTTGAAGAGCCACGGACACAACGCACACCCTCAGAAAGCTGATCCGAGCGGGCATTTTTCATCCCTATGTGGATCCGCGCAACTGTTCAAGGGGGCACAGCTCCTTGAGTATATCTCACGTTGCTCGTCTCGCAATTACATTCGTTTGAAACGTCATCCAAGCCATGGTGTGGAGTACGCTCGTGAGTGCGCGATGTTCTTCCTCTTGGAGACGCGCTCACCTAGTCGATTACGCTCTCCTACCGCGCAATCTGCGCCAAAGTTCTCATCCGTGAAGCCAAGTTATCGTCGAGGTTCCGCCGCCAATGATGGTCGCCGTGAGGGATGCATCTGCGCTCAGTTGATCAGGATTCCAGTTTTTCATGCGGGAGAAAATATGAAATCATATCACAGAGCTCAATTTCAACAGCGTTCCACGTGTCTCTCCGATCGAGGATGCTAATGAAGAGTTGATGAGTCTCATCGCAAGTTGATCTCCTCCGAGCAGATCCGGCTTTCCTAGATCTGTTTGGGATGACCTGCATAAGCAGGGAGCCGCCGCATTTCCTCGATCGGTGTCCTTCCACGAATCCTGAGCAATTCTGATGTTCTCCAGGGAGGGAGCGCTTCAGTTGAAATTCCAGTGAGACAGATGGGGATTGACCGGCTTGGAACTTGCCGCGAGGTGTGGGTTCAACCGGTGGATCATCTTCAGAGTGGTCATCGTAAGTCGGGAACTTTCGTACTCTCTCTTCTTTTGCTCATAACTCGGTGAAGAATTATCCGACTCTGATTTTTTTCTTGGCCAATCTAAGAACTTTTTGCCATTGGGAAAATTTTCGAATTCGGCTTCTCTGAGGAGTTACGGGCCGAAACGCAAAGAGGAAGCGATCTTGTCAGGAGGTCAATCTTGACGTCGAGGTTGGAACGATCGTTCACCCTTCTTACAGATTCTGAGCTAGGAATCTAGAGTTGCCACGCGTTTGAGCAGCATCCTATTCTGCCGACTTAAGAAGTTTGTCGATCAGTTTTTCGAGAAGAGTTGAAAGAAAAAGCAATCTTCGGGCCGATTCACAAAATTCAATTTTCTACCGACTCACAGAAACTGGGAAGAGAAAGATGCGCCATCTCTCCAGCTATCGAACGCAAAAAACACTCGGACAATTTTTCACCGATCTGTGAAAAAAAAGAGAGAGTGAGGAAGATCCCGACCTACGATGACCACCCTGTATAGGACTCTGACCGGGATTGGGTCATTTTGCGACTTTCCGCCTCCTCGAGAATTTGGAAGCCGCTACTTGGACTTCCGGCTCCGTTTATGAGCAGTGCACAACACGAGCTTCTATCTTAGTGATAAAAACATTCATTAAACTCTTGCGCCTCGATCACTGGGGAAACCATCGATCGCATAGCTGATACGCACACCCCACTCTGGGAGCGTGTATCAGTATTCGCCCTACCTGATAGACGTAATAATCTATGATATATCGAAGATAATCTGATAAGCAAAGTCACCGCAACTAGCGAAACTCGAAGATAACGGCCTTGATTGGTTGATCATTCACTGACCATCCGCTCGATGTACAGAATGGGTGCCCGTCAACTGGGCCCCGGCGTCAACTGGGCTTCGCCGTCGACTGGGCCATGGCGTCAACCGGGCCACGGGGTCAAAAGGGGCCTTAACCTGACCTCACCGGATTCCCCCGCACGATTTCGAGTGCGCTGGCTGTCGATCTGCGCGCATCGCTCCGCTCGCTCCGCTCGCCCGAGCCCTAACCTAACCTCACCCAATCTCCCAATCCGCTTCAAGTACGCTGCCTGCCGGTCCGCTCGGAAGTTGACGGCGAGGCCCAGTTGACGCCGGGGCCCAGTTGACGGCGAGGCCCAGTTGACGCCGTTGCCCAGCTGACGCGCTCCCGTACAGAATGGCTAGATCAGGTCGGGAACATCCAAGTTCGTTTTAAATATTTGTGATCCTCCCAGAGAACAAATTATCGTTTGAGAGGGGATTCTGAGGCGATCAGGGCAGTGTCGCGAAGAACTTTTCCGAGGTTTCCGTAGAAGTGATCGCGAAAACGTCATTATGATTCGAAGGGTCTCGGCCATCCGTGGCCCCTTCAACTTCCCACTACTTCTGACAAAAATTGGTCAACTTCGGAGGCTCATATCTCGGCTCCCAGATGGGTTACTCCGCCCATGGAGCTGTTTCTGAATCTGATGGCATTGAGCGATCGGTCGACGCTTCCGCTGGGCGCAGGAGAGAGTGACGCTGACGAATAAAGATCACGTATTCCGCCGGAATCACCACTGGCGATATTTCCCACACGAACTATACATGTTCACATGTTTTCATCCCCGACTCATGTTGCTAGCGGATCAGGGAGCGCTCACACCGCAAGTTCCGATCGGCAACTCAAGCACTCATTCCCATGATTAGACGAACACTTGCGCGCAAGAGGTTCTCCGATAGCGATGATTAGGCCGGGTTTGACGCGGCATTCGCGGTCGTGCCGCGGCCGTGAATTCTGTGCCACGTCCGTGAGTTCCTCAGCTTCTCCGCAGAATTCCCGGATTCTGAAACATCTCCCGCACTCAGAATGATCACGAGGTGAATTTCGTATTTGGGACGCTTGTGGAGCTCTTCGCTGCCAGGTATCACAGTAACTCAACATCCCATCAACCCAAAATCCCGGTATCAGTCATTCTATGTGAGTGTAGAAAATGAATATAATCGGGCAAGTTCCACCTGTATCGGCGAGAAACTTACTATGTAAGACAGAGAACGCGGATGGGTTCGCAAACTCATTTATCTCTGAGAATGTCGAAGGCACAAACATTTCGTCTCGACTTCCGACTTAGCTGATTTGCTCCTCGACTCCCATTCAAACAACGCGAGAGTTTCTGGCGTGACGTCTCGCGCTACCATGTCGAACTCAAAAATCTCTACCAAAGTGACCCCCGAGCAAAGGGTCAGAGAGTTTGAAGAAGGGACTTTCTGCGCATAGCCGTGTGGTCTTTTCTATAGTACCTGCAGTGTTGAGGTCGATTTCCGCCGAAAACATAGCTGCTTGAGACATCTGGATACCGCTATGCACAGCGAAGCGCTGGGAGAACTCGACAGTGCAAATGCCAGGAAATCCAAGGTGATCGACAGGCCAGTCCAGGACGGAATCGCGGAGAAAAGAAGAGGAAGACAATCGACACTTCTGTCCTTGGTTGACGCTTTCTCTGGTGCTGATTTCCCTTTGGATGCTCTCGACAAAACAAGCTTGAAGATCTTCCTGCAAGCTCATTTTAAAACTCCGATCCCTTCGGCCGGTCAGATGGGGCGTTATTATCTTGCGAAAGCATTCGTTGTCCACCTGAGAAGCTTGAAGGATCTCTTGGCAGAACGATTCTCCTTTGCAATCATTCGAATCAGATGCGGAGGATCGCTACGTCCTCAATATTCTTGCTTTCCCGAATCCCAAATGTGATGACGTGCAGCCCAAAGTTTTCTTACTCTACTGAGTGGTTCCGGAAGGCACCAACTATAAAACTTTGATCGAAGCTGTTCAGGATGTCTTTTTCAATTACAACATATCGCCGTTTAAAGTGAGCGCTTTCGTGACAGATAATGCCGCATACATGTGTCAAGCATGGAACGGCTCACTGAAGCCTGTTTGCATTAACGCGGATCCACGTCACTTGCACCGCGCAGCTTTTGAATCTGGCTTGCGGGGTATGGATGTCATCCTTCCCAGAGGTGAACAAATTAGTTTGTGAAATGGAGAGAGCGTTCACGGCGTGCCCAGCTCGGTGAGCACGATTCAGACTATTCATGGAGGAGAAAGGCAAACCTAACTGTCTCCCAACCACCCCAGTTGTTTCCAGGTGGAATAGCTGGCTCAAAGCGGCGCTATTCCACGCTGACCATTCGGAAGAGTGTTCTGAGTTCTTCCACTGTGAGGCTCGCAGCAGTTCAAGTCTTAATACGGTAGGAATCGTCAATTCGTGTCAATCCCGCGATATTGGTGCTCAACTGGGACAGCTCAGAGAATATTCACCTCATCTGATGGCTACACTAACCAAGTATGAAGGCAACGATTTGAGAGCACATTCAGTCATCGAGGATCCGGAGCTGCTAGTCCAGTGGTTCGAATTGTCATCGGAACAGGATGAGAACCTGGCACAAACAAATGCCGCTCAACCATCTGTATGCGAACTCCATTAGCCAGCCAGTATTACCGCATTCTGGACGCAGGCGTTCACGAGGTTTCCAAAGCTCTCGGAAATTGCTCTGAGTTGTTTGAGCATTCCAGTGGATAGCGTCACAGCTGAGAGATCCTTCAGCCAGTGCTCGAGTGTCCTACGCGACGGTCGCCGGCCGATCAAGGAGGGTGACCTCTTTATGTATCATCCACTTTACCGAAATCCCGGCTTAATTTGAGCTAGGTATGCTGTGATTCACATGCGAAACGAATCGAATACTCAAATAAATTATTTCATTGCATCACCCATTGACCTCTATGAAACTCGTTTTCCATCCAATCTCCAATATCATCGTGCCGGATCCGCCACCCCCAGTAGCCGAATACTTCAGAATCGCGACTCCTCTTCTCGTTCCTGTGGGTTAAGAGCCGGAAGCCTAGACGCCGTGCAGGACTCTCGAGCGCCGTGTTACAATCACGGTAGCCGCGGATCTCGACCGTGAATTTCCCTGCGCCAAATTGGCAGCCCTAGCGATAACGATTTCTACTCAATTGTAAATACCCGGTGGGATCCGAGAAGCGACTGATGGTACCTGGGGGGAAAGGAAAGTCGTTTTTCGGCGGTTGAAAAAGTTAGTCTCTTTTCTTAGATCTCTTTCTGCATAAGCTTCGACTCTCAGTGAAATTTCGATCCAGCTTGATCCCAGAGTGGCCACTCGACGCTGACTGTTTTCGCATCTGTCTCGAATTCATCGATCTGAGGTATGCGTAACTAGTGAGCGAGGGGGAGGGCGATCCGCCCCGCGCATCAAGGTCTTGGGCCCGGGGTCTGGTGCAGCTTATCGCACAGCCCTAGAATCGCGATGTCCTCCTGGATTCTGGCGACGACATTCGCCAAATTCTGCCTCGCGTCCCCAAACTTCCATAGGCACTAAAGGAGGCGATATCTCCCTTCAGCGGAGTTGGGATCGGATACTCCGCCATGAGGGGCATCAGATTGAGGTTCTGCCCTAGGAATCTTCAAGGGTCGCTACGCCACTGGTATGCGTACATCTTCGATCCGAGAAGCCATGCCATCCGATAGCTCTCTTCTTGAGCTTTCCAAACACAGCCCGACCGCAGCTGTGGACTCTCTGGGAGCCGATATATGAGTCTTTGAAGTTGACCAATCTCATTGTCAGTCGGAATCGTGGGGAATCCAATGAGCCCATGGCCGAAACCTTTCCTCTGAGGAATTCGATTGGTGGGTCCCAGTCGACACCCTTTGAGCGTTCTCGATGGTGAGCTTTCCGTTTGCGATTCCTTCCTGTCGTAATCATCACCGAAGTACGGTTAGAACGAGGGAGGAATTTGGCCAACCAAGAGTTGGGAGCCAACCTCATCACCCTCGGATGTCGTTGCTTCCGCCGTCTTCGTCGTCGTTCACGTTTACGTCGAGTGGGGCTTACTTTGGACTACTACGTCATTCAGCCTCGATAAGCCCGGGCAGGAGCTGCGCCCCGCAAGTGGAGTGGAGCTCCGTTCGGAAAAAAAACAGGAACGGTTCATCCAGGGTTTGAACCGGGGCGCAGAAATGCGAACAACCTAGCGTCAAGCCGGGATACAGACAAAATTCGTCGATAAATGTATTGGAAAGTACGGTGGATTGGTTTTGAAACACCTACAAAAAAACGAGACGACGATTTTCTTTTGGGGGGGGGGGGTCCCAACCCCTCGAGAGGGGAAAATGTTTCAGCACATTCAGATTTCTCGTCAATGACGGTGGCATGTGTCCAAGATTTCTCGAGTGCTTCCGCCCGAAGCCCCCCTAAATTGAGTTTCGACGGTCCTATCCTCCTTCAGTGCTCCGGAACGTTGACAGGCGTTCATCAAATTGTCATGCAAAACTTAGAAGATCGGTTAGAATTTGGTCAGGAAAGTGAATACCGGGTTTTGATGACTGAAGTAGCTTATGTGTGTGTCACAGTAGCAATCTTGGATGCCTCTCGAGAATATGATATCGATGCATGTTCGGCCACTTGTTGTCAATATCTCAGGATCGGTTATTAGCTCAAGATTTTCAAATTGATTTCGCATGTATTCGATATTTTTTTCCTTTTTGAGGGGGTCTTCCAGGTTCCAATTGAAATCGCCGCATCGAATCAGTGAAGTTCTCTGGTTTTTTATACCAGGGGACAGAACATGGTCATATTCCAGTAGGAACTCTTCAATGAGTTCGAACGATGTTCCCGGATTGCAAATGAATTCTCGTACCAGCCGGTACAGAAATTAATTTTTCGTACCCTGGATCCGAGGATCCTTACTACTTATGATCGGCTTCGTCCGTCAGTCTGTCCGCATTCCTCCTGGAATACACGGGGGTGATTCCGGCACCAATCTGGGCATACTTTTCTGAGTCAGGAGGGTTGATTCCGAAACCAATCCGACAATATTTTCCTGAGTCTGGAGGGGTGATTCCGGGACCAATCTGACAATATTTTGCTGAGTCTGGTGGAGTGATTCCGGGACCAATCTGAGCATACTCTTTGGAGTCTGAAGGGGTGAGTCCAGGATCGACCTGACCATACTTTTTGGACTCTGAGGAGGTAATTCCTGAGTCCATCTGACCATAACAGCATGTACCTATCAACCGAATGAGAAGATAGTTTCAGAGAAAAGTGTTTCGTGAGCTGGTAGCCGGATATTATAACGATCACAGTGGCCACATGTGTATTATGCGCTGGCGGTGAAACCGGCATTGCAACCGAGGGCGCAGGCGCGGGGTGGGGATCAATAGTGAAATAGCGAAGGCACCCGGGACCAATGTAAAGCAAGAACGCGACCGGCTGGAAGAGAAAGAGCCTGCAAAAAGGATATGAATGAAAAAAGCTTGAGAGTAGAAGAGTAGATTTGCTCGCCGACAAGTTGTGACCGTCCTCAAAACGTCCCTTTCTTCCGCTGCCCTAGCGTCCAAGGTCGACTGAGCATCCAGCCCCCGCTCCCAGTTGTGTCCGAGTAAGTTCGTCTTCTTACTCCGTGAGTCGTAGCTCCTTCCTCACCCAGATCTTGGGACCTCACCTAATGCGAGCTTTGGCAGACAGCGGAAACCTTCGTGACAGTATTGTCAGAGAACCGAGGTATAGTCACAATACCGCACGGAACGAGAATCAGGTATCGACCGCTCTCTGATCCAGCTTTCGGCTCTCCCGACTCGGCAAAATCTTGTCAGATTGGTCCTGGAATCAACCCACCAGACTCAGAAAAGTATGCTCAGATTGGTCCCGGAATCACTCCTCCAGACTCAGAAAAGTATGCTCACATTGGTCCCGGAATCACTCCTCCAGACTCGGAAGAAGATTGTCAGATTGATCCCGGAATCACCCCTCAAGACTCGGAAGAATATTGTCGGATTAGTCCCAGAATCACCCCCCCCAGACTCGAAAAGTGAAGGTCAGATTGTTGCCGCAATCACCCCCATGTATTCCAGAAGGAATGAGGACAAACTGACAGACGAAGCCGATCACAAGTAGTAAGGATCCTCGGGTCCGGAGTACGAAAAATGAATTTCCGAAACGGAGTGGTACGTAAATACATTTGCCGTTCTCCGTACTACGGAAAATGATGTCTGTCCGGGACCAATCTGACCATTACTTTCCAAGTCTGGAGGAGTAATTCCGGGACCAATCTGATCTTCACATTACAAGTCTGGAGGGGTTATTCCGGGACCGATCTCACCATTACTTTCCCAGGTCTGAGGGGCGATTCCGGGACCAATCTGACCATTACTTCCCAAGTCTGGAGGGGTGATTCCGGGACCGACCTGACCATTACTTTCCGAGTCTGGAGAGGTGATTCCGGGATCAATCTGACCATTACTTTCCAAGTCTGGAGGAGTGATTCCGGGACCAATCTGAGCTTCACTTTTCAAGTCTGGAGGGGTGATTTCGGGACCGATCTGAACATTACTTTACCTACCATTCGTTCATTGTCATTGACCTATGACAAGACACCGAGGTTCACCTCACGAATTACTGTCGTCTGCTACCGACGAGAACACAGCAACTGCCGAGCGCGGTAAACAAAAAGCAAAAAAAACGAATTACAAAGGAGTGAAAACCAGTGAGGTTACTGTGAAAGAACCCCAGGAGACCCACCGCACCCCCTGACGACCCCGCCTAAGAAGGCACGAGGAGTTACCAAGGTAAAACCAAGTGAACGAACTTACTTAGGGCTAACGATCCAACACGCGATCTCGGAACCACCGTCCACTAACAATCCGGGAGTATAGCCTCAATATATACCCAGATTTTCACCCTCGTTCCACCTGGAATACCAGTCCCTCACAACCAATACCCGAAAACCATACCTAAGCGAGGAATCAGAGAAAACCAAATGTCAACGTGAGGCCGGCTCTCTGCTTCCGAAATATGGCTAATGGTCGGAAAAGCGGAGTGACATAGACAGATCTCGACAGTAAAACGATCTATATTCCAGAATGGCTGAGTTCAACCCAAACCAACTCAAAACGGCCCCAGCCTTCGAGTTCTGTGACAAATGCAGGGAGGAGTTGGCAGGATCAGGAATGACCCCCAACGAATCAATTCTGCTTGAATGTCGCGACTGCTTGCGGAGTGAGCGACTAGCTTACCGCCGCGAGCGGGCTGCCGATCTAGACTTCATAGAGCGGCAGGCAGAAGAACTGAAGGCCAGAGATGCGGAACTGGTGAGCTTGAGAGGCCAAGTGGCAGCTCAGGAAGCCAGAATCTCTTATATGGACACACAGATGAGAGAAGCCGTATCAAAAACACCAGTGGAGTTCACGCTGCCACCACCGCGACCAGCCTACCTTGGCCCGGTCGTAATGGTGGTCACGGATCGCCACTGTGCTGATCTGTGCCCGGCAGGCCTGAACTTCTACAAGGCCCTCGACAACCACAAAAGACTACGGGTCAGGAAATTCCCAGTCAACTTAATTCCAATGCTTTGCCAAAAGGCCAAAGCGGAAGTCGAGAAGATGGGGTTGAACAACCCAATGACAGTAATCCTGTGGGGAGGGCTTGATGTCCTTCTAGAGCCGACCTTCAAAAAGAAGGAAGCTATTGAAATGGCCAACGAGGCCATCTCCGAACTAGAAGGACACGAAGGAGTCCACAAGGTTATCTACACCACTCCGGATGTAGATGTCAAGAACTATGATCAGGCAATGTTCACAGACGCCTTGTTCGACAGTTTCACCTCCGAAGAGAATATCGACCCCAGATATATCCCGAGGAACCCTGCGTACAACGATGACAAAGGGTGGACAGCAGCGGGACGAGTCGAGGCTATAGTCAAGATGACCCGAGAAATCGGTCGTCACCTACTATTGACGGAAGCCGACGTCGAAAAGCTGCTGGAGGGGAACATATTGAGGCTACGCAATGATGCTAAAGCCAAGACGAGAACTGCGGACGAGGAGGAAAGAACCTCCGATAGAAATCCAAAGCCCTCAGTCTCGGCAAAAAATCCCGTTCGCCAACCCAGGCAAACGGAAAATCAGCACAGAGCCTCGACCTCCGGGCGATATCAACCTCGGAATCCAGATCAGCGCCAATTCTCGAAACCGTTCGCGCCCAAAGCGTACGGAAAAAAGAGAACGGTGGCTGACACTTCCATGGATTCCGGGAAAGATGAACAAAAAAAGCGGAGGCCACAACAAGACCGACGCCAATCCCACACCCGGACGGAGGGCCAAAATCCAAATACGGTCACCGGGGGGAAGGAGGAAAACAAACCTCACCCTACAACTTCCACTCCACGGAACGACAGGAGGGATGCGACCCAAGCCCAACTGGCATCGATCCTCCAACAGACCTTGAGAAAGAAGGACTGACGGACCGCAGCCCCCAAGAAGCAAACCCCAGCCGAGGAGGAAAATAAAACACGCAGTGTGGACCTCAGAATCGGGGTCTTCAATATGCAAAGGGGGAAAAGCGCAGTCAAATGGGAAAGTCTGAGGAAAGATCTATTAGAGGGACAGAGTGGGGGAACTCCATCACCATATGACGTCCTTCTCCTAACTGAAACCAACCTGATGAATATAGAAGAACCACCACATATACAGGGGTTCACTTTCCACGGTAGCAATCGATCTGGCCCCTCTGGCAACAAGTCGTCTGGTGGTACGGGAATACTTATCCGTTCCACCATGGATGAACCACGCTGGACACATAAAGGGGCAGATTTCATTGCTCTGGGGACTGATATAGAGGGCCATCCTTGGATCCTCATATCAGTCTACGCCGCCATTACGATGGAACACAAATCGAACGAACACCAATTCAAAGAGATTGGGCGCATCATTCGAGAACACAGAACGTCAGGTGTCAAAATTGTGGTGGGGGGGGACATGAACGCCCACCTATCCCAATTTGACGGGAGAACAGATAGACGTGGCAAACTTCTCCAAGAGTTAGCCAATGAAAACGATCTAATCATTCTCAATCTGACCGAAAAATGTAGTGGGAAGACCACACGAACCCAGGGTGGGATTTCCACTACAATAGACTACGTGCTATGTAACTCCCGAACCTATCGGGAGCTAACGTATATGCACATAGACGAAAAAAGGGAATCCTTCATTGGAGTGATCATAACCTGATGACCCTACCAATGGGTAAACCAAGAGGCTATGCACACCAAAAGAAGGTACGAGTGAAACTGTTAAGATCAAAAAGAGCAGCGGAGAAGGCCTCAGAGGCTCTTATGACGATGACCAGGACAACATGGTCTGCCAGCTACAGAGATCTGATAGACACCCTCCAAAATGCTTTGAACGAAAACAGCAGACTCGTTAATCTGAACCCGAGGGAAAAAATGTCTCTACCTGAGCTAACGAGACTATTGAAGCTAAGGAGGGAACAGAACCGGGAATGGAGGAGAGCGAGACGCCTAGGAACAGGCGCCGACAAGGCGAGACAATAAAATAGACAGACACAAGACGCTGTCCGAAATGAGGTGGCTTGCTTGCTCGAAACCGAAAATCAGAGAATCTATCTATATATATAAAAATCCAGGGTCTGTTTGTTTGTTTGTTTGTCCTCAATAGGCTCCTCCGGTATTGCTCGGATCGACTTGGAACAAATTGCATAATTTAGGGCGACTCACCGGGAAGGACATAGGCCACCCACTCCCTCGTGGAGTCTGAGGGAATCCCTTCGGACACCAGGGATGGGTTGATTCCTTTGCCCTGGCAGTGTGGTGGATCCACTAAAACCTCATATCTCCGCTGTGAGGCACCGGGAACCCAGATTTTCGTTCTGTCTATTACTTCCGAATCCCTCACAGTCGCACCTTGCTCGTTGTCTATGTTCCCTGAGCTACTTTGATATCGATTCCCATGTATTTTACTTTGATTTTTTCAGGATCTGAGATGTCTCATGGGAGGCCCTCTCTGGTCAATCCCCTCCTTCCTAGCGCTATCTTCTTCGACATGACTTTTCTGATGAAACTGGAGATTCTTCTCCATTCCTCTTCGCCGCTCATCATTTTCTCGATGAGTTCGGGTGTTTCACTTGCATCAATAAGGTCTTTCTCTCTCGCGAAGGCATCGCAGTGCAGCAGGGTGTGATCAACGGTGTCTTCTTCGCCGGATCGGCAGTGGACACAGATCGGTGTTGGAGCTTTCCCAATTCTTGAGAGGTATGCTTGAAAATCTCCATGTCCAGTGAGTGCCTGGGTGGTGAAGTAATCCAGGTCGCCGTGTTTTCGTTGGTACCACTCTTTCACATTCGGAATACATTTGTGCGTCCATCGTCCGTTCTTCGCGCCGTCCCATCTCCTCTGCCATTTGTTTACGGTTTCGTCTTCAACTTCTTCCCTTGTTTTGGAAGTTTCGCTGATGAGGTCGTCATTTCCCTCCTTCTTCCTTGCTGCCCAAATCTCAGCTCGTTCTTCAGCAATTAAGGTCCATGGTGGTGTTTTGGCTAGAACCAGGAGTGCTTCAGTTGATGTTGTCCTGTAAGCCCGGGTTATTCTTATGGCCATGATTCTTTGTGTTGTTTCCAGCAGCCGTCTGTTCTTCTCAGTGGAGAGAGTTCTTCGGGACCATACTGGGGACGCGTAGAGTGCGATGGATTGAGCGACAGTTGCTAGAGTTCTTCGCTGTGCTTCAGTTGCTCCATGCGTTCTGGGGAGAATTTTTTCAATGTCTCTGGATGTCCTAGTAGCTTTTTGAGTGACAACCCGGAGGTGCGTGTTTCCTCTCAGGCAAGATTCGAGGTGAACGCCGAGGTATCTCACTGAGTTTCCTATTTCTATGCCGTGTCCCTGTAGGTGGAGTGTTGGGTTTCTTTCTCCTCTTTTCTTCACGAGCATTACCGCTTCCGTCTTCTCGGGGGCTAGGGTGAGTTTATTGATCTGACACCATCTCGAGACTATATCCAGTGAGTCCTGCGCATTTTTTTCTAACTCTTCTAGAGATCTGGCAGTGACCATCAGGGCCAGGTCATCGGCGTGAGTACTTTCCAATTCTGGAGGGGTGATTCCGAGACCAATCTGGCCATTACTTTCGAACTCTGGAGGGGTGATTCTGAGACCAATCTGGCCATTACTTTCCAACTCTGGAGGGGTGATTCCGAGACCAATCTGGCCATTACTTTCCAACTCTGGAGGGGTGATTCCGAGACCAATCTGGCCATTACTTTCCAACTCTGAAGGGGTGATTCCAAGACCAATCTGGCCATTACTTTCCAACTTTAGAGGGGTGATTCCGAGACCAATCTGGCCATTACTTTCCAACTCTGGAGGGGTGATTCCGAGACCAATCTGGCCATTACTTTTCAACTCTGGAGGGGTGATCCTGTGACCAATCTGGCCATTACTTTCCAACTCTGGAGGGGTGATTCCAAGACCAATGTGGCCATTACTTTCCAACTCTGGAGGGATGATTCCGGGAGCAATCTGAGCATTACTTCCCAAACCTGGAGGGGTGATTCCGGGAGCAATCTGAGCATTACTTTCCAACTCTGGGGGGGGGGATCGCGAGACCAATCTGGCCATTACTTTCCAACTCTGAAGGGGTGATTCCAAGACCAATCTGGCCATTACTTTCCAACTTTAGAGGGGTGATTCCGAGACCAATCTGGCCATTACTTTCCAACTCTGGAGGGATGATTACGAGACGAACCTGGCCATTACTTTTCAACTCTGGAGGGGTGATCCTGTGACCAATCTGGCCATTACTTTCCAACTCTGGAGGGGTGATTCCAAGACCAATAAGCCCATTACTTTCCAACTCTGGAGGGGTGATTCCGAGACCAATCTGGCCATTACTCTCCAACTCTGGAGGGGTGATTCCGAGACCAATCTGGCCATTACTTTCCAACCCTGGAGGGGTGATTCCGAGACCAATCCGGCCATTACTTTCCAACTCTGGAGAGGTGATTCCGAGACCAATCCGGCCATTGCTTTCCAACCCTCAAGGGGTGATTCCGGGATCAATCCGGCCATAACTTTCCAACTTTGGAGGGGTGATTCTGAGACCAATCTGGCCATTACTTTCCAACTTTGGAGGGGTGATTCTGAGACCAATTCGGCCATTACTTTCCAACTTTGGAGGGGTGATTCTGAGACCCATTTGGCCATTACTTCCCAGCTCTGGAGGGGTGATTCCGAGGCCAATCTGGCCATTACTTTCCAACCCTGGAGGGGTGATTCCGAGACCAATCCGGCCATTACTTTCCAACTCTGGAGGGGTGATTCCGAGACCAATCCGGCCATTACTTTCCAACTCTGGAGGGGTGATTCCGAGACCAATCCGGCCATTACTTTCCAACTCTGGAGGGGTGATTCCGAGACCAATCCGGCCATTACTTTCCAACTTTGGAGGGGTGATTCTGGGACCAATCTGGCCATTACTTTCCAACTCTGGAGGGGTGATTCCGGGACCAATCCGGCCATAACTTTCCAACTTTGGAGGGGTGATTCTGAGACCAATCTGGCCATTACTTTCCAACTCTGGAGGGGTGATTCCGGGACCAATCCGGCCATAACTTTCCAACTTTGGAGGGGTGATTCTGAGACCAATCTGGCCATTACTTTCCAACTTTGGAGGGGTGATTCTGAGACCAATTTGGCCATTACTTTCCAGCTCTGGAGGGGTGATTCCGAGACCAATCTGAGCATACTTCTCGAAACCATGATGCTGACTAAGTGAAAAGAGAGGAAAGTGCCTCGATTCCAGGTCAGAATCCTATCAAGAATCGGTGGCCACTCCCGAAGGTCTCATGACACTACATGTAAGGCAATGTGTGTCTGTCAGCAGTAGACTCCCGAAGCAAGGGGCGGGTCGGCCAGCGTAGTCTATATGTATAAAAATCCAGGGTCTGTTTCTTTGTATGTATGTATGTTTGCTTGTCCTCAATAGGCTCCTCCGGTATTGATCGGATCGACTTGGAACAAACTGCATAATGTAGGGTGGCTCACCGGGAAGGACATAGGCCACCCACCCCTTTCCCCCTCTCCCTCCCCTCCTCCTCCCCTCGCGATTAACCCCAACTTTGACCCCTTCCATACTGTCACCCGCATCCAAATTCTGACGATAAGGTGCACCGCCCTGTTATGACGCCAGCCAGACTCTTGGGCCTCATCCCATCGTCATCGGATATCCTTCCCCACTACCTCTCCTGTACATCTATCATAAAAATCTATCGTAAAAATACCTGGAGGGGTGATTACGAGACCAATCTGGCCATTATTTCCCAACTCTGGAGGGGTGATTCCGAGACCAATCTGGCCATTAGTTTCCAACTCTGGAGGGGTGATTACGAGACCAACCTGGCCATTACTTTCCAACTCTGGAGGGGTGATTCCGGGACCAATCTGGCCATTACTTTCCAACTATGGAGGGATGATTCCGGGAGCAATCTGAGCATTACTTCCCAAGCCTGGAGGGGTGATTCCGGGAGCAATCTGAGCATTACTTTCCAACTCTGGAGGAGTGATTCCGAGACCAATCTGGCCATTAATTTCCAACTCTGGAGGGGTGATTCCGGTACCGATCTGGCCATTACTTTCCAACTCTGGAGGGGTGATTCCGAGACCAATCTGGCCATAACTTTCCAACTCTCGAGGGGTGATTCAGAGACCAATCTGGCCATCACTTTCTAACTCTGGAGGGGTGATTGCGAGACCAATCTAAACATTACTTTCCAACTTTGGAGGGGTGATTCCGAGACCAATCTGACCATTACTTTCCAAGTTTGGAGGAGTGATCTCGGGACCAATCTGACCATACTAAACCAAGTCTGGAGGGGTGATTCCGAGACCAATCTGACTATCACTTTCCAAGTCTGGAGGGGTGATCTCGAGACAAGTCTAACTATACTTTTCAAAACCTAGAGGGGTGATTCCGGGACCAATCTGACCATGCTTCTCCGAATCTGAAGCGGTGATTACGACACCAATCTGACCATACTTCTCAAAACCATGATTCTGACCAAGTGAAGAGAGAGGAAAGTGCCTCGATTCCAGGTCAGAATCCTATCAAGAATCGGTGGCCACCTCCCGAAGGTCTCATGACACTACATTTAAGGCGATGTGTGTCTGTCAGCAGTAGACTCCCGAAGCAAGGGACGGGTCGGCCAGCGTAGTAGGCCGAAGGCCGGCTAGTCTATCATAAAGATCCATCATAAAAATATCTGGAGGGGTGATTCCGAGAACAATAAAGCCATTACTTTCCAACTCTGGAGGGGTGATTCCGAGACCAATCTGGCCATTACTTTCCAACTCTGGAGGGGTGATTCTGGGACCAATCTGGCCATTACTCTCCAACTCTGGAGGGGTGATTCCGAGACCAATCTGGCCATTACTTTCCAACTCTGGAGGGGTGATTCTGAGACCAATCTGGCCATTACTTTCCAACTCTGGAGGAGTGATTCCGAGACCAATCTGGCCATTACTTTCTCACTCTGGAGGGGTGATTCCGGGACCAATCTGGCCATAACTTTCCAAATCTGGAGGGGTGATTCCGAGACCAATCTGGCCATTACTTTCCAACTCTGGAGGGGTGATTCTGGGACCAATCTGGCTACTACTTTCCAACTCTGGAGGGGTGATTCCGGGACCAATCTGGCCATTACTTTCCAACTCTGGAGGGGTGATTCCGGGACCAATCTTTTGTTTTCCGGCTGAACCTCTCAGCCAGCCCTCAGGAGTGTCCCGGAATCACCTTTCGGTATTGCTTCAGTAACACTCCCTATCGCCTCGCAAATCCCATTGCGGGCGGTGGGCTTGGGTCTTAAGATGGTTCAGATTTGATTCTTATATAAATTAAATCCTCTTTTTACCACATAAGAAATTTGTTGTCCCGGCCGGGGATCGAACCCGCGATTGCTAGCTTAGTGTGGCACCCAAGGCGTTGCTTTATGCCACACGGCCAACGAGCCGGTCTCCGGGACCAATCTGGCCATTACTTTCCAACTCTGGAGGGGTGATTCCGCGACCAATCTGGCCATTACTTTCCAACTCTGGAGGGGTGATTCCGGGACCAATCTGGCCATTACTTTCCAACTCTGGGGGGGCGATTCCGGGACCAGTCTGGTCATTACTTTCCAACTCTGGAGGGGTGATTCTGAGACCAATCTGAGCATTACTTTCCAACTCTGGAGGGGTGGTTCCGAGAACAATCTGGCCATTACTTTCCAACTCCGGAGGGGTGATTCCGAGACCAATCTGGCCATTACTTTCCAACTCTGGAGGGGTGATTCCGAGACCAATCTGGCCATTACTTTCCAACTCTGGAGGGGTGATTCCGAGACCAATCTGAGCATAACTTTCCAACTCTGGAGGGGTTATTCCGAGACCAATCTGAGCATTACTTTCCAACTCTGGAGGGGTGATTCCGGGACCAATCTGGCCATAACTTTCCAACTCTGAAGGGGTGATTCTGGGACCAATCTGGCCATTACTTTCCAAGTTTGGAGGAGTGATCTCGGGACCAATCTGACCATACTTTTCCAAGTCTGCAGGGGTGATTCTGGGACCAATCTGACCATACTTTAACAAGTCTGGAGGGGTGATTCTGGGACCAATCTGGCCATTACTTTCCAAGTTTGGAGGAGTGATCTCGGGACCAATCTGACCATACTTTTCCAAGTCTGGAGGGGTGATCCTGGGACCGATCTGAGCATTACTTCCCAACTCTGGAGGGGTGATTCCGAGACCAATCTGAGCCTTACTTCCCAACTCTGGGAGGGTACTTCCGGGACCAATCTTAGCATTACTTCCCAACTCTGGAGGGGTGATTCCGAGACCAATCTGACCATTACTTTCCAAGTCTGGAGGGGTGATTCCGAGACCAATCTGACTATCACTTTCCAAGTCTGGAGGGGTGATCTCGAGACAAATCTAACTATACTTTTCAAAACCTAGAGGGGTGATTCCGGGACCAATCTGGCCATTACTCTCCAACTCTGGAGGGGTGATTCCGAGACCAATCTGGCCATTACTTTCCAACTCTGGAGGGGTGATTCTGGGACCAATCTGGCCATTACTCTCCAACTCTGGAGGGGTGATTCCGAGACCAATCTGGCCATTACTTTCCAACTCTGGAGGGGTGATTCTGAGACCAATCTGGCCATTACTTCCCAACTCTGGAGGGGTGATTCCAAGACCAATGTGGCCATTACTTTCCAACTCTGGAGGGATGATTCCGGGAGCAATCTGAGCATTACTTCCCAAACCTGGAGGGGTGATTCCGGGAGCAATCTGAGCATTACTTTCCAACTCTGGGGGGGGGGATCGCGAGACCAATCTGGCCATTACTTTCCAACTCTGAAGGGGTGATTCCAAGACCAATCTGGCCATTACTTTCCAACTTTAGAGGGGTGATTCCGAGACCAATCTGGCCATTACTTTCCAACTCTGGAGGGATGATTACGAGACGAACCTGGCCATTACTTTTCAACTCTGGAGGGGTGATCCTGTGACCAATCTGGCCATTACTTTCCAACTCTGGAGGGGTGATTCCAAGACCAATAAGCCCATTACTTTCCAACTCTGGAGGGGTGATTCCGAGACCAATCTGGCCATTACTCTCCAACTCTGGAGGGGTGATTCCGAGACCAATCTGGCCATTACTTTCCAACCCTGGAGGGGTGATTCCGAGACCAATCCGGCCATTACTTTCCAACTCTGGAGAGGTGATTCCGAGACCAATCCGGCCATTGCTTTCCAACCCTCAAGGGGTGATTCCGGGATCAATCCGGCCATAACTTTCCAACTTTGGAGGGGTGATTCTGAGACCAATCTGGCCATTACTTTCCAACTTTGGAGGGGTGATTCTGAGACCAATTCGGCCATTACTTTCCAACTTTGGAGGGGTGATTCTGAGACCCATTTGGCCATTACTTCCCGGCTCTGGAGGGGTGATTCCGAGGCCAATCTGGCCATTACTTTCCAACCCTGGAGGGGTGATTCCGAGACCAATCCGGCCATTACTTTCCAACTCTGGAGGGGTGATTCCGAGACCAATCCGGCCATTACTTTCCAACTCTGGAGGGGTGATTCCGAGACCAATCCGGCCATTACTTTCCAACTCTGGAGGGGTGATTCCGAGACCAATCCGGCCATTACTTTCCAACTTTGGAGGGGTGATTCTGGGACCAATCTGGCCATTACTTTCCAACTCTGGAGGGGTGATTCCGGGACCAATCCGGCCATAACTTTCCAACTTTGGAGGGGTGATTCTGAGACCAATCTGGCCATTACTTTCCAACTCTGGAGGGGTGATTCCGGGACCAATCCGGCCATAACTTTCCAACTTTGGAGGGGTGATTCTGAGACCAATCTGGCCATTACTTTCCAACTTTGGAGGGGTGATTCTGAGACCAATTTGGCCATTACTTTCCAGCTCTGGAGGGGTGATTCCGAGACCAATCTGAGCATACTTCTCGAAACCATGATGCTGACTAAGTGAAAAGAGAGGAAAGTGCCTCGATTCCAGGTCAGAATCCTATCAAGAATCGGTGGCCACTCCCGAAGGTCTCATGACACTACATGTAAGGCAATGTGTGTCTGTCAGCAGTAGACTCCCGAAGCAAGGGGCGGGTCGGCCAGCGTAGTCTATATGTATAAAAATCCAGGGTCTGTTTGTTTGTATGTATGTATGTTTGCTTGTCCTCAATAGGCTCCTCCGGTATTGATCGGATCGACTTGGAACAAACTGCATAATGTAGGGTGGCTCACCGGGAAGGACATAGGCCACCCACCCCTTTCCCCCTCTCCCTCCCCTCCTCCCCCCCTCGCGATTAACCCCAACTTTGACCCCTTCCATACTGTCACCCGCATCCAAATTCTGACGATAAGGTGCACCGCCCTGTTATGACGCCAGCCAGACTCTTGGGCCTCATCCCATCGTCATCGGATATCCTTCCCCACTACCTCTCCTGTACATCTATCATAAAAATCTATCGTAAAAATACCTGGAGGGGTGATTACGAGACCAATCTGGCCATTATTTCCCAACTCTGGAGGGGTGATTCCGAGACCAATCTGGCCATTAGTTTCCAACTCTGGAGGGGTGATTACGAGACCAACCTGGCCATTACTTTCCAACTCTGGAGGGGTGATTCCGGGACCAATCTGGCCATTACTTTCCAACTATGGAGGGATGATTCCGGGAGCAATCTGAGCATTACTTCCCAAGCCTGGAGGGGTGATTCCGGGAGCAATCTGAGCATTACTTTCCAACTCTGGAGGAGTGATTCCGAGACCAATCTGGCCATTAATTTCCAACTCTGGAGGGGTGATTCCGGTACCGATCTGGCCATTACTTTCCAACTCTGGAGGGGTGATTCCGAGACCAATCTGGCCATAACTTTCCAACTCTCGAGGGGTGATTCAGAGACCAATCTGGCCATAACTTTCCAACTCTCGAGGGGTGATTCAGAGACCAATCTGGCCATCACTTTCTAACTCTGGAGGGGTGATTGCGAGACCAATCTAAACATTACTTTCCAACTTTGGAGGGGTGATTCCGAGACCAATCTGACCATTACTTTCCAAGTTTGGAGGAGTGATCTCGGGACCAATCTGACCATACTAAACCAAGTCTGGAGGGGTGATTCCGAGACCAATCTGACTATCACTTTCCAAGTCTGGAGGGGTGATCTCGAGACAAGTCTAACTATACTTTTCAAAACCTAGAGGGGTGATTCCGGGACCAATCTGACCATGCTTCTCCGAATCTGAAGCGGTGATTACGACACCAATCTGACCATACTTCTCAAAACCATGATTCTGACCAAGTGAAGAGAGAGGAAAGTGCCTCGATTCCAGGTCAGAATCCTATCAAGAATCGGTGGCCACCTCCCGAAGGTCTCATGACACTACATTTAAGGCGATGTGTGTCTGTCAGCAGTAGACTCCCGAAGCAAGGGACGGGTCGGCCAGCGTAGTAGGCCGAAGGCCGGCTAGTCTATCATAAAGATCCATCATAAAAATATCTGGAGGGGTGATTCCGAGAACAATAAAGCCATTACTTTCCAACTCTGGAGGGGTGATTCCGAGACCAATCTGGCCATTACTTTCCAACTCTGGAGGGGTGATTCTGGGACCAATCTGGCCATTACTCTCCAACTCTGGAGGGGTGATTCCGAGACCAATCTGGCCATTACTTTCCAACTCTGGAGGGGTGATTCTGAGACCAATCTGGCCATTACTTTCCAACTCTGGAGGGGTGATTCCGAGACCAATCTGGCCATTACTTTCTCACTCTGGAGGGGTGATTCCGGGACCAATCTGGCCATAACTTTCCAAATCTGGAGGGGTGATTCCGAGACCAATCTGGCCATTACTTTCCAACTCTGGAGGGGTGATTCTGGGACCAATCTGGCTACTACTTTCCAACTCTGGAGGGGTGATTCCGGGACCAATCTGGCCATTACTTTCCAACTCTGGAGGGGTGATTCCGGGACCAATCTTTTGTTTTCCGGCTGAACCTCTCAGCCAGCCCTCAGGAGTGTCCCGGAATCACCTTTCGGTATTGCTTCAGTAACACTCCCTATCGCCTCGCAAATCCCATTGCGGGCGGTGGGCTTGGGTCTTAAGATGGTTCAGATTTGATTCTTATATAAATTAAATCCTCTTTTTACCACATAAGAAATTTGTTGTCCCGGCCGGGGATCGAACCCGCGATTGCTAGCTTAGTGTGGCACCCAAGGCGTTGCTTTATGCCACACGGCCAACGAGCCGGTCTCCGGGACCAATCTGGCCATTACTTTCCAACTCTGGAGGGGTGATTCCGGGACCAATCTGGCCATTACTTTCCAACTCTGGAGGGGTGATTCCGCGACCAATCTGGCCATTACTTTCCAACTCTGGAGGGGTGATTCCGGGACCAATCTGGCCATTACTTTCCAACTCTGGGGGGGCGATTCCGGGACCAGTCTGGTCATTACTTTCCAACTCTGGAGGGGTGATTCTGAGACCAATCTGAGCATTACTTTCCAACTCTGGAGGGGTGGTTCCGAGAACAATCTGGCCATTACTTTCCAACTCTGGAGGGGTGATTCCGAGACCAATCTGGCCATTACTTTCCAACTCTGGAGGGGTGATTCCGAGACCAATCTGGCCATTACTTTCCAACTCTGGAGGGGTGATTCCGAGACCAATCTGAGCATAACTTTCCAACTCTGGAGGGGTTATTCCGAGACCAATCTGAGCATTACTTTCCAACTCTGGAGGGGTGATTCCGGGACCAATCTGGCCATAACTTTCCAACTCTGAAGGGGTGATTCTGGGACCAATCTGGCCATTACTTTCCAAGTTTGGAGGAGTGATCTCGGGACCAATCTGACCATACTTTTCCAAGTCTGCAGGGGTGATTCTGGGACCAATCTGACCATACTTTAACAAGTCTGGAGGGGTGATTCTGGGACCAATCTGGCCATTACTTTCCAAGTTTGGAGGAGTGATCTCGGGACCAATCTGACCATACTTTTCCAAGTCTGGAGGGGTGATCCTGGGACCGATCTGAGCATTACTTCCCAACTCTGGAGGGGTGATTCCGAGACCAATCTGAGCCTTACTTCCCAACTCTGGGTGGGTACTTCCGGGACCAATCTTAGCATTACTTCCCAACTCTGGAGGGGTGATTCCGAGACCAATCTGACCATTACTTTCCAAGTCTGGAGGGGTGATTCCGAGACCAATCTGACTATCACTTTCCAAGTCTGGAGGGGTGATCTCGAGACAAATCTAACTATACTTTTCAAAACCTAGAGGGGTGATTCCGGGACCAATCTGACCATGCTTCTCCGAATCTGAAGGGGTGATTACGACACCAATCTGACCATACTTCTTAAAACCATGATGCTGATCAAGTGAAGAGAGAGGAAAGTGCCTCGATTCCAGGTCAGAATCCTATCGAGAATCGGTGGCCACTCCCGAAGGTCTCATGACAATACATTTAAGGCAATGTGTGTCTGTCAGCAGTAGACTCCCGAAGCAAGGGACGGGCCGGCCAGCGTAGTCGGCCGAAGGCCGGCTAGTATATGATAAAATCATGAGGGCTCCAAGACAGGCAAAATCAAAAGCCTTCTGGGACCACATTAGGAGAAATGAATACGAACCCCCAAAGAAGCTGTGAGTGCTAGACGAGAAGGGTGACGACATCCAACCGACACAGATGACGTCACACCTTACGCTGGTGGCAAAAAGCTTACTGGAGGCAACAGGAAACCCCGAACCCCAGAGGGAATCCAATCTCCCAAGAGAACCGGTAAATCTGACCACAACTGTAGAGTAAGTGAAGTCGACACTCTTGTCGATATCCGCTTCATCTGCGACGGGGCCGCATAGAATACCAGCTAAAGTCCTCAAGGCACTAGACGACACTGGATACAACTACGTAACAGATGTCTTCAACGCTATTCTACAAGGTACCCATGAGATACCAGCAGAATGGAGGATAGGCAGGGTATCCCTGATTGAAAAGAGAGTATAGAGTTTTTACCAAAATACTTGGGAAACATATACAAAAATGGGCGGAAGATACAGAGCAGCTATCAGAAATGCAAAATGGGTTCTGAAAGGATCGCAGAGGAGATGATAACATATTCATCTTGACAACTGCAATTGAAACCGCAAGATCCCATAAGAAAGGGCTTTATTGCGTTTTCCTAGAAGCCACAAAAGCATACGACCGAATCGATCGGAAGAAGCTATGGCGAACTCTAGAGGAGAGAGGGATGAGCAAACCACTGCTCGAACTCCTTAAATACATGTACGAGGATACCCGCGTTGTCCTCCGACATGGGGACTACACGTCGGACGAAATGTCCATACCAATTGGACTCCGACAAGGTTGTCCACTATCTCCGATCCTATTCAGCCTCTACATTGCGAACCTTGAACGAGAACTCCTGGCAACAGGACGAGGATTCAGATTCGCAAGGAAAGGCAACTTCTGGGATGTGAGAGAAAAAAAGTTCTTCACAATTCCCGGATTGCTGTTTGCAGATGACCTAGTTCTGATGACAAACAGCATGGGAGATATGGGAACGCTCCTCGAGGTTACTACAAGGTTTGGGGACGACATGTCCATCAAAAACCCAGAGAAGAGCGGTGTAATGGTCTTCTCTCGACCAGCAGGAACCCATACTCCGGATGGAGATCTCAGGATACAAGGATTACCAATACCTATGGTGGAATCACACAAATATCTAGGGATCGATCTATCTTCCGACCGCGACCACTTGGCTAGACAATGGCCTAAACTGTCAGAAAAAGCCGACCAAGCAACCCAGAGACTAAACGCGAAAGCACTTTGGAGCTTCGACCGATTCGAAGTCTCCAAAATACTCTGGAAAGCTACAGCAGTCCCACAGCTCACATACTGCAATGCAGTGATTACCATGCCAAAAAGACTGAGAAACCACATAGAAGTCAGGCAGAGAGACGCGGGAAGATGGACTCTTGGCATACCGCACTCCACTATAGGGAAGGAGTTCATTGAGGGAGAACTCGGATGGAGCTCCTTCGATGGCAGAGAAACCATAAGCAAAGTGATGTTCTTCGAGAGGATAAAACAAATGGATCCACATAGATGGCCAAAACTTGTCCTCGAGGCAACGAACTCACCAAAACCAAAATCGAAGCATCCGAGAGACTCAAAAAACTGAGCATGCAATTCGAATGTGGGGACATCCGACTGGCCAAAAACACATCCGGCAAGCTGATGTGGAAGACGTTCCGCAAAGAACTCAAACTGAGGGTGCGGAATAAATTGGACGCCACCTGGAGAGACAGGATAAAGTCCAAATCCACACTGAGTACATACCGACGATACAAAGGGACTAGAGGAATCAACCCCGGACTGTACGATAACTCCCGCGGAAGCCAACTCTTAGCGTTAACCAGGGCAGGAATGCTAAACACCAAGACCCGGCAACACAACCGCGATTCCTCCATCGACATCAACTGTTCAAGATGTGGAGCACCCGAAACAGAAAGACGCGTAGTCTTGGGTTGCGGAAACGAACTTTACCCCCAGAGGAGTTTCCCTTCCGAATTGGACTCACACCCAATAGCAAACATGAAGTTCTGCGAAAGACGAAGGTGACCCTAACTAACTGGGAGCGGCAAGATCTGTGAACGCTATACGACTCACCCCTGGAATGAAAGGGACCATATGTGCACATGGAAGATCGAAATAAATCCAATCCAATCCAATTCAACTCGAATTCAAATTTCCCTCGCTACGGAAGAAATTTTAAAGGCCTCCCGCTGCGATTTTTTCCGTTCCCATTTTTTCGTTCCACCCCACTGAACACGCCCGAAGAAAAGCGCATTTATGCGCTAAAAGACGTTCGAGACGGAATCATAACCGAAGTACGGTCAGAACGAGAATATAGTATGATCAGGACGGGGCGGCATCATCCTCAGAAGCTCTTCGTGGGGTAGGAATGCAAATACCATCCGGAACTGGGTCGAATTCGATGGGTGGAATTGAGTTCGGATCTCTCGGGGAACCCGTGGATCCGCATTCGCATCGTCGAATCCGCATCATCCCGTCTCTGGGACTTGGGCATCCGAGTCCAAGTTCGCGACCCCCAGTTTCGATGTTGCCGATGCTGAGGGGGACCGAACAGTGTGTCGCAAAGCCGTCGTTCATAGGATCCGGTTGGAACCCGCATATCTCACCTCTACAGGAATCGCTGGAGGAATTTCCGCTGAGAAATGAGCTGACGTCGGTTCACATGAGCTTTGGGTGGCGCACCCCTTACAGGAGCTACTGATATTTCCCTGGATCACAGCTAATCCGAGCCGTTCCCGGAACACCAGGCGAACGTATTCGAAGAGGAAACAAACGCATCATGCAACGGAACCCAGACCATGAGAGCGTAACAGAAGTCACCGGAATGCTAGGTTGATATTCCTCTCGCTCAGTCTGCCGTCCTTCGTTTCTCGTGGGAAGAAGATGGAGAGAACGGAAGTTCCCGTTGAGCTCACACGGAAGGTTGGAGCTTGCTACATTTCAACTGCTTCAACTTCTATTAACAGTGCTGATGATCGACCAACCTCACAATCTTCCAACAGAACAAGAAACTCGCTACGAAGGGAAACTGGGCTCAAAGCCCCGTGAGCACGGCTGTGCGCCGTTGCCTGAATCATTGGCGGCGCCGGAGGACGAGGATGCTCCGAGCGGCGGAAAAAAATCGTTACGGTTCCGCTGAGATCGTTGTTATGAATAAAATGTTTTTTTTTTCCCGAAGCCGCAAAAATGGTAATCATCGATTTTTCTGTTTCCCACTAACTGTGCATTACCCTCGACCGACTTGACGCTTCCACTAAGCACAACCGGCACGGCCAGCTATCAATCGACGTTTGCGGACAGATTATCGGAGGCCGTTTATGATGATGCATACCCTGCGATCAGGCTAGATATCTGCTTCTTGGAGGCGATGGCGAAACGAATGATACATTTTTTTCAGATGCGACAGGGACGATTGGCTCACTTATCGATTTGAGGAGAAGATCGCTGATTTGAGAGTCAGGGATTCCGGCTCTTTTGGAGATATCCCTCATCTCCAGGTCTAGACGAGCTACGATGATGGTCAATGAAGCGCATTCGCGCACGGCTTCATCGCCTCAAATAATGTGCAAAGTTATTCTGGGAGCTGGTGAGGCGTATCCGGGAATAGATAACTCGGTTCGTCTGCCAGGTCTATTCCCCGGCCGACAACAAAAATTTCTTGGGTGGTAAAAAGAGGATTTGATTGGTATCAGAATTGAATCTGAACCATCTTAAGACCCAAGCCCACCGCCCGCAATGGGATTTGCGAGGCGATAGGGAGTGTTACTGGAGCAATACCGAAAGGTGATCCCGGGACACTTCTGAGGGCTGGCTGAGAGGTTCAGCCGGAAAACAAAGGAAAGGTCAGTTCCTATGTGCGAGCCGGGGCGTTGTCGTGGGGCAAAATCGTCCGTTGCTTCCTTGTGGCGAGATGCGGTCGTTTCTCTGCTACCGCGCGGGTCAAATCAATGAGTTGTTGCTGTTAGCGTGCTGCATCGACCGTTTCGCCCGGTTTCAGGAGCTCGAAGTAGATCACGCCCTCCTGGTCCCGTTGAACACACAGCATCGTCTCTCTTCCGAACTTGGTCGGCCTTGCAGTCGAAGGACCTGATTCCCCCGGGTTAAGCCACGCTGCTTTTCGCGCCGGGTTGTCGTACAACACCCACTTCTCATCGCTGGTTACGATCAAGTGCAGGAAACCTTTTTTTTTGATGCCGCAAGAGCAGTTCTTGACGAATGATCAAAAGGGTGTTCTCTGCTCTTCTGATAACTCATGAGGGACCCAGCGCTCGACCTTCCGGACCTTCCCCAAAGCCTTGAGTCGCTTCGAAAGGGCTGACTGAGTCATATCCAGCTGAGCGGCGAGCTCCTCTTGGGTCTGGGCACTGTCTTCCTCTAGCAAATGTATGGCCAGATTGGTCCCGGAATCAATCCTCTAGACTTGGAAAACTCCAAGTCCTGGTCCTTGAACTTTTTTTGTGGTCTTCCTCGAGGTTCATTCTCAACATCGACATCGCCTTCTTTGAACCTCTCGTATCAGTTGTAACACATTCTCCGGCCTAGTGCATGCTCGGGATAGGCTTGAACGAGCAGTTTGTGGGCTTCATTCGCTGATTTCCCCAATCGGAAGAATGTCAAAAGCGATGCCCGAACAAGCTACCCCCAAGCTGGCTTTCGCCAATATATCCATTGTAGACCGCAATTTCCCGTACCCTGCTATCAGGCATCAGGTTTCTGCTAGTTTGCCGTGGAAATCTAGGATATGAAGAATTTCGCCGAGGAAGGTCCCTGGGGAAAAGATCCACGCTGTAGCGAATCAGCGTGGCTCAGAGCGGAGAGCTAAATCACGCGGGATTCTACTGTGTGAGAACCAGGACTAAGTCCCGGGTTTCGATCCTAGGTCCACCGAAGAACCTATCCCAGGAACTGTCTGCGTTCCCTCCAGGAACCCTTCTACCCCTACTCTGAGAACCAGAGGTCGAAATCGGAGAGTTGCAGAAGAATGGTAGTTACGATATCAGTACAGCTTGGAAGTTGGAGCCGTACGCCCGTAGGCTTGAGCGCTGACAACGCCTGATTTTCGGTACCAAAACTTCCGAGGTCTAGGTATTAGCAAGCGAGGATCAGTGTGATGTACCTTTTCCTGACTACCCTTTTCCTACAACGCGTCATTCAGTGAACCTGAGCTCGTGATCCGGCAGGGTGGCGCTCTACACGGCACTCCGCTCTTCCGGAGTTCTCGATGTCTTTCTCTCGGACTCCGCCGACGGAGAGGAGGTCGCTTTTCAAACGCATAAAGCGAAAGCCTGGTTCGGATTCATCAGACCTCACTCCGGTTCACTTCAGCTCGTGCCGAAGTGCTCCCACTGACGACTTCAAGAGCCCGGCAGTCTTTCAACCGTAATTATCGACTTCCTCATCACAATGATTTCAGCAATGTTTCTTCTCAGGGCACTGCTGTTATTTAGCCTCGTCGCCTCAGGCCTCGGATGGCAGACCGAGGTCAACCCTCGGATGCCGATGCGCCATACCGACGGCATCCTCGATCTCCTGCCCCTGAACGCTGTGTTCAGAGCTCTCGGGAGAGTTCTCGGAGCACCCTTGAGAATCCTGAAAGTTTTCGTGAAACCGCTCATGGCGACCGCTCGAACTTTGTGGTCTTGGATGGGTGAAGAGACCACGACCTCAGGGATGACTTTCTCAGGAGGCAGATCGGTCAAACTTATTCTCGATCTATTCACGGACGAGAATGTCGACAAGTTTTTTGAAACTCTCGGAGTGTGAGAGACGAGCAGGAAACCGGACCTCATCGTAAATTCGTGTGACTTCTGCGACTGGAACGGCCGATAGTTGTTTGACGTAGGTGAACGACTGTGGATATGCGCGAATCTGAGAATAAAATATTTTACCGATACCTCAAGCGATTTCCGTTCGGGCAGGGTGGGAGCCTCAGATCTGAATTCTCCTGTTCCAGGGAGAGTCATCACTTTATCGATCTGAGAATCCTCAATTGTGAAGATATTCGATCAGTAGGATGCAATCTCGACCTAAGATTGCACAACAGTCTCCTTGTTTTTCTATAATGTTGATACCTTTTATTGACGATAAGGCGAAAAGGTGGATGTGGTTCATGAGGTCCTGGAGAGCTCCTGGAATGTCTCATGATTCTGCGGAATAAACCTCGGAGTTCCCTCGTGGAATGAGACTGTCGCCTCTAGTACCATTCAAACGAATCTGTGAGCAGAACCGAACCGCCTTTCAAATAGGCGCGATTCGCTCTTCGGAACCACGATAACTTTTTGTTGATCACGCTCTTCATCATCACGCCCGTCTTCTTCCGCTCGAAATTCTGCCATCTCACGACTCGACTCTGTGAGAGAGCATGATAGCAATGCTTCCGACCTTGTATGAACCAGGGACTGATGGACGCGAACAGATGAGGATGCCCAGTCAATATCAGAAGTCCGGAGATCAGCCTCCAGTGATTGAATCGCGCAACAGTCTTCGGCATGGATCTGAGTTCCGAGAAACGCAGAGAATGGTCTCTCACGATTCTCTCCCAGGAGCTGCGAACCATATTTCTGGAGAGACTGAAGCAACCCACAACTTCGCTCTGTCAGATTCCTATGTTGCGAATCGCGCAGGCCAAATATCCGAAAAAGGTACCATCGCTTCGGGTGAATGAGCAGCTCACATTCCGAGTGGGTTCTCTGGAATTCAGATCTATCAATCAGACGTTTTCTACGAGAAACAGAGGAGAGAAGGAACCGGAAAGTTACTCTTGAGCCAGGCTTGCTGCAGCTCTCCGTTCATTCTCTACGAGCTTGTCGAGAGGAGGGAGGTGGCCGTCTCCTCAAACACCATCTCGACATGACTTCGCTTTAACCTCTTGAGCTTCATTTCATCTTCTCGCACTCTTTGATATGTTTGTGAGTTTCTCAGTTCTCCCTGAGAACCTGAGGCTCAAGTACCCGAGACGATTTTGTATCAGAGGGTTTCTGCATCGATCGGGCTGAAACATCATCCAGCGCTCCACAGTGATCGGAGCCCCGGAAGAGAACTCCGTATAGCTTCTCGGACTCTGGCATATCTCGAAGCTAGCATGTCTCTATTGAGAATCCTCGTCTCCCTGAGCCTTGTGGCTCTTGCCCTCGCTTCGGATGTCAGCACCTCCATAGAGACTACAAAACCGGCCGGCGTGGGCTGCGAATGCGCGGAGTTCGGGATGGATTCTGCATTCAAAGCTGCGGGACAGCTTCCGACCAACGTGATGGGCTTCTCATTCTACGCGCCTCTGCAAGCCGCTAAGCCTTTCGCTAAGCGCAACTACGGCTTCTGTTCTGTTCGAGAGCATGCAATCGAAGTGAGGTTCATCTTCTCTCAGAAGCAACAGAGCTACCATACGACCTAGCTTTCCCTTCACGCTGATTCTCTTGAACGAGGAGGCGTGAATCTGTTCTGACGGTAGGAAAGTTTGGAATTCGACACTGCTTGGGTCAATTTGAGTGGCAGAATTCTAGTCCTTGATAAAAAAAAACGATCGACTCCTCGAACGCGCTTCCGATAGAATATCTATAGTCGCAAGAGGAGCATCATCACCGACATTTTGTACTTCTCGGGGTCGAAGCGTTTGCTAAGGGCTGCGTAAGCATTCTGCATATTCAGCTTGACGTAGTTTATGAGAGTGCTGACATCTTCCCTCACAGGAATAGCTTGACGAAGCTCACGGGTTTTCCTATTTGCTTGCTTCCGAGCGATGCTGGATACCCTGTCGCTGAATGTGGCGTCATACACCTGCTGCCACTTGGTTGCAAGGAGAACCAACTCATCGTTTCCTTCCTCGTTGGAAACGTGAAGGACAATTTTCTACGATGTCCGGAAGGCGCGTCCATACTGATCCACTATGCTGGCCTTCTGGTATCCACCATCCGCAGCTTCTCTGCCACTGCCATTCGTTTTATTGACAGAACAAAGTACTTGTACAAGCCGGGACGGATACAATCTTCCGACTCCGTGACATATTGCGCGTTCGTGCTTATCTCCATGAAGTCTTGAATTGTCAGAATTATTCTACTCACTGTCCTGATTGCCTTGGAAATGATTTTCTCCTGAGATTCACCTCCATATTTTCCGGCGAGCCTTCGCCGCTTGCTCAATCAGAAAGCGATCTTTTCCGAAGAACGCCGTCCCGAATCCTGAGGTAAATGAGCTTGGCGATCTCATCCATGGGGGCGGTCTAATTCCCGATCGCAGAGAGCCGAGCTCGTCGTTTCTCGTCTTCCAACGTGGTCGCGGATGGAGCACAGCTAGCAACTCCATGGACGTGCACCATCTCGATGACTTCATGTTCATTGCCGTGTTTATTGATCAGATGACGGGAGAAATACGAGACGAGTCTTCCGCAGAAATTGCAGAAATGAGCCTTCCTTCTCTTGCTCAGTTTGCCCATCGAGCTACGGGGATAAACGGATGCTCAGCGCGAACAATCCGACGGATTCACCGTTCCTGATGGGATAATTGGATCTCTTGGGCATCTTCATAGGATGGATATTCAGCATATCTCACCGAGATTACAGTCGATGTGAGGAATCTCAAAATATCTGCTCCTGACTGGCACAGCAAATTAGACGACGCATGTTCTGAACGAAAGGTGCGGATCACACTGTTTTTCCTTCACTGACGACATCATTTTCGATCGAATAGGTTCAAGTGAAATCATGGATCAAGTGAGCGTAGGCCTCACTTCCCCGCGGATTACTCGAATATGAGAGGGATCGGCTCTTCCGAGCCAGCAGACAAGTCACTCCGACTTCGTTTTCACACCCAAGACCTCGAAATTGGGTGCGCGGTTCTCATTTTTGTGTACAGCCAATAAGTCCCGTGAGACATGTTGACCGCACCAGGTGCAGTTATAATAGTGTGAGACTCTGGTGCTCACGGAATGGATACGCCGTTACTCAGTGTAGATACTGGGGTATATTACGGGTTTAACTCCGTCACCACGTTTGCTCGGTCGTAGTATCCTAATACAGACTCATTCACACCTCTATCATTCATCTCTCATATTCTCGCGGATTCTCCTCTTCCTCTCTACTGACCTCTCCCTCTCCAGTACAACTGGTCGCCGCTGGGTCGTCTCTCAAGACGCTTCTCTCAGAATGCGACACTCGACCACCGCTACCATACCTGGTCTCATGGCCAGCACTCCTATCGGCACACCTCGCTCTGTATCACGACTCTGCCCTTAATGAGCAATACCCTGAATGAGCACACCTTCGTCGTGAGACTTCTATTACTCTCTCTTTTAGGTTCCGCCAGCCCTCCTTACATCGTAATGCTGATTCCTTCAGCGACCTTTCGACACTCAGTAAATTTATTAACCATCTAGCCCTCCTTACGAATCTTGATTGATTGTTTATTGACCATCTTCATGCTGTATTTTCATTCCAAATATAGCTGAAGACCCTTAATACGGGGCGATGACTCAGCTGGTCGACGGTGCGGTTATTATTTCTTCTCGGGCATACGGTCTGGGTCGTTTTTCCGTTCCCACTGCTCAAGTATTCTCTTGGTGTCGAATATCATTCTTGGTGTGCTCTCTCCGTGTAGTCCTGGTCTTTTCTGTATTGTACACTCAGAATCTGGGATTTCTTCGCATTCCAGAAGCACATGTTCCATAGTTTCGTCCTCCCTTCCGCACCGTTGGCAGATCGCTTCGATGTCTGTGTATCTTGACCTGTATTTCCTAGTCTGTAGACCTGTATTTCCTAGTCTGTAGACATCCCGCTCTGGCGTTCGCGAGCAGTCGACTGCCGCTACTGTTATCATATAAGTGTTTGATATTTCCTCGAGCTTTTTTGAAATTGCGATATCGGTCAAGCGTTCTCTTTTCCGACATACCCTTTCGCCATTCCTTATCCAGCTTGTTATTCAGCGTCTCTTCCACATATTTCTTGTAGCTTCTGAGACCCAACCTTGTCTCGCTGGTTGATAGTTCTTTCAATTCCTGGCATTTGAATCGTTTCTTAACTTAGTTGATTCTTTTCTTCAATGAGGTTTCCGTATTTGTGATCTCCAGCATGGTATGGATCGCTTTTGGCCACCTGGCTTCATTCATTTCGCTTATTCTGGCAGAGTACATGAGTTTCGCTTTCGTTTCGCGTGCCTCGAAGGGTGACCATCCTAGTTCTCCGTCTATGAATTCGACGGCGGTGTTCGCGTTCGGTTGTCCCAAGGCCCACCGTCCCGCTTCGCGTTGCAGGTTTTCGAGCCGTTCCCGCACTTTGGCGGGCATGGTTGTAACCGAGTTTCCATACGTTAGTGCTGGGACTGCTGTGTTTTTCCATTGTATCTTTGTGACTTCGAATCTGTTGAATCTCCACAGCGACTTGGCGTGCATTTGTCTGATCACTTTCTCTGTTTTTTCCTCCCAGATCTTTTCCTGTTCTTGGAGGTAATTTTTCTCGTTGCAGAGCGTGATTCCTAGGTATTTGTACCGGTCGGGAACCGGTATCAGTTGGTTCTGTATTCGAAGTGTTTCCTCCGATTCTGAGTCATTTACTTTTGCAAATTCTACAATCGCGCTTTTATTGGGGTTGAATTGGTGTCCCATTTCTTCTCCGAATTCCGATACAACTTCCAATAACCGCTCCATGTTTCTCATGGATTGTGCCATCAGCACCAGGTCATCGGCAAATGACAGGCCACACATGTTGATGTGTTTCGGTTGTTGTAGGTCGAAGATATTTCCCTTCGTCCTGACCTTGAATCCCGCTTTGGTTTGCTCCAACCTTTTTTCCAGGTCGGAAATGTATAGGATAAATAGTACTGCACTCATTGGACATCGTTGTCGGAGTCCTTTATCACTTGGGATCGTTTCGGACATGTGTGTGCCATATTGTAGGGTCACCTCATTGTCTCTATACAGACCCCGAATTATTTCTAGTATGGTTTTGGGCATACCTTTACTCTTCAGCACCTCCCACAGACGAGTTCTGTCTATTCTGTCATGGGCCCGCGTGCAGTCCAAGAAGCAGGTGACTAGTCCGGCTTTTTCCCGCCTGGCCGCCTCTATCAACGATGTGAGAATGTATATGCAGTCGTCTCCTCTCCTTCCTTTTCGGAAGCCGTGCTGCATTTCTCCGAGGGTCCCATCCTCTTCCGGCCAATTCTGGATTTCTTTACATAGGATCCCTGCGAATAGTCTATACATAATACTGGATATCGTAAGCGGGCGATAGGTTTTAAGATCCTTCTTCTTTGAGTCAGTTTTTGGTAGTAGTGTGACTTTCCCTTGACGCCATTCTGCCGGGATTGGTTGTGATCCTTCCGTTATGCCCGTAAACATTCGAGCTATGTGTTCGTGTCCTGCCATTCCGATGGATTTTATCACATATGCGGGTATGTCATCCAGTCCTTTCGCGGACTCTGCGGATACTTTTCCTATAGCTTCTTCGACCATCTGTGCATCGATGGGTAGCTTTGACCCCTGTGGCGTCGTGGTGTCGCGTGGTTCCAGTCCGTCTCTTGTTGCCGATTTTTCGCATTCGAGAACCATTCTGAGGACATCCGTTAGATATGATTCCATTTGATCATCCGGGTACCATCATCCGCGATGTCTTGGCCGAGTTCGTTAGTCGGGCATACCAATTTTTGGGTTTTTCCCTCGTCCTTCCGCGTGTATTTCCAGAAACGTTTCGCTCTTTGCTCTCTAGGTGCCCTGATTATGTGGTCGTATATTTCCCTATCCCGTCTAGATATTTCTATCTCGACCTGTTCGTATATTCGATTTTGAATTTTGTCAACTTCCACCGCTATCTTCTGCAGTTCGTCTTCATCTCCCCTCTTTTTCGCTCTCTTCCGCTCTGTGTTCAGTCGCTTCTTCTCTTTGGTCATCCTGGAGATTTCTCTCGTTTGGACAGGCCATGTATCGTCGAGTTCGAGTTTCTCCGTACTTTTCAGAATGTTTTCTCGGATGGTCTTACTAAAGGATTCATAAGACTCTGGTAGATTTGTTACCATCTGTGCCGTGATCGATTCTATTGTCGCCATAGTAACTCTATTTTTGTCAACCATTGTGACGATTTTCGTTTTCTTCCCACGTTTTGCACAACCTTCCCGATCTTTTTCAGTTCTGAATATAGCGGAGAGTAGATTGTGATCTGATATCCGTGTGCGTACTCTGTCCTCGTCTACCTGCATTTGTTCGAGCTTCTCGAACGCGTTGGCGTTACAGGGGATGTAGTCAATCACTGCGGTTTTCCGTGATCGTCTGCCTTGGCATCTGTCCGACAGGTTGGCTATAATAAGCCAATTTTGTCTTACGAAATTCTTCAGTAGCTAACCTCTTGCGTCCTCACGTCCCGCGAATTGTGATATATGAGCATTCATGTCCCCGGCCACGATGACATGAGTTTTCCCTGTTCCGTCTTGGTTGAGCGTCTCTGTTAATTATTCGAACAGTCTCGCGTTTTGCCCCCCTTCTTCGTGAGCGACGTATACTGATATGAACAGCCATTCGGTCGATCCTATCTCCATTCTAGTAGCTGCGAAATCTCTCCCTGTTCTGGAAGCCAGTTGTTTGCCGATTTCGTCCGGTATGAGAATGCCCACTCCTGCCTTCGCATTTCTCTCGGTCAGGCCTGTCCTATTACTCCCTACCCAGTTATATCTGGGTATGCTGGGTGGCATTTCATCGTTAATCAGCCACGTTTCATTCACTAGGATGAGCCCCCTAGCCACTCTTTCTTTTTCGCTCTCATTTTCTGAGAAGACTTCCCTAATTCTACGAGTCTGTCGGTGCTGTGTGTTCCGCGCCCGAGCGCCGTGTCAATTCTGCGGCTAGCTGGTTGAGGGCTTGACCGCGGGCTTCTACTGCCTCGGCGGTGAGCCTGACCTGTTTTCTCAGGTCTTCCTCTAGTTCCCTAATCTGTTCCGTCATAGCGGCTACCTGAAGGTTTGCATCTCGAAGCAAATTCTGCTTCCAGACGCAGTAGGCACAATTCTGGCCCGCCGCCTTCTCGGCTTCCCGCACGCTGTTTCCGCATGGGGCATATGTGAACTGAGGCATTTTGGTATTTATTTCTTAGCTCCTCGTTCCTGGTACGATTCTGCACCTTTACACACTCTCACAGCCTTGCCCAGGCTCCTTTTTCTCCTTTTTTTTCGGGTTTTTCGACCCGATCGCCCAGCCACGTGTTATGTTTACCGTAGCAGACGAACTTTTTTTTCTTCTTACTTCAACTTCTTACAGTTGTTCTTACAACTGTCGCCCTCATTAGAAATATTGATGAACATGTTACATGTCCGCGTAGGGGGAAGGTGGAGCGTAACGAATCGAGTAAGATGCGGGGGGTGGAACTGCTCAGTAATCGGTCGGTTCGGGGCGCCGCGGTCGGACTGCTTCGGTTCTTGAGGTTGCCGCCGCTTGGGTGGTCGTTTTCGGAACTCCCGGCTGAAGTGCCCCACCTCTTTGCACAGATCGCAGGTCACCCATCTGGCCTTGCAATATGGCGCGATCTCCACGTGGCGATCGTCACCGCACCGAGTGCAGGTCCTCCTCGGTTTAACCAGTTGCTCCGGCGCAACCGTCTTGGTCACGTTCACCTCGTACTCCGTCCAGATCAACTGCCCTGCGTCTGGGCTTCTCGTCCTTTGGCCCCTGGCCCTCCTTGTAGAACACCACCGGCGGCCCCATGGCCTCGGTCGTTCCCTCGTTGCTAGCTTCCATGATGTCTGTCGTCCTCGAAGGCTTGACATGAAATATCCAATTCCTGTGCGCGTTCGCTCTTGATACTCTCCCCTCTCCTCCATATTTGTGCTTTCCCTCCAGCTCAAATCTCTCTATCTCATACGTGCACTTGTTCTGTTGATTCTTCGTATCTCTCTCCGCTTCCCTAGCCGTCTCGAACCACGCTACCTGAAGTGTTCTTGAGGCGGTGACCTTGCGACTTCTCCTCGATAGGCACGCTTCGAATATTTTGAAGCCTGAGAGAAAGCCACCATTATATCTCCAAAAACAGGGACCCCTCCCGGAGGAGAATTCATTCCCGAGCATAGGCCTCCCGCAAAGACTGTGAAACGCTTTCGTGCACCGGGAAAGCGAACAGCAGGACCGTTTTTCGCGTTTTTCGTTTTCTTTCGCGAGGTATAGATTCCGTACGGCTTCCTGTCATGAAATACTCCTGGGTGCCATCGTACGCGAGCGGCGAGTGCAATTTGTTCTGCTTCGTCGACGTCGTCGTCGTCTGTCACTCGTTCTGGATCTTCTCGAACGCCCCGCTCAGAGACGACTGCAAGATAATGAAGCGGCTTGTGCAGGTTTATCGGAAGCCATCGGAGAAGGCGAAGAGCGCGGGCGGTATCAGGCTTCTCGTGAGGCCACGATGTTCCTTCCCGCACTGAGAGCTTGCCGCTCGCGAGCTCTAAAGGCCAAACGATGGAAAACCCCGTTTCAAGTTCAGGTTTGGTTCCTACGTCGACGGGACCACTTCGGGTCCTCAAATTTTACTCCGAGTATCTTCCCGCGAATTTCGACTGTCTACCTGGTTGTGCTCTTCTGTCTATTATTTCTGCTTTATCCCTACGTGCCGGTTCTAATCGTGCCGTGTTCAAATCCCCACGAGCCCTCTGTTGTGGCTGATTTCCCACTATTCTTGGGTCTACATTGATCTGCACTTCCTCTGATGATTCCGATGTTTTTATCTCGATCGGTTTCTCCGCTGTTCCTGCCCTCTCTTCTTCCGACTGCTCGATCTCCGTCGGCTCCTTGATTCTTGTGGATTCGATGACTTCTTCTGGTCTCTCCACGGCTCCGATTCCTGCTTCTTCTAGCTCCTCTTCGTCGTAGTCTGTTCCGTCGTAGGCTTCTATTTCCTCCTCGTTCTCATCGTGTACTCGGTACCATTTCCATTGTGAACAGTGAGCAGTACATGTTTAATTCCTTCGACCCAATTGGGAAAGAAGAAGAATGACCATTGGACCTCGAAACTTTGGTTGCAACTTCGTCGGTTGACCCGTGTGGATTGGCAAGCGTCTAACTACCACTATATCTCCTTTCGAACATCTGATGTTATGTGGCATCCTTGTCCCATCGTAATAGTACGCGTATTTATGCTGGCTTTGCATCAGTTGTTCCCAAACTTCAGCCTGCACTTCTTCCGCCGGTACCCATACCCTATCTTGTTCGCCCTCTATCAACTGCGCGTGATTATTGATTCTCGGTAGATACCCATGCAAGATCTCAAATGGTGATTTCCCCGTACTTCTCGATACCACCCTGTTCAAGTACATCTGTGCCGTCGGTAAGAACTTTGCCCAACTCTGTCGGACACGATTTTCTCGGGCTTCCCGTGCGTCATGAACACTTTCGTCAAGAACGTGATTACTCCATCCGCTGAAGTTGTTGCGACTGCTTCGAGTATCACGAATTTCGTCAGTCCGTCCACCAGTACTGTGACGTGCTCCTTTCCGTGTGATATCGGTAGTGGTCCCAAGTGATCGATGGACACCTTCTGGAACGGTCTCCTCTCTGGTCGAATCACGTTACACATCCCCTCCTTCTTGCCGGATAAGTATTTGTTGAATATGCACTCCATGCATGCTTGCGGGTGGAACTTCGTATATTCTCTCATTTTCGGAAACCAATACGTTGTCCTCATCAGCTCCGATGTTTTATCCATTGCGAAGTGCCCGCCTTTGTCGTGTGCGATAACCAAAACATACTTCCTCATCGCCTTTGGTACCACGAATAATCTCCTCCCGTCCTTCTCCTTGAACAGTACTCCTTGCCGTTCACAGAACCCCTGAACCAAATTTTCTTCCCTTCTCGTTTGTTCCGCCTTGGTCTTCCTCAGTGCTTCGAGTCTTTCCTTAATGAACTCATCCGCTGCTTGTATCATATGGAATTCATCTTGCGTCGCTAGCGCCGGGAAAACTGTTTTTTGTCTGGAGTCCGTCGGGTATTCTTGTTCTTCCGTCTCTTGTGCTTCTTCGAGTGCATCCACGTGCGCCATCGCTGTTCCTGGTCGGTGACGAACCTTGAAGTTGAACTCCGCTATCCTATCCCACCATCGGCACATCTGCGCGGACCCTCCTTGCGTCTTCAGTGATGTGACCGCTACACAATCTGACACCACTACGAATTCTTGACCGTATAGATAATGTCGCAATCGTTCCATGCTCCACACTACCGCAAGCTGTTCTAGTCTCGGTGAATAGTAATTCTTTTCTGATTCCGACAGCTTCCTACTGATCGCGTAACACATTTTCCATGTTCCGTTCACCTCCTGCATGAGCATTCCAGCTAGTCCTACGCAGCTTGCATCGGTGTGTAATTCTGTTTTTCTTCCTGATACGAATCTTTCCAACACTGGATCCCTCAGTAACATTGTTTTCAGTTGTCTGAATGCTTCTTCGCAATTCGGTGACCACACGAACTTCGCTTCTTTCTTCAACAGTTCCGTCAGTGGGTTTGCCATGGTTGAATAGTTCCATACGAATCTTCGGAAAAACGACGTTAGTCCTAAGAACCTCCTTACTCCGTTGACGTCCGTCGGTGCTGCGAATCGCTCAGTTGTCTCCAACTTCACTCCTCCCGGTTGTACTCCCCTCTTTGAAAGTTTGAATCCCAAGAATTGGACCAATCCTCTGAAGAATTTGGATTTCCCGAACCGAATCGTCAATCCTGCATTTCTCAGTGCCTTCATTATTTTCTCGATCTGTTCCAGATGCTCCAAGTAATCGTCCGACGCTGTCATTGAGTCGTCCAGGAATGGAAACGCTTGTTGCTTTCCGACCATGTCTCTGACTTGTACCATCAGTTCTCGAAATTTCGAGGGCGCGTTACACAGTCCCATCATGAGGACCTTCGGCTCATAGTGTCCCTCCTTCGTGACGAATGCTGCTTTCTCTGAAGCCTTCGTTGTCATCGGTATTTGGAAATATCCCCACGCCAAGTCGAATGTTGAGTACAGTCATTTGCCTCCAAGCCCGTCCAATATGTCGTCGATGATCGGTAGTGGGTAACTGAGTTTCACTGTTTGCGCGTTCAGTTTCCTGTAGTCTATGACCATCCTCCAGCCGCCATCCGCTTTCCTCACCAGCAACACTGGACTCGCATACTCTGACTTCGACCCCTCTATGTTACCCGCGTCTTTCAGTTGCGCTATTCTTTCGCTCAAGGCTTTATTCTCAGCTTCTGACAATCTATACGGCTTACACCTGACCGGTTTGCTATCTTTCATTTCGTCTATGTCGAATTCTGTGAGGTCCGTTCTCCCTAGTTCCCTCATTGAAGTTGCGATGGCTTCTCGATTCTCATTCAGTATTCTAAGCAACTGGGTCCTGTAGGTTTGCGGTACACTGGGTTCCACGTCGATGTCTTATTCCCGTATGCTATCTCCTTCACTAGCCTCGACTCTCTTCACTTGTGCCACCTTGCTGTCCTCTTTGGTCCTCTTCAGTTCGAAAAAAATCTCTTCCCTGATGATTTTTCCTCGCGCGACCACTGTGCCCTCGTTCAGGATGATCTTTGTATCCCCCACATTTGCAAGTGGAACTACTAACTCACCATCTCTGACTTCGCATAATGCTCCCCATCCAGGTTCCTGATCGATCATGAGCGTTCCTTCATTTTTCTCTATCGGGATCGTCGTGACCATCGAGACTGATTGCGGTTCCAACGTCACCATGGCTCTTAGTCTCAGTTGGACCTTCACGTCCTCCTCCGGTAAGATCTTCGCGATTTTTTCGAACGCTTCTCTCTTCAAAATCCATGATCGCCCTTCGCAGTACACCGTTACGAACCCTCTATCCAACAGATCCTTTCCTAGCAATATTTCTCTTTCACTCATTGCCCCCGTCGGTAGGATTGTGAGTGTTACCTCTTCCAACTGCAATCCATCCGCTTCTAACAGAATTTTTGTTTGTCCCACTGGGTCGCATGAGCCCCCTCCTATCCCGCGGATACTTTTTACTGCACTTGGGCTTCGTACCAATCCGAGTTCTTCCGCTGACTTCTCTGAAATGATGCTGACCTCTGCTTCCGTGTTTACTCTGGCTGGCAATTCTTTACCGTTGACCGTTACATTCTTTAATCCTCTCTGCCGTTCCGAATCCACTGGTTCGATCTGCTCGAAACTCCACTCCCTCTCGACTTGTCTGACATTCCTTTGCCCTCTCTCATGACTCCCGCTATTTCTTCCTCCATAACTCCCTCCTTCCGCTGGCGTTGCCGCTCTTGGTTGATAATTTGCAGTCGGCTCCCTTGTCGGCGGTCCCCAGGCTCCTTGACGGTCTCGCGGTGGTCGGTCTCTGCTTGCCGTTGAGTCTCTCCATGTCGATTCCCTGATTGGCGGTCTTGTGTGACTCATTTGGTCCCTTCCGCTGTCAGGTTGCTGTTGGCGCCAGTCTCCGGTCGTTCTCTGACGTTCTCCTGAAGATCCCCTAAATGTCTCCTGGCATACGTTCCGGATTCTCGGTAGTCTACGGGTCCACTGTATCGCCCTTGGTCTCTTGATTTTTCCGGACACCAGGCTTGCTTATGACCCTTCTTGTTGCAGATGAAGCACGTTGGTCTCGCCTCGAATCTATTTCTTGTTCCGATTGGTGATGATCTCATTCGACTTATCCTCCTTCGATCCACCTCCATCGTTACCTCAATGTCCTGCACTGATTCCGTCGTAACTTTATGCTCTTTCCTTCTAATTATGGGTATCAGAACCGTCCATTCCGGTGGCAGTCCTTTGAGTGCCTGCTCCTTGATCTCTTTGAGTTCCAGTTCTAACTTTAGAGCGATGTGTTCTTTCCTTCTAACATACATTTCCAACCCCTCCCCTCGTTTCTGACCGTTTTGTAGGAAATCCTCCATCAATTCGCTCCTTTTTCTCTTCGGCGCGCACGTTTTTATGAACAACGCTTCCCAGCCCTCGAATTTCTCGCACTTACTGCCATGATCCCTTTGCCAATATTCCGCCGGGCCAACCAATTTAGCATGCAACACGCTTTTCGTATAGTCCTCCACTTCCCTACTGTCTTCGCCTGTGCTACATCCTGCAACCAGCTTTCTGCACTAGCTACGGTCCCACCTGAGAACGTCCTCAAGGGCGTTGCCGTGTCGTATGGTTTTATTCTTGCCTCCAATTTCGGTTCGCTGGCCTCCTTGTTCTTCACCTCTTGTATCTGTTGCGTCTGGCCTTCCATCGTCTTCTCCATACTCGCCAGTGTCTTTGTTAACTGCGCCGATACCGCTGCCAAGCTTGCCTCCGCCATCTTCGCTTGTCCTTCCATTGATCTTCTTGGCACTCCTGGTATTCTCTTCGGTACTGGTTTTTTACCACCGCTGCTAATGTGAGACTCTAGTGCTCACGGAATGAATACGCAGGTTCTCAGTGTAGATACTGGGGATAATACGGGTTTACTCCGTCACCTCGTTGCTCTCGTCGTAGTATCCTAATACAGACTCATTCGCACTCTATTCATTCATCTCTCATATTCTCGCGGGATGCTCCTCTTTCTCTCTACTGACTTCCCTCCCCAGTACAACTGGTCGCCGCTGGGTCGTCTCTCAAGACGCTTCTCTTAGAATGCGACAATAGGAGTAAGTATTGAAATTAAGAGGTAAATATATAAACACGGGCCGACTGGAGTCGGCCGCACTGTGCGCGGTTGCACGGCGTTCCGCGGCATCGGAGCACTCTTCACTTTCTTCACTGGGTCAGCATCATGGTTCTGAGAAGTATGGTTAGATTGGTCCAGAAATCACCCCTCCAGAGTTGGAAAGTAATGGTCAGATTGGTCTCGGAATCACCGCTGCAGAGTTGGAAAATAATGGTCAGATTGGTCTCGGAATCACCCCTCCAGACTTGGAAAGTAATGGTCAGATTGGTCTCGGAATCACCCCTCCAGACTTGGAAAGTAATGGTCAGATTGGTCTCGGAATCACCGCTGCAGAGTTGGAAAATAATGGCTGATCGATCCCGGAATCACCCCTCCAGCTCTTGAAACGTATGGTCAGACTGGTTCCGGAATCACCCTTCCAGACTCGGAAAGTAATAGTCAGGTTAGTCTCGGAATCACCCCTCCAGACTTGGATAAGTATGGTCAGATTGGTCTCGAAATCATGCCTAGCATGCCAGCTTGAGTTGGAACGGTCCTGAAGTCAACAGGAGTAAATCCTCAGGCGTCAGGCCCGGGAAGTCGGTTGCCATGATCCGTTTGAGTCGTGAGTTCCTAGTCCTCCACCCTACGGCTTAAACCTCCGCTCCGAGGGTGTTCTCTAGACCGTTGCGCCGTTCCATGTATTCAAAGATCTCTTTGAAAGCTGGAGGGGTGATTCCGCGGCCCATCTGACCAAACTTTTTGAGAGCGTGAGGGGTGATTCCGGGGCCAATCTGGCCATTACTTTCCAAGTCTGGAGGGGTGACTCCTGGACCAATCTGGCGATTACTTTTTAACTCTGGAGGGGTGATTCCGGGATCGATCTGACCATACTTTTTACAAGTCTAGAGGGGTGATTCCGGGGCCAATCTGACCATGCTTCTGGAGGTCCGAGCGGCTGATTCCGTGTGTTCCACGACTCAGAATATGATCTTCTCTGGCTCGGGGCCTTCCACCATCAAATTTTCTGGAGTTTATGCATGAAATTCGATGAATTCAGGGTGACCAACGACAGTTTTTCAGTTTTTTAACCTTGACCCCCAGATATTTTTTCGATCTGTTTACCACATTGTGCTCGCACTAGAGGGGAGCATAATATGACACGAACAAGAAAGTGGTCAGCCTCCAGGAGGTGGGTTGGAAACATTCTCTTCGAAGTTGGTCATTTTGGAGGTATTTGAATTGATCGTGGAAAAACTCCGAAAGACGCATCGGAAAGCTTGATTCACGAGCTTTCTGAAACCCCTTTGATGAGCTCTGGACTCCCTCAGATAACGGAGATATGTGCATTTTCAATTTCCTAATCGCCTTTCATCGGTCAAGAAGATGTTTCATGCTATGAAAAAAAAACAAGGCAGCTAGGAGCCCGCCGACTGGACAGAAAGTATTCTCTTGGGATGGGTGAAGTGGCTCGACTACAATGGGAACGCGTCGTTATCTCTAGGCGTAACACTCTTGGTTCCGATCATCTTTATTTATATAGTATCCGGCCCCCACACCTCCCCCAAGCTGAGATTTCTCCGTGCCAGCTTGCAATCAGTCGTCGCCGAACCCAAGTCGACGCGGTCGCGAACCCTTATTCACCCTTTTAGATCGCCGTAAAACTTGTCCTTCTCTCGCGAGACTCCCGCGTCGCCGCTGTTCGGGGTAGCCTCGAACCTCGGCTTGATGAAGGACAACGTCGTCCCCGACGGCCGTCCCAAGAAATCCTCCGTGGGGCTTCTGCCATGCGACCCCGTCGTACACCGGTATGCAAGTAATCCGGCAGCGAGCGCCTCGCCACGCTCCCTCCCCTCCAGGCGAAATTTCTTCAGAATTTGCTTGAAAATATCGACGAATTTCTTGGCCTGACTGCGGATGGAGAGGAGGCGAATTCACAAGTCTGACTCCCGCATTCTCACAAAAAGTCATGAACGGCGCCGACTTGAACAGCGATCCGTTGTCGGTGACCAGCCTTTCCGAGAAACCGAATCTTACAAAAATTAGTTCGCAAGCTCTTTTAGTTGCTGCTCTTGTCGCATGCTTCAACTCGATTACTTCTGGCCATCTGGAAAACGAGTCAACCAGAACGAGCCTTCTACCGGTCCTGCGAAGTCGGCATGTACCCGCTCCCAAGGCTTGACGCTTGCTGGCCAAGGGCTCAGCGGAACTTAACGCGGGTCACGGTTGACCTTCACGCACGCTTCGCAAAGTCCAAGCGTCGACTCGATGTCTTTATTTGAGACCGCGGCCAGTACACGAAACTTCTGGCTAATCTCTTCGTCCTGGTGGATCCTGGATGTCCCTTTTGGAGTTCCCTTAGAGTTTTCCTCTGTAGAACCTCAGGAACGACGACCCTGTCGCTCGACATCAAGCATCCCTCAACCACAGAGAGAGCCTTGCATCGGATAAGGAATGCCAGCCCGAGCTCTGCTTGCCAACATTCGTAGGCTATTGTGACTCGAGGTACTTGAAGACGTCTCGAAGTACCTTGTCTTTCGCCGTCTCTTCGCAGAGCTGAGTTGCGGTGACTGGGAGTTTTCCAACCCGTTCATTGAAAAGCGCATTCACCTCTGCCTCAACCGACCCGATCACCATAACTTCGGCATCCTTATTAGCGAGTTGCTTTGCGATGAGCCTCGACCATGCATCCGCTTGCCCGAACTCCGTGGTTCTTCGATACTCCAGCTGAAAATCGTACCCCAACGACACGGTTGCCCATCGCTGCAGTCTGTTTGCTGTATAGGCAGGGATTCCTTGCTTACTTCCGAAAATCGCTTTCTCGCCTCCATCTGAAAACCTGTGCGAGAGAACGGTCCCGATGCCGTATGCGCTGGCATCTGCCGCGACAATCAATTTCTCCTTCAGGTCGTAATGCGTCAGCAGTAAGACGGTCCCATTGATGGCATAGGCTGGAAGTTCGTGAAAGTTTCAGAAACTCCAGCCATCACCCCGGGATGGCCAACCGAGATCAACTGATCCGGAGCGCAATGCTCTTCGAGTTCCTCAACAATTCAGCGGCCGAGACGAAGCAATTGAAACATGTGTTCCGTGAAGCGACTTCGTCTCTTTCCACAGTGAAGAGGTGGTTCGCCAAGTTCCAAGACAGCAACCACACCTGAACGATGAGCAACGATCAGGCCGACCTGTCGAACTGAGTGACGACGACTTGGTTGCCTTCCTCAACGAGAATCCGTTGATAACAACCGGCGAGTATATACCCGATGAATGGGTCGCAGTGAAATGACTCTTCCGTCGCTGAAGAAGACGAAAATGATTCCGACAATCCGACTCTGATTCTAAGGTCTCTTCTTGCGAGCCGAACATTGATGAAAAGCGTTGAGAGGACGTTTCCAAGAGGCTTCTGAGAGTTTCCAGGGGAATTCCAGCGTGTCCCATCCATGAGACGTTCAATTGGCGGAAAAAAGGTCAGCAAAGAATCACGAAAAAATCGAATCTTCGGGAGCCGCTCTATCCGCTTTGCCGTGGCCAAAATGCTCAATTTTTTTTTGAAACCGCGTATTTTTCGACGAACTTCATGTTACTGGAGAGAAAGCAGGGGATCGTAATCTTAGTTTCGCAAGAACTGCAAAATCGCGATTTTTCGAGTTTCGACCCTTTCAGTAAAATCGATGCTGTGAGCAGGGTGTTCAAAATATGTCGCGGTTGATTCCATCTGGAAGCTGACTGAATCCCGCTCATTTCGTGTATTTTGTTACCTCTCTGCGCCTCCTGGGAGCGGAGTTATGAGCGATTGAAATTAGGGGCCCAGAACTTTTGCCTCCACCCAATAATATGTTACCATGCCTAGGAACGTCCTGAGTTCACTCTGGTTAGATGGCGACAGCATGTTGACGATGGCTCCGATTTTCTCCCCTCTGCGGCTTCTTTCCGTCTTTGGAGATCACTTGTCCCAGGAACTTGATTTCCGTCTTCAGAAGAGCACATTTCGTGAGCTTAATCCTGAGCCCGAACTTCGCGATGCGTTCGAACAGCTCTCGTAAGTTCTCATGGTGTTGCTCCACAGCGCCGTCCGTTACTACCAGATCATCGAGATGAGCAGCTACGCCTGGTAGCCCGTTGATCAACATATCTATCATTCTTGGAGAATTGCAGGAGCTGTTTTGACCCCAAAAGGGTTGTACCTGTACAAACCTTTCGGCGTGTTGATAGTCACAAATCTCTTCGAATCCCCTTCGACTTCGATCTGCAATTAGGCTTCCTTCGAATCAATGTTCGAGAAGTAAGCTCCACCGTTCATCTTCGACAAAACGTCCTCGACGGTAGGCAGCGGGTGATGGTGGTTCTCCAATACGTTATTCAACCCAGTGCTGAAATCGGAGCATAATCGAACTTCTCTGCTCGTGAGTCAGTCCGACAGCTCCCGATTCATTCGTAGCCAATCACAGCCCAGAACGTTCAAGTCATGCGGCACCACGTAACAACAGCCGTGGAATTCCGTTCCTTCAAGAACGCATTCGCAATCGAGGAATCCGAGACTTTACAATGTACCCTGATCCGCTGCTTCCATCACACAGGTCGGAGTCTGCAGACTTGGTTCGCCCAACTTACGCCATGGCTGCTCGCTGATGATCGTTACATCTGAACCTGTGTCGAGTCTCAGCTTGATTTGATGATGCCCAACCTTGATATGATACAATATCCCATTCGTCCCTTCACATTCAGCCTTCAATACTTCAACCGTCACCCCTCCAACCTTGCGCTTCTGCTTGGCTGTCCTTCCCGACGAACCTCGAGTATCCTTTCTGTCTGAAAGTTTCTGCCTATTCCCTTGATTCTTCTTCTGAAAGCATTATGCCTCGAGATGGCCTTCCTTCCCACAGAAGTTACGCGTCCTACTTCTGTGTGGGCAGAATTTCCTGAAATGTGGTTCATTGCAAATGCGACAGGGACCAGGCTTGCTCGTCGTCGCCACCGCATTCACGGCTTTGCCTTCGTGGCCTCCCGCGATGCTCCTCGACGCTGCTTACAGACGTCCAAAATTCTTCACTCGCTGATGCAGCTCCTCCATGGACGCCTCGGGGTTCTCCTCGACGCACTGCGATGCGATCTGACGGAAATTGGTGAATTCGTCGCTTCTCAGACCACTTATCCATGCCAGGCATTCAAACTGCTCTGCAGCTACAGTGGACATCTCCGACAGTTCGAAACGCTGGTTCACGAGTCCGGTGTAATCGTCGAGAGAGCCATCACTGAAATCATCGCACACTGTTTGGAGGCACTGATAGCTCCTCGAGAAAAGCGAGCCGCGGTGTCCAAACAATTCTTTCAGTGTGCCAACTGTCGACTTGAAATCTTGTTCGGCGTAGTTCTTCGGGAGAATGTGTGCCGTGTACTTCTGGAACGCTGACTGATCCAATTTCTGCGTGAGTAACCTCACCTTAGCAGCGTCGTCAAGCTGGCTGGCGTCTTCGTCGGAAATACTCTCATACCTCATGAGTACCAAAGCTCAAAGGTCAGCCCAGCCTCGGGATCATAGGAGAAGGGTGAGATACGCTTCGTTAGCGAGTCCATCGTTCTCACCTTGGCTTCCTCTGCGTTCACGGCTGTCGCGATCCTCGACATTAGTTGCAAGGCCACCTTAACTGCTTCCTGAACCAGGAGTTGTACATTCTTCGCTGTAAACGCCATCACTTTGAGTTCCAAAAATCTTCGTCGCCAATTGGAGTGGCTCGACTACAATGAGAACGCGTCGTTATGTCAGGTCGTAACACTCTTGGTTCCTTCAATCTTTATTTACATTTTCGTTTTTCGTTCCATGTAAGAGATGTTTCGTATGATCCTATGAGGAGAGAGAGAAAGAGAGAGAGAGACACAATATATCGCATTCGAATCCCCGACCCAAGGCCGGAAGTGCCGAGGCGCTCTCATTTTGATCCGACGAACTCTTCGCTCGGATGACCATCCTCGACAACCTTCGCGTCTTCTGCGATGAGACGAGGACTTTCTTCCAGAGTGGGCTTCGACCTCGCGTACATTGGCGGCCTCGGATGCTTTGACTCTCGCTACGATTGACGCTTGGTCTAGGTGTCCTACCAGTTTTGAAACACATCGGCAGATTCGGAGGGCCTCTCGATCCAGTTGACCCGGTCTGCTCGTGTTGAGCCAGCCCACCCTCGGGGCTGGTCCACAGACTGGAACGAGTGATGGGATCCGGAAGAGTAATGTAGAAAGATTGGAGCTACAGTTATCCGAGGGCACCATACCCGAGCGAGGATTCACCCATTATCCTAATCTTCGAAGGAGTAGGCGTGGACTGCACGTGGACGAGAGTCAGTAAATTACCCACAACGAAAGTTCACAGAGCGGAGTGCCATACGCCTCCTCGAGGCTCTCGGCATCATCGCAAGAAAACCGCCGGATCGAACAGTTGAACAACGATGGCGTCAGAGCTGTTCATAATCTCAGCACCTCCTGTGGAAGCTGCCGCAGCTACGGTCCGTAATCAGGACTTCATTCGTGCAGTTCTGAACTGGAAAATTCTCACAGAGAAATTCTCAGATCGCAACGAAGACATGGATACTTTTCGTTTTAAGAGAGCACTCTCTGGTGGATATTCCAGTCGTAGTACGCTGAACAGAAATAGTCGAGATCACTCCAAGACGTGGTCGGTAACAGCTGGAATTGTGGAAGTCATGAGAAGCTATCGAGGATAGCGATGATGGAGGAATACTCAAGAAGTTCTAGCAGTAATTCTGGTGATACGTCATGTTTCGCACTGATGGTCAAGGCCTGTTCTCGGAAGCTTCGCAACGAATGCTCCCTTGCGGAAAACATTTCTTGGTTTCCCGGAGCGCGGACGGCACGATCCTGATCCATTTGGACGGATCGACTCCGCAATAGACTGCTTCGACTCCGAAGAAGAACTTTTGTTGGTCGATGTCGATCTCTGTGAGGCTCTCATGACCGTTGGAACTCCACTGAGTACCCCTTCCCCTTGCCGCTCTCCACCAGCTGTGGAGTTTCGGCGGCTGCACTGCATCATAATAAATCGAGAAGTGTCGTTGAGAACTTCGTGGAACCGTATTGTCGATCTTCGAGCTCCCGCTTCAACTTGTCCAAAGCAGTTCTCAAGCTCCAAATAGGTGGTTCCGACAGAGTGAAGAGTGCGCTCTTGTATATGGATGGATAATGAGCCTTCAGATCAGCTGATGCTAGTCTGCATAACTTGTGCAATATTCCCAGAGAATTCGAGCGCTATCCCGATCGGCGAATCGGAGCGCTCGGCGAGGAGTCCCTGAGCAATGCAACCGGTGGTGTTCCACTGCTGTGTCGAGAAAATGTGAGAGCCGCGAATAGCTCCTCTACCCGGGGACACTGATGTGCCTGCGGCTCGGTTGGGGATTGAGTTGATGGTGGTCGATGATGAACCGAATCAACTCTTTCAGAATGGACGGAATGGTGCCAGACACGTTCCGGAGGTGGCCCGGCAAAATCTTAGCATTTGATCGGATTGCTCCCGCTGCGGCATGGCATCAGCAGACCAAGTCCTGAGATTATGATCGAAACGTAGGTCCGCATAAACTGTATCGATAAGGGCCTCTTTGTGTACGATCGTGACAAGCTATGTCTCCTGTCCGGAAAAAGGTTCTTGTACATGGAAAAGAAACGGGTCATCGACTTAAGGTTTCAGCGAGAGCTGTCCGCAGGTTTTACTTCTATCTTCGAGACGATAGTTTGATTTCCTCAAAATTTTCATGACGATTGTCACTATTCGTCAAGTCGTGCACGAGTGTCACACTTTCTTTGACTCCGCCACCATCGAAAAAAACGGAGAGGCGCGAGTCTCCGGGAAGGTTGCGCTGGAGCGGTCAGAGGGAGCTAATGACCTACCCTGGATGGAATTGTCAAAATCTCGACGAGCTGAAGTATGACCGGACCTACCACCGATCTCCTACAGCTCCACGCGGAAGATTTTCTGGTGGTTCGTGCCAGGTTTTCAGTCGCGGAGTTTCACTCCAACATTGCACCCGATAGTCGATGGCGATTCCCGCACCGCAGACTTGACACCGCGAATCGGATGGACCGCCTCAGACTCGACGGCTCCCGAGTGACCCATCACGAGTGCCTTCACGCATCCCACGCTCGGATCGATATCAGCGCTGAACTTCACATCGATTACTGCCTTTGGAAGGAGGCGGACGTGTGAGACTGGCCACGAAAAAGTATCTCGTGTAGCTGGGGGACGCTCGAGGTTGCTCATGGCCGCTGACTGGGTGAGGCATATGCCATTCGTGAAAAGGCGGTCTCTGAGACAGGCGGTCGAGCGTCCCCCTTTTTCGAAGAAACCGAACTGTGCTTCAAGCATCGCAGGCGGGTGGAAGATCTGCCGAGTGGCTATCCGAAAGCCTCCCCTAGATCTAACACAATTCATCGACGATCCTCGGAGCTCATACCTTCACCATTGTGGTTCTCGCAAACAAGACCACAACCGCTGTGATTTTCGGAGAATTCCAACAACAGATGCGCGGCCGCAGAAGGAGTAGTTCCACCAATAGTCGTGATTTTTCACAATACCTAACCGTCATCTTGGATGTTGAGACAACTCGATTGATGTGGCATCATCGGTTAAGGAATATTTTTCCTGTTTCATGCATTCTACCTGCGGTCTATTTCATATGACACGCGAGCACCGGTTGCTCTCCTAAGGTCATGGCGAGAGGGACCCACACTGCTTCAAGTCATTCTCAGCCAGCGACTTCAGCTAACTTATCTCTTGGCGGAAAGAGCCGTTCTCATTTGGGAAAATATGGAGAGCACGTTGCCGCTTTATAAAAGTTCCGCTGTCTCCGGAAGGGAACTTTCCGCAAAGAGACGTCGCATGACCCCGATACGCTTCGTTCTCAGTCCTGAGCACGTCTAGACTCCAGTGGAACGGGTCAGGGTATTATCCTCAAGCGTGCAAACTGAATGAATCCGTACACAATCCGACAGTCGGCACCCACAAAGGGACAGGGACGGTTTCCAGAATCGTGGGAATGGATCAGATGAAGATCGAATACAACGTAGAGAGGGGGGTGTATCGGAGCGCACTATTCGGAGCAGAACGGCGCCACCTCCTCAAACATTCTAGCCGATCCGCGAGTCACCCCGTTCGCGGCTTCAGTCTCTCTACTCAGATATTCGGGATTGACTCTCCAAGAAGGATGTTGATGAGACCCTATCTAGACCAGAACTTCGGAATTCGAAGCTCTCAATAACGCTGAACATGAGTGAGGAGCAGCATCTACCCTTTCCACCGAACCCACGGTGCCTCCAAAAGAGTCGGTCACTCACTTGTCCATTTCATAGGATCAGCGGATCGCGAAGAGAGAACACCCAACCATGTCCCGATCCATGCTGCTTTGCGTTGTCGTTTTGTGCTCTATCGTCGCAGTCTTTGCGGAGAAAGACCTGGCGGAACTCTCCACAACGACATTGTTGGATAGGCTTGCAGAGAATCTTCACCCGAGATCGCTCACGAGAATCGCGAAGGCTCTGCCGCGAATACTCAGCGGCTTCCTCACCGACATCTTGGAGGAGGTGATCAGATTCGGAAAAAGCGTCCTGGAGAACTTCGATCTCACGGCCGAAGCATTCAGTGTGAGTAGCCGGAGTATCCAAGAGAGTTTCGTGGGTCGACTGCTGTACTGGGACTTCATCGGCGCAGGGCTACGCCGCATGGAAATTCGATCCCACTGCCATAGAAAGGCCGCGTGTGAGGGTGGCGCGTACTTGCTCATCCGAAGTCCACGGATTGCGGCTCTTCTCAAAGCTCTAAGATCGCACTTTGGAGCAATGTCACCTCTTTGGCCTGCCATGATGGCAGGCCTACAAGGAAGGAACTGTGAGGAACTGTTTGACGAATGTGGAGAGAGCTTCTTCATGTCGTGGTGAAGAATGCGAGAGCAATATTTGTATCTGTTTATCGAGATCACTTTGTATATATTACGATGTTACACAATATTTATGTGAAGTGAAAATAAATGTCTCCTGGGCATCCTGAGCTGAGAGATATCATTGATGCGTAGCACCTGTACAGTCAACCAAAGCGAAGTTTTAGAACCAGCGCCGGGAGGGGTCTTTTCGCGATGAGCTCTGTGAAGAAAAAAACGGATCTTCCTTTCTCACAAATATCCAGAAAGTGAGACGTCGACAATTCAAACTTGAAACCCAAAACGAACGTTTGGTTGCATCGTGAGGAAAGAGTCCGCTCGAAGAGTTTCCACGCGAACTTTATGTCTGTCAACATTGAAGTCAAATCTGGGTAATCCCCATTCCCCAAATTCGTAACTCGAGCTCGCAAAGCTGAACTGTCCTAATATTAGGACGAGCCAACAATCGGATGCGGCTCGATTGTAGCGAGGATTGCAAACTTTCTCATTCCTATGGTATCCGAGCTTCTAGTCTGAAGTCTCGCGCGATGCCCAGTTGTACTTGATGTGAATCTACGCCTGGCTAGCCCGAGGAATACAAGAGTCTGCGATTCTACCAGCTTGGGATTCGCAAGCCCCGGCGCAGAGCTTCCCAGGACCCACCGAGCACAACTCGATCGTCGTGTATCCGACACGGGGCTTTCGATCAGTGGCGTACTCAGATCGTTCGTGAGAACCCCGGCTCTCTCAACACTCTTCATTGAATATTCGTTCGCATTCAAATGGCTCTGATAACCTTGATCGTTCACGCATGTCACAATATCATCATATATCATTGTGAAACCTGGGTTTGCTTCGAGGAATCCCCCTGTCTTGCCCATCCTACATAAGCGCCGCCTGGTGTCCCCCTCAGACGGTGGCCAACATGAGCGGTAGTGCCCTCTCACGGCGGCGCTTCCAAGAAACCTCTCCAGTTCCGCCACGAACCCAGCGAAGCCAGAAGCTGGGTTTCGTTTGTAACACTCGGCGGCGGCAGACGGTATCCATAATGTCCTGACAATACATGCGAAAGTCACTCTACTTTCCTGGTCTTTTGCTGAATATCTGGACCGTATTCGCAGACTGAACTCTCCGACTCGCGTACTTTGTTCAGCCTCCGAGTCCTGACCAGCTACTCTCCAATGCCGGCAATCCTTCCTCAACATCTCCTCTCTGCTTCCACCCGTCGGGCGATCGTTGCGTACATGATCGGAGACCGGAGGAATCCGTCGGCGACGGACAGGCTCGCCGCTGAGATTTTCAAAATAAGAAACGCCGCTCTCGCTCCTCAATTCTCTCTCCATTTGCTCTCCTAACCACACCGACGGCCCTGGCTCGGCGCAAACAGCGCTGGCCACAGGCTCTCAACTCCGCGTCGAAAGTGAGGTGGCGAAGTACAGGGTGACCAGAAATAAAGTGAACTCGCGAAATTGGCGGTCGAAAAAGGAAGACACTGGGCATCGAGAGAAAATCGACGGATTCGTGTGCTCGGGGGCCTCGGTGAACTATATTTCAAGGAGTTTCGAAATGGCCGCCTCGGGCTCGGATACAGAGGCTCAAACATTCGTTGAAGTTGGCGGCCATTGGCCGAAGCTCTTCCAAAGATAATCGATCCCACTCTCGGCGAAGAGGGCGCTTAAGCGCGTCTAGAGTCTTGTGCGGTTTATCGCAAGCCCTCGCTTGTAGAATTGACCAAACACTGAAGTTCATTGGGTTCAGGTCGGAAGAATACGGAGGTCACTCAGAGCACGTGATGAAGCCTGGGAAATGTGCGCGACACCACTGCTGAGTTTCCTTCGCACGATGAGCGGACGCGGAATCCTGCTGGAAAGTCCAGCGACCTTCACCAAAATGTTTCCGCGCCCACGGAGCGACAACTGCTCCCAAAATATCACGGCGGTACACTTCAGCGTTGATTGCCACTCCTGACTGCACGAAAACCAAGGGTGTCTTGCCTGTGGCACAAATTCCGGCCCAAACCATGACTGAATGTGGATTTTGGCGGTGCTCAACGATTTGAGAGGTTGAAGGCGGCTCCGACCACCAGATGCGATCGTTCTCGCGATTGAGAGACTGTTCGGTCGTGAACAACTTCTCGTTGGTGAACAGGATAGTTTCCCATGCCGAACCTGCGGCCCGCTTGACAAGATCACGGCATCGTTGCAGTCTTATACGCTTGTTATCTTCGATCAGTCGCTGGCCTTTTCTCAGCTCGTAGGCCCTGAGACCGAGAACATTTTTCGCTACTTGGCGCACTGATTCGCGTTTGAGCCCAAGCTCACGAGCGATTTTCCGCTGGGATTTCCGGGGATTTCGTTGAAGTCTCTTCTTAGGGATGTTCCGATTCCTGAGACTGTTCACGGTTGGTTTTCTGCCTCGTCCCGGACGATGTCCATGATGGCCAAGCTTGCGAAACTTGCGGAATTCTTTCGAAACGGTCGATTTGGGAGCCCCGACCAAGCGAACGATGTCACACTGAGCATAATCCCGCTGGGATAATTCCAAAATCAGGGAACGCTTGCTTGTCATCCCGGAGAAAAAAATGGAGAAAAAACAACTTGGAGCCCGTACGCACGGAGTGAGGGATCGACGGATGGCTTCTGAACGCATCGTCATGATTTTCGTTGTCCTCCACGTCACAGCGAGACTTACAGCTCGTTTGAAAAGAAGTTCACGCTATTTCTGGTCACCCTGTATTGTGTACAAATCAACAGTTCCAGCATCTCTCTCGGCTTTTGCGGGGCGACCGAGGACTACTGAGCCGAAAATTGCCCCGGCGGGTTAGTGAGCATTCCCCACCCCTCTGACGGGTTGAGTCTCACACTTCCTGTCAGTGGATGAACACGCGTAAACGAGTCTGCTTCTTTTCATGCGTGGTATCACCACCCAGTTCCTAGCTGGCAAATTCTAAAGGTGGTCCGGGTGCACCGGGAAAACCAAAAACCTAAAATACCGAAAATCTGAAGTTTCGAAATCCCTTTCCCCTTTCAGAAAGCTCGCCTGATGCGAGTGAGGCTTCTGCGCACAGGAAGACTCAGGTACTCAGGTAGTGGAGAAAGTGGGGTTCTGGACAGTGAGTCCACGTAGCAGATGCGGACACCCGCCGAGAGCTCACAGCTTCCATGCTGTGGAATACAATCGGGAGACAGATGCAAGATTGGGGAATGCATTTCTCGGGTTCAATGGTTTGAAAGTGGAAGAGTGCGAATCCATGGCACTTGAATTGCAGCAGGTCGAGAAGGAACGCAAGATGAAAGTACACAACATTGAGTGGAGTGTTAGCCTTCATCGGGGCGTTACTTATAGTTTTCGAAATTTTATTGATGGGATTTCATCAAGGTTTATTCACGAATCCTCGATTGAGTATCATGGTTGTTGACCATCAGATTGATCCCAGGTTCAGTAACGATTTATTCTGTTGTGTGACATGTGGGTTTCTATATGGGACGCGTTTGTTCGGAATCGCCGCCTCGGGCTCGGATACAGAGGCCTAAACGTTTCTTGGAGTTTGCGGCTATAGGCCCAAGCTGTCACGGAACGGAGTCGGACCCCAGGGTTTCGACATGCTCCGTGGAAGCGAGTTTGGGTAGTTGGGCCGTAGTCCACCGGGGGGCGCTCCGAGCGCACCAATCGGAAGCACCAAATCGCTCTCTTCCAGTGAAAATATTCAGAAAGTAGCTCCAGGGCGTTATATGTATTCATGTGACTAAGTAGAGTGAATGGTCAGTAATGTGGCGGAATGATGTTAACACACGCATGATTGCATGAAAATAAAAAGTCGATCCGCTCCCATTGTGCGCAACGGTTGGCGTCCGCGTGCAGGCACGTTGCACATTTAGTATGATGTGCTCCGTTGAACAGAGCGGACGTGAGCCAGCGCTTACAGTGATGAAGTGCTAACTAGGCATCGCAGCGGTCCCGAACCGCGGTTCCGGAACCGCATCTTTCCGGTGTTCTAGAACTTCGAGGAATCGCAAGGAGCCGCGCGGAGAGAGCTTTTATCTAGCCGCCGTCAGCGAGCTGGAACCTTCACTGTTCACTGCCCTGGTAGAACTCAGCTCGAATGCTAGAATAGGAGCCGGAATTCCGGTAAAGTTTCGGAAGTATCCTCTGAAGCCACCGCCAGGCCGACGCACACTCCCCGAGGAGGTTGCTACGATCGCGAAGCTGTTCCGTCGCACAACAGGGCCATGCCTTAACGGAACTTGGAGAACGAGAGCACCATACTCCTAAAATCACCATGCTCTCTGCTTCGCCTCCCGTCGCACCGTGCGAGTCGCATATCGCGAATCATCAACAATATCTCTCTGAACTCGCTCTTGTGATCCGTTCCCGTCCGAAAGAATCCTGTTTTGTATCACAAGGAATCCTTCCCAATCGGCAGAAGGCCAGAATGAGTGGTTTTGCTAGAGTGACCATGTGGTACGAAGAGGGCTTCGTAACTCCCTCTGCTTCTTTCACGCTGACGGTCATGCGCCGCCCGACGCTGAACTTGGAGCTCAGATGTGATCAGTGAGTACTGCCTGGACAGTGATTCTCCATACCATGAGGCGAGGCAGGCTTGAGAAACTCAACGATGTCTTTGTCGTAGGAGCCACCCGTACACAGTCACGCGTCGAATACAGCAAAAACAGAGATGCGGCAAAAGTTAGCCAAACTCCGCGAAAACGCGTTGGCGACCCGACCAGAAGTGTCCAGTTCTGTGATTGTTTCTGATCTCGTGAGATCTGTGCATTCTGAAGCTGTACGAGGTCAACTGCCGAATTGGAGGCTGCTACGGACGCCACCGACTCATCCGATCCTCGTTTTCGCAACCGAAGGGAACATCAATCTCCTGAAGGAATCCCCCCTTGTACAAACGTGAGTGGTGGTATTTTCACGTTGCTGCTTCACGAGGGAAGAGCCGCACTACTAATGACGTTGAGTGGTGGCATTCGGCCTTCGTCGATAGGTTAGGGGTGATTAACCCAACTGTTCTCAGACTAGTCGAGTACTTGAAAGTGAAAAAAGAGTGAACAGAGTTCGTGGTTACGGATACGCAAGCTCAGGGGCGGGAGAATCGCTCAAAGCGTGTATACCGCGGTAGGAATTCGCGGTGAGAAAAGTAGTCGAGTCGAACCCTCGACGCACGGTAATGCAGTTCTTAATGTCCTGCGCACATGATATATCGTTCTGAGTATGTGGATGAAGCAGTCATTTCTCTTTGTTCGATTCGGACGTTCTATTTCCCCTCAGTTGCAATCATCCAAAGTATTACAGCCATAGGGGAATCGAGTTGGCGAGGAGGTTGGCGAAGTAAATTTTTCATTCTGGTTGAGTTGCTCCTCTAAAGCACTGTCCACCAGAATTTCTCTCAGAGCCAGGCTCAGATAAAACTTGTGCAAGTTGAGGATAGTCTATGCTGAGAATGGCATAAAGGGCAATCTTGACAATCGCCAAGCAGATCGCGTTTCAGAACCAAACTGTTCTCTGTTCGTATGACTTGATACCACAATCGCTGCACGACAAGCACAAGCACTGATTTCAAGAACTGCTGCGGCTCAGACTTGGTCGTCATCGTTCTGGGGCGAGGCGAGACAGTGTGCGAGGAAGAGTTCGCCCGACTACGTTCGACAAAAACCGTGTGGGCAATCGAAATTTCCCGCCAGCGTAGCGAGCGGCATCCCATAGCAGGGGCCTGGAGGCTATGAATCTTGGGAATTGAGAGGGTAAATCGTCCTGACAGGCAGTGCCTGAGTCATACTCCTAGAACGTAGGTTTTCATGGAGGGGGACCGTACTGTTCTGTCCGACCGCAGAAAACGCGGCACTCATTTATTTCCTTAGGGTCCTCCATATCGTCCACGAACGCGACCATTCAAACGTCCGGTACCGACTGCCGCACACGGATGAGTTAATGGCGCCACAGTAACACAGTCGCTGCGCTGAAATCGGCCCCGAGCGGAAGTTGGCCCTGCGCGGACATTGGCCCGCACCGAGGATCGCGCCTCTCGGGCTTGTCAGAGCGTGCGACTGGGGAGTACCTCCAAGAAATAATACGATCACGTATTCGTAGTTTCGAGCTTTCCCTGAATGAGTGAAGAAACTGAACTCCGGGAAACAAGGACTGGCTTCCGACATTGGAATCCTTAAAGCCGAACCAGCCACAAGAGAAACCAACGGACAATCAGAAGGGCTCGGAATAGGCAGAAGAGCCCAAACGGGGGAACAAGTCCGACAGCGGCGAAGATGAATATGGAGCAGCCTCTGAGCAAAAAGTAGAAAAGGAGGACCATTCAGGAAATGCGATGCGTTCCGTCTTGGACGGCGGAGTCATCGAACGTATGCGATCGGTTATTAGAGAGTTCAAGAAAAAACCGTACATGATGGATGAATTTATGAGCACCAGGGCGAGGGACGATTTCAATGGGAGAGAACTGCGTCCGAAGCTTGAATGCCGCACACGGTGGTACTCGACGTATATGATGACAGAACCAGCTCCCCTGATACTACCAGCACTCAACAACGTTCTTGGCATAGTGTCCCGATAAACGTTCACGACGTGGAAGCTCTCAAACGTACAGAGGCCGTCCTCTTCCCGCTCAAATGCGCCATACTCCTGCTTTGCAAAGGAGATGCGACGCTTTTCCACGCGGATGGTGTTCTAACTTTCTCGATGGCCTCCGAGCACAAGGATCTGAACTCGCTTGAACATTTCATGAGAACTTCTAACATGAGCTCGTGAAGCGACGAACTGTGATCTCATCGGTATTAGCAGCTCTCCACAATGACTAATACAATTTTTGATTGGAGTTGGAAATCGGTCAGCCAAGACCTTCGGAAACACAGATAATGCGAGTCTTGGGGTATATCCTCTATTTCGAGGTGGCAACCTTGCCCAACGACTCTGAGATCGTGAGAGATCATCCGGTGAGTGATTGCGTCCGGAGGATTCTTCTTTTCGATTGCACGGTGCATACCTCGATAACCACTTGAGAGGAAACCTCCAGCGAGAGTTTGCGTTACACTGTGCTGCTGGTGGCCGAGGCCAACTCTCAGAGCGTTGCTTCCAAAACCCCATGTTACCCCATGTACCACCAACATCGGTTCAGCCGGAGCGCGATTTTTCCATTGTTCGTTTACTGCTGGGAGAACATCGCGGAAGGCTTAACCCTTCCACCCTGGATGACATCTTATTCCTCCGCAGAGCTTTTCAGTTTGGGGCCGACTGATATCAAAATAATGCACCGTGTATCTTCGTTGATGAATTTGTGCTTGTGTGAGTTTTTTTAAGATGAAACTGAATGGAGTTTTCGAATCGCTGGAAGGCAAGCCGTTGTAATTTCGGCCGTTGGTCGCTGTTCAAACTTGGAGTTTTTACTTGCGGTTCTCGCAGAACCGAGGACCGCGGTTGCTTGCGATGCCTAGCACTGCTAGCCGACAGTCACCTGGGAGCGGCCGCGGACGGAACTACGCCGAGCCTGCATTCGTCATCCTCCCAGGTTGAAGCTACTCAGGTTTAGCATCAGCGGTGTCCGAAGTGGGATACCCGCAAGGGCCAGCGCTCGAGGATGGTCACTAGAGGTCACGCACGGAGGAAGAATTCCCCAGTGACGGTTGAAGAGATATCGTGGTAAAATGCTGGATGAAGATGAAGTAAATGTCGAGCAGTCGGGTCGAGAGACTTTGGGCGGAAGTGTTGAAGGCCCGAAGCGAGAACTCTCTCTCTAGCCAGAACCCTGGTGACCCAGTCGATCACGCGGACCCGTGAGAAAGCGGTGGCAAATGCCAAGGAGGCGGCCTACTTGCTGAGCGAACGGAAGCGGCGGCCAGGGCGACCCAGAGAATAGTGGACTCGAAAATGTTTTCCGATGATGTGCGGGAAGCGGAATCCGCGGAAGCATGGGTCACGAGTTGAAGATCGCCGATGCGAAGCTCGAGATCGGGGGCTCTCGTTCGAAGCTTGGAATCGGGGACGTCCGATACCGAGGGTTCCAGGCGAGAATCTGAATCCATACAGCATGACAGCGTCGTGGAGAGAGAGGCACGTTTCCACTCCTCGTTGGATCATAGGGCACCAAGCTCGAGCAGCCCATCAAAAGTTATCCTGGAGCGGATACCGAAGTTTGAGGGTAATCCCACGAGGTTCCGAAGATGGAACAACGCGATCGTGTTACACGTAGATTCAACAACATTGGACCCATTCACAAAAATTCGAGCTCATGCTGAAAACCCTGACGGAAAGAGCAGCTAGATGCCCGGGAGGCAGGGACATCACAGCTGAAAACTACGGAAATGCAAAAAATTCGCTATACGACAGATTCGATGACATAGTCCTGGCCGGTGATAAGCACGTGGCTGGAGTTTAGTTACTGAAACAATACCGAAAGGTGATCCCGGGACACTCTTGAGGGCTGGCTGAGAGGTCCAGCCGGAAAACAGAGTGGCTGGAGTTTCAGGCGGGAGGCGATGGCCAATCGAAAGCTCGTGGACTTCGTCGAGGATTCAGCTCAGAACATCGACTCGCTAGTGCGGTTGGGAAACAGCTATAAGGGTGTATCGGCTCGCGCATGTACATTGATTATGCAATCGTTGCCGTATGATGTGCGGAGAGACTCCGATAGGGCATATAGAACTCAGCCGGAGGAGAAGGATTCGAGGTTGGAGGCGTTGGTCGCTCTTTTGTCCGAAGAGACGAAGCAAGTCGAACGGTTGAAGGTATCGTCGAGAGGTATAGTGAACGCGGCTGGTCCTTCTAAAAATATGGGGGAAATCGTTCCGGCGGCGCCTCGAGCAGCAACCTTTTCCGGCGGGCAGAAAAATCGGTGCAACCGGGGCTGTGAGCAGCCAGCACTCATTTGCAGTTCATGCCGCGGGTTACTCCGCAGATCAAGCGTGCATTTTCTGTTCCAAACAGCACCATGGTGATAGGTGTAGGAAGCCAATGTCACAGGAGGAAGGTAGGAAATGTGCGACGACGAAGAATGCCTGATACAAGTGCCTGAACCGTCACCATCGGGTTGACAAGTGCGGAGCCAAGCCATGCGCGGAATCCAAGCGTAGACATCATGAGTTACTGTGCGTGAAATCGCATGCGGTGGGGCGGGCTGGCGTAAATTCCATAAAGATAACGAATGTATCGGGAAGGCGGCTCCCCACTCCCCGCGGGGTACGTAGAGGTGATAAGCGACCACTGCGAAGCAGTTAGACACGGGATCGCAGGAGACTCTCATCTCGGATCGGTTCGCAGACGCAACTAAGGCGAAAAGGGTGGGCACCGATAATTCTCTCCTACAGGCGGTGGGTCAGGCAGCACCTAAGAAATGTGGGGGAATAGTTGTGGAGATCACGTTGGAGAGTCGGTTCTCGAAAAAGCATTTGGTCATACACGCCACTGCGTTGCCAAATGTGACAGAAGGCTGTTTGCCAGAGGCAGGTCGTGTTCGGAACCTAAGTCCAATAGCTGACGAAAACGAAGAACGATGGTCGAGTGAGATTAACGTCCTCATTCGGGTAGACTGGATGTATCCATTCTACGGACAGAACATGAGTAAATTCGGGGGCTTTGTCGCGTTTGAGACGTTGTTCGGGTGTTTCCTGTGTGGCACGGGGCAACACCAAGGGACACAAACGAACTCGTCATCAATGTCTGTCATTAGAGAAAAGAGGGAAACTTGGTTCTGTGGGGAGGAACCGGGGGGCGAAACGGCGGTTTTGTTACCAGCTACGGCACGTGCCAATTACGAACCGGATGACGTTTCGTTTCTTCGGTACACGGAGGCGATGGGTATCGAACCATGCTTCAAGAGAAATGATGAAGCACTGGATGAGGAAATCAGGCGGTTGCTCGATTTAACGACGACGAGAGACCCAGACGGGCGATACGTCATTCATTCGTAATTTGAACCAAATATTCGAAGCTTCTGAGACAATCGGGATCTCACGAAGCGCCGTCCGAGGAATTTTCTCGCCCAAGCGGGGAAGAGCCCACAGATGCGTGGAGCAGTCGACGCAGAAATGCAGGACCTACTCGAGCAAGAGTTCATTGAGCTCACGGAACCTCCGAGGCTCGGAGGACAGTTTGACCATCTACCATTGCTTGCAGTGATCAAGAAACAGGCTACGGCCACTCCGAAGATGGAAGTCAGGGTGGTGAACGACGCCAGTTCGTGGTCACGGAATGCGCCGGGCCTGAATGACGTGTTATTCCAGGGGAAGAATCTCATTAGGAAGTTGATTTCGGTGGTGTTAAAGTTTCGCCAGTTTCCGATAGTCATAACGGTGGACATAAGAGGGCGTATTTGCAGTTCAAAACCACGCCGGAGTATAGGAAAATCTTAAGCCTTCCGTGGCCGTTGGGGATCAACAAGAATGCGAGAGCCAAGTTCCGGGAAATGCGATCGTGCCGGTAGTCGTTCGGTTCGATCTCGGCACCATTTCAGCTTTGCGCGGGGATCGGGTTGCACCTAGAGCACGCCATCGCGCGGTGACCAGAGCATCGAACACTCTCAGAATACGTCAAGAAATGTTTCTACGTCGACGACCTGCTGGCAGGCGCAGAGGATGTCAAACAGGGGATAAGAGTGGTTGAGTTTCTGAATGAGTCGTTCGCGGCAGGCTGCTTTCCTCTGAAAATGTGGTCAACTAATTCGGCGCAACACGGCAAATTCATCGAAGCGAAATATCCCGATGCGACGGTCACTTCCCAAGATGAGAGCTTCCAGTTTCTGGGTGTCCGGTGGAACCAAGAAGTGAATTCGCTGCATATAGGCTAGTCCTCCGTCAAAAAGAGCTCTGCTAGAGGGAGCCAGTCACGTTTTCGTTCCGATTGGTCTGGTCGCGCCCATAATGCTAGGGTTCAAAAGACTGCTCCTGAAACATTGGTAGAAAAAGAAAGACTAGGTTGCAGCGCTGGGCGAAGCTGATGGAGGAGAATTCGTGGAAACAACGGGACGGTCAATACATGTGAAAGAAGTCAGCGTTTCCGGCGTTGGCCATAACTTCTGTGAGGTGTTTGGGCGCGGGAGCTGCACGTGTTTTGCGAGGCTCTAGGTCAGTGATTCTCAACCTTTCTTCCGCCGTGCACCCCCACGCGCACGAGGGAAGAACATACCCCGCCTCAAATATTGAACTTTCAATAATAACATGAGAAATTCAACTGCCGGCGAAGGCTTTTCATTGAATATAACGGTTCAAGTACAGAATCGAATTCGACACGACAAGAATCAAGGCAAATATCATCAGTGAGAACCTTGTGCTTGGCTGTGCCTGCCAGATCTCGCGTAGGTGTTCTTCGCGCTTTGATCTCTGAACATTCTCCTTCTACACAGAGACCTGAGGAAACACAGCCGAGACAAGACGCCGTGTATGCAACGATCCTAAAAAATCTCCCATGCACCCTCGGATCTCCCATGCACCCCCTCTGAGAATCACTGCTCTAGGTGATGAGACAGGATTCAAAATGGCGGTTTGACGACGATTCGGAGGGCGAGCAGACCGCAGGAGCGCGTGAATTTTCAATAATGAGGGTTCTGAGAACCTATCGCGCTGACTCATACACCGGAGCGCGGTCAAGTGCTCTCAACCCGAAGCTCAGTCATGGCAGAATCTCGCGGAGATCTCTGAATGAAATACTCTGGACAACAATACTCGGAAAAGCTGTCTGTGAATGGAATGAATGGTGGACTATGAATGGTAGATTGCAGAACAGCGCAGTCGCGTTAGGAGTAGAGCCCGGCTGTCCATACTAGACACTGCGGTGGCACGAGTGCAAGGGATTTTCAAATGGGCGATCGCTCGACAGAATAGGTCATTGGTTCTTCGAGATCAAACAGCGGGATCGACGGAGTTGCGCGTAGGGGCAAAACTTCTAGCACTGACCTGCGTGAGATCTGAGGACCCTAGTTTCTCTGAAATATTCTTGGCTAGCAGAACCATATTCTTATAGTCTGTAGGCATTGATCACAGCGAAGCTTTCAAAGAGTTCATTGAGCCGAGGGAATCGCATAACATGAGATACCCTATCCCGTGTCCCCCTAACCTGGCAGAGGATCGCCATTCTGGATCCGGTCTCATCGCCGTGCACCTTTTGCGACGCCAATTTGCTGGGATATGGTTGTATCGCCTATGCGTGTGACATTGGTGGAACGGGCAATGTGAAAGTGGCTTTCATTGTGGCGGAAGGCAAAGTAGCACCGCTAAAGGGGGAATGAGAGAAATGCCTGTCGCACGTCTCCGAGCCAGTGTTTAGCTTGGACCCACCTGAATCCTCTCCTCTGCCTCCCGAGTGCCTGCGAACTCGATAATGTTTTCCGTTGGCTATCACTTCCCGACCATTCGAGACCCGCCATGCTGTTCTCACGAATCGTCAGCTGCGTGTTTTGTAGATTTCAGGTAGCTATTCTGCCTGTAGTAGCGCGTATTGCCGGTCTCGTCGATGTCTCTGCGATTTTCATATCCTTTGCAATATGCATTCGATCTTTCTCGCCAGTCGATTCCACCCTTCCTCTGATTCACGCATGTTCTCAGCCAGTTGGGGGGGTTCGGCTCCCATGTGGCCTCGTGCTTGATTGAGTGCCCGGCACTCGATCGTCGCGAGATGAGCGTCGTCCTCATCCCCGAGATCGCAGAGCGTGAATAGTGGTGAGTCTGATCCCTTCATGGTGAATCAATACTGTTCAAAGTTCCCGTGATTTTTCCCTACTTGCGCTGTGCGGTAGTTTCGATCTCCCAAGTCTCTTTCGACCCAGCTTCTAATGCGTGGTATGCAAGAGTCTGTCCACCTGCCTTTTGTGGATGTATCTCATTGGATCTGCAAGGTGTTCAGAGTATCGGTTTCAATTTATTGTCCGTTCGGGGTGTAATCTTCGGAGTCTCCAGAAATGTCTTCCTCGTACCTCTTGTCGAGTGCAGTCCTTTCTTCTATCAGAAATGGGCAAGGCGCTGTTCCCGCTAGTACGAAGATAGCTTTTGTCGATCTTCAGCGGTAGGCTCGCGTTATCCGGATGGCAGAGATTTACCGTGCTTCTCCCAACGTCTCTGTGTTCTCCTGAAGGTGAAGCGCACGTTGTCCCCATATCGGCGCCGCATATACGGCGATTGACTCAGGAACCGCTGCGAGAGTTCTTCTCTGTCCTTTGGATACACCACAGGTCCTTGAGAGAATCTTCGCATCCATTCCGCCAATGAGTCCTGCGCGATCTGCTTCTTGGATCGCCCCTTCGCTCGCGAGTGCTAGGTCATTCGCGTGAGCCAGCTGTCGCCCGTGCTGGAGGACTGATTTGTAGGACCACGTCGTGGGTGGCATTCCACACTGTCAGTCCCAAGACCGAGCCCTGAGGTACCCCCGCTGTCACCTCGTGCTGTCTGTCCCTCTTTGTCAACGATCCAACTCGTCGGAGATATTCCGGAACATTTCGTTCCTCCAGGCTCTTGAGAATGGTTTACTAGTCTGCCAAGACGAACACGTTTCTCATGTCCCGCAAAATTATGAGGATTCGATGCCTCCTTCGCCCCTGAGTGCTCCTTTCTTCGGTGGCCAGCTTCATCACCTTCTGAATGGCCTGTAGAGTTGACCGTCCTGCTCTGAAGCCGTACTGAGCCGCCGAGAGCTTTTCCTGTTCCAGTTCTTCCTGTAATCGATGGGATGTTGAGTGCGGTGCTGTTAGCCAGCTCTCTCTGTGGTGGAGCTCTGACCGGGAAGAGGTCTTGGATCGCCTTGTCTATGACGCCCGTGATCAGCCGCAGTCTTCTCCTTCCGATCTTTTCTCGAATGATTTGGTGGGGAAGGCTCCTTACATTTTTTCTTAAAAATTCCATCGGTTCCCTGCAGCATCTTTTTTTGGCTTGGAGAATTATCTTGTGATCATTTCTTTTTGACATCCACGTAGCCCAAGCGATATTTTTCAGCCGTTGATCAATTCAGTGTCATTTGCTTCTTCCCTTCGATATCACTTGAGACTCTCGGTGACGCTGCGCGGCATGCATCTTGTAGAAGGGTGAAGATTTGTGAGACTGTCGATGTGATGTCTTTCTGGCTGAGGCTTTCGCCATCGATGTATTCTGTTGCCAGCTGTCGGTCCATCTTCCTGGGGTTCCATCTGTGATCGGGGTTCGAGCTTCTGAGCAACTTGGTGTCCAAAATGTAGTCCACACACGTATGGTCGCTGCCAGGTATCACCGCGCCATCCATGGCCCAGTCTGAGATGGAGCTGAGGTCTGACGCGGCCTTGGTATCGCTAAGTGATAGCTGGAGTCCTCTGTAGAGGTCGAGATCGAACGTGTCGTTGACGACGTAGAGAGCAGCATACTGCCAGTTCCTCCTCAATTCTCGCAACCCTGGCGTCTGTATGGGTACTTTCCCAAGTTTTGGAGTGCACGTTGAAGTCTCCAGTCATGAGTGCTGGGCCCCGATGTCCCATGACTTGATCTTCTATTTTCTCGAGATATTCCAGGAATTCATTAGTTGTCTTATCTGGTGAAAAGGAGCAGCTCAGTATTAGTGTGCAGTCTTCGAGCTATATCTTGCTGATTCGGCTTTCAGAGGTGCTGGATTTTATGGCGATTTGATCTCCGTCAGGAATCCATATTGCAGAGTCCCCGGACTCGTCTCCAATCCATCTTCCGTCTGTTCTCATCTTCGCTACTAGAATTTTCCGGTTGACTTCACTGAGTATACATCTATCATGATTGAGGATCATATGAGTCCTCCTGTCCAGGATTCTTCCTAGGGCCTTCTTGTACTCAGGGCATTCCGTGGAGCATGCGGAGTGGCCTGAGCATTTACAAGATGTTGCATCCTGTGCGTGGCAGTCTCCGCTTTGCTGGCCTGACTCGCCGCATCGGTAGCATCTACTTTGAATTGCTTCTGGTGCTCCACATACAGCGGTTTGCCAAATGGCCGATCTGTCGACATCTGCAGCACAGCGGAACGCTGTGGCATTCTCTGAGTCTTCAGTCTTGGGAGCTTTATTTGTCCGCGTCGTTCCGGGTCGGTGGTAGGGATGTGCAGTCCTCGCTCTGGTTTGCACGGATCGGGTCAGCTCCAAGGTTGCTTCTGCCGCTGAGTTCCTCAATGATCGCAGCATCGGTGGACGGCCATAGGTTCGCAAGCAATGAGTTTTGGCGCAGACGCTTTTGAGGGAGAGGAGGAAGATTCGTCTGCATCTCCCGGTCTGTGAGCCCGCCCAATTGAAAGCATCGAAGGTTCTTGGAGAGTGCAGGGGCTCGAATGGGCAGTTTTTCCGGCGGTATTGAGCGAGACAATAAGAATTCGAGACTGAGAGAAGGATATGAAACAAGGAGAATGCCTAAGGATGTGGTCGAAAGAGTGATCAGATATCTCACTCAGAATCGCCGAATCGAGTCTGAGTTTCATCCGCAGTCCCACTACGACGAACGAATTCAGCGCCCATCGATCAAAGGTCCGAGGATTTGAGGGCCGATAGCAACAATGCTGCCGGGATGCAACACGAGAACGCGGCTGCATCCGAATTTAGATTCAGTAGCCCAGGTTCGTAATGGAACCCTTGCCGCTTGTACGGCGCCAGGACAACACTTGTTCCATCAGAAACTTGGGTTCAAGCTGTAGAGAGCCCGTTCATGCATAGATTCCCAGCTCGGTGCCGTAATGATGAGCACGCTGGCAGTATGCCCCGGAGATTCGATTCCGTAGGTAGCGATGAGGCTTAGACACTATCGCTCGCCTACTCACACCCCATGTGACCATCCCCCACGCTGCTCATCTGTACGCCGTGCGATCAGACTGCCGGTGCACGGAGCTATCTAGCTAGTGTGCCACTGAAGACGACTCACATCAAACACCAATCCATTTATCCATAGGAATCTCGAGGGATTTTATTCTGAGAGATGCTGCAAGAAATGGAGATCGTGTCGAAAACCAGGGATTGGTTCATAGGCGAAGGAGGATGTCAGAAAGGGCATCGTTTCCGCTGGAAACTACTTCCCGACGGCGTAAAAGAAGTCACTTCTTCTTAGGAACGAATCGATAATTCCACTACATTGTACTTTGAGCTGACGTTTTGCTTTCCGCACTCCATCGGACCCCCATACTTCAATACTCAAAATATTGAGGTCTCAGCTTGTTATATCGCATTCTACGAATATTCCATTCTTTATTGAATTTCGATCATCTCGTTCAACGATACCACTCTCGGCAACTCAGTCCAGATCCAATGCTCCCCAAGAACCCTCAACAATTCGTTTCACGCGCGCTTAATCTCTGGGTTGTGCCGACAATGCCTCCTCCTCTCCCTCGAAAGCCTCTGCAGTCAATCTCATTGCTTGCGAACCTATGTCCTACAGCCGCAGCATCGACTCCTCCTTCTGTGGCGACTAGATCCATTCCGATGATACTAATTGTCGTCGAGACAGGTGGAGGTTTGACTTCTGTGCTTGTGTCCAGCTCTTCTGTAATGAATTGTGCGAGTTTGTGTTCTGCGCCTCTCCTCTTTTCTCCGAGTTGCAGGATGCGTCAACACATCTGGAGAAGCTTGGCACAAAAAAAAAACGTCGTCTGCTACGGTAAACAAAGCACGTGGTTGATCGATCGGGTTGAAAAACCCGGAAAAAGGAGGAAAAAAAGCCTGGGCAAGGCTGTGAGAGTTTGTAAAGAATGTGCAGAATCGTACCAGGAACGAGGAGGTAAGAAATAAGCACCAAAATGCCTCAGTTCACATGTGCCCCATGCGAAAACAGCGTGCGGGAAGCCGAGAAGGCGGCGGGCCAGAATTGTGCCTACTGCATCTGGAAGTAGAATTTGCTTCGAGATGGCAACCAACAGGCAGCCGCGATGGCGGAACGGATTAGAAAATTAGAGGAAGACCTGAGAAAACAGTTCAGGCTCACCGCCGAGGCGGTAGAAGCCCGCGGTCAAGCCCACAACCAGCTAGCCGCAGAATTGACACGGCGCCCGGGCGCGGAACAGACAGCACCGAGAGACTCGTAGAATAGCGAGGAAATGGAGCAAGGCGAGATCAATATAGATCCAACCTCATGCGCCTACCTGATTTGAGAAGAATATCTCGAAGCAATCAATCAGGAAAAAATATTAACAGGCATGCTGGGAAAGAAGTGTGTCCTGAGAGGTAGGCCTAGATTGGTCGCCGCTCACTTCGAAGTAGCAGAAAAGCTACTGAACGAAGGTGACGCAGACTGCTACCACATATTCCTGTAAATTGGGATGTGTAATATTGAAGATGCAGAGTTTAGGCCTTGGAAAGGTAAAGACCTGGCGGAAGACATAATCAGGGGGATAAAAACATCCTCGCTAACCCTAAAGTGATTTCGCTCACATGGATGAGTTTACCGGAAGAAGATGAAACACTAGAACCCGCCAGAGTGGTCAACAGACTAGTGGAAGAGTGGCTCGAAAGAGAGCCAAATGAATGCAGCCTCTTCAATATGAGAGACCTTCATTGTATATGGTCTCGTGGTATATGGAAGCGTTGAAGCTCTTTGAAGGGAAAGAAGAGCAAGAGGAGCTCCGAGCAAATATGCGAAGAGCGAAAGCTAGGGTCCTCGGAAAAGAGGGAGAGGAAAAAAGAGGAGCCCTCGGCGGAATAGCCAGAGGCACAGACCATCCCGGTAGAGGGAGAGGCTCCACCCGGGGAAATGGTCGAGGCGGCGGAATAGCGGACCTCGACATGTATCCATTTCAGGCAATACCCCCCCCCCCCTACCAGCAGAGGGAAATGCCACAATGGGCAAGGGGAACCCGAGGAAGGGCGAGAAACCAGCCCTACAACCCTGGACCATCGTGACATGAAGGAAGAAGGGGGCGGTGACAGAAACAGTCCCACCTGGAACTGCGAGCCCGAAGGATAGAATGAATTCAAGGAGGAGGAGAGGGGAAGACACAGAATCTATCTATATATATAAAAATCCAGGGTCTGTTTGTTTGTTTGTTTGTTTGTTTGTTTGTCTGTTTGTTTGTTTGTCCTCAATAGGCTCCTCCGGTATTGATCGGATCGACTTGGAACAAACTTCATAATGTAGGGCGACTCAACAGGGAAGGACATAGGCCACCCACCCCCCCCCTCCCCCTCCCCTCCTTCCCCCCTCGCGATTTACCCCAACTTTGACCCCCTCCATACTGTCACCCGCATCCAAATTCTGACGATAAGGTGCACCGCCCCGTTATGACGCCAGCCAGACTCATCCCATCGTCATCGGATATCCTTCCCCACCTCCTCTCCTATACATCTATCATAAAAATCTATCATAAAAATTCCTGGAGGGGTGATTTCGAGACCAATAAGGCCATTACTTCCCAACTCTGGAGGGGTGATTCCGAGACCAATCTGGCCATCAGTTTCCAACTCTGGAGGGGTGATTACGAGACCAATCTGGCCTTTAGTTTCTAACTCTGGAGGGCTGATTGCGAGACCAATCTGGACATTACTTTCCAACTTTGGAGGGGTGATTCCGAGACCAATCTGGCCATTACTTTCCAACTCTGGAGGGGTGATTCCGGGACCAATCTGGCCATTACTTTCCAACTCTGGAGGGATGATTCCGGTGCCAATTTGACCATTAGTTTTCAACTCTGGAGGGGTGATTCCGGTATCAATCTGGCCATTACTTTCCAACTCTGGAGGGGTGATTCCGGTGCCAATTTGACCATTAGTTTTCAACTCTGGAGGGGTGTTTCCGGTATCAATCTGGCCATTACTTTCCAACTCTGGAGGGGTGATTCCGGTGCCAATTTGACCATTAGTTTTCAACTCTGGAGGGGTGATTCCGAGACCAATCTGGCCATTACTTTCCAACTCTGGAGGGGTGATTCCGAAACCAATCTGGCCATTACTTTCCAACTCTGGAGGGGTGATTCCGAGACCAATCTGGACATTACTTTCCAACTTTGTTTGGAGGGGTGATTCTGAGACCAATCCGACCATTAGTTTCCAACTCTGGAGGGGTGATTCCGGTGCCAATTTGACCATTAGTTTTCAACTCTGGAGGGGTGATTCCGGTATCGATCTGGCCATTACTTTCCAACTCTGGAGGGGTGATTCCGAGACCAATCTGGCCATTACTTTCCAACTCTGGAGGGGTGATTCCGAGACCAATCTGGCCATTACTTTCCAACTCTGGAGGGGTGATTCCGAGACCAATCTGGCCATTACTTTCCAATAGGGGTCGCAGAACCGGGTATGATACCCGGTTCCGGACCCGGGTACCCGATTACCCGACTTCGGGTACCCGGTTCCAGACGCGGGTACGGACCCGGGTAAATGAGGCGGGTTCTACGATGGCCGGGACCAATCTGGCCATTACTTTCCAACTCTGGAGGGGTGATTCCGAGACCAATCTGAGCATTACTTCCCAACTCTGGAGGGGTGATTCCGGGACCAATCTGAGCATTACTTTCCAACTCTGGAGGGGTGATTCCGAGACCGATCTGAGCATTACTTTCCAACTCTGGAGGAGTGATTCCGAGACCAATCTGAGCATTACTTCCCAACTCTGGAGGGGTGATTCCGGGACCAATCTGAGCATTACTTCCCAACTCTGGAGGGGTGATTCCGAGACCAATCTGAGCATTACTTCCCAACTCTGGAGGGGTGATTCCGAGACCAATCTGAGCATTACTTCCCAACTCTGGAGGGGTGATTCCGAGACCGATCTGAGCATTACTTTTCAACTCTGGAGGGGTGATTCCGAGACCAATCTGAGCATTACTTCCCAACTCTGGAGGAGTGATTCCGAGACCGATCTGAGCATTACTTTTCAACTCTGGAGGGGTGATTCCGGGGCCAATCTGAGCATTACTTCCCAACTCTGGAGGAGTGATTCCGAGACCGATCTGAGCATTACTTTTCAACTCTGGAGGAGTGATTCCGAGACCGATCTGAGCATTACTTCCCAACTCTGGAGGGGTGATTCCGAGACCAATCTGAGCATTACTTCCCAACTCTGGAGGGGTGATTCCGAGACCGATCTGAGCATTACTTTCAACTCTGGAGGGGTGATTCCGAGACCAATCTGAGCATTACTTCCCAACTCTGGAGGGGTGATTCCGAGACCAATCTGAGCATTACTTCCCAACTCTGGAGGGGTGATTCCGGGACCGATCTGAGCATTACTTCTCGAAACCCTAATGCTGACCCAGTGAAGAGAAGGAAAAGTGCCTCGATCCCAGGTCAGAATCCTATCGAGAATCGGTGGCCACCCCCGAAGGTGTCCCGATGACACCGCATGTTAGGCAAGGTGTGTCTGTCAGCAGTAGACTCCCAAAGCAAGGGACGGGCCAGCCAGCGTAGTCGGCCGAGGGCCGGCTAGTCTATATATATAAAAATCCAGGGTCTGTTTGTTTGTTTGTTTGTTTGTCCTCAATAGGCTCCTCCGGTATTGCTCGGATCGACTTGGAACAAGTTGCATAATTTAGGGCGACTCACCGGGAAGGACATAGGCCACCCACTCCCTCCCCCCCTCCCCCTCTCCTCCTCCCCCCCTCGCGATTTACCCCAACTTTGACCCCCTCCAGGCTGTCATCCGCATCCAAATTCTGACGATAAGGTGCACCGCCCCGTGATGACGCCAGCCAGACTCTTGGGCCTCATCCCATCGTCAAGTTCCAACTCTGGAGGGGTGATTCCGAGACCAATCTGGCCATTACTTTCCAACTCTGGAGGGGTGATTCCGAGACCAATCTGGCCATCACTTCCCAACTCTGGAGGGATGATTCCGAGACCAATGTGGCCATTACTTTCCAACTCTGGAGGGGTGATTCCGAGACCAATGTGGCCATTACTTTCTAACTCTGGAGGGGTGATTGCGAGACCAATCTGGACATTACTTTCCAACTCTGGAGGGATGATTCCGGGAGTAATCTGAGCATTACTTCCCAAACCTGGAGGGGTGATTCCGGGAGCAATCTGAGCATTACTTTCCAACTCTGGGGGGGATCGCGAGACCAATCTGGCCATTACTTTCCAACTCTGGAGGGCTGATTCCAAGACCAATCTGGCCATTACTTTCCAACTTTAGAGGGGTGATTCCGAGACCAATCTGGCCATTACTTTCCAACTCTGGAGGGATGATTACGAGACGAACCTGGCCATTACTTTTCAACTCTGGAGGGGTGATCCTGTGACCAATCTGGCCATTACTTTCCAACTCTGGAGGGGTGATTCCAAGACCAATAAGCCCATTACTTCCCAACTCTGGAGGGGTGATTCCGAGACCAATCTGGCCATTACTTTCCAACTCTGGAGGGGTGATTCCGAGACCAATCTGGCCATTACTTTCCAACCCTGGAGGGGTGATTCCGAGATCAATCTGGCCATTAGTTTCCAACTCTGGAGGGGTGATTACGAGACCAATCTGGCCATTAGTTTCCAACTCTGGAGGGGTGATTCCGGTACCAATCTGGCCATTACTTTCCAACTCTGGAGGGGTGATTCCGAGACCAATCTGGCCATTACTTTCCAACTTAGAGGGGTGATTCCGAGACCAATCTGACCATGCTTCTTCCGAATCTGGAGGGGTTATTACGACACCAATCTGAACATACTTCTCGAAACCATGATGCTGACCAAGTGAAGAGAGAGGAAAGTGCCTCGATTCCAGGTCAGAATCCTATCGAGAATCAGTGGCCACTCCCGAAGGTCTCATGACACTACATTTAAGGCAATGTGTGTCTGTCAGCAGCAGACTCCCGAAGCAAGGGACGGGTCGGCCAGCGTAGTCGGCCGAAGGCCGGCTAGTAGTGAATAAAATTCCCGAAACGGGCTCTGAGCGAAAAGTCGCATCCAAATTCGAAATAGCTGTTCTCAATCTTAGGGGGGGGCGGGGCTTGAAGAGAGTAAATGGAACAATCTGATGAGGGAAGTCTTCTCAGGCGAAAAAGAGAGAGTGATTAGGGTAATCATCCTAGTGAATGAAACGTGGCTGATTAACGATGAAATGCCACCCAACAGACCTAGATATAAGTGGGTAGGAAGTAATAGGACAAGCCTGACCGAGAGAAATGCGAAGGCAGGAGTGGGCATTCTCATACCGAACGAAATCGGCGAACAACTGGCTTCCAGAACAGGGAGAGATTCCGCAGCTAGTAGAATCGAGATAGGATCGACCGAGTGGCTGTTCATATCAGTATACGTAGCTCACGAAAAAGGGGGCAAAACGCGAGACTGTTCGAAGAGTTAACAGAGACGCTCAACCAAGACGGAACAGGGAAAACTCATGTCATTGTGGCCGGGGACATGAATGCCCATATATCCCAATACGCGGGACGTGAGGACGCAAGAGGTTGACTGCTGAAGAATTTCGGAAGTCAAAATGGGCTTATTATAGCCAACCTGTCGGACAGATGCCAAGGCAGACGAACACGGTAAATCGCTGTGATTGACTACATCCTCTGTAACGCCAACGCGTTCGAGAAGCTCGAAAAAATGCAGGTGGACGAGGACGGAGTACGCACACGGATATCAGATCACAATCTACTCTCCGCTATGTTGAGAACTGAAAAAGAGCGGGAAGGTAGTGCAAAACGTAGGAAGAAAACGAAAATCGTCACAATGGTAGACAAGGATAGAGTTACCATGGCGACAATAGAATCGATCACTGCACAGATGGTTAGAAATCCACCAGAATCATATGCATTCTCAAGAAAGACCATTCGAGAAAACAGTCTGAAAAGTACGAAAAAACTCAAACTCGACGATACTTGACCTGTCCAAACGAGAGAAATCTCCAGGATGACCAAAGAGAAGAAGCGACTGAACAAAGAGCGGAAGAGAGCGAGAAAGAGGGGAGACGAAGACGAACTGCAGAAGATAGCGGTGGAAGTTGACAAAATTCAAAATCAAATATACGAACAGGTCGAGATAGAAATATCTAGACGGGATAGGGAAATATACGACCACATAATCAGGGCACCTAGAGAGCAAAGAGCGGAACGTTTCTGGAAATACACGCCGAAGGAAGAGGGGAAAACCCAAAAATCGGTATGCCCGACTTATGAACTCGGCCAAGACATCGCGTATGATGAAATGGAGTCATATCCAACGGATGTCCTCAAACGGTTCTTGAATGCGAAAAATCGGCAACAAGAGACGGACTGGAACCACGTGACATCACGATGCCACAGGGGTCGAAGCTACCCATCGATGCACAGATGGTCGAAGAAGCTATAGGAAAAGTATCCGCAGAGTCCGCGAAAGGACTGGATGACATACCCGCATATGTGATCAAATCCATCGGAATGTCAGGACACGAATACATAGCTCGAATGTTTACGGGCGTAACGGGAGGATCACAACCAATCCCGGCAGAATGGTGCCCAGGGAAAGTCACACTACTACCAAAAGCTAACTCAAAGAAGAAGGACCTTAAAATTTATCGTCCGCTCACGAGTTCCAGTATTATGTATGGATTATTCGCAAGGATCCTATGTAAAGAAATCCAGAATAGGATGGAAGATGATGGGATCCTCGGAGAAATGCAGCACGGCTTCCGAAAAGGAAGGAGAGGAGACGACTGCATCTACATCCTCACATCGTTGATAGAGGCGGCCAGGCGGGAAAAAGCCGGACTAGTCACCTGCTTCTTGGACTACACGCGGGCCTATGATAGGATAGACAGAACTCGCCTGTGGGAGGTGCTGAAGAGAAAAGGTATGCCCAAAACCATACTAGAAATAATTCAGAGTCTGTATAGAGACAATGAGGTGACCCTACAATATGGCACACACATGTCCGAAACGATCCCAAGTGATGAAGGACTCCGACAAGGATGTCCAATGAGTCTAGTACTACTAATTCCATACATTTCCGACCTCGAAAAAGGTTGGAGCAAACCAAAGCTGGATTCAAGGTCAGGACGAAGGGAAATATCTTCGACCTACAACAACCGAAACACCTCAACATAGGTGGCCTGTTATTAGCCGATGACCTGGTGCTGATGGCACAATCCATGAAAAACATGGAGCGGTTTCGGGAGTTGTATCGGAATTCGGAGAAGAAATGGGACTCCGATTCAACCCCGATAAAAGCGCGATTGTAGAATTTGCAAAAGTAAAAGGCTCAGAATCGGAGGAAACACTCCGAATACAGAACCTACTGATACCGGTACTCGACCAGTACGAATTCCTAGGAATAACGCTCTGCAACGAGAAAAACTACCTTCAGGAACAGGAAAAGATCTGGGAGGAAGAAGCAGAGAAAGTGATCAGACAAATGCACGCCAAGTCGCTGTGGACATCCAACAGATTCGAAGTCACAAAGATCCAATGGAAAAGCGCAGCAGTCCCAGAACTAACGTATGCAAACTCGGTTACAACCATGCCCGTCGAATTGCGGGAACGGCTCTAGGAGTGGCGAAAGGGTATGACGGAATAGAGAACGCTTGACCGATATCGCAATTTCAAAAAAGCTCGAGGAAATATCGAACACATATATGTATGTGATAACAGTAGAGGCAGCCGCTTGCTCGCGAATGCCAGAGCGGGATGTCTACAGACCAGGAAATACAGGTCAAGATACATAGACATCGAAGCGATCTGCCAACGGTGCGGAAGGGAGGACGAAACTATGGAACATGTGCTTCTTGAATGCGAAGAAATCCCAGACGTCTGCTAGCCGCCAAACAACACAGTCAGGTTGAACACGGCTCTGCCAAAAAGACTAGTTTACTGCAAACTCAGTGACAGTTCTCATACTCGAAGTGGTTGCGTGGAACTCCCGACCTCCGGAAACGGTTCTCATAGGCGAAAACCGCAGTTTCGGACTCAGGCTTGGCCACAATCGAGGATCGTGACGCGCGTCAGTGAACACGAAGGAACGATCACGGAATTACAACGCCGGTAAACTGAGATCCAGCGAGCAACGGTCAATGCATGCATGGGACTCAGGAGCTAGGTAACGCAGACCAGACGACAAGACCAACACCTCAGACGGAGAAAACGGAGAAAACCCCCAGTCCCGATTTCAAGGAACAAGAACCCGCCAAACGTCGGAGGAAGAGGCTATTCGACGGAACACCACCGTCACCCACAACAGCTAAAGGAAAACACCGGCGCATGGCCACGATGGAAGTCGATGCAGCGGGAGAAACCTGTCCACGTTGCTCCACTACGCTCGGTGGATTACAGCTGAAGTGCATGTCGTGCAAGAGGGCCTTTCACGTGTCATGTAGATCTCAAGATGAAAAGGATCCAAACACCGAGCCGGCAGCAACCTGGAGCTGTAGAGTGTGCAGTGTAACAGCTGCGCGGATGTCAACAGATGAGGTGCTGAGCATACTGGACAAGCAGAGGTTAGATAACGACATTATGAATCACATCGTCTATCTGGTCTCCCGAATAAGAAGCCTGGAGGGCGAGGTTCGCGAACTGAAGGATTCCTCCTCCTCCAAAGCGCCAAACCACAGACAAACAGAGGTCGCCACTGCCACCCCGACACGATCAACCGCGAAAGAGATACCTAAGAAATCGGTTCTTGTCATAGGTGACAAGACCATCAGCAAACTCAGACCTTACATCCTGACTAAGCTGCAGAAGACGGGACACGTAGCATTCAGATGGGCATCAAAAGAAGTCACGAAATCGGTGTTCGAGTTGGCAACGAAGTTTCTGGAGGTCAACAGTCAGCCCACCCATATAATCGTACACTGCGGATTCGACGAATGTATGGAATTTCAGAAAGACGCATTCCTCAAAATGGTTGCTTCTTTCGCCAAGCATCTCGAAGAAAATCGGCCAGACTGTTCTTGGTCTATTGTGACGATCCCACAATTTCACAAAGACTGCAAAGACACCAATGAAATGCTGAAGCAGCAATGTACACAGCTCAAAGTGGACATCGTAGACATGACGCGCCCACATCGAGCGATGGCCGCGAAAGGTGTATATTCATACACAGGTCTCCCGGAGACGGCCGAAGCGTGCGCGACAAGTATTGCGCGGCGAGCGGCGACTTTTTTAGGAGTCAAGATCCGAAACAAGCGAGATACACCATCGGGAGTAGTGGGCAAACCAACAAGTACCGCTCGGAGTATCGAACGCACATCGAATCAAATCCCTCCAAAACCGGCTCTAGTGGAACCAGGAAATCGACAGAGTTCAGTACGGTGGGAACCGAAAGCTTCTACCCGGCAAAACCCACCGTACCGAAGACCAGGGCCTCCACTCGGTCAACCCCGCCACGCCCCGAATCGTCGACATCAAGACGTAGGGAAGTCCACACTGGAGGACATCGTGAGGAGTACGATCTACGAGTACGAGAGGATGACTCAGCGTCGACAGGCTCCCAGTTCCTCAGGATCATCCAATGGAATTGTGAGGCGATCAAGAACTCAGTAGGCCTGCTACCCTGTTCCTCGTTCCGGAATGTTGATATACTGATCCTCACAGAAACGTGGGCGATGGTAGATGCCCAACTGCCCAACTTTTACGCTGTGAACTGCCTAGCGAACCGTAGCACGTCCAAAGGTAGACCTAGTGGAGGAGTGACAGTATTCTTCAATCAGAAGTCCGGAACGATGAAAACGTTATGGTCAGAGGAAAACGTCATTGTACTAGAGGGTGGAATTATCAACATAATCGCCATGTACGCCAAACCGCAAACACCATTATTAGAGATATTGGATAAGATAGGCAGAAGTATACAGCTGCTAGACAATGATCAACCGACTCTCATCGCTGGTGACCTTAACATAAGATTAGATCACCCGCAATCCGAACGCACGAGTAGCTTACAGATCACCCTCATGGAGCTAGGGTTCTGGATAATTACAAACCCAGACGAACCGACTTTCGAAGGGTACAATGGTAAATCTGTGATTGACTTGTTCGCTACAAACCTGGAGAATCGGCAAATGGTGCGATACCTCGGCAGCGATCATCAGCTGCGCGAGGTAAGATACCTCAGACAACATGTTCCAGTCGGAATAGATTTCGGAATCGGAGCACGGAACACATCATGCAAGACAAAGATACACTTGCCACGACCTCTGGACATCAATAAGCTTCTGACTTCCGTCTCTCTACTGAATATAAACTACCAACCGGAGGAAAACGAAATCGACAATTACAATACGTTCCTGTCCACGTTACTACTGCAATGTGTGAGAAAAACAACCACGAGGAAGGGTAACCATTGGTGGAACAGCGATTGCTCGAAATCAAGGAAAATGCAGTACCAAGCCTACATTCTGGCTCAGTACTGGCCTCGCATGTATCCTTTCTACGTCAAGATGAAAACCGTCTATCGCAAAACTCTGGTGGAAGCCAAGCAGGCGTTCGCGGTTCGTCAGGAGGTGAAACTTATCCACAAGGCGGAGAAGACACCACATACATGGCTCAGAGACCCACAGACGAGTAGAAGCGCCTGTCCGGTCGATCCAGAAGATCTCACAGCTCACTTCCGGAGAATACTAGCCGCGAGAGATTCCACACCGTCCTCAGTCCCGGCCCACAGCATGGTGTTTTCGGAAGAGGACCTGAGATGGAGAGAAGACATGTCGAGGAACTTCGCCATCGCTGAGGTGGCGGAACTGATCAATCACCTGAAACCCAACAAGAGTCCGGGTCCAGATGGAATCAGGAATGAACACCTCAAACAGGCTATCATTCTCATCCCGCTTTGGACAGCTCTATTCAACAGCTGCCTAAGAACAGGTCATATCCCACCCGACTGGAGACACTGCGTGATGTCGGTAATCTTCAAGGGAAAGGGAACATTGACCGAAGCATCGTCATGGAGAGGAATCGGGAGAAAAAGTAGTGTATATAAGGTACTCGCAAGTCTGATAGCAGGCAGACTTATGCCATTCCTCGAAGCCAAGTCGATCCTCCCCGACGAGCAGTTTGGCTTTCGCCCTCAACGATCGACAATATCGGCCTGCGAGAAGCTCATCGGAGAAATCGACCACACACTGACGAGACGAGAGAACAACAGATTATACGTAGTATTTGTCGACTTTCGAACTGCATTCGACTCTGGATCTCGACAGGTGGCCCTGGAACACCTCTCAGCTGTAGGTGTCCCCATGAACATTCTCGGCCTCATCAAAGAACTGTTCCAGGAGAATCCGATCACACTCGATGACGGTGTATGCCTAAGGTCGTGTCTGAACCAAACTAACGGATTCACCCAAGGTGATAATCTGTCGCCGCTGTGCTTCAATATTCTTATCGCCCGCCTCCCGGAGCTGATTAAGAACAGACACCGCGGCGTTGACATAATCTGCTACGCCGATGACATCGCTCTGTTCAGTACCAGCCGTTCACATGTCCGGGAAGCTCTGACCACGCTCGCAGAAAACGCCAAGAGTCTAGGGCTGGAGATCAACGAGAAGAAAACAGAAGCCATGAAGTTCAGAAGAGGAGGCAGACTAGCAAACGACGATCAGATTCGACTGAACGGACAGGAGATTAAGTTCGTCAACAGATTCACGTACCTAGGCATAACACTGACGCCCTCCGGAAAATCGTTCACTGTGCACATCGAGGAACGAATGAGAAAAGCACTTGTGGCCATAGCGAGCATCCGCGGCCTTCAGAAGCTATCGATGAAGACCGCGCTTGCCCTGTTTGATATGAAGGTTGCCCCAGTCGCCTCCTACGGAGTCCAACTGGTATGGGAAAATCTTTCCCATGCTGACTTACTGCTGCTCGATAGGACGAAATCAACATTTCTCAAAAGAACGCTCGGACTTCACAGCTCAACTAGAAACCGTCTAGTCTACCTTATGGCCACCGTACCAACTTTCATAGAGGACCTGAAGAAACGCTTCAGCCTAAATGAGACACAGGCCCTCAGGTCCTTCATCGAGGTAACAGAGAGGAAGATGGCGTCCGTCGACATCGATTTCTTCGGCACAGAAGCAATGACAGAGACTACATGGAGGATGGCCAATAACCAGTATCGACATGTCACAACTAGGTATGCGGTGCATGGGTTCCACTCAAAACTATGTGTAAGATATCAATGTCACATCGCGACTCCGGAATGTATCTGCCGAAGATGTGGATCCGGGACCCGACTCTATCATGCGAATGAATGCTCTCGAGTCACTAGTATCAATCAGCTGGCGAAATCATGAGTGTATAGATACACGATTCGGATCACATACTATTATCTATATTAACAGGTATCTCTAAAGATGTCAAATAAAATATTCAAAGAAGAAATCCCAGATGCTGAGTGTACAATACAGAAAAGACTAGGGCTACACGAAGAGAGCACACCAAGAATGATATTCGACACCAAGAGAATACTTGAGAAGTGGGAACGGGAAAATGACCCAGACCGTATGCCCGAAAAAGAATAATAACCGCACCGTCGACCAGCTGAGTCATCGCCCCGTATAGAGGGTCTTTAGCTAAATTTGGAATGAAAATACAGCATGAAGATGGTCAATAAACAATCAATCAATCAACTCTATTTCTTAGTAGCAGAACACTGGACGTTATTCAACGCAGTGTGTCTGCATGTCAGGGATTTAATTTGGATGCTTAACCGATATGCTACATCCTCCTCACAAGTTCCTGACCCCGGTTATAGGCTATCCATTGGCGTTGACTAGTTCCTATCTTGAGATCACTGATCCGACTGCGTTGTCTGATTTGTGGTTCACATTAGCAGTTGTGATTCCTAAAAATCGAACTCCTGCCTCCCTTTCTTCTCGGTTAGACGCACTGATGAGTGGTTCAGGCGTTGCCGGAATCGGCGGTGTGCTCTCTCCCTCTCGCGTCGAGACTGTCGCAGGCTTCGCTCTCAGTACTCTTTCAAGTTTTTCGGTGACTGTCTTATGATTTTTTTCCGTTTTCTGAGTACTTCACCATCGGGGATATTGTGCGTGGACGTGACGGCTTGGGCGCTGTTGGCACTGAGGTGCGGGCCTGTCTCCTTATGAGTCTTCGCAACGGCGAACCAACAACAGTGCTGCAGGGAGCGTTTCGCCTCTCGAGAACGGCTGTATAGTATGCCGGCGAGTCGTACGGGGGTTTCTCCAGTGGATTTTCAACCTTCCGGAGTGTTCGTTCCGCGGGAGAGTTGCCGTCTGGATAGCTCGGAGAGCTAGTTATCTGCCTCATTCCGTAGCGCGCCAGAAGTTCCTGGAGCCAAGCTCCAACAAACTGTCCTCCTTGGTCTGAACGAAGCACTACCGGCAGACCGAAGGGGGAAGAGATCGCGGACGAGACGCGAGCCATTTCTTTCATGGTGAGTGACCTGACTCGAGCGAATTTCCAGAAGAGGCTATAAGCGTCGACCACAATGAGGTAGTTATCGCCGTTGTGGTGGAATAGGTCCTTGTATACGGTGCGTCACGGACGTGGTGGGGTTTCCGTATCGTACATGGGCTTTCGCGGGTTCGACGGTCTGTTCTTACGGCATACGTGAAACCCTGCAACCGTTGCCTCAATATCGGCATTTGTTGGAGGCCACTAGACAGCCGTTCATGTCCGGAAGCCTTGGCTAACGCGGCAGAAGCACAAGCTACTTTCCAAAAGCCAGCCGCACTTGCGGAACACAAACTCCGCATGAATCGGAAGCTCATCGAGTTCGCGACAGGCTTCGAATGCCTCGAAATCACGACGCACCATCCCCATGATTCAGTGGACGAATAGTTCACCTACTCGCGGAAACAGCTACAACGACAACTTGCCTCGGCGAACGCGCAAGATTGCCGAAGATGCAACAGAGAACCGCGGGAGCGCTTGAACATAGAGGATTGTAGATAACTCTCAAACTCGGAGTATAGCGGGAGTCTCGGAACCCAGGCGAAAAATTAGCGGATACTTTCACGGTCAGAGCGCCAAAGAGACTTTAACCTTGACCAGAATCTCATCCTAAATTATTTGAAAGCTTCTAAAGGGAATAACATGAGAGGAGCGAGTGAATATCTTTATTGAATATGGTTCGGCAATTTCAGCTGATTGTTTGAAACAGCGCAGGATATGAGCGTTCTGGAACATGTTCCAACGCGATTGATCACCAACAATTAAAATGAATTATCGACGGGCAGACATCGAAGACCTTGTTCAGAACGACGGTTTCATCTCCGGAAGAGACACTTTTTCGGGGAAGTTCGTCACCTGAGAGCCTTCCCGAGCACTAATTGTTCATTTGGAATGTGTGAGCAATCCTGCGGAGGAATTCGATTGACGTCCGATTCTGGACGTCCTGGACAATGGCCTTGATTCGCCTATCGTTCTCTACATATTTGTTGCGTTTCTGAGCTGCAGTTTGACCACTTATGTAACGCTCCAGTTGAGAATCCTTGTTCTGTTGTGCTTGGCGAAGGGCATCAATGGACCTCAAGATTCCGGAGTGATCGACCCCGGATCGACTCTGGAGAGTCCTGTGGAAGGCCTTTACGTAATTGTTTGTTCGCGAGTCTTCTTAAAGCGTTCTCTCGTAGAATGTCTACATGGCTACCAGGAACATCACTTCGCGGCGTGTTAGGATTCCATCGTTTCCGAGTTGTAGTCGCCTCAAGTAATAATCTTCGGAGGTCTCGGAGAGCACCTTCCAGTCGGTTTAGGGGAAGATACGCCATGGCCGAGATCATTCTCGCTTGAAGGGCGAAATCGGCCTCATTTCGATACCTTCGGCTGAGTCCATGGTCAGCAAGATGCTTCTTCAAGTTCCTAACAAGATGGAAACAGCACCCGTGAATGGCTGCGTCGGGAAAATAAGCTGAGAAGGCATTCATGAGACCTTTCTCGTAGTCTATTGAGATCGCTCTTGGCCGCGAACGGGCCACCCGAGAGTGATCATGTCGAGAATCTGGGAAAGAGATCGTATAAGTGAAAATCGAATACAGTGTCGAGGTTCTCAGCGAGGGGAATGACCAAAATTCTCTGACTACAATTTCTCAACTAGAGTGTGTGCGTCATTCCCAGCTTTCGACTCACCTTCAATTAGGAGGCTTCCGATTTATTCGGAAGAAGCATATAGCACAGAGGGGTGACGCATGCGCTGCGCTCGGCCAGTATAACCAAGAGCTCGTGGGATAAGCTGGTGAAGAAATATTGAACCATTGACAGCCCCCGTGGACCCCTCGTCCCTCCCACGGATCTTTTCGTCGTGGTGCAACGCTGATAGTTCCGTCAACGTACAACTTCGTCGCATGGGGCACCCACGAAGCGAGTGAGGACCTCCCAAAAATCAGTATCCGGTTTGGATCCTGAGGCCCGGTGTCACCCAGCAAGAAGTCCTCGAAGGTCCCCGGGGTACTTTCGTGCACCCGGTACTCCTGAGGGAGGTCGAGAGATGCAAGCGTTGTATAGTGCAAGCTCGGAATGTTTCGCCGACGACGACTCCTATGGATCATTCTCGCCAACGTCTTGTTGCTTTCCATTGTTCCTTGAGCTGCTAATGACGAGCCAGCTCGAGCTTGCGTAATGATCTGCAGAGGCGTCTCCAAGGGTTCTGCTGCTCGACGCTTAGTTGTGGTCTTCCTCTTCTGAACCTCGATCTTGGCGGCATCAGCAGGATCGGCGTGGATACCAAATACTCTGATTTCACCAGAGAGAATGTTCCTCTTGAGTCGAGCAAGGCACTTGTTCGGCCGGCTGTTCTTGTGCTGGCATCTCCAGGTTTCGGTGCTGTTATCTTAACTCAGATAAGCGATAACGTATACGTTAAGGTAATCCGTCCTGCGGGAGTTTTGACTTTGCACGTTGCGATTCGATGCTTGCAGTGTCCATTGTCAAGGAAAGATATCAGTACTCCGCTCACTAACACAGAAAGAACACAGTTCTATCCGCCAATATGTTCATATCAGTACTTATGCAACGACATTTGGAAAATCTACTCCAAGCGGAGCATGTCGCACAAGTAGCGCGCCCTATCGATTCTCGGTTCGCTCGAAATCTTCGACCCCATAAGTTTTCCTCGGAAAGTGAAGTCACGAACACAAGGAAGAATATCGTTCAGTGATGACCGATCATGACATGGGCATTATCTCTTGCAGTCAGCTGGTATATTCATTCCGCTATACCACATGGATTCACGAACATGAGCTTTGGCGCTCGGAATCGGAAGAGGACGAAGTGCTGGTTCCAAGCACGGAGCGTGGAACTGATGAGACGGAAGAAAGGGAGTTACCTCAAGAGAAGAGATAATGTGCCTATTCGCGATTGCCTTCTCTGATAGCTCGGAAGAATATGAGCGTTCGAAGTTCGAGCTTTCAAATAACTTCAATCGTCTCCTGATTAGACTGTGTTGAGATACTCGAGAGCTATTCCCTCTTGCCCCTCAAACCCGTGGTCCCGAGATATGAGGCTGCATGCGCGCGCCTAATGACTACTTCCTGAAGGAAACATTGGATAACTCATCGTGAAAGCCTTCACACCACTCTATCGGCTGGGAAAATCCAGTTAGATTTTTCCATGACCTCGCTTGTGGTATTGTAAAAGCGCAACTGGATCGAACAGTTGATCTCGTTTTGGGGAGCTAAAGAAATCGAAAGCAACGAAGCCCCAAGGGCTTCATAGCGTGAATTTTGCCGAGCTGGGCATATATTCCACCACTCTCAATGTCGTGGAGAAGTCGTTCATGGGTGCAACCTTCAACGGATATCTCATGAATAGAAGAATGATGCGTTTTCAAGTCGAGATTTGCCTTGCTTCATACGTATGAAAATGGAATACATTGTCATTGTACATCATCGGGGAGGCGACACGCCGCGTGACCTCAAATGGGGCATCTTCGAAGGTCGGCACGCTGCTGCTGAGGGGCATCAATAAGGACTAGCAGCTGTACCCCTCGAGGGAGCACAAAGCTGATCGCGCACGGAATCGAAGTTCTGTCAATCTTGTCGAAGATTCTTGAGCGAAATATTACAAGAAATGAATTTGACAGCCCAGCAGAGAATACACCCTCCTGAGGAATAGAATCACGGTTCAGCGCTGTAGCAATTCTGACAATCGCAGAACCGTATTCAATGAGCATGACGGATTCCGAAGTTACAGAACAAGGCGCGTCCGCTGAGAAGACGGCGCACAGTGGGCGATTTGTGCTCGAAATTATTTTTGGCGATTTTCGCTGAAACTGATGTTATTTCATTATTTTTTACACAGAAGCTGAAGTCGTATGAGGTCGAGGCGGTGGCTTCGGATAGACAGGATCGAGGTCTACAAGAAGAGTTAACCAACACTTCATTCGCAGAAGGTCCGTTTTAGTACTAGCTAGTATATAACGCTATATTAGAGCGGATAGTGCTCCGCGGATATCCGGCCCCATTGCAATTCTAGCCGACTGCCCATACTCAGGAGAGTCCAACTGACCAGTTTTCAGCTGCCCCTTCGCACCTCGAGACACAATATACACGAAATTTTGGAAGAAAAGGGGTGTTTTTGGCCCTTTCCGACTGATTTTTGATCTTCATCTCTGACGCTTGTTCTCGGCTCCACGGGCTGCGAGATCGATCAGAATGACTGTTATCGCCATAATACTCCATAGATTCTCAGAAAAAAAAGCCTTCCGACACGATCCGATCACTGGAAGTGTGTGTTTCAACTAATTCGCCTCGATTCATCATCATCACCATGATCATGATCATCATTGGAGTCGACGAAAAGCAATGCGCCTTGAGTCCCACCCATAGCCACTAGTGACTTTCGCGTTTCTGGACGCCTGAAATGCAAGGGAACACGTGTGCAGGGTAGGAACCGATGGATTCAAATCCAAGAACGAACAACATAGCTGGATGCAGGCGATCAATCGACTTTATTCTGAGTCGGAGTCATCATCCTCCTCGACTCCTCTCTAAGAGCTCTAAAACGTCCTCATCATATTCATCGTCATCTCGCTCTCGCAGCTCCCTGTAACTGAAGATGAGCGGATCAGATGACGCCAGCGTGGTGTGCATGATATCTTCGTTGGTTGCTTGTCGACTTATTTTTCGTGAATGATAGAGTCTTGCCTCCCGATAAGCTCTATTCTGAACCTCTTGGGGTTCCTCGCTCAGCCTGCCAATCGGCAATGATGCCACGCTTCAGATTTGGGGGCCGTGGATTAGTATCTTATGGACTGTGTTCGTCATAGGGTACCACGGATACAAACTGACATTCAGTTTAGCGGTCTCGACGCAAAAAAACTTGAATTTCTTGGCGTGGAGTTGCTTAGAGCAATTGATCGCGTTCAGAATGGTTTTGAATCTGCGGATCAGCTCCTCGTGGACTTCAGTGATCCTGGCAACTCGCGAGAAAGTCGCTTTTCGTCGAATTTCCTGGGGATGCTCCTTCTCAGCTGCGCGTTGGCATCCGAATTTCTTCTCAATGATTCTGACTGCTTCATCGTACTGGTCCGGACTGAATTCCAAGTGTGCGATCTCGAAGGATGGGGGTCCTTGCAGCGCCTCCTTCAATAGCGTGAATTTCTCGATGGGGTCCATCCCCCTCTCGTGGACATGGACGTTGAAGAGTTGCCACCACTCCCGAAACCTCTTTAAGTCGCCCGTGAACTTCGGTAGTTTGAAGTGCTTGCTTGCAGTCTGGCACGCGTGGGTTGGTGCTGGCATCTTCGGCCCGTGATCTGGTGCTTCCTTCGACCGGCTCGCATGCGCTGCTGCCGTTTTCTTCTTCAGGAGACTTACGGTGCGAGCGTACTGTTTGTCGTAAGCTGCAACCCGCTCCATCGCGTCGTCGAATTGGGCGATGGCGCATTCGACGAGTAGCGGGGTGATCTGGGAGTTGAGTGAGCGCAACTCCGAGTAGATGTCATCGAATTCTTGCCACTCCGCGTCAATCTGTTCCTCTGGTACTTCAACCTCCGTCTTCGCCTCGAGGTCCCTAGCTTTCTTCGTGAATCTGGTTCTGACGTTCCGTCGCACCTTGATCAATGTGGTGAACTCTGTTCGTTCCTCGACGGTTGGGACTCGGGACCTGAGCTGTGACTCGGCATCCAGCTCGAGCTGATCGGCGTCCTCCAAGGGTGTGGATGCCATCGTCGAGACTGACTCCGGAACCTCTCGCGGCCGTGACAGTGTCGGCGCGTTGAGCCTCGGAATAGCAAATCAACGAACTGGACTCGCCTTGGTAATGTAATCCAGGCGCCTGGGGTGATTGCACTTGAAGCACTGGCGCTGGACACTGAACGCGGGTTGCGCGCGTGAGGGACGCCCTCGCTGACGCAGCACTTTTGAAGTTGTTGGAACCTGGATATTTCCCCGAAATATCCGCCGCGAGTCTCACGTAGGACTGTGAGGACTCCTCGATAGCTGATTTCCCTCTTCGGCCGTCTGGATGAACTGAATAATGCGACGAACTCTGTCCGAAGTCACGCCGTCTGAATCGGCGGATCTGGAATCCTGGTTGACGCTTCTTCTTGAGACTGGCTGGGGTCGTTTAACTCGCTGCCACCATGCGATGCCACAGTTTGGGATTATACTACAAGAGGGAATACTCTGGTCTGGATCTGGAATCCTCCTGTAGACGCCGTCGTGGCCGCTCTCTCTTGTGCTCGGTGCGTTGTCTCTCAAACGCTGTGAGACACCTGACTGCCGACCGGCTGTCGGCTGCCCACCGGCATCGCCCCTGCCGGCGCACGCGCAGTGGGCCTGTCGCACGGAGAGAACAGCACGCGGCGTCCAGTTGGGGATGTACTTTATTCGGTATTATCAATAAACTCTAAAGCACTCTGTCGAGTGCGTGACAACTGCATTGATGCCAACCCAAACTGGAAGTTCGAATCAATACAGCACAATTTCCCACGTGTACGGCAATCGAATTATATCACGAGATTCAGACTCTACAGAGAACAAATGGGAACTCGGAGGGATCGGCTGATCAATATATCCGAACACTGCAAGGAGATGTTCGACGTCTCGCGGGCAAATGAACTGATCATTCACGACCGGACCATAAGGATGTGGGCATTCAAAAAGCTCGTGAGCTGAACATGAGCGACTTCACGGCTAGTCATTCTCGGATCTCTGAATTCAAAAATGCGCACAGAATATCGTCGCGGAAAATCGTCAAGTTTGTCACCTATGAACAGCACCGATCGAGAGAAAACATCGAGAACGCAGCGGTTGAACTGGTCGTGCAGCACGGAGATCAGTTTGGAGATGTCGACCCGACGAATGTCTTCAATACCGATCAATCGGGTTTCTCTCACATCGTCCACACTAATCGCACGCTATCTCACACAGGAGAACGATTGACAACGGCGACCGTGAATGCTCTCGGATCCCTCACTCACAGTTACACAATCCAACCTGTGATCAACATGGACGGAGCGCTTGTTGGAAAACTCTACGTCAGCTTGAAAGAAACGGGCAGTCAATTCGGTCCGATCGTGGCGGCTTCCATGCCGAATTATCCGAATCTGTATGTGACCTGCACAAAAGTTGACGAAAGAGCTTGTCCGCATGTGGAGTCAGACCGTCTTCAAGGACATCGTGGATCGCTTGCATGACAACAGATGTGTCCTGTTCGTCGACTCGTGGGGAGGCCACAACGATCAAGAACTCCACAACATCCCGGGGAAAGTCGTCGCAGTGGAAGTTTTCCCTGCCGGTTCAACGAGCTTTGTGCAACCTCTCGATCTTTATTGTTTCCGACTCTGGAAAGATTTTGCCAAGAAACTCACCGAACATTGTTTTTTGTACAACTTCCGCGTGGACCAAAGGAATGACGTCCTACGGATGCATTCGTTGATACACAATCAATTTCAGAGTCCGTTGTTCCGTCCTCATTGGCTTTGTGCTTGGCGTTTAGGCGGCTTCGACGTGCCCGCAGTACCATTTCTGTCCATGTCCGAGCTTCTTTTCGAATTCGACGGTGATTGCGTAACCTCGAACTGCATTCTTGTACCATTCATTCGATGCGCGCATTGCCACAGTATTTTGTGTTGCGAGTGTTTCTACATGAAATACCATTTTCATTGATTTGAAACCTGACAGTTCAATTTCTTTTTCGTCCGTCTTTGGTGGCACCACCGACACATGGTGCAATTTCCAAGACATGCCCCGGCAGCAGGAGCCGTTCACAACGATTTTCAGATCTTGCTTGGCCTTGGCTCCCACATATCCGACAGGCTCCCATAGGAGCCCATGTTAAATTTCAAGTTTCGAGGGTGCTGTAGCTCGGAAACGAGGGCCCATAGGGAAGAGTTTCATCAGCCGTTTTTCATGTCTCTGGTAGGCCCGTCGTACACGTACACGTCGTAAGACGTACACCCGTCGCTCGGCTCCCCTCCGCCAATACGACGGACAATAGAGCTGGTCCGCCATCTTGAATCCGAACCTATGACCGGCCCCCCAGTGCCCCACAGCGGGAAACGGCAATAGGGTACGATTCAAAATGACGATTCACCGCCGTTCGCCGCCAGTTCAGCGGGGAATCAGAGAAGGTGAACACAGGCGCGATCAATAGCATCAGGGGCTCGTCAACACCGACGGTCCAGAGTTTGATCTTGTGGTGAAGAGCGGATTAGGAACTGTATCGATCAAACAGAATTGTTCGCTGGGTATTCTGAGTTCCATTCAGTCTTTCGTGGAAGGCGAGTGGACTGCGAATCCTTTTGGTCGATTCTATTATCTCAGACACGTTTCACGTCTCGGAGTGACCTAGCTCACGAATTTTGCCGCGGTGCGAAACCGGGCGAACAGGTTTTCATCATCCCATGGATGCTAGGATGATTCTTGCCAGAACTTCCCTCTGATGCTGATCAACAGACTAGCTATGCGTTAGGCCTTGAACCGCTGAGACTCAGCAATGGCTGTGCTTCAATGATGACTTGATTCCCACGAAATCAGAGTATGAACTTCCTCATTGTTGGTCTTCACGTCGATGACAAATGATTTTGACTGACTCGTGTTTCATCGTTATGTTCATTCAATGGCGTTTCAGCTGTCTCAGACATGCGTAACGAGGTCGGCAGCGCCTACATCATGTTTCCGAGCTCAACTCCAGGCAGAACTCTGCTCTGGGCCCCCCGCAATCTGTTCATGCATCATTCATCTCATCGACAGCGGTTCGAAGAGCTTGACGATATTCTAATCTACAGATATTTGTGAAATTGTGTTTTTCCCGTCTGCCGCCTGGAACATTAGAATCAACCTTTCTTCTCTGCTCTCAGCCTCGAGAAGATGTGTCGCACCCTCCTATCCGAGGTTTCTCGAGCCTTCCACCGAGCCAGCGCATGCTGAAGCCACATTTAATGGCTTTCGGGAAGGTGGAAGGCTGATGCCGAACGGCCCGAATCTATGCTATCAGCTGAAAAATTCATTGAACCCGAAGGGAGCGGAGAATGCAGAGACTCCTCCTCTGAACCCGCTCTCGTTGAACGAAAGTATAGCTCCGTGGTTGGCGAGATCTGTCCATCATTTCGCGATACTGGAATGCGAAAACTCATTTCCCGACTCCAATAAACTTTGCTCCCATCCCAAGTCCATCAAGGATACATGTCTCTAGTTGACAGAATGATGATTGAAATAAGGCGGCGTCATCAACATAGTTTTCGTTAATTCATTATTTCCATGATCCAAAGCTACAAACCAGCAGCTTAAGAACCTTCGATACTTGAAATTTCGCGCTTCCTGGCCGTCTGCACACCCTCCGAACTGTCGGCGAACCGCCATTTTGAATCGTACCCTATTGCCTATACCCCCCACAGCAGCCAGACCGTCTGCACTTATTGATGCATTCTGCTCTCATCTCTCTAGCGGGCTGTCGTAAAGGCCAGAGTTCCATTGTAGTTGCCCACCGCCTCGTCGGAGCGCCTCGCAGAGCATGAGCCGAGCTCAATAGCCCGGCGGGATGAAATATCCTTACTATATATAATCGGCTTAGTCTGTCAGTTTGTCAGTTTGTCTGTCAGTTTGTCCGCACTTTTTCTGAAAGACATGAAGGTGATTCTGGGACCAATCTGAACATATTCTCCCGAGTCTGGAGAGGTGATTCCGGTACGAGTCTGACTATACTTTTCAAAAGCTGGAGGGGTGATTCTAGAACCAATCTGACCATACTTTTCAAAACGTGGGGGGGTGAATCTAGAACCAATCTGACCATACTTTTCAAAACGTGGAGGGGTGATTCTAGAACCAATCTGACCATAGTTTTCAAAACGTGGAGGGGTGATTCCGAGACCAATCTGACCATTACTTTCCAACTCCGGAGGGGTGATTCCGAGACCATTCTGAGCATTACTTCCCAACTCTGAAGGGGTGATTCCGAGACCAATCTGAGCATTACTTCCCAACTCTGGAGGGGTGATTCCGAGACCAATCTGAGCATTACTTCCCAACTCTGGAGGGGTGATTCCGAGACCAATCTGAGCATTACTTCCCAACTCTGGAGGGGTGATTCCTGGGTCAATCTGAGCATTACTTTCCAACTCTGGAGGGGTGATTCCGAGACCAATCTGAGCATTACTTTCCAACTCTGGAGGGGTGATTCCGAGACCAATCTGAGCATTACTTCCCAACTCTGGAGGGGTGATTCCGAGACCAATCTGAGCATTACTTCCCAACTCTGGAGGGGTGATTCCGGGCTCAATCTGAGCATTACTTTCCAACTCTGGAGGGGTGATTCCGAGACCAATCTGAGCATTACTTCCCAACTCTGGAGGGGTGATTCCGAGACCAATCTGAGCATTACTTTCCAACTCTGGAGGGGTGATTCCGAGACCAATCTGAGCATTACTTTCCAACTCTGGAGGGGTGATTCCGAGACCAATCTGAGCATTACTTTCCAACTCTGGAGGGGTGATTCCGAGACCAATCTGAGCATTACTTCCCAACTCTGGAGGGGTGATTCCGGGCTCAATCTGAGCATTACTTTCCAACTCTGGAGGGGTGATTCCGAGACCAATCTGAGCATTACTTCCCAACTCTGGAGGGGTGATTCCGAGACCAATCTGAGCATTACTTTCCAACTCTGGAGGGGTGATTCCGAGACCAATCTGAGCATTACTTCCCAACTCTGGAGGGGTGATTCCTGGGTCAATCTGAGCATTACTTTCCAACTCTGGAGGGGTGATTCCGAGACCAATCTGAGCATTACTTCCCAACTCTGGAGGGGTGATTCCGAGACCAATCTGAGCATTACTTTCCAACTCTGGAGGGGTGATTCCTGGGTCAATCTGAGCATTACTTTCCAACTCTGGAGGGGTGATTCCGAGACCAATCTGAGCATTACTTCCCAACTCTGGAGGGGTGATTCCTGGGTCAATCTGAGCATTACTTTCCAACTCTGGAGGGGTGATTCCGAGACCAATCTGAGCATTACTTTCCAACTCTGGAGGGGTGATTCCGGGGTCAATCTGAGCATTACTTCCCAACTCTGGAGGGGTGATTCCTGGGTCAATCTGAGCATTACTTTCCAACTCTGGAGGGGTGATTCCGAGACCAATCTGACCATATATTTCAAAATCAGAATGCTGAACCAGTGAAGGGAGAGAAAAGTGCCTCGATGGCAGAGAGCGCCGTCCAACCGCGCGCAGCGCGGCCGACTCCAGTCGGCCGAAGGCCGGCTGGTCGCTTAATAGGCGGAATCCATGTACCGAGTTGGAGCAACGAAATAGTGCTTCAACAACGAATTCTAATCAGCTGCCTCCCAAGCCAAACAGAGACCCCCGTCTTTTCTAAATTTGCGTATCAACCAAGCTTTATGTTGGCTCGCTTTCCCTCATTTGGACAATAAGACGATTCACACATGGGATCTGTGCTAGCTTCAGCTCCGGATCCACGGCTGAAGGCTGTGAACCTCATGACGAAAGCCAACGAGCATCCTTCCAGACATCGGAACACGAATGATGCAGGGGTCGTCTAACTCCGTGTCGCGACTCGTGACACCCCAAGGTGACGTTGCTGTAAGTATGATGTGATAAGTATGATCCACCAGAGCGGGGATCGAGGACCTAACCCAACCTCACCCAACACCCCCGAACTGTCCTCAGGCCGCTGGCTGTGAGCCTGCTTTTATCGCTTCGCTCGCTCGCCAGAAACCTAACCTCGCCCAATCCCCCCCCCCCCCCCCCCCCCCCCGCACTGCCCTTAGGCCGCTTGCTGACAGTCTGCTCGCATCGCTTCGCTCGCTCGCCAGAAACCTAACCTCAGTCGATCCCCCCACTGCCCTGAAGCCGCTTGCTGTCAGTCTGCTCGCGTCGCTTCGCTCGCTCGCTTTAACGGATCCCTTGACTCGATTTCCGCGGTGCTAGCGGGCCACAGCGGTCGGGATTGTCGGAAAATCATAACTTTTGAACGGCTGGACCGATTTTCCTGAATTTTCGCGAGCGAGTTCTCAGTCCAGAGGAGCAACTTTTGAGCATATAACCAACTTCCAAACTCTCTCCAAAGGGGGCAAAATCGAAAAAAAAAAAAAGGAAAATTCACGATTCCGGCCTAACGACTGGATTGATCTTAAATCGGCGAGAAGGGTCGGGAAGCTGGTGCGATCCCGCATTTTTTTCCCATGAGGGAAATTTTCAACGGGCCCTTCGTAAGGGAGGTTTAGACTGATTTTTAAAAATGCCCATAACTCCACGAAAAATGCACTTCTTTCATCGGATAAAAAACGGAGGATGCGCGCAATTTCTGGGGCTAGCTGATGCCGTCGATAAACCAATTACTTTTCCTCGGCAAATCGCTGCTATAATCGCCTATATTGGCGCCGCGTGGATCCCAAAATGGTGGGAAGCGGCAAATTTGAAACTGTTGGCTCGAGTCCGATCTCATGCTGGTGTTATGATTCAATAAAATCGATTCCACGGATTTCAGACTCGTGGTCAAACTGACCGTTTGGTCGATTTCGACGAAAATAGGGCACTTGGGGGCATATATCGAAATTTTTGAAAACCACAATGGTTTGGCGCAAACTTTGTAAACTGGATGACGTGCGGGGATACCAGACGCACCCCTCAGAGCCGCGTGCGAGCCTGGATGCTTTGAAGGGTGGACCATTTTGGAGGAAAAACCAAAAAAATGCATTTTTTCACCAAAATGAGGTTGTAACAGCGATTTGCCGAGAAAAAGTAATTGGTTTATCGACGGCATCAGCTAGCCCGAGAAATTGCGCGCATCCTCCGTTTTTTATCCGGTGAAAAAAGTGCATTTTTCGAGGAGTTATGGGAATTTTTGAAAATCAGTCTAAACCTCCCTTACGAAGGGCCCGTTGAAAATTTTCCTCATGGGAAAAAAAATGCGGGATCGCACCAGCTTCCCGACCCTCCTCGCCGATTTAAGATCAATCCAGTCGTTTGGCCGGAATCGTGAATTTTCCATGTTTTTTTTCGATTTTGCCCCCTTGGGAGAGAGTTTGGAAGTTGGTTATATGCTCAAAAGTTGCTCCTCTGGACTCAGAACTCGCTCGCGAAAATTCAGGAAAATCGGTCCAGCCGTTCAAAAGTTATGATTTTCCGACAATCCCGACCGCTGTGCGGGCTGTTTCCGTCTGCCACGGTTAGCAGCAACTCGGCCGGCCACCATCTTGGCGGAGCAATCTCGACGCACGAACTCGGCGAAGAGGTGGGCAGATCGCAGACTCGGAGAGAAACCCGTTCGGAGGGTTTGCCGAACCTAGATCCCCAGCAAGAAAAAGAGGATTCAATTTATATCAGAATTGAATCTGAACCATCTTAAGACCCAAGCCCACCGCCCGCAATGGGATTTGCGAGGCGATAGGGAGTGTTTCTGAAGCAATACCGAAAGGTGATTCCGGGACACTTCTGAGGGCTGGCTGAGAGGTTCAGCCGGAAAAACAAAAAAGATCCCCAGCAAATTGAGAGATGCAATGGATACCATCAATGCTGCCTGTTAAGAATTGATTTCATTCAACTTTTGAGGAAAGAACGGGATGAACATTCAGTATCACTCTCCCTTGCTGCTCTCCACCAACTGTGAAGGATCGGCGGCTGGATAACATAATAAAAAAGGAGAGAAGCCCATTGTGAACCTTGCCTTTTCGTCGGCGCGCTCTTTGTCGCCGGCGACGCGGTGTCGTCGTCATCAACGTGGCGTGCCTGGGGTCTGAGCGGACGAATCGTGCTCGGACATTTTAATGGCGGCGCCCCGTTCACCGAAACCGGAAAAGTCTCAATCCGTGAGACCGGTGTTGTCGATCTCAGATGTCCTGCTTCAACTTCCTCAACCAGCTCTCAGTCTCCGATCGGGGTGGTTTCAACACTTTGGTGCCGTGACCTAGGATTCGTGTCAACCCCACTCTACGATGACGGTTTGTGTTCCTGAGGCCGCTTCCATGGAGCCGGCCCCCAACCTCTCAGTCCTTCGAGGGAGGCAAGCTCGGAAGAAGAACGCATTGAATGACGAATTGCTGAGGCTCATGGAGGTCGATCGCATCACCGAAGAGAATCGACTCGATATTCTTGCCGACAGGTCTCGAATCGACAGGCAGCTCGCCGACTCGCGAGGGCGCAGCCTCAGATGCCAGAAACTCAGATGCCAGAATCTCAGATGTCAAAAACGCAGATGCCAGAATTAAACTCTCTCCCGATTCTGTATGAGTCCCCGCTGATCTAGCGGGTTATTGGAGGCGGTGTATGCAGCATTGAAGTTTGGCGCCCAACGGCACGGGAGAATAGATTTGGTTTGTTCCGTTGAGGCCACATCGGTCAAGAGTCTCGCTCGGCTGACGAATAAGCATCGGTTGCCTGGATCTGGTATAATTTGGAATACTGTCAGCCCGCTCTCTTGTGATTCGGTATAGATCCAATGCTGATATTCTCCAATAGCTTCAAATAAACTCGGGAGAAAAATAACAATCTAACTAGTATCAGTGCACCCCCGTTCGGAGTTCCCCTTATCGATCGACTTTGTATCGCTTGGTTTCTCAGTGTGAGTAATATTCTGGCCTAGTCCGTGTCAAAGGGACCGAATTCAGTCCGGGAAACCTGTTCCTTTTGAGCTCTTGTGGAGGATTCGAAAGACAGTAGAGAGTCGTCCGGATAATGGAGGTACTGGAAGAACTTCCCGCACTGCGAGCAGCACGGAACTCGGCGGTGCAACGTTCCGAAACCTGTGTCTTCTATCGGGAGTGTGGGAGGCGATCGAATGCGTCTCACTTCGATAGCGTTGGCTCCGCAAGGCGCGAATTTCGTTGAGAAGTTGCTCAGTTCTTACCTGTGCCGATATCATAGCTCAACAACGAAGTGAGAGAAATGAGACAAGGTAGAGCCGGGGAAGGAGGGGTGCGAAATGCTTATTTCATTCCACCGGGTGTCACAGTTTAGACTTATAGGTTTCACTTCTGGACTATAGAAACATCGACTGAAAAACGAATCAGCGTGGCGAACGGAGAGGTGAGAATCTTATCATGGACAATACCCAAGACGATTCACTTGATCGAGCGTCACTAGCGCTGGTTACGCTGATGCTCGGAACTAGGAAATCTCACCAGAAGATATCAGATCGAGCCCATATGCAAAAGATCACAAACTAGACCGAACGCACTCGAACTGTAGAGAGTTCACGCTTCGTGTGGGTTACTGACGTAGAAATACAATGCCACGTACACTGGAACTACTGAGAAGAGTTACGAGGCGCCTTGCTGGGAGTGGAACGACGAAGTTGTGCCACAGCAAACTGCGGCAGTATTTATTGAGAATTCGGCGCCTGCGCACTAAGCTGGCAACGTGTACCACGGCGATCCAGAATATTCCAACACTCCCACTCGTGGGAACGCTGCCCACCCAGCACTCCGATGAATCACTTCATCCCGATTCGACGCTTTAGAACTTCGAGCTTGCTCGAGGGAAGACTCTTGGTCAGGAGATCTGCAAGCTGGTCGCCTGGTGACACATGTCTGATATCGATGTCCTCTTCCAAGTATCTCTCCTGAACGTAATGGAATTCGATTTCCACGTGTTTGGCCCTGTCGTGATGATTTGGGTTCGTCACTAGAACTTCTGCTGCTGTATTATCCATGCACAAAAGCGCCGGGGATTCTTGCTTACAATTCAACTCGTCCAGAAGCCCTCTCAGCCAGACAACAACTCTTGAGCATGAATGTGCCGCAACATACTGGGCATAGGTCGTAGAGTCAGTGACTATTGTCTGCTTTCGAGATTTCCATCTGACAACACCGCCGTTCATCATTAGACACACACCAGTCACAGACTTTCTTGTCTCGGGATCCGATGCTCAACTGGCATCACTATAGGCTACAAGTTGATTGACTCTGGAACCTGTCGAATAGGACACACCAGTCTTCAGCGTTCCTTTCACATACCTCAGGACTCTTTTCGCGCACAACCAGTGATCTTTGGAAGGCGACTCCAGGAATCGGGACAATTGATTCACAATATACGAAAGATCCGGTCGCGTGGCCACCGCTGCATACAAAAGTGAACCGACTAGTTGAGGATACGGAGCCTTGTACGCCTCCAAAGGATTTCCATCTTCGTCAAAATTTGTTCTCATTTGTAGATCCACAGCAGCTGGAGTGCTCGCTGAATTGGAATCAAGCATCGCGAAACAATCCAATATCTTTTTCAAATACCCTGCTTGATGGATCATTGGAGTTTATGGTTATGGTTATTTATTGATCCTCCAATGAGATATCTACATCTGAGTTTTCTCTGACCGTCTGCGCAAAATCTCCAGACCAATGAAACACTTCGCATCACCGCGTGTCATCTTGAATGTTTTCTGGAGAGAAGCTAAGAACACGTCAATGATTTCATGGGACGGAGCCACGCACAGCCCATCATCAACATACAGAGCAAATAGAAGTCCGTCCTGCTTTCGAGTGAATACACAAGAATCATTAACACATGCGCTCAGCCCCAGCTCTTCCAACACTTTGGAAATTCTTGTATTCCATTGAAGCGGGGCCTGCCGGAGACCGTAATGAGCTTTTTCCAACTTGCAAACCCTTCCACTCCCGTCGTCATAACCTTCGGGCTATCTCATTAGGATCTGAACGTCATCGTCCAACTCCCCGTACAAGAAGGCAATTGTAACGTCACACTGAATCATCTCTACATCAAGAGCGGCAACAATAGAGAGGAGACTACGAATCGACGTCATTCTCGAGACCGGTGGGTAAGTCTTAAAATAGTCAACCCCAGATTTTTGAGAGTAGCCCCTCGGTACTGAGCGGGCTTTAAAACGATCGACCGATCCGTCCGGATGATACTTCACACGGAACACCCACTTTGACCGAATGATATTTGCACCTTCTGAAGGTTCCACCAAACACCGAGTCTCGTTCGACATCAAGGAGTCATACTCGCTCTGCACCGCCTTCTCCCACTGTTCTGCATCGGGAGACGCCATAACTTGTTGAAATGTATCCGGGATCTCTGCTGTGGAATACACAATATCGCAAACCCACTCCATATGTTCGTCCAACCAAGCTCCATCATTCATGTTCCGTTTCGGATGAAAGTGTGAATCTTAGTTCTTGCATCAACAGCAGCTTTCCGTATCGGATGAGGCACTTTTAAGGTCGAGATGTCCAAATCCTTGTACTGCCGTTTTGCTACACCAGGTGCAAGAGTCACCTTCGATACCGATGCTTCATTAGAAGTCAGGTGATCCAGGGCCGAGAGAGCCTCCATCGACACCGGCATCTCCGTTGCAGAACCGTCGCCAGAACTCCCACTGCTGTCGAACAACGTAACTCTTTTCGGCAACGATTCGACAAAACGAATGTCCCGGGAACTTTCACACTCGAAGTGTCAGGCAACCACATTCTGTAGGACCCAGGGGTAGTGTTCCGCTAGGCTCCCAACAAGCTGCCGGCAGGCGAGGGAAGCCGCCGGCGCACAGAGCGGAGTGTCTATCGCGACGGGCCGGCAGCGGCAGCGGTTGGCAGCGCGAGCTTTCAAATATTTTCTCGGAGAGTTCAGAGAAGGGAAAATAAAGATTTCAAACGGACTTAAATTAACTTCTTCCTCTTCGAATGAAATCTGTACTGAATTTACCGCTGTGCTTGATCTCTCATCGTTGTAATCGGAGGCTGCGAATTCACCATGAAGTTGACAGATCTACTCGCGATGATTCCGGACGAGAAAGCGGCGATGTCCTTCCTGAAAGCTCGAGGAATCATTCACAAGGAGCGCAATTGCATCCAGGGCCATCCCATGTCCCTTGACAGCCGGGGACCACGCTACAGGTGCACGATTCGCGGATGCCTCGCAGAGCTGGGTATGCGTACGGGGACTTCTTTGGAGAAAACTAAGGTACCCCTGCGCGATATCACAGTGTTCATATACCTATGGTCCCACAAGTAAGCCGCTGTCAACTTCGTTCAGGAAGTCCTGGGTCGAGGCCACAACTCCGTGGTAGCCTGGAGTGCTTGACACCGTCAAATAATTGTCGAGAGCTGTGCGGATAAGCCAGCCATCGGCGGCGTCGGATGCACCGTCGAGGTGGACGAATCGCTTTTCGGTGAGCGTAAAAACCACGTAGGGAGGTTGTTACCTGCTCAATGGGTTTTTGGTGGCATCTGCCGTGAAACCCAGGAGACTTTCATGGTTCAGGTGGAAAATCGCTGCGCATCCACGCTGAAGGCAATCATCTCGGAAAAGATCTCGCCTAGCACCACAATCATAACTGATGGGTGGGCCGCTTACCGAGGGTTGACCGACCTTGGTTACCCCAACTTCGTCGTGAACCATTCTCAGAATTTCGTGAATCCATCAACGGGAGCTCATACCCAATCAATAGAGCGAGCGTGGCGCGTCGTGAAGGACGATAGCCGTCGCCGGTCGGGAACGTCCCCTCAGCATCTGGACTCTTACATCGCTGAAACTCTATGGCATTCAGGATTGCGGGGTGTCGATCCCTTCGACACCATCCTCCAGCTGCTCGGTGAACGTCGACCACCCCGTTGAACCTTCCCTCTCCAATTTCACCTAATACATATATGCGATCAAGTGTGCAGAATAAATAAGAGTGTCCCCGCTAACCTTCGCTAAAACCTCTTTGCTTCTCATAGAGATAACTTTCGATAATGAAACATGGCATTGAGTCAGGTTGGGTTAGGTTCCTGGCGAGCTAGCGAAGCGATGCGAGCTGACCGATAGCATGCGACCCCGAAGCAGTGCGGGGGATTGGATAGGGTTAGTTTAGGTTCCTGGCGAGCGAGCGAAGCGATGCGAGAAGACTGACTACAAGCGGGCCCCGAGCAGTGCGGGGAGACGCGTTTATGACCAACCCATACCAGCAAGCAGCGTATTGATAGCCTCGGAAGCTGGAAAAGGTGCCTGATTCAAACGACATGGCCCTCTCCCTGAACGCTCTCCAATGCGCCGCCGTGCTGGCCAGTGCTTAAATCGCCATTTTGGCGACTTGATCGAGTTGGGAGCCAACCGAAAAAATACCGGACCGAGACTTCTCATCGTACCCGACCAAGATTCTACGCTCACTCTTGCTGTCTAGCTTGTCACGCTTGCTGTCTTCAACATTGACGTAGCCTACACTCCCCCAAATACGGAGATGCTCTACTGATGGTTTCGACCCACTCCACAACTCGAATGGTGTTCTCCAATCCAGTCTCTTCAAGGTGACACGATTCCGGATGTGACATGCAGCCATAGCAGCTTCTGCCCACAACATCTTGGGCAGATTCGCAGCTTTCAGCATAGCTCGGGCTGACTCGATTATCGTACGATTTTGACGCTCGTCCCGTCCGTTTTCAGCTGCTACGTACGGGGTCGCAAACTCTTGCTTGATGAGATGGCTTCTTAAAAGCGCAATCATCTTTTCCGATTTGAACTCCTGCGCATTGTCACTCCTCAGTTTCCTCAGCTTGTGTCCTGCAGGAGAGACCTCGACCACCACGTCTTGCATGACGTCAATTATGCCGGACTTGTTTCGCATCGGATAAGCTAGCAAATGTCCACTATAGTCATCCACGAACAGAGCCAACCATCGGCATCCTCTCGGTGAGTCGACACTCATGGGTCCACAGGTGTCGTAATGTATCAATTCACCACAGGCTAACACTCTTATAACAAGGGAACCGCGGCAATCGAGCCTGTTTAAGACAACACGCTTCACAGAACTGCTGTACCGCGGAAAACCTCGAGTCGTCAACGACCTGAAGTCCGGATACTGCCTCATTCCGGATGGCCGCTTGAATTGTGTCGTAATTAGCATGTCCAAAACGCTCATGCCACACGTCCAAAGGTTGAGGATGACCGGTCATCGAATTTGCCTGAAGATCTCTGGAGAGGGGAAATTTGTCAATAATCACTCGACACAACATGCGATGGAGTTTTTCTCCGCATTGACGTCTTCCTTCAGCAATCACGAGATTGTCACTCTTCCTTTCAATCTCTAAACCTTCACTGGCAAACCGAGCCTCGAAACCACGATCAGTTAACTCACCGATTGGAATTAGGTTCTGATGAAGTTGTGGAACATGCAGCACATTTGTCAGCGTGCCTGCTATCCGTTTTCCCTTGACGAAGCTCTCGATCTGTATAGATCCCACTCCAACACCGTCGATTAAATGTCCCTGCGAACGAACTGGGCGGTTTTGAGGCAGTATTCGATACTCACTGAACCAGTCTCTTCGATTGCACATATGTCTGCCAGCGCCAGCATCAGCCAGCCACCCATCACTGCACGGTAGCGTTTCGGAGACATGAACATTGAACAGAAATTCGCTGCTTGTGAGTTCAGAAGTCAAGAATGCTCTCCCCTGTGCTCCATTTTCCTTGGCTCCATTTTGCTAACAAGATCTTCCAGCTCCGGAATCTCTTTCTCTCTTGTGACGGGATGCCTTCTTGTGTCCTACCCTTTCACAGTAGTAAAATTTTTCAGTGAACTTAGGTCTTGAACGGTGACCGCTTGCGTGGCTGTTCTGCCTCGGTCTCGCAGCAAATGCAACCGTATCTTTGTTCTCCTCAAAGATATTGCGACTCGACTCGGCACAAAACCCGGCTCCAAGCTTCTCTGCCTTCAGCATCCTTGGGAGAAGATTCTCGACTGCCTGCTTGTCCCCTTCAAGCACATCCCAAGCTGCGACGAGAGACATGTACTTCTTCGGGAGCTCCAACAACATTTGATTTGATTTGATTTTATTGGACCTTACATATGCACATATGTTCCCTTTCGTCTCAGGGGTGAATTGTATTGCGTTCACAGATCATGGTTCGTTGTTCTCCCATCGCCTTAGGATATCCATCGTCCTTCCTAGGTCCCTCGCTGTTGAATCAGGGTGAAGTCCTAATCGGTGCGCGAATTCCGTCTGGGAGTATTTTCCTTCCTCGCATTCCAGAATGACATGTTTGTCGGTTTCCGGGGCTCCACATCGAGCGCATTTCATGTCTATGGAAGGGTCTCGGGAGTTTTGTCGGCTCTTGGTGTTGAGCATACCTGCTCTGGCTAGCGCCAATAACCGACTGCCCCGCGAGTTATCGTATAGTTCCCTCTCGAGACCTCGAGTCTCTTTGAACTGTCGATAAACAGTCAATGTGGATCTGTATTCCATATTCCGTCTCCATATGGAGTCCAACTCATCCCGCACTCTCGTTTTGAGTTCTTTGCGGAACATATTCCACATCGGTCTGTTTTGCGTATTTCTGGTCAGGCTGAGATCTTCGAGGTCATACTGGGTTCTCAAACATCTGAGTCTCTCCATTGCCTTCACTCTTGTGTTTGTTATCTCAGTTGCTGTGAGTATCATTCTGGACCATCTGGATGGATCCATTTGTTTCACTCTCTCGAAATACATGATTTTGCTGATGGTCTCCATGGCATCGAAGGAGGACCACCCTAGTTCTTTCTCAATAAACTCCTTTGATACGGTGGAGTGTGGTATGCCCATGGCCCACCTGCCCGCGTCCCTTTGTCTGACTTCAATGAGGTTTCTCAGCCTTCTAGGCATGGTGATCACTCCATTGCAGTAGGTCAGTTGTGGTATTGCGGTGGCTTTCCAAAGAATTTTGGATACTCCAAACCTGTTGAAGCTCCAAAGCTCCAAGCTTTTGATCGCCGTGTTGGCCTTGTCCGTCAGCTCATTCCAGTGTTGGGATAAGTAATCTTTTTCGGCCGAAATTTCGATCCCCAAGTACTTATAGGATTCAACCATAGGTATTGACTTCCCTTGTATCTGTAGGTCTCCATTTGGGTTATGATCTGCTGAGGATGGTTGAAATATCATCACTCCGCTCTTCAGAGGGTTAAATCTGATTGACCTCTCGTCTCCAAATTTGGATGTCACCTCTAGAAGAGTTCTCATATCCGGCGTGTTGCTCGTCATGAGGAGCAAATCGTCTGCGAACAACAAACCAGGAATTGTGATGGACTTCTTCCCTTCACATCCCAGAAGTTTCCTTTTTTCGCAAATCTGAAACCAACCCCCGTCTTCAGGAGTTTTCTTCCTAGGTCTGCGATGTATAGGCTAAATAGGATAGGTGACATAGGACATCCTTGACGAAGCCCGACCGTTACGGGTACTTCCTTGGAGGTATGATCCCCCTGTATTATGAAGACGGAGGTTTCTTCGTACAGGTGTCGGATTAGCGCGATGAGTGCCGAGCACATCCTCCTTTCCTCTAGGGTTTGCCACAGCTTTGGCCGATCGATCCGATCGTATGCTTTGGTGGCATCGAGAAATACGCATATGAGACCTTTCTTTTGGTATCTCGCAGTTTCTATCGCGGACGTCAGGATGAACATGTTATCCTCACCTCGTCGATTCCTTCTGAACCCATTCTGCATCTCTGACAGCTGGACGGTTTCCTCGGCCCATGTCTGTATATGTCTTCCCAATAGCTTGGTGAATACTCGATACAGGACGTCGGATACCGTTATGGGTCGGTATGTGGATAGATTCCCTCTTACAGAATTCGGTTTTTCCAGTAGTGAGACTCTTCCCTTCCTCCATTCAGTCGGCACTTCGTGGATGCCTCCAAGAATCAAATTGAATTCGTTGGATATATATCCATATCCGACATCTTCCAACTCTTTGAGGATTCTAGCCGGTATCTTCTCTGGTCCTGTTGCTGACTTCTGAGATATGTTGGCCAGGGTGGCTTCAATCTCAGATTCAGTCACGAGGAGTTCTACCGGGGGTCTTGAGAGAAATGTGCACCTGATAGTTTCGTTTCTATCCTTGGTGCTCCAAGAAGGGTGTTGGCTACTTTCGTGAGATGGCTTTTCATATCCTGATCTTGGATTATGTTACCGCTTTCATCTACTACTCGCATTCCTTCTGGATTGTTTCTCTCATTCCTTTTTACGTAATCCCAGAAAGCTCTCGACTTGGCTTGTCTGGGTGCTTTCATTATCCGATCGTATATTCTTCGATCTCTAATGTGTAGCAATCGATTGACTTCGGTACGAACTGCCTCTTGGGCCGCTCTGTATCGTTGTCTCGCTTCGACTTCTTCCTCGCCGGTGAGTCGCGCTTTTCTCCACGCACGATTTTGCTCTCGTCTGATTCTCGTCAAGTGCGATAATTCAGTGGGGAACACTTTTTGTTTCGTGTCGAGAGTCACGAGTTTGGCGGATTTGGTTATCGCAGTTCTAACGGTGTCTATCAGAGCCCCATATGTTGTCGATCCCATTGATCTAACTCGAGTCTCCAATTGCTTTGACACAATTTTTGCCGCTTTCTTCCACCTAACCACTTCCACTCGTGCCTTCCTTGGTTTAGCTTTGCTCTTACCCCTGCCCATCCGTATGGTTATGAGGTCGTGGTCACTCCAATGAAGGATTTCTTTGTCCTCGTCTATGTGCATGTCGATCACATCCCTGAGTGCGGATGTGTTGCATAGTACATAATCGAGTGTAGATGAGTTACCGCCTTGCCTTCTGGTGGTCTTTCCTCTACATTTTTCCGAGAGGTTTAGAATTGTGAGGTCGTATTTTTCTGCTAGCTCTGCTAGAAGGTTGCCTCGACCGTCTATTCTCCCGTCCAGCTGTTGTATGTGGGCATTCATGTCTCTCGCAATTAACAACTTGGTTTTGCCCGATACCTTATCTCGAATGATCTCGCCAATTCGTTCGAATTGGCCTTTATTCGATTTCAGATCGGCAATGGTTAGGTATACAGAGATTATGGTCCAATGTTGTCCGTTTATCTCCGTGCCTATAGCAACGAAATCTTCCCCTTTCTGGGTCCTGTGTACGTCACCCACGGCGGATCGCATGAGGATACCCGTTCCGCCGGATGATTTATTACCAGAGGGTCCTTTTCTGTTGTTTCCATAGAATGAGAACTCCTCTATATGAGGTAGTTCTTCTGTGTTCATTAAATGGGTTTCGGATAATAATAGAATATCATATCTGTTTGACATTTCATCAACCTTCTCTTCTAGGAGTTCTCTGTGTAGACTCTCCCATTTCCCCAAATTCTTGCCCCCCTGCATATTGAAAACACCAATTTTCGAGTGGGAAAATACATTTATTTTGCCCACCTTCTGTGGTGGCCTCCGGGGGGCGGTTCGGTTAGGACTGTTGTGTCTGCACTGATAACGAAGATAGCGAATGACTAGGCATAGTTTATTCAACGAAGCCTCTTTATATAGCCTCGGCTTGGCTCGGGACATAACATCCCTCCCTTTCAGTCGTCTTGACCTCATAGACGACGAACCCCAGAAAGCCAGCGGTAGTCCTGCGGAGCCTTTGCCGCTCGCGCCGGCTGCACGCGTAGCGTCGCGGGTTTAACCGTTTCGCGCTGGGAGCCCGTCGCTTCAGACGGCTCTTGGTCGTTGGTTTGCGGCGTCGCGGGCTGCGACACGTCGATATCCGGGCTCGCGGCGTCCCCCGATGACGCGGTTGGCGACGACTCCCTGATGTCCTGGCACAGATCTTGCGCGGCCGGCTGCGCGTTTTCTGGGTCGGAGGCCGACGGCAAAAACTCCTCCGAGCAATCCGCCGAGTCTGAGGGTCGCCTGAAGCTCCGCTTCCAAATTTGATCAAGGTGCCGGCGCAACAGCCTGCCGTCGTACTCCACATGCGCCATGGCTTTCCCGAGGCCCTGGACAAACGTGGCTGGCACTCTTTTCCGGGGATTCAGTTCCACGACCACTTCCTCCCCCTTCGTGAAGGCCCTGGGCCGCACGCCATGGTGCCTGTCGTAACTTTCCTTAAAGCTTTGTCCCGCTTCCGGGAGCTGGCCAGAGATCTTGCGGAAGACTGCGAACGGAGTTCGGAGGCACCGCCCGAAAAATACCTCTGCCGGGGTCTTCCCACTCAACGTCTCGTTCGGCGTATAATTGTACGCCGCCACGGCTTTGTCCAGCGCGGTCTGGTTTTGGGCCTCTAGAGATCGTTTGAGCGTGCCGACCATCTTCTCGGCTTGACCGTTGCTTTGCGGGGAGTATAGCGCACAGCGGAGATGAACGACGTGTTCGTCCGCACAGAATTGCGCTAGATCCCCTGAAACGAACTGAGGACCATTATCCGAAACCAAGGTTTCTGGTCGCCCGAAGTGCCTGAACAAGGCTCTGAGGTACTTGACGAGAGCTTCCCCCGAAGCTCGCTTCATGAAAACCGCGTCCACATATTTCGAGTAAGCGTCCACGATTACAAGAAAAATGAGTCCCTTCTGCGGCTCCGCGAAATCTAGGTGGACTCGCACCCACGGGGCTGTCGGATCCGGCCACGGTGCGAGGGGAACCTTGATCGGCTTCGGCGCTTGCTGTGCGCAGTGTGCGCACGCCTTGACTACTCGCTCGACCTCCGAAGACATGCCTGGCCAGTAGAAATGGGCCCGGGCCAATGCCTTCATTCTCACTACCCCGGGATGGCCTTCGTGTAACTTGCTCAACACCGGTCCTCTCAAGGAGACTGGAACCACGACTCGCTCGTTGCATAGGAGAACTCCTTCGGCGTCGCAAAGCGATTCCGCTTGTTGAGCGAAGGGACGCAACGCCCGATCTTTGAAATCCGCCTTCTGCCATCCAGACTTCAGCCGAAGTAGCACTTTTTTCAGGATGGCGTCTTCCTCCGTAGCCTCCCGGATCTTGACCCCGGTAGGCGTGAAAGCTTTCCTGAGGGTCACCAGGCTCTTGATTTCCGTCTCTTGACACTCGAGGCTTGCGATCACCTCGTCCATATCAGAACTCGCCGCGTCTTTGCGCACTTCTTGGATCAGCCTCGAAAGAGCATCGGCTTGACCGAACTCCGTGGTACGAACATATTCGATCTCGAAATCGAATCCAACGAGTCGCAGAGCCCAGCGCTTCAGTCTTGCCGCAGTGCGCTCGCTCAGCCCCTTCGTATCTGTAGTCCGGAAAAGAGCCAAGAGAGGGCGATGATCAGTCTGCAACGTGAAGTGTCGCCCCCATACGAAGTTTCTCAGGCGTTCCACTGTGGTCACCAGAGCCAGCGCCTCCTTCTCAATTTGACTATAGTTGCGTTGAGTCGGTGTAAGCGACTTGGAGATATGGAAAACGGCTTTCTCCGACCCATCTTCGTAACGTTGTATCAGGACACCGCCGATACCCGTGTCGCACGCATCGGCTGCTACGACCAGACGCTGTCGCGGATCATAATGCGCGAGCATTAGCGGACCTGAAAGAATACTCTTGACTGCCGTGAAAGCCTTGTCGTGAGCGGTGGTCCACTTGAACGGAACGGATTTTGCCAAGAGTGACTCGAACACTGCCTTTGATTGATGAAGTTTGTCCACAAACTTGCCGTAGTAATTGACCAACCCCAGCAACGGCCGAACCTCTCCGACGTTCGAAGGCTTGCGTAGCTCCCGGATGGCCGCTATTTTCTCGGGGTCAGCTCGGATCCCTTGAGCGTCGATGATCATGCCTAGATACTTCACAACCCGGGCATTAAAAGTGCATTTCGGCAAGCCTAGCCGAAATCCCCATTCCTGAAGCCTGGCTAGGGTACCACTCAGCCGTCGATCGTGCTCCGACTGGTCCGCGCCCATCACCAGAATATCATCGAGGTAAACGAGAACGCCTTGGAGGCCGTTAAGCGCCTGATCCATCGCTCTCTGAAAAATTGCAGGAGCAGTTTTCAACCCGAAAACAAGGCGGTTGTACTGGAACAATCCACGGTGTGTGTTAATTGTCGTGAGAGCGCGGCTCGAAGGCTCGAGCGGGAGCTGAAGTTACGCATCTGAAAGATACAACTGGGTGAATATTCGATTCCCCGAAAAGCGAGTCATGATATCCTCCATGTTTGGTATTGGATGCGAGATGTCCCGCAGAGCTGCGTTCAGTCCCGTTGAGAAGTCCGCGCATACGCGAATCTTGCCGTTCGCCTTCTTCGCAACGACGATAGGACACGCCCACTCCGAAGATTCCACTCGAGACAAAGTGCCATTCTCGAGCAATCGATCCAGTTCCTTCTCGACGGCTTCGCGGAAAGGTCCTGCAACAGGCCGCGCACGGAGATGTACGGGTTTCGAACCCTCTTTGAGCTCCAGACTCACTTCGACCTTGGAGCAGAGACCCAACCCCTCCTTGAAGACTTCCGGGAAGCGACGACCCCACGCCTCGTCCTCGGCCGGCGCTGCGGACACTGCCGCAATGCTGACATGCTCGCTAGGTTGAACTAGACCTAGACCGAAGGTGGGAACGCTTCCGAGCAAAGAGGCTTGGCCCTCCTCGAGTACAATGACCTTGTCTGTCACTCCTTTCTTAAACGCAGGATCCAAGGTAAACCTCGCGGTGAAAAAACCAAGAACTTTCAGAGGTTGACCATTGACCGCCGTACATCTTGATTCCATGTGGCTAAGCGCCGGACACTTGAGCTTTTTCCACAGTGACGTTCCGATCGTAGTCAGATCGGCCCCCGTATCGATACGGAGAGTGAGAGGAATCCCGTTGATGCGAACTGTCGCGTGAGCTCGCCCACGGCTTGGCTGTGCTTCGTTGGCAGAAGCCTCCAGCACATCAACCGCGAAGACCCTCTTTTGCGACCTGAGGAACTCTCTACAAACCTTCTTCACATGCCCAACCTTGTGGCAGTGATGGCAGGTTGCGGAACGGAAACGACACCCCGCTCGTTCGTGAGGGTCTCCGCAACTGATACACTTCAGACCCGCACGGCTGCCGGTATCGGATCTTTCCGTCCTAGGCTGCCTGGAAATTGGCTTGACACCTCGACTCCCTGAACTTCGTTGCTGCACTTGAGCGATTACTTGCGATGCCTCATCGCCCGTTTCGATCGCGGAGTCTCGGGTCCTCGTGGCGTAGCCGGTGAGAACCTCGCGCAACTGAGTGATCGTCAAAGCCGGTTTGTCGTCAACAGCTTTGAGCATCACATTCCTCATGCTCTTGAAGGCCGGCCCAGCGGCGTAATTGATAGCCAGAAAGATCTTGAACATGTCTCCGGTCAAGGAGCTCCATTCGAACTGATCGCCCTTCAGATTAGCCCAGTCCACGATTTCCTCCGGGTTGGACAACGCGGATAGTGGAGCTTGTTGGCTGAGAATCTCATGCCTTCTACGGAATATCGATTTCGTTGGGCCGAAAGTCTTTTCGAGAATTCCCGTCATCTCTGCGTACGGCTTTGTTTCTGGAAGCACTGGGGACAATCGACTGAGAAGGCGAGCATATTCCGCTGGTCCCAGAGCTTTCAAGAGTAATTGTACCCTGACCTTGTCATCGGGAGTCGCTTGCTCCAAAATTTCTCGATTCCGAGCAAACCAGTGTTTGAAGATCAGATCTTGCTCCGGCTTATACACGAAGGTGCCCAGCAGAGCCACCGTGTGTTGCATCATGGATGATGCGGACGTTGTTGCCACACTCCCTGTTTGAGCTGCTGCCAGCTTTGCGATCGCCTCAGCCATGCTCCTTAGTACCGCCCCGAGGTCGTTCGGGTGGTCGCCTTTATCTGCATCTGGAGGTGGGGCCATAACCGCCATCAGCTCTCGTTCCTTTGGATGAACTCGACGTTACCTATCACAGAACTGTGAAATCCGAAAAATTCCGGTCCGATCTCGACTGCGCCAATTGTTGTGTCTGCACTGATAACGAAGATAGCGAATGACTAGGCATAGTTTATTCAACGAAGCCTCTTTATATAGCCTCGGCTTGGCTCGGGACATAACAAGGACGGTGGTTGTCCAAAGTGTTTTTTAAGGGCTTTGGACAGCTCAGTGCTGTCCTCGTCCTTGCTTGCCTTCCTCTGCGGCGTGGAAGTTGGTGGTTGAGCTTTATGCTCCTTCCACGTGGCTTCGGTCGGTTTCCTGTATTCCCCTTTCTGGTTTAGCCCGTGTGGCTTCACCTTCTTCTGGTTGCTGCAGGCCCCTTCGAGTGAGGTGTCACCAACATTTCTCTTTTTCCCCGCTCCCTGCGGGCGGGAGGGGTTTTGAGGTCGGCGTTCCTTCGGGGTTTTCTGTACCTTCCCGGGGCTAAGGTTGTCTGAGGGACCCGGATAGCCTCTGGAGGGTCCGGGTCTCGCTGGAGGAAGTACGTTCCGTCGAGTTTCTGAGGAGGTCGAAGGGACCTCCTCCCCGATCTTGTCTTCCGTTGGTTCCGGCTTTCCCTTCGCCAACCTTGTTGCGCTCTCGGATAAGATCGTATCGATCTCCACCGAGGTCAGGTTGAGGCCCTCGCCTATTAGGCGGCTTATCCTCAACGTAGCCTCGATAACCCTAGTCTTACTCCAGCCCCCGTCTGTTGGTGACGGGTGGCGTTCGGAGATATATCTGAGATCGATCGTCTCGATCTCATCCTTGAGCGCGGTCAACAAATCGTCTATGAACACCGAGTGGACATAGATTTCTGGATCTACGTAGAATATAGTGTAGATCAGTTTGTTGACCTTCGGGTGTTTATTCAGATCGGATAGTGCTTGCTGTGCCTCCGATACGGCTTCTCTCCTGTTGTAGGAGGCCTCTCTGAATACCCCCTGCCCACCCCACACTATGAGCGTCGCCGCGCAGGTGATTCCAGGCTTCTCCAGCTCTACCTTCGCCTTCTCGCAAAGCTTTGCAATGGAGGTCACTGGAAACACCCTCGACTTCAGCCCGTCGTGTCGGTTGAGCATCTTGTACGAGCTTATTTCCGCCGGTATCAGATCGGCACATTGCCGATCCTTAACCACCATGACGATCGGTCCCGTGTAGACCTCTTTAGGCGGTGGCGTTCTATGCACTACCGGGTTGATACTGATGGCTTGCTTCAACTCCTCTTGGAGTTTTGCATTTTCTGACTGTACCCCAGCGACAGTCGCTCGGAGGCAAGCCAGATCGCCATCTCTCTCCGCTATTTCACGCTGTTGCCACTCTATATAGTATAGAGCAGCTGATCGCTCGTTTCGGAGTGCCTGGCGCTCGTTCATCAGGCAATCATAGCATTCCAACATCGGAGAGTCATTTGGTCCCATCCCCAAGTCCATCAGTTTCTCCTCGCATTTGTCACAGTAGTCAAATGTGGGGTCTACCTTAAGCTGGTCTGGGGTGAAAGCCATGTTTCTGATCTCTTACACCCTAGTTCTCGGAAGCTCTCAAATAGAACGTTCCGTTGTTTACAGTAGATACTGTTTGGCGAGAAGTCTCCAGGGAGAAGTCTCGTTGAGCTTTCCAGCAGTATGGAATCCCAGTCAGTACTATTGTTACCAGGGTGTGTCGGGATCTTATTCGCACGTTATACTTTTGGCAAGTACTAACCTTTTTGCGAATATTTCCACTATTCGGTCGTTTCTCGGGTAACTTCCGCTCCGTGGGGGTGCACGGGGTGTGGATGGTTTTCACTACGGGGAACCAAAGGGGTATCGCTCCGATCTTTCGACACTTTCACGCACTTTTTTTCAGAGCTCGTAAACCGTGTCTTAATCGTCCGACTAGCAGACGAGTATAGCATGGCAACAACTTGCGCCGGATGGATGTACTGACCCACGTCGCTTAGTCGTTGTACAATGGACTCCACCTTGGAAATATGGGTAGCCATATCATCCTCTTCACTCTTCCTGTAGGAATGGAACTCTCGGAGCAACACGTTCACAGACACTTGGCACTTTGACTCGAACGAGGTCATCAGCCGAATCCACATCACGTGCGCTGTCGGCAGAATCATCACGGACCGCACAACTGTCGCTCCAAGAGTATTGAGAATGACTGCCCTTGCTTTAGCATCAGCTTTCGCCCATTCAGGTTTCACTACTGGGCTCTGTCCCGCCGTCTTCGGGATAGACCCATTTATCGTTCCAAACCAATTATTTGCCTCGAGGAATGATTGCACTTGCGCTTTCTACACAGCGAGATCGCAGTGACCGTTGAACTTTGTAACTTGGAGCTTGTCCATGACTTTCTTGAACGCCTTGCTCCATTTCTGAGAATTACTTTTCAACTTCAGTCGTACCGCTGCCAACCCGTTCAACTCCTCGTCGCTTTACGCTCAGTACTACGTCTACAGGGGTCCTGGGTCCATAACCTGTAGAGAGTTCACGCTTCGTGTGGGTTACTAACGTAGAAATACAATGCCACGTACACTGGAACTTCCGAGAAGAGTTACGAGGCGCCTTGCTAGAAGTGGAACGACGAAGTTGTGCCACAGCAAACTGCGGCAGTATTTATTGAGAATTCGGCGCCTGCGCACTAAGCTGGCAACGTGTACCACGGCGATCTGGAATATTCCGACACGAACAAATTGACTGCGATCGGAAGTGAGCCGTAGCACTCGAATATCATGAATTTGGACGAATGAATGCAATCTGCCGTCTGGATGACTGCTCTGAGAGTGGAGCGGCGGCACCAGGTTGCACGGGAGTGAGGATGATCAGTTGAACCGTGAAATGATCTGCTGCCTGCACCATGTTGAGATTGCTACCGTGTCTCGAACGATGGGAGGTTAAACGCAACGTGTCGAATGAACCTCAGGAGGGTGAGCTGGTCAGTTTGAAGGCGAGCCACTAGACGGAGCTTGTAAGTCAGGTTCTGCCTCGGGGGGCGCCCCCCTGCCTCGAGCAGTATCATGTCATGGCGGAATCTCTGTTCCTGCAGATTCAAATGTGAGATCATTTCGAACAAGTTCGCGTGCCGTTTCTTCACCCTGGAATTGAGCGACTGGTGCCAACCTTCCACATGATTTGTTGTCCTGGGCCCAGGATTGGTTAGCGTAATGGTTCCAAAACGCACGAGGGAACACAGTCTCATTTTCTAGCCAAGTATCGATGAAGTACATCTTGTACTCCTCAAGGGCCTCGTAGGTTTCATGGTCTGACAACGGGGATTCCGCTTCAATCTCCACCCAAGCGTCCTCCACAAGATGCAATGGTACCAGAGCTAGCGCACCCGAGCACTGAATGAATCGTTTCACCGCCTGATCGTCATAAAATCTTGCCAATCCGAGACTCTGGACTTTCCGCCAAAGACTCTGACAAAAGTGGAAATGGCATCCTTTGATTTCTGAGTGAGGAAACGCTTCTTCAATAGCTCGTAGGGTGCCTCGTCCGAAGTCGAGTTGGAACCGGGCTGGCGCGAAGACTGCTCCCATCGACGTTGCGTGATTTTCCAAGAGGTTGAACATACGGATGCACGTTTCTTTGCGCTTGTCTAAGAGCAAGAAATACACGAAGGGTATCATCTCGCCAGCAACAAACCCATGGAGACTATACAGTTGGGTAAAAAGAGTCGGTACGACTCTGAATGTGCCGTCCATGAGAATCGTATCTGTGTTGAACAAGTGAGTCAGGAGCTCTCGAGTGCTGAATCCCAAAATTCTATCCCCGACCCCGTCATTGAAGAGGAGGAAGGGTTCGCAGTCCAAATTCAGAGCCCAATCGCCTTCGAGCGCGATTTCCGCTCTGGATTCTGGGAGGGGCGGACGGATGGTCGCACGTGCGCGCTGTAGTCCTGCACAACGAACTGCATCAAAGCTTGATACGACCACACCAATCTGCTCCGTCTCATGACATGCTTGCAGCTCAGCGACAGCGGTCGCTCTTTCGCCACGGTAGACTTCTTTGAGAGTCTTTTCGGGCTGGGCCACGACTGCGGCCTCGCTCGAGTTGGACGTTGATCTATAGATGACTTCGGCCTCGTCCGGCCCGTGGTTGTGAGTTCCGTATGTTTCCGAGATCGTGGGATGGGGCATCTGCAGGAATCAGTATGACGCTCTGTCAAAGAAGTTCACGGCGGCGTGGCAAGGACTGCTGAGTTGAACGTTCGGATGGCGTGACACAATTCGTCTGAGCTTCAACGAACGAAATGGTTCACGCCCATCGTGTATCACGGTGTCATCCACCCACGGAAGCTTGAGTCTGTTCTGCTTCAAGAGGAAGCTGAACGGCGTAAATTTCTCCTACCTCATGGAATAGCGATTGAACCCGACTCATCTTTATGTAAGGAGGAACCAAATCTGTCTGATGGTACTTCCGTGGTCGGATGATCGTAACTGAGCAAATGAAGTCACAGAACGAGGGAGAACCTGAACGATTTCTTTCGATTGAAACTCAGGAGAGATGATCTCACAATGCTTCGAGATCCTTCCCAGAATTCCAGCGGAAACTCCACACCGGGGAGAGAGAACACTTTCTGGCTCCCTGGAAGCTTCTCTTCTCCAAAGAATTTCTGTGACGTGTTTGAATGGCTCGTTCATGGAAATATCAAGAGACCGCAGGTGGTGTGTGAGACCTCGAGGTAAAATCACTGGTCGGGTCCTCGTTTCCGATGCGTTTACGAACTTCGTTTGACGGGAGCCATCACACACGATTCCACTAGTTTCACGAGCAAACCAAATATGCCGACCCGAGTCTATCGTCTCATGGTAACCAACGATCTAGCTCGAATATCATCCGATCACATTTCGACTGAACATTGCCTCTGCACATTCGCTGTGCCGAGCTGAATGCTGGAACCAACTTCCATGTCTCTCAGCTCGTTCATCTCCGATGCTTAGCGCCAAATTCTAGATCTCAGTCCTCCTGAGTGATCACCGCCCGACGGTTGAATGCGGTTACAAGCGCAATCTCCCTGCGGTTAATGAGCGCAGAAGAGCCCTAGTGGAGACTAACCAGCGCGGTTTCCCGAGTACCTCGTTGTTCATTCCGACCGGCCCTTGTAATTTCCCGAGAAAACGACGATCATGAAAAATGATCTCAGAATCTATTCTCTCTGGAGTCTACTGTGGAATCTATTCGGAGTCATCCTGTGACTCCCGGAATGCTTACAGTTTCCATGATAGATCTCTAGAAGGATAGATTCGTATGTGACGCTTCGTTCACTCGAATTTCTGAGACAGGCTTCAACCCTCCAAACGTTATCACAAAAGTGTGCCTAAGAGCAAAACGGTCTGTCCCTGAATGGAAATTCAGAACACGCCACTGGACTCTCATCGTGGGATATATCAAACAGAGGTGATTAACGGGGTCGGTCCGAGATTTACTCATGAGTAGGGCCCGAAATTTTATGCACGAAAATATGCATGAAAATGTGCATAATATGCATGAAGATATACATGAAAATATGCATAATATGCACGAAAATATGCATAATATGCACGAAAATATGCATGAAGAACCGCGGAATCAGCGCAAAAGTATGCATAAGATGATGCGGAGAAATGAGTGAGAATGCTCGACAACATGCGAGGTACTAGAACCGTGGCAAGATTCGGGCGGAATCATGGTTAGACTGTATCGATCAGAATTATCTGATATCAGTTCCACCGACAGTCCGCAAAGATATGGGAAAAGTCGTCTCCCGGGTAGAAAAAGCCTCTCGATACAAATATCCCAAAAATGTCTCCTAGAGCTGGAACATATCACGAGCTTGAGTTGTTCGACGGACTTGACAGCCTCTAGCTCCATGTCGGATGTGCGATCGCAAGACGACCATAACATGACGAATTGATGTCGATCAGAGATGAGCTGAATAGCATGTCTTGAGAATCTCAAATGACGGGCCACCATCATCTGTGCCGCATTACCGAGCAGAATTTCGCAGCGCGCGGGTCTCCGTGTTCACGCCACAATTTCCAGTATCGCTAAGTTACAGACAACCATGGGAAAACCGAAGCCCTCAGCTGAGGACCTCGTGCAGCAGTTCGGACCAGACTCATTCTCCAGTGCTGGAGACACTGTTTCTTGTGAAGTGTGCTCAAGAACTTTTGCCGGAGCTCGGAAGTTCACTCTCGATCAGCATGTCAGAACCGCAAGGCATAAGCAAGCATTGGATCTTCGGGAATCCAACTTGGACAGAAGAGCAGAGCGGGTTGGGAGGTTCGAAGACGGTCGACTTCGAAGAAGCCCTTTCTCGTCAGAGCTCTGTGAGGCTTCTCTGAAGGCGGATATACCGCGATCGCTCATCTCTTCTGCAAAAGCCTGGCAATCCTGTGGCGAGGTGAAACCCACCATGAACGCGTGCTCCTCTTCGTCACAGATGCAGCTTCGTACATGAAGAAAGCCGGTCAAACGCTGCAAGGACTCTTCCCAAAAATGTGCCACGTGACGTGTGTGGCGCATGGACTCCACAGAGTCGCGGAAGAAGTTCGGCAAAGTTTCCCAGACGTGGATAGTCTCATCGCCAACATGAAGAAGATCTTCCTGAAAGCCGTCTAGAGTTCAAGCCTTCAAAGCCGCCCTGGACATTCCTTTGCCGCCGTCCCCGATCGTCACGCGTTGGGGGACTTGGATCCAGGCCGTCGCTTACTATGCGGCTCACTTCGAGAACCTCAAGAACTTTATAAGCGACCACCTTGACGCCGATGAAGCAACTTCAATTTCGAGAGCTAGAGAAGTGTTTGGGAAGTCCTCGCTCAAAACAGATCTCGCAACTATATGCAGCATGTTCGGAGCTTTGCCAACGATAATCGAAAAACTTGAAACGAAAGGCATGCCACTCTTGGACGCGATGAGTATAATCGGAGAGTTCCGATCGTAAATGAGGAACATTCGAGGTCCACGGCCGAGGAACGTCCGAGATAGAGCTTCAACAGTTTTCGGGAACAACGACGGATTACAACAGCTCTCCTTGATCGCCGCCTCATTCCAGGGCGTTAGTACCGAGGAGATCATCCAAGCGATCGAAAATTACACTGTCCATGATCTTTTGCGATTTAGATTTGCTCCCGTAGTCTCTGTCGAAGTGGAACGATCTTTCTCGAAGTTCAAAGCCTTTCTGCGGGATAACCGGAGGAGTTTTGACTTTGGGAACATGAAGGCCTATGTGCTTGTACTTTGCAACCAATGATATACCAGCGATCGGCAAATTAGAAAGAGTAAAGTACACGGCAATACCGTCTATAGAACTACGTATTCACAACCATGCGCCGGGCTGGTCTCTGGTCTCCACTCCCCACATAGAACCACGCTGTCAATGTCAAACGTATCATATGATTCAATACGAAAGAAGGGTTGTATGCTTACCTCATCAAATGCAGTCAATCAAGTACACTGATGCATCTTTCAGCACAAGTTCCAGTCCATAAACATACTGCATATGCACATGCATGCTGCATATGCAGTATGCTTAATCATGTCCAGGTGCATACTGCATATGCAGTATGCATATGCATAAAATTTCGGGCCCTACTCATGAGTCTCCTCAGTGACGACATCTCCGGAAATACTTCTCCGTAATTCCCTAATGTTCGTAACTGCGCGGTGGTCGCGCAGGACTTCACCTTTTGGATCTGTTGAGTATTTGATGTTTTACCCAGAGCAGTCGTCGGCACTGTTCTGTAATCAGGGAAGACGCCAGTCGAGTAGGCGAAGCGTCGGTGAACTTTGAGCATGATCAACCGCGCACAGGCGATTACTGTAGATCACTGAGATAGAAATCGGTCCTGTAGACTGACGTCAAGCGTCAGTATTCGCCGTGTAAATCTCCCCTGTCAGTGACTATAAAAGCCGGAATAAAACTTCAGTGTGTTGGGGGAGCCAAACATTCTGTCCACCAGAATTGTCGCTCTCATTCAGTAGCCGTCGTCTCTAGGCAAGTCTCGTACGCGCCACCGATCTTCTCATCCAGCCGCGAAGAAGCTAGAGCCAGGCCCAAAAGGCTTATCAGCGTTATCAGCACGACACGCTCTGGTTGAGCGGGTCGGTGGCGTAAGTATACATCGGTGAATCAAGGAAGTCACAGTTCAGCATCACGATGTCAAGACAGCAATCCGCCAGAGATGCCCAAGGCCCCCACGGATTCGTTCACTACGGACTGGACGGTCTCGAAGTTGGACCAGAACCCAGCTCCAGCACATCTGGTGATCCCATCGTGTGTGGACCAAGACCACGAGTTGCAACCAACATCATCCTCGCACTCGACGGCAAGAACTACATACCATGGCGCACAGTCATGCCATCCGGACGAGATGGAGAACCGTATGCCTGGCCAGTAACCGTCGGGAAACTCAACCCACCAGCTCCAGATCAAGCGAACACACCAGAAGACAAAACGTGAATGAAGAACTACACCATCGGAAACAGAGCTGCGAGGTACGTGCTAATTAACTCGATACACCCGAATCTCGCCACATCATTATTCCTCGACATTGCAGATAACATAGCAGCTCAGGAGATATGGCGCCGAATCGAGAACAAGTTCACGCGCGCAACAGGCACAAGGAAGGGCCTGGCATTGTCGAAGTTCATGACGTTCGAATACCAACCAGGACTATCCGTTGGCGATAACCTCCTCGCTTACAAGAAAGTCATCTTCGAACTCAACACAGCTGGAATCAACATGTCAGACGATGTCCAGTGCTCCAAACTTCTAGAGGCGCTGCCAAGTTCATGGGAACCGTTCCGACAGGGCTGGAGCACCCGACTGGACTCGGACAAACACCTGGACACGCTGAGGGATCTAATCGAAGGAGAAGCCATTCGAAAGAACCAAAGTGACGTCAACGAGATCACAGCGATGTTCTCCCGATTCAACCCCTCAAAGAATCAACACCTCAGGAGAAGGAACTTCGCCAGAAGATCCGACTACCGAAGAACATCTGTGCAATCATCCGAAGTGATATGTTACAATTGCAATCAACGAGGACACATGCAATCAGCCTGCAGACTTCCCCGACAAGGCGAGAATCAACGCAGAGGCGGATTTCGAGGCAGAGGAAGAGGCAGAGAACAATCGAGGACACTACCGCCGCAAGCCAACATTGCTGAAGCCTTGATCGTAGAGTGCCAGCAAGCCGAAGTCAATCAGGAAAGTGCTGAAGAGATATTTGCTCTTGATAGCGGCTCGACCCACCACATGCTAACCAGCCTAAAATGGATGACGGACTTCAAGCCGTTCGAAGACAACCAAGTAGTCACACTCGGCGGATCCAACACCCGTCGTCTGCACCCACTGTTCCCTCTGGGGTCTTCCACAGAGGAATTGCTCTCACTCATACTCCTGAATGAACACCCTAAGTGCACAGGAGTCAGGAACCGCAAGTGTGCCAGTGAACATCGACAACAGGACTGCAACGCTGTGTCTGAATCTAATTTCAGTTTCAAAGCTAGTGAACGAGAAGTTCCGCATTTTGGTAACTGAGGAAGCCATCATCATACTCCGAGACAGCGAAGAAGTTCGAGCTGAGCAATAAAACGGACTGTTCGTGTTCCATGCAAGTGAACCAGTGGAGGGAAACGTTGCAGGACTGAAGAAGAAGAAAGTAAGTCTGAAAGCGGTAGACGAGATGTTCGCTCACATCAACGTTGAGACCCTAAGGAAAATGCTGAGCCGCGAAGGATACGAGATAATCAATGACTTCGTGAAATTTGACGTATGTACCCAAGGCAAGATACATCGTTCCAGCAACAGGCCGAAAACCGGGAAAGTGGTAGCTCCAAGACCAGGGTACATACACGCAGACCCCTGCGCTATGCGTAAGAGATCTCTTGGAGAAGCGAATCTGTTTCACACGCTGACTGACGACATGACTCGGTTTCGAAAAGTGTACTTCTTGAAATCAAAGGATCTAGTGCCTGACCACATCGCGGAGTTCGTCAAATGGTTCCAGAATCAAAGCGGCTCCACTGTGTACCATCTCCACTCTGATGTAGGAACTGAGTTCAAGAACCAGAGAGTGAAGGAGATCATGAGTGCCTTCTCTGTTTTCGGCTGAACCTCTCAGCCAGCCCTCAGGAGTGTCCCGGATTCACCTTTCGGTATTGCTTCAGTAACACTCCCTATCGCCTCGCAAATCCCATTGCGGGCGGTGGGCTTGGGTCTTAAGATGGTTCAGATTTAATTCTGATATAAATTAAATCCTCTTTTTACCACATAAGAAATTTGTTGTCCCGGCCGGGGATCGAACCCGCGATTGCTAGCTTAGCGTGGCACCCAAGGCGTTGGTTTATGCCACACGGCCAACGAGCCGACTATGAGTGCCTTCGGAGCTGATGTAAGTCACTCCCCTCCTTTTACCCCTCAACTTAATGGTATAAGTGAGCGCTTTAATAGCTAGTTGCTTGACCTGGCAAGGACCATGCTCATCGACAGTGGCCTTCCCAAGTACCTTTGGGCGGAAGCCGTCCGGAAGCTTCTCCGCTCACACGACGAATTGCGTAAAGTTTGTCGAATCAACCGGGAAGACGCCGTACGAGATGATCATAAGCTAAAACCATACATCAGTCTCATCAGAGCATTCGGCACAGAGTGCAAATTTTAGAACCGCACCCCGCAGGAGGACAAGTTGGACACCAGAGGATTCCCAGGCTGCATTGTCGAGATCGACGAAGATGGACTCCGCTATCGTGTGTGGTATCCCGAGACCAGGCAGATCGTCAGGACAAAGGACGTGAAAGTGAGCACCCCCAGTCCACTGGATGGAGGAGTCGCCTCAGAGAATGCCGCCGAAGGAGAAGCGCCTGAAGGCAACGGCGGAGAACAGATCGAAGAAGCCAACGGATGTTACGAATGCTTGGAGTTGCATCGTAGGTATCAATGATTTCTAATGAAGAGACCCGGCTCCGACCCGCTTCTCGCTCGGCTCTCTCGCTGGATGCCGTTGGGTTCCTCCTCTCCCGGCCGTGGAAGCCGACGGAGAGCCCGACGTGCATCTCAGACTCACACAGTCGAACTGCCGAGACCTTAGCGTCTCCCGCCCAGCCGACCGAGAAAGCAGGTTTGGAGTCGGCTCGCTGAGTAGACTCATTTCCCACCGGGTTCTAAGCTCGATCAGGCTCCGCCACAACCCTGATCAATCGCCCGTGCCCAGCGACCACACCTGGTCGATTTTTATTCTACAGCCGGAATTCTCCTAACGCCGCTCGTAACCCAGTCTCAGTCAAATCCGCAATGGATGACAAAGGGGACAGCGATAAATGTGACGAAACATTCACAGCAGCCATCGCTGAAAGCTCAGAAAGTAACCAAATCTTTCTCGAGAGGCGAACGCTGACCCTTAGGCTCAGCCGATTCACAAGAATCGCCTCCAGCGCCGAAGTTCTTGACGAGCAGATGGAACCTCCCCTCGCACAGCTCAAAATCGCACAACGCTTGGCACATTCGCTCGACAAAGCCTTCACGGAATTGACCGAAGCGTTCCCCCTTCTCACCGCGTCCCCGGCCACCATGGCCGACAGGAAGAAGATCCAGGCAGAATTTGCCAAACACGAGCAGTACTTCGAGAAAATGGACACAGTTGCGAAGTGCCTGCAGAGGAGAATCGACGAGCTGAAGGAGTTCCTCGGCATTCAGTCGACTCCAGGTAACACCCTCCAGCAGGAGACCTCACAAAATCAGTTCCAGATGGACCCCTAGGCCCAACTCGACGAGCAGCATCGTCAAAACGCCGCGGAGGGACCCAGCCCGACCTACTCCGAGGCCACTCAACAATACAGCGGACCCTATATAGACATCGCCCCAGGCTCGAGCCCCGGAATCCCAGCCACGTCCAGTCCTAATTCCGACGTACCACAACAGGCGCTCCCACAACCGATCTACGTGGCACGCGACCCAGCGCTCTCTGTTCCCAGATTCGGATGAGACCCGGTGCGCTGGGACGAGTTTTGGCACCTATTCCAGTACTACGTCGACTCCAAACCGTTGGAAACCACGGAAAAGTGCCGAATCCTCAAGAACGCACTCGTCGGTAAAGCGGCAAGACCAGTTTACCACCTCAAAATTTGCGCCGAAAACTACGAGTTGATGGAGGAAATCGCGCGGAAAGAGTTCCAGGACAACACCCAAGCCCGACGGACCCACGTGAGGAATATCCACGACCTGTGCCGATCAAAGGACCTTCACAGAGACGATAAGTTGCTCGATTTCGTTACCTCCCTTAAGCAGCACATGCAATCTCTGGGAATGTTAGGATTCGATTACGCATCGCTTACGGCTACCTTATCACCCACCGTTCTCGAGGCGAAATTCAACGCCGCCTGGTGTGAGCAGCTCGCGCGGGGAGATCACTGCGAATTAGATCTTTTGATGAATTTTCTAGAACGCGAGGCCGACCTGATCAAGAAATGTGAAAGGTTAGGCAGGAACTACGAGAGTCAAAGCCATCAGCAAAACCGTAGAGGTCCGAATTCGAAAAACGGCCACAATTCGCGTCCGGACGAACAGAAGCCGGAATACAATCAAAGATCGCAGTACTCTTTCGCCGGCGGCGTCGGATCGGTTGACCACTCCTGCATTTTTTGCGCAAAAGATCATGCCAGCTCAAGGTGTTCAAAAAGAATGTCAAACGAGGAAAGACGACGAACGGCGGAATCGAAAAACGCGTGCTTGAGGTGCCTTCGACGCAATCACTCAGCCCAAAAATGTCGAGCGCGCGTCCCCAATTGCTCAGTCTGCGACGGCAGGCATTCGAGCTTAGTGTGCTCCCAGCAAAGAGAGCAACGGCCCGCGGATGAAGTGACGGTGGCTTCCCCCTGCCTCCCGCTGCCCTCCGAAGACGCCGCGAACAGCGCCTTCCTCCAGACGGGCTACGTGTGGGTCAGTGCGGGGAAAAACCGCAAAACCGTCTGCAGAGCCATCCTCGATCCGGGCAGCCAAGTTTCTATAGTCTCAGACAGGATAGTACAATTGCTAAAGTTGAGCCCGGTGGAGCAAAGACTCACCAGTTTCCACGGAGTAGCCGGAAGTGTGTCGGACGGTCAAGAACTAAGCTTGGTCGAATTCAAAATCAAGAGTCGGTTCTCTAGCGCGTTGCCTCGCAGTCCCCAAGGTGATCGAAGGCATCCTGTCCAGGGCCGTGCTGAGCGAGCCAATGCCGGAGCTCGCGGACGAGACACTCCACTCATTCCCAGATGAGATAGACCTCCTCCTTGGCGCCGACGTACTTCCATATGTCTACCGTGGCACATACAAAAAATAGGCAGTCTCTTGGCACAGCAAACCATCTTCGGATGGTTCCCATGGGGCAGCGACGGTCTGAATCTATTTGGCAACTCGGTTGTCACGTCGTTGGGTGTCATCGAGTCAGTGCGCGAAAGCAGTCAGTCGTCGAGCCTAGCAACCGAGCCAATAGACAACGCGGAGTCATTGGAGTTTCTTTGGGAGAACGAGCTGCTCGGAGTCGAGCGTTCGGAATCCGACGACGACGCGGCATCAGCGGAAAGAATGGACCGCTTCTTCAGACAAACGGTGAAACGCACCGAAGCAGGCCGCTACGTAGTGTCACTCCCTTTCAAGTCCAACTTGAACACGTTGGGAGACAACCAGAAACTAGCGTACTCCAGGTTAATTCAATTCACTAAGCAAGCAGCCAAGTCCTGTAAGCTTCCAGCGGCGGTCGACGCCGAGATTAAAAAATATATCGACGCAGGCTGCGCCCAGATCGCGCCACCCAGGCAGCCAGGCGAGCAAGCGCATTACCTCCCAATTCTCGCAGTCGCCAGAAAAGCATTCGCAGACTCGCCAGAATTCAAGGTACGAGTCGTCAAAGACGGCGGCTCGAGAAGCATGGACGAGGCGTCACTCAACGACTGCATGGAGCACGGGCCTTCCCTCCTTCCCTGCATCATCAAGGTGTTGACCAACTTCAGGAGAAAACCTATTGTGCTCAACACAGACACCAAAGCTGCGTTTATGCAGTTTCTCGTCACAAAATCACATCGCACGTACATGCGATTCTACTGGCCTCTAGGCATCGCGGAAAATCCGGACGCTCCAATTGAGGAGTTTTGGTCCACGGTTCTGGATTTTGGAATCGTTGCAGCCCCTTGGCTATTCTGTGCAGGCATCCGATACCATCTCGACAACGAGATCGCCAGCCAGCCAGAGCACGCCCCGGTCCTTCCGTCGGAAGTGACAGCGTCACTGAAGCAAAAAAACCGTCGCATTGCCAGTCGACACGTTCAAACGAGGACACTTTCCTCTAGCCAAATGGACAACGAACAACGAAGAAGTAGCAGATTTCATTGCGAAGTTCACCAACACGCCAAGAGCGGATGTGACCTGCGGCTTGACCGACATCAAGTTTCTCGGCGTTCCCTGGGATCAAGTGACAGACCCGCTCCACATTCAACCGGACGCGGTCAAAGACGCCCTGGTGTCGGGTCCACCCACCAAAAGAAAGTTGCTGAAAGGTCTCAGCGCGCTGTTCGATCCACTAGGGATCATAGCTCCAATAGCTATTAATTTCAAAATTCTCTGTCAGGCAGCATAGCAAGCAAAGCTCGGTTGGGACACAGTGTGGACCGGAGAGTTAGTAGAGCGGTACGCATCGGCGGCAGCGAACCTCGACTTCGTGAAGAACATCCGAGTCGAACGCTGTCTATGCAACAGCAAATCTCCAAATACAATCCGAGAACTTCACATATTCGCCGACGCTTCATTGGCAGCCTACGCGTGCTGTGCGTACCTACGCGAGTACGCGGAAGGCAAGCCCAAATCGGTCTCAGTCCGTTTCTTTTTCGCCAAAGCCAGGGTGGCACCCCTGAAAGACAAGCACACAATCCACCGCCTTGAGTTGATCGCAGCTGTCCTGAGCGCGAAAATCGCTAGGAAACTCATTGACATCATCCCAGAGAAGCTACATCGCGTACACTATTACTCCGACAACTCTGCGACTCTGCATTGGATTCGAGATCCAAGACCGGATCGCTGGAAAACATTTGTCGCGAACAGAGTCAAACAAATCAGAGGGCTTTCAGACCCTCAAGATTGGTTCTAAGTGAGAACAGCCGAAAACCCCGCTGATCTCGCGTCGCGCGGATCAGCTCTCGACAAAGAAGATTGACAACAGTTCTGGCTCAGGGGCCCACCTTGGCTGGAAGCTCTCGAGCAACCGGAGACGCATGATCTAAACAAATCCGACCTGAACGACTGCGCAGCTGCACGTAAGGTGGATTCGATCATGTCGTTGGTTGTAAAAACATCTTTCAGGCCTCTCTTCTGGAAGGATTTGCCTTCATGGACCAAAGCACTTAGAATCACCGCGTACGTACTCCGGTTCCCAGACGTAGCCAGAGGTCGTAAACACCATTCTACAACAGCAATCAGCGCGGACGAACTGAAGACAGCCGAATCACAACTTCTCAAGAATATACAAAGTTGTCACTTCCAGTCAGAGCTCGCAAATCAAGGCGAGAAGATCCCGAGAGCAAGCCCGCTCCACCAGCTCCGGCTGTTCGTCGCTGAAGACGGATTCCTCCGCTGCCGTTCAAGGATGGAGAAGTCACCAAGCATGAGCTTCGACGAAAAATTCCCAATCCTCCTGCCGCACGACGAGCATCTGGTCGCTTTGCTGGTGCATCACATCCACGCCTCGGAGTGCCTTCACACGGGCGGGATCGCCAACGTGCTGCACCACCTCCGGGCAAGCTTCTTTGTGCTACGCGCAAGGGCCTTGTGCCGCTCGGTCGTGCACAGCTGCAAGACATGCGTAAGATACAACGCTCGGCCGGCATCCCTCCCAGTACCACCTCTCCCATCCTTCCGCGTGGAGGAATCAGCACCTTTCACGGCCACCGGCATAGACTTCCTCGGGCCGATTTGGATCAAGCAAAACGAGGAGAAGGTGAAATCATAGGTATAGCTGTTCACATGCGCGGTCACTCGAGTGATCCGGCTGCGATTGCGATCCAGATTCGTTCTCGACTCTCGGGAGCTGAAATTAAAGTCGCGTCGTCTCTTCTCGTGAAATACGCTCGTCAACAGGTAGGCTGCAGGGAGGTAACCAGAAAAGAGCTTCTTTCAGTGCTTGGTGGAACACCCCGCTCCCCGATTCCCAGCTGGCGTCCTCGCCACGGACACGCCGCCCCTTCCCCCGTTACGGAACGGAAAAGCGTTTGCGACGCGCCGTGTCCCCGACGGAGCTCGGAGAGTCAGGTTCCGAACCTTCGGCCCCTCCTTCCGCCGCCTGGCCAACCTTGGCCGGTCGCGCAGAGTCCGCACCATCCGCATGTTCCCGCCATTGCACGAGGCCATGATTACTCCGAGGTAACGATCTGCGATCGCTCTCACCCCCCTCGGCCCGAGTTGTCATTTCGAGCGTACACGCTCCCGGGGGAATGTTACGAATGCTCAAAGTGGCATCGTAGGTATCAATGATTTCCAATAAAGAGACCCGGCTCCGACCCGCTTCTCGCTCGGCTCTCTCGTTGGATGCCGTTGGGTTCCTCCTCTCCCGGCCGTGGAAGCCGACGGAGAGCCCGACGTGCATCTCAGACACACACACAGTCGAACTGCCGAGACCTTCGCGTCTCCCGCCCAGCCGACCGTGAAAGCAGGTTTGGAGTCGGCTCGCTACCCTCTCCAACTCCGGCTTTTCCTTGTGTGTTCTAGTCTACCGTACCTGCCGTTCGGTAACAACGGATACCAGAGAGAACGCATCAGCAAGAGGAGAAGCAGCATCCGCGGGCCCCGTGCCGGAAAGTGAATCCTCGAATGAAGGACATGACGCCGCGGGAGCGGCTGCCCCAAGTGAAAAACGCAACAAACGGCGTGAAGGATACGAGCTACGAGATCGATCCAAAATGCGTCCTCCGGGGAGGTACCAGGCAAGCAGCGCACACGGTGCGATGTGTGTCAGCGAAACAGTAAGCACCGGTGTAAATAATTTGGTTGACGAACCAACATGTATAGAAGATGTTCATAAGTCCAATTACAGTCAACAGTGGCTTGGTGCAATGGCAGAGGAGATGGCGTCACTCGATTTCCACAAGGTTTGGGTGCTCACCGAACTTCCAAAAGGCGGACGCACGGTTGGGAATCGACGGATCTTCAAAGCAAAGAAAAACGCCCTAGGTAACATCGAGAGGTTCCGTGCAAGATGGGTCATTCAAGGATTCAGTCAACGTCCAGGTATAGATTTCACAGAGCTCTACTCGCCTGTGGCTAGGTTCGATACCATCAAATCAATTCTGCCAATAGCTGCCAGGGAGAAACTGAAGCTATACCAATTCGACGTTAAGACAGCATTTCTGCACTCGGAACTATCAGAAGAAATCTACACGAACCAACCCAAAGGGTTCGAAGATGGAACGAATCGAGTCTGCAAACTCTTGAAGGCAGTCTACGGCCTTCGTCAGGCATCAAGGGCTTGGAACCTGAAGATCAACCGGGTTCGGACGGGACTTGGACTCACACAGAGCCAAGCTGATCCTTGCGTGTACTTCACAAATGGCCCAAAACGAATTGTGGTTGCCTTGTTCGTTGCCGATAGATTGGCAGCGGGATCAGACCAAAAGGTCGTGCAGGAGTTTCTCGAGAACCTCGGTAAGGAGATCGAAATCACTTCCAGGAAATTCGAGTTCTTTCTCGGTCTGCAGGTCGAATCATCAGATGACAACTCCGTCATACGTGTCCACCAATCAAAGTACATCCAAGAACTGCTAGACAGATTCCAGATGTCAAAATGCGAAGAAACAGCAGTCCCAACGGACAACAGCTACAAGTCGAATCCCAGTGACGAAATCGAACCAGAACTGCCGCATCGTCCAATTGCTGGGGGTTTGATGTACCTCATGATTGCGACGCGTTTTGACCTCGGTTACGTGGTGGGATACCTGTCGAGGTTCTTGGATCGTCCCACCAGAAGTCTTTGGGATCTCGCGTTGAAAGTGCTGCGCTACCTCAAAGGTACCGAGACTTTCGGTCTCCGGTACACGGGGAGCGCTCCAGAGCTGCTCGAGTGCTTCAGCGATGCACATTTCGCTGGCGACGAGCAAACGAGACGGAGCACCACCGGATCATTGATTCGGTTCGGAGGCGGAGTCATTTCTTGGGCAAGCAACCGCCAAGCGTCCGTGACGCTCTCTTCAATGGAGGCGCAGCTTGTGGCCCTCTCTGAAACGCTCAAGACCGCGATCTGGACAGCGCTCACTCGCAGAGCTTGGACATCCAGTCGTACCAAAGTTGCTCGTTGACAACCAGTCGACAATCGCTCTCGGTGAGAATCCATCCTTCCACAAGCGCTTAAAGCACATCGAGGTGAGACATTTCTACTGTCGAGAGAAACTACAGCGAGGAGAAATCACAATCCATTATTGCCCGACAGCACAGAACGTTGCTGACATTCTGACGAAGTGCCTGCCTAGAGAAACGTTCCAAAGACTTGGATCACTTGCAGATGGAAACCGTCAAGATGATGATCACGTTCGTCATAGTTTGTGTGATGGCCAGTAGCGCGTTGGGGTACTTCACATACTCTGACTGCGACACTGATTGCCAGAAGATGAGCTGGCGATGCACGATTTTCCAAACAAACGAGAGCAACTTTCCATGCGACTGCGTGGAGCTCGAAGCGAGCTGCCTCAGATTGGCGTCAAGAGAAGTTTTATGCCTGATCAAGAACAGGACTGCCGTAGGAGGAGAAGACGTTTGGATTCCATAGTTCAACCATACGCACCCGTCGACGCCATCGCCCCCGGTTCCCGATCCTGATCGGACGATTGGATATTGGTGCAAATTTCTATCGATATACTTTGTAGTTACAAACGTGTTCTCGGTGCTCGCCGGGTTGGTCATCCTCAAGAGAATTCATACGCTCACTCATACGATATGGAAGCGGCGTCAGTTGTCATCGAATGCGCGATTGACGTTGGAGAAGTGAGACGCCTGATTGTGAAAGTAGAGGGAAGAGTCCGAGTTGTTGTAGTAAGCGGCAGGTCCGAGGCAATAACACCCTCGGCTGTGGTCAAAGAAGACCGAGTGGTGGTTGTAGTTGATACCGTGGGAATGGCCGTCGTGGGAAGCGACGATGTGACCCTCGAAAATGAAGTTGATGATGAAATGGATTGAGTCGGCCTGAGATAGGAACGTCGCCCGGCAGTCGTATGTTCGACATACCAGCGATGAGTCGTCGTTACAAAAGAACGGGTATACCTTGGAGTTGTGGAACTCGGTACCCAGCGACGAGTCGTTGTTTGACGACGTTCCCCATGTCTGACAGCGCGAACGGACGTGGTTGGAGAATACCCTCGAGTCACTTGTTCGGTGAGAGTACGTTACATTGGTGTTGTTGGAGTCGGTGATGCAGATCTCACGGCTCCGAAATAGTTGAGGTCTTCACAGTCAATGTCGTGTTGGGGACTTGCCTCGAGCCCGATTGCCGCGAGCTCGAGTACCCCGAGCCCGAGCAAAGCTCCGCCCAGCGGAGAGCGCGCCGTCTCAGTGAAGCTTCTGGGCGGGGCTATGTCGGTTCCGCTAGGAGTTCTCCGGTTACATCATCCTGGCCTTGTTCAAAGCATGAGTGGCTATCCTTCTCTCTGAACGGAGAAGCGTTCGCGGAGCATCCCTGTGACATAGCCCTCCTGAGTGAATGTGGATGAAGCACATCGGAGGAGGGACGAATTGTACCGATTGTTCGGATAGCCAATCATTTTGCATGATGAATCAGTCATTGCCCCCCCCCCCCCTCAAGGGGCAGTTTCCTCATCCGATCACCCTGACTTGGAGAAGGAGTGTCCGATCATATTTGCGGAGCGTTGGGCCGTGAACAGCAGCAGAAAAAGAGACGGCAGGGTCAACATTGTTCCGATGCCATATGTTTAATTCGTTCTCTTCAACAACAAGGTCCTGCTCTGTCCTGAGAGAAGTGCATTCATAGAAGCTTCACTGAGCCGGCGTGCTCTTCGCTGGGCGGAGCTTTATTCGGGCTCGCGGTATTTGAGTTCGCGGAATCGGGCTCGCGGTAATCGGACTCGAGGGAGGTAACCGTCGGGTTTGATGTTGCAGCCGTTGTCGGAGGTCCGACCGACTGCAGACTTGTGGCGTTTCACGGGTGCATGGCCTCGCGAACCATGCGCTCACTCTTCATGGAAGTGGAGCTTGAGAGGAAAACTGTAGGAGAGTAACGGAGAATTACAATGCAGCTCTCACGGGAGCGTAATCAAGATATGCAACGACGTCTGAAACATACCCGAGTAGACCGGAATTCCGAGAACGATCAACAACACGGTAATCACAAACAACAAGTATTTCGCCACACCACGGGCCGCGCGTAAGTTCGGAGCAATCGATCGAACATTCTTTTCGCTACTTTGACGAGAAATGAAACATTCATGGTCGATCCCTTGGAGCTCCATCGTGGAGAGGACGGATCGAGAGAAAGTAGCTCTCGAGGCGGAGGAAGGTTTGGAAGTGGCACTCGATGTATCAGTGCTCATCGAGTAATGTCAAGACTCCCACTCCCCTTCCAATGATCTTTCAAACATACTCCATGGAAATGCGTGTATCTGGGTCATACCAAAAGGGAAAAGAGGACGGATAAGATATGTGAAATGAATATATAATCCCCTTTTATTCCAAACAAAGAAAGACCCTAAGGTCTCCACATACTTCAAGGAACATCTGAAGCTCCGGGACCGGGCGTCTACACGAAGCGGTTGATGGAACTGATTGTTCCACCCTCAATAAGAGACATCTTCGTGCCTCCCGCGATATGCACACCCAATGCAGGGTGAACCTATCGCAAACATAGCGGGTCAAATCGACCCGCTCTCGTATCACTTCCTTCAATTGGACAATCGAAGGGAACTCCGATCGGCCTGAAGCAAAAGAAAATGAGTAGGGAGTAAGACGAACAAAAATTGGGAGGTGTCGGTCATTGAGGAACATCCCAAGTAAACTCACCGACGAAGAACCACACTATCGCGAAGGTTCCTGCGACGACGATCACAACGAGAGCGCCATCGCCCAACTGGACCCGGAGACGTTCGAATAACCGAGCGATCACTCGCAAGATCAGACACTGCTCACGACTCAGCGTGGTGGCAGCGGCGAGCCCTACGTCCATCCTCCTGACGTTTCGGTCGTTTCGTTGGGATTCCGACATCGCAGAGGCGAAGTCACAACAAAACGAGTGTGAGGATTGAGTGCTCGAGAGCAACCCCTTTTATATGATTTTTGGCGAGAGTTTGTCTCGAGATATGGTTCTATGTCAGTTCAATCGAAAGCAAATTGTGCGAGAAAGATGTCTAGACAAACATCAGCTTGGAGTTTCTCTGTGGAATTCGAACCATTGAACTGATAAAGTATCTAGTGAAGTCTCTACACATTGTATGTTCGATAGATGCTTATGCTGAAGAGATTTGTAATCGCGGAATCGCGCATCCGAGTGATGTCACATGCAATGTTCCCCACATCGGAAGGTTCCGGCTATGATCAGCAAACGACTGTTCTGTGTAGGAGAGAGCTGTTGAGTGTTTGATGGTTCACCCAGAGCAGTCGTCGGCACTGTTTTGGTAATCAGGGAAGACGCCAGTCGAGCAGGCGAAGCGTCGGTGAACTTTGAGCATGATCAACCGCGCGCAGGCGATTACTGTAGATCACTGAGATAGAAATCGGACGCCTGTAGACTGACGTCAAGCGTCAGTATTCGCCGTGTAACCCTCCCCTGTCAGTGACTATAAAAGCCGGAATGAAACTTCAGTGTGTTGGGGGAGCCAAACATTCTGTCCACCAGAATCGTCGTTTTCATCCAGTAGCCGTCGTCTCTGGGCAAGTCTCGCACGCGCCACCGATCTTCTCATCCAGCCGCAAAGAAGCTAGTGCCAGGCCCAAAAGGCTTGTGATGCCACAGTTTGGACTTATACTACAAGAGGGAATACTCTGGTCTGGATCTGGAATCCCCTTGTAGCCCCCTAAGCGGCCTCGTGGCCGCTCTCCCGTGCTCGGTGCGTTGTCTCTCAAACGCTGTGAAACACCTGACTGCCGACCGGCTGTCGGCTGCCCACCGGCATCGCCTCTGCCGGCGCATGCGCGGTGGGCCTACCCGCACGGAGAGAAGCAGCACGACGCGTACAGTCGAGGATGCTCTTTATTCGGTATTATCATTAAACAATAAGCACTCTGTCGAGTGCGTGACACTCCCGGCCAAATTCTCAATTTACAACTGGTTTCCTGCCTAGAGCACTTTTGACACATTTTGGTGACCTGAGATGATCGATCGGAACTTGAGAACTTGAGTAGCTAGATCCTATCGCGCGTTGGTGCAACCGAGACTTCCGAAATCTGAGCAATTGAGGTCTCGAACCCGACACTGGATGAGCATTAAGGAGACGGAAATTGTGTCATTTCCGAGAGGACACCGACATTTTCCCTTTCTCCCAACACGGAAACGAACTCGAGCCTCGGTTTTAACCGAGCTCCCCAAATCACTCTCAGCCGAGACACTGTAGTGCCTGCCTCGCCATGTCCACGTTCCTGTACAGTCCCCTCGGCATGTTCCACCAAGCAGCGCTCGCGTCGGGGCGATTCGGCCAACCCCCCAACGCGCAGTTGAGGTACGCTACTCGCCTTGTCTGGGATAGTCTCAGCTACGACGCCCGGCGCCCCTTTTGCGACGCGGCCTGCAACGCCCGCCGATTCCGCACCCGAAACCCGGTGCCGCCGCCATTTCCCGCGGCTCTCGAGGGGTGCGTTTCCAGAGCGCTCCGGGCGTGGAAACCGGAACCGTCTCCGATTGTGTGGATGTGTATATACTCCCCTTCTTCTTTTTTTGAAAAAAAACAAAAAATTATATATATATATTGTAACGAGGTTTCCGCTATCTGCTAAAGCTCGTTCACAAGGCGTCCTAGCGACCTGGGGGATGGATAGGCCGACGCTCCTAGAGTAAGTAGGCGAACTTACTCGGACACAATTCAGAAGCGTGGAAGGGCGAGGTCGGACGGGTCTTGGGACGCTGGCTAGAGCAAGGACGGGACGCTGGGTCAGGGCACAATTATTCTCCGAGTGGAGCTGGGCGCTTCAACTCTAAAGCTAGGGCTGTTGGGTTGGAAGAAAGGGACGGGCGTGAGGGTCCACAATTCGACTCCACTGTCTTCGTCTCGTCGTCTCTTTTTTATTCAGTCTCTTCTCTCTCGCCTTACTCTCGCTCCCTACACGTCTTGCGCACAGAATCGCTTGCATGTGACGTACATGTGGTCTCCGCTGACTGCTCTCTGGCTACCTGTCCAGATACGATCGTCTTTGGAGTACCTCGACTGAATGTGGCTTCCTTGAGCTTCATGACAATATGTTGGTGGACGATCGCCTTTTCGTTCTAAGGGCTGCGTACCGCCGCCCCGGGGTGTAGTACTAGATCAGCTAGACCTCGAGTGGGAATAGTAGCTGTATTGGACGATTTAGCGTTTGGCCTGTGGCCGTCTTGATTAGGCAGGATCGCTTGCGTCGATCCGTTCTCTCCCCGCCGGAAAGACCGAGTACGCGACACAACGGCCAGTGCGCTCGCGAAGGACTTGCGTCCTTAAGGAGGCAAACGTCGCCTACCGCTATCGGTCTGCGAGCCTCCGGTGGCCGAATGTGCGCGGAACGTAGGTAGGACAGATATTCTCCCCGGAACCGTTTTCACAGCGCTCGCAGAATTGTCTGCTGATGCTCCCAACGCTTTGAGTAGACTATTGAAGTAGCCGCTTCGCGGTCGTTCGCCTTTATCTCTGTTTCCGGGAGCCGTAGAGGAGGTCCGCTGGGCAGAGAGCGCCAACTTCATTGAGGTCGCCCTGAACTGCCGTGAGCGGTCTCTGGTTGACCATCGCTTCTAATTCTGCCAAGATTGTTTCCAGCTCTCGGAACGGTAACGAGTTTCTACCCAAGATTTTCCGTAACGGTCTCTTTACGCACTGCACCAATCGTTCCCACCATCCGCCCTGCCAGGGGGCCCTGGCTGTGATAAATTCCCATTCTATTTCTGCGGAGTTTAGGTGGTGCTGAACGGCTGGCGACTTGACGTGCTCGAAGATTATTTTCAGCTCTTTGGCTGCTCTGACGAACGCTAGCCCGTTGTCGGACATGATTCTGGTGGTTCCGCTGAATCGGCTCAAGAATTTTCTCCAAGCCAGCAAGAATTCGTGAGCTGACAGGTCTGGAACCAATTGTAGCTGGACTGCTCTCGTATTCGAGCACACGAACAGCAGTATGTACGACTTGGCGAGATCTCCGCTTGGGAGACGATAGCTGATGGGTCCCGCGTGATCTACTCCGCAAACCGTGAATGGAGAGGCTGTTGACAGCCTGAAATTCGGAATCGGGGGCGCTGGCTCCGCTGTCGCTTCGATCCGGAATAACATGCAAACTTTACAGTCTCTGAGGACTGCTTTGACTGCCTTGCGCGCCGCGAGGATGAAGTATTTCTTCCTCAGCATGCTCGATGTTGCCGCGACGCCGCCTGCGTGGAAGCATTTCTTCTCATGGAACAACCTGATGAGCAGTCTAACTGCGTGTGCTTCCCCTGATAGCACGACAGGGGTTGATTAGATGTCGTTCTAGTCTGGAACGACATCTGATCAATCCCTCGGCGTCCAGAAATGGTGCCAATTTGACCAGCTTGCTTTCTTTCGAGATTTCCTTACATTCTGAATCTAGTTCTGCCCTGAACTGTTTTTTTGGAGGGCTTGAATGACTTTGATCGTTGCTCTCCATGCTTCGGTTGCCGAAACCGGAGCATCCCGCGGGGATCGTCTCGCTGGCGAGTAGCGGCCTGAAAGCCACCTGAGGATTCGCGCCGTACTGTTGACCAGCACGCTCCAAGATGATAATCGGGAGCCATCCAATATTGGTTGATTTTGCTCCACCGTCAACATGCTAATCGCTTTCCTTTCTGACTCTATTTCGCTTTCAAAGAACTTGTTTAGTGAGCGCTTCTCTGTTGGCCGCTCTTTCTCCGCTAACCAACTCGGCCCTTTAAGCCACATGGAACTGTATTCCTCTGACGCGATGTTTGCTCCGCAACTCAACCGGTCGGCTGGGTTCTGCGCGGAGGTGACGTAGTCCCACTCCGGCGCCGCTGTCAGAGATTAAATTTCTCTCATCTATTCGCTACGAAAACTTCCAGTCTGTCTGGAGACTCTTTGATCCAGTGTAGCGTCGGGGAGTTGTCGGACCAGTAATGGGACGATTCGAAACGATAATTGAGATACTGCTTGATCCTCGACCCCATTCTTGCCACCATGACTGCCCCGACAAGCTCTAACTTATGGATCGAGTAGGTCGATTTTATTGGAACCACTCTCGCCTTTGAGGCGACGAAAAAGATCTGCGCGGAGCCGCGTTTCGACATCTCTCTGATGTATGCCACGCATCCAAGTGCCGACAGGCTCGCGTCGCAAAACACGTGCAGTTGTCGGGTGACGTCGCGCTCGTTTGTGTTTATGTTTCTCTGTATACGAAACTCCTGTGCGTGCTTGAGCGCGTCCGTTGTTTCTAAGAATTCTCTGCGAATGTCTCCTGTCAGTTCCGTGTTCCAATCGAGGTTTTGCTTCCAGCATGTTTGCAGCAGTATTTTCGGCCTGACTGTGAGCGGGGAAATGAAACCGAGAGGATCGTAAATCTGTGCCGTGCCCTTCAAGATGGTTCTCTTCGACGGAATGTTTGCTTCTAGAGTTTCTATCGCCGGCGCGACGTCTATGTGAAGTTGATGTGTTTTCTGGTTCCAACCTATTCCTAGAAATTTTAAATCCTCTTTATCGAAGGCGACTTGAACATCTGGGTCGCTGAGCGATCTTTTTATCTCTTGACCCAAAACTGAGCTATTCGTCGCCCATTTCCGCAGCCTGAAGCCTCCCGTCTGGAACGCCTTGAACATAAACTTGAAACATTGTGCGCCCTCGTTTTCTGCTTGTACTGTGAAGACCAGGTCGTCCATGTAGGAATGTTGTTCTAAGTCTTTCAGGAAGTGCGCTTTGTTTGGGTGTTGTTCCGCGAGGTGTCTGATATGGTACGTCAACCCGGCGCAATGAATGAATGGCGACGCTGATGTCCCGAAATCGAGCGTAGTGCTCCAATACTCCTTGATTGGCGCCCGCGGATCGCCGCTGATTCCCGGGGCCCAGAAAAATCTCAGGAAGGTGCGGTGGTCGGGGCGGATCCTGTATTGCAGGAATGCTTTCTCAATGTCCGACACAACCGCGATACCATCCTCTCTGAATCTCAGCAGGACCTTGACAATGTCCGGCAGTAGGTTTGGGCCATCGTGCAGGACGTCGTTTAACGCTGCCTCGTCCTTCCTGCCCGCGCCCGCGTCCTTCACGACTCTGACTTTTGTGAGCTTTCTCTCTGGGTCTCTCTTGATCACCGCCAGAATCGGGAGATAATGAACTAGTTCGCCCGGCTTTTTTGGGGATGCCAATTCCGCGTAGCCATTTCCTATGTATCGGCTCATCTCCTCGTCTACCGCCGCGAGGAGCTCTCTGTCTCTGGAAGCTTTGATCAGAAATCTTTTTGAGCTGCCTCGCGCGATATCCTCGTTGTCCCCTGGAGTTCGCAGATTCTCCCTGGAAGGGAGACTGACCATGTATCGGCCTTCTTCTAGCCTTTCTAGATTATTTTTGAGAAAATTTTGCAGCTCGGCCTCGACCGCATCGCCCGACTCCTGACTTGGATCTTCGATCCCCAGCAATTCTGTTGACCACAGAAGCTGCAGGTCTGCATTGATTTCCTCGTGGAGTGCTGTCTTGGCGGCGGTTCCTGGCCGCGCGTCTTCGGCTGAACCGCGAGCAGCTGGACTGGGCGCAGTCTGTGCTGCGCCGGCTTCCGAGACGTCCACCGCTGTTGCTGTTGCCATGCTGACGACTTGTGCGGGTTTGAGTCTGGTACCTGGTTGGTACAAGTTCGCTGTCACAAATACCTGCGACTGCGCGCTTCCGCTCCGTGACTCGTCCATTCCCGCTATTGTCCAGCCGAAAATGATTTCGTTAGCGACCATTCTGTTTTCGAAAACCCGCATTTGATTTTAGGTATGATGTCCCAACCGAGGAGGACGTCTATTTCCCGCCTGCATATGTTCTCGCCGTGGTCTGCCAATGAAGCTAGGTTCCACTACTCCGGCGACACCGGGAAGTGTCCGCGGGCCATCTCTGGAAGTTCTGTCGCCTCGAGCTCCACGGCCATCTCGCTGTCGAATCTGCTTTGGAGCCCGATGCGATACACGTTATGTTTTTTGAAGCTGGATACGTTGCCGCCTATCGTTATCATCGCCAGGCTTTCCTGATATGCTGGTTTTAATCTGAGGACCCTAACGACGTGTTCTGACACGTATGACCGCTCTGATCCTGAGTCCAGGAAGAACCTGAACACCTGCCTGCCTGAAGGACAATTGACCCACACTGAGCCGGTCTGAAAGGAAACCAATCCCTTCGACGTCTTCCTGAGTTTGCACGTGTCTATCCGTGTCGAGAGTGCCTCTGTTTGCTTGCCCAGTGCTCTGTCGGAGTTGCACATAATCGCGTAATGTCCCCGGTTGCACCTTTCGCACCTTACATTCCTAGCTCTGCATTTTTTCGCAAAATGGTTTCGCTCAAGACATTTAAAACAAGCGTTTTTTTGTCGCAAAGTTCCTTCCTCTCCTCATACGACAATGATTTTCTACATGATTTCGATTCGTGCTTAGGGCTAGAGCAGAATATGCATGAGTGGTCTACTGTTTGGTTCTTTGCGACAAATCCCACGGTGCCTCTGCCGAGTTCTTGCTGGTTACCTCTCCAGCCATTTGGCTTGGGACTGAACTGCCTATCCCTATTGCTGAAATCTTTGCCGAAACGGCCCTGTAAACCTCCTGGCCCTGTAGGCCCTGGAGCTCCGCAGGCTCGCTTCACCGCTACCTCCTTTTCTAGGTACTCTATCAATGCTTTCAGCTCGCTGTCGGAGTTGCCTGGCTCTGTTACTGTAGCGAGATTCTTCCTAGTGAAGTCCTCACTCATGACTCTTGGGAGACACCGGAGTACGTCCCGTGAGACTGCCATAGAAATGGCTTCGAAAGTCTTGCCTAGTGAGACCAGCGCCTTGACATTCTGCGACAACGAGGAAACGAAACGAAAGAACTTATCGTTATCCTGTAGGTCCCTCGCTGAGCAGAGTCTTCTCAGCTCCTGGAGATGTTCCTTCTCGGCCGCTCTGGGGCACCCGAATTTGGCTCCGATGATGTTGATCGCCTCCTGGTACTGTTCTGCCGTGAACTCCAGGTGTGCGATTTCCAATGCTGGTGCTCCCGATAGCGCCCCTTTCAGGAATGAGTACTTTTCGATAGGGTCCATCTTCTTCCGGTGAACGTGGACGTTGTAGAGTTGCCACCATTCTCGGAACTTCTTCAGATCTCCCGTGAACTTGGGCAGGGTGAATCGTCTGCTCTGCGCTTGACACGAGTAGCTTGCTTGCGGTGTCGAATCTTGCTGCGGTGCCGATTGCGGCGGAGTGGTCTTCTCCCGCAGCTTGGAGACTGTGAGCGCGTACTGTTTGTCGTACAGCGCTCCACCGCGCCCTCGTACTGATCAATCGAGCACTTGATGAGGAGGGGGGTGATCTGCGTGTTGAGCTCTCGAAGCTCGCTGTAGATGGACTCTAGTTCGCCCCACTGACTGGATAGCTGGTTCCAGGTCTCATCTTCCAAAACGTCTTTTGCCATTGTCCCCTCGACTTCTGTAACCTTCTTGGTGAAGCGCGTCCTCACTGTTTTCCTCAGTTTGAAGAGTACCGAAAAATATGCATATTCTTCGTCTGTGGGTTTGCGCGCCCTGAGGAGGGCCTCTGCCCTGACTTTCATCGCGTCTGGTTCGTCTAATGTGGCTGTGAGTTCTGCTGCTGCTTCCGCCATTTGCTCAACTTTTGCGACATTCGGGCAAAGGGATGTGGTGGAACCGTTGGCTGCCTGCCCGCGGGAGATCTGAGGTTTGACTGACCGCCTGGAGCGAGGTTGCCTGGAGCGCTGATACTGGACGCTGATTTCGTGACGCGCGTGTAACGCTGCACTTCTGAACTGAGTGCCTTCCGAAATTTCTGGTGAAGTTCTTCGGAAACTGTTGGTGGGGTACGATGCGATGTCCCTCCGCTGCTGGTTCTTGATTTTCCCGTCTGAATCGGCCGAAAGACGTCGCGAACGCTCTCCAAAGTCGCCGCCTGAATGCGTACGATCTGGAATCCTGGGACGCTGACTCTTCCGTGCTGGCGTGGGATCTTCCCAATTCGCTGCCACCATGTGATGCCACAGTTTGGACTTATACTACAAGAGGGAATACTCCGGTCCGGATCTGGAATCCTCCTGTAGACGCCGTCGTGGCCGCTCTCCCGTGCTCGGTGCGTTGTCTCTTAAACGCTGTGGAACACCTGACTGCCGACCGGCTGTCGGCTGCCCACCGGCATCGCCTCTGCCGGCGCATGCGCGGTGGGCCTAGCGCACGGAGAGAAGCAGCACGACGCGTACAGTCGAGGACGCTCTTTATTCGGTACTATCAATCTATATATAAAAAAATCCAGGGCCTGTTTGTTTGTTCGTTTGTTTGTTTGTCTGTTTGTCATCGATAGGCTCCTCCGGTATTGATCGGACTGACTTGGAACAAACTGCATAATGTAGGGCGGCTCACCGGGAAGGACATAGGCCACCCATCCCATCCAGAATCGGGAGAGAGTTTCATTCTGGCATCTGAGTTTCTGGCATCTGAGGCATAACCCTTGCGAGTAGGCCTTGCAGCGGTTGACCGCACAATATTCGCGGTTTTCAACCGCGGTTAACCGCAAGAAAACCGCAGAGAATATATCAGTCACTGCGAGGCGCTAGCCACGTCCGGCGATCGGGGGCACGCGAGTTAATTGTATGGACAGCCAAGGAGCGGAAGTGTCCCGTGGTGGTATCGGGAAGATATCAGATCCTATTCCCCAGAAACAGTACTCGACGCCTCCGCTCTACCAAGCCGTAGCCGCACGGAATCCGAGCCATCATCATATAATACGATGATCGATATTTTGACTAAATATAGCCAACGATTGGAAAATCCGTCATATGTGAAAGGGGAATGCTGCCTGGAGCTCCATGGTGACAACCATCTAAGTTTCGCAGAACTCTCGGAACCTTCGAACATGCTGAGAATTCAAAGCCGTGGTCTGGGGAACGATCATTTTTCCGAAAAACATGGCCGCGAAGCAGGCGGTCCTGCGGGGAGAGAACGGCAGGCTGCAATTGAAGCAGGCAAGGGTCGCGCGCAGCGGTCGAGACTTCGAAGGTTTTCGGAGAGACGCCCGCGCGTCTCGGAGAAAACGATTAGACACTCATCCAATCGAGCGCTCATCCAGCAACCTACCTCGAGTGATCATCATTCCGGAAGGATGAACCATGGCTTGGACTGAAGTATCTCATGTGATTGATAACTCCATTACTTTCTGATAGATCACACCTCCACTTCTAATACGTCGTTTGTTCTGAACAAGGAGGTTCAAGACTAGCCTCCTCACTCTAATCATCGGGCAAGGCAGGCCAGGTCACAAATAATTCGGGGTAACTGAAACTGAAGAGGGCGGGCGGAGGCAATGGCTTTACCTGTATGGGGATCGATGGCAACGGGGTGCCGAACGGGCCCCTGGTTGACTTCGCGAGTTTCCTGGGAGAGCTCGGGGAGAGTGTCGTTAGCCACAGAGGGGAGAACATTCTCATGAAGTGGGACTGCAGAGCAAATAGGGGCGCTTCTGCGCAACCGTCACACAGTGCGAGGAAGATACCTGGGCGACTGGGCGGCTGGCAACGACATTGTCATAGCCCTGTGCGGGAGTGCACGGGGGGAGCCGAGGGCTGGGATAAAAACAAGCAAGGCGAGGGCTTGGAGAGAGCTGATCGAGGAGGTGGGAAAATACGTAAAGGGAGAGCCGTATCAAATAGACTTGGTAAAGTTGGCCAGAAAGGGACTCGAGCATGCTAGCGAAAAGATGGAGGAACAATTCAGGGGCTTTTCCCGGAACGCCCTGAGCGGGCTGAACATATGCTGAAAATAAACCCCAACGAATCTTCAGCTCCCGGGTAACGCCCTCAATCGACTCGGTCACAATGGATCGATGAGAGGGAGTCAGAAGTGAGGCTCTCCGTTTTATTGTTTAGCTATTCTCATGATGAACCTTGAGGGCCTCTTGTTGAGAGAACTGAGGAATTCAGTATCTCAAATATCATGCGACGCCGTACAGACGGCATATCGCTCTGGGCAGACGTAATTCCGGCCTTCTGAGCAGAGAAGTCCTCGTGCATGAGGGCAGAGACACCGCGGTCCGATCCATTATCTTCCTGAGGTACATTGGTGTCATGAATGAGTTTCCACTCGTTGGAGTTGAGGTCACATATTTTTCTGTGACGCAGCCCTTTGGCTAAGTGCTCAAGAAGCATCGACATGGACTTATGGTTGCGCCGGTTGAGTGAATCCATGCTCTTGATGATCTTGTTCCCTATATCGACTACGAGCATCGCCCAGTGGTGGTCACGGTGAATGAGGACGAGTACAAGATCGTACGAGACTATGTCTTTGGCGGCTGTCCATCGAGTGACATTCCCAAATCCGCGAGTTCCGTAGGTCAAAAGGAAGAATGTATCGAATGCGTACACTCGAGGAGGCTTCGAATTTCCTTTGTTACGTTTGACTATCAGGGCCAAGTATGTATTCGCTATCACATCGCCTGAGAGGTTGTGTCCGATCAGGGTTTCCAGGTTACGTCTCGTGACGATGTGGTCTGAAACTTGGACGAGAATCCGATGCGGGTCCTCTCCCAAAGCGTCTTCGATCATGGAGAGAATTTTTCCAGTACTCGGCAGGCTCGACGATTGGGTCCATCGCTAAGGTCATGGGGGAACTCCGTTAGCGTCTTCGGTGCGGTTTAATTGGTTGACAGCTGAAGGAGACGTTTCAACGTAATCGTGATCCGAGTTCAGAGTCGGCGGAAGTTTGGAGTAGGCGTGATCGCCCGTATGTTGGATGGTTCCTCCGAGAGCCATTGCATAATTGTGGTCTCCAAAGAAAGTTGACATTGGGACATGATCTTGGTCTTTGTGCGCTGACGAGAGCCACGCTCTCAGTCGGTTCAAGGCTGTGTTTCCCTCCGCTGTGGATCGACAGAGCATCTTGGAAAAGAGTGCAAGGCCACTGACCTCAAATGCTCGTCGTGCGATGAGGGAAATCACTCAGCGTACTCAACTGCGTGCCCAAAATACAGGGAGCAACTGCAGGCAATGAGGCGGAGAGCAGCAGAACAGCGGAGACCTAAAGATGCGACGAAGAGAACAGAGGAGAAAGAGAAGCAGGACACACAACCCGGTCCGGAGCCCGACACATGGCACACAGTCCAGGGGAAAAAGAAGATCCCGACCCAAAACTCACAATGATGATGCTCAAGATACTCCAGCTAAACCTCAACAGGGCCAGGGCTGCACACGCAGCCCTCGAACAAAGAGTGATCAATGAAGAAATCGACGTATGCATATTGAGCGAAGTTAACATAAATCTATCGAAGAAAAAAGAAAAATCAGACCAAGGATGTACAGCTGAACCAAGTGTAGATACGGCGATCTGGATCACGAGCATCAAGCGAAGGCTGATCCGGAAGAACCACGAATGCAAGAATGGCATCACGAGAGTAACACTTGATGATGGGATCGAACTCACCAGCTGCTACTTCTCACCAAGTAAAACTGCGGAAGAATTCACGGAATACCTGGATACGCTTGCCGGAGAGCTCAACAGGTCGCACGCAACAAAGAAACTTGTGGCTGGAGACTTCAACGCGTCTTCCGCCGCATGGGGTAGTAGATCGACAAACACAAGGGGCCGGGAACTCGAGGACATCGGTGGACAGCAGGCATCGCACAACTTCGAAGAATTTGCGTTACAGCCCGCAGGGCTTTCCTCCGCTCGCGGAGAACGACGACCACAAACCCCCGACGCACGGAAGAATGCTTAAAAGCTTACTCGACAGCCAGACAAGAGTACCGAAATGCGATCGCGATCAGCAAGAGAAATAGCTGGAAAGAGCTCTGTCTCACCCTGAGGGAAGACGTATGGGGGAAACCATCCAAGATCATCAGAGAGAAGTTCGGCCAGAAGCGGCTGGCGATGGACCCAGAGACCATCGACCGCGCGGTTGCACAACTATTCCCAACAGGCAGACGATTCACGAGAACCGGCATTGAAGTCGAAAACGAAGACACCCCGGAAGTTACGGAGCAAGAGATCACATCAGCGGCAACAAGGTTGGCAGCAGGCAAGGCGCCCGGGCCAGACAGGATCCCACCCGGAGCAGTGAAGGCGCTCATGAAGAGATGGCCGACAGTCTTCGGCCGGCTGGTGCAGAATATTCTCAGAGAAGGGGAATTCCCCCAGTGTTGGAAAACGGCGAACCTAGTTCTTCTGCCCAAACCGGGAAAGAAGGACGCATACCGACCAATCTGTCTACTCAACACGGCTGCAAAAGCCGTCGAGACAATTCTCAACAGAAGGCTCCAAGACGAATTGGAAGACAAAGATGGCCTAGCAGACACCCAGTATGGCTTTCGAACTGGGAGATCCACAATGTCTGCCATCGAGAGGGTCGCACGAAAGGTCGACCGCGAGAGCGAAAAGCCCTCCCAATACAGAAGAAGGATTGCCCTAATCCTGCTTGACGTAAAGGATGCTTTCAACACTGTAGAGTGGAGTGTCATTCTCAGGAGTCTCGAAAAACGCAAAATTTCACCTTACCTCCGACGGGTCATTAGCGCGTCCCTCCAAGATCGGTGGATAATAGACGACAAAGGGAGGAAACATCGTATGACCGCTGGAGTGCCCCAGGGCTCCGTACTGGGTCCAACCCTATGGAACGTGGCATATGATGACGTGCTCCGAGAGAAACTCCCAGACGGCGCCGATTCAGTGGCGTATGCTGATGATTTGGCCATGATCATCACAGCTAAGTCGGTAGAAGAGCTAGAGGAACTTGCAAACGACGCTCTCGAGGTAGTCTCGACATGGTGTAAAAGAAACCACCTCCAATTGGCACCGGAGAAAACAGAGGCAGTCATGTTGATGAAGAGGACGAAAGAGCGGCTCCCAACATTCAATCTGCAGGGACACCAGGTCAACGCGGCAAAATCCGCTCGGTATCTCGGAGTCTTCCTGTAGCGCGGCCTAACAGGAGTCGATCACATTGAAAGAGTCGCGACCAAGGCCACAAAGGCCTCAACAGACATCGCCAAGATCCTGCCAAGAACCTACGGAGCGTCCGAAGCACAAAGAAGAATACTGGCCATGGTGGCCCAGTCTATCGCTCTATACGCGGCCCCAATGTGGGCTCCAAGAGCACTCTGACTGACCAAGAACGCGGACCGCCTGGAAAGAGCACAAAGAACGATGTGCATCCGGATAACACGCTGCTATCGAACGGTTTCAACCGCCGCACTCCAAGTTCTGTCCCGGTGTGAACCATGGCCTCTGCTCGCAAGAGAACGCGCCGACATATGAAAAGAGAACAAACGTCGAGAAGCTCCGTACAACTCTGAAGAGGAAGAGGAAGGGCGAAAAGATGACGAAATCAAAGAAGAAACCATGAAATCGTGGCAGTCGATGTGGGACCAGTCCGAGAAGGGAAGGTGGACTCATCGATGCATTCCAGACATAAAGACCTGGTGTGAAAGACCCTTCGGGGATCTAACATATTACACCTCACAGGTCCTCTCAGGACATGTTAACTTTCAGACATACCTACATTTCATCAAGAAAGCAGCCAGTAGCACGTGCGCTCTCTGCACAGCCAACGTGGACGACGATGTAACACACACGGTCCTCAATTGCGAGGCTCTGAGGGGACAGAGAAGCGGACTCCAGGTCCCAGACATCCCGAGCCTGGTCCAAAGGATGCAAACATCGGAAGAGGAGTGGAATAAGACCAGTCGAATCATCGGATGCATCTTAAAGAGGAAAGATATTCTCCTGAGGCAACGACTCGAAAGACTTGCTGCCGGAACGCCTGCAAACCCTGGAACATTGTAACGAAGTGAGCAAAGAAGACGAGCGCACGACCAAGAAGGAGAAGATCAAAAGCGCGACGGAAGACCAAACCCACCAGACCAAAGACGGAACGGGAACCGCAAATGCGTAGCCGGCACAGTGTAGCGATATGAACGACGCAAGATCGCCTACCGGGCTGGCGAACCACTGTAACGAACCAGCCCAGGTAAAAAATGGTGGGTGAACCGCTTGAGCGAACCCACCGGGCACAGCAGATGAAAAGTAAAAGGCGAGCAGGCTGAAAAGTCGGCAAGCCCCACGAGACGGACTACACTGGCTCATGTGGGAATGGAGGGAGGGCCTCATGAGCTCCACCGAGGGGATGAGATCCCTCGGTGGATGCCAAATGGAACATCTCACAGAATCAGGAAGAGCAGAAAAGACCAGCCGAACCGTTGGATGCATCTCAACGAAGGGAGACACCCCATAGCAGCAGCACAAGGCTGCAACAGAGTAAACGAAGAAGACGAAAAGACGAACTGAAGGACAAGAAGACACGGTACCACGTGTGGTACCAGGAGGCGGCCACGTTTTTGTTCGTGAACAAAAAAGTGGATTTTTCTGGTTTAACGGGCTCAAAAAGCACCTTGTGACGTGTAAAACAGTGGATAGTGTCTGTGGGAAGAGTTCGCAAGCACACGAACATCCACCGTCTGGGTATGTTAGACGACACAGGCTGGTCAGACCAGGCCTACGCTTCAGGCATTCATGCCTGTGACAAATGCGCTGCAATCGCCACAGCCCTGGCGGCAGAAGTGGGACAGTGTTGCGTCATAGGCAACCTGAATGCAAAGCTGGAGGCCTGGGAAAACAAATACTGGGCGGCCTTCACGACGGCCAATGAAAAGGCAGTGGAGAATGTCCAACTCAGAACGGACCTAGACGAAGCACAGTCGAGGGTCGAGGATCTTGAGTTGAAACTCCAGGCTCATGAGGAACAGGCTGCCAACCTCAAAGCACAAATCGAGCTTGACAAAAAGAAAATTGCCGAGCTTTCTGTCGAAACCGCAGCACAGGGAATGACAGTTGCGATTTCTGAGATCGCACTTGATGAAGTGCTTGAGGCGCGTAGACACAAACTATCCAAAGTATGCGCGCTAGTATACACGGATCGAGCTTGCAGAAAGCTACGGTATTCTGCAGCCTCGCAGCCAGAGCTTGACCTGTACAGAAACCTTGCGGGGGACTATGTATTCGGCGAGTTCAAAGTAAAGCAGGAAATGCTCGTCGCTGACGTGGTCAGCAGTGCGAGACAATTCTGTATCGACTTCCCCGACCACAAAGCTCATGTTTTTGTGCCTATAGGAGCCAGTGATATTGAAAAGTACCTCGATAATGCGACTCCCGTCGGTTTTGAAGACGTGGCGAGTGCAATCGTTAAACCACTAGCCGAGCTGAAAGCCCAGGAGGCTAACATACTCTCGGTGACGTGGTGCACCATGATTGAACTAGCCGATGGGCACCACTTCAGGCAGATCAACAGGTTGATCACTGAATCTGCGGAAGTCAAATCGCTGAGACAGATAGAAGTTCTCGACTTGAGAATGATTTCGGCGAATAAGAATTGTGTCCAGGGTGACGTTAAGATCGCCGCCTACACCGAAGCTGGACTCAAAATTCTCTTCGACTGGCTCAAGAGCTCCATCATGACGAAGCTCGGAATGAACTCCGAAACGCTTCCTCAGTTGGAAACTCACAGGGCGCTGTTCGAAGAGGAGAGCAAGCAGCAGGAAGAGAAAAGGTGTGCCAGGCGGAGAGAGCTCCTGAAAAGGAAGCGCATCCTTAAACAAGCGATACGCCAGGCACAGAACACGAATCTGGCCTGCGACGATTCGAACACGGAGGATGAGATGGCCGGGCCTAGTAATACCGGTGATACTCGGAATCTGACGGGACAGGACAGAGCCGACAAACGAAGCTCACAAGTTGTTCCGCAACGAAATCCGCAGGGTGCGGCTAGTGGGTGGAAAGGCACCAAATCATCGGAGCCATCCAGGAAACCCGACGGTAATCGGGGCCAACAGAGGTCCCCCGCACATGCCAAGCCAAACACGTCCAGGGATCATCCCAACACACAGGGACCCCGCGGACATCTGGAACCAAGCGCGGCTGAGAAACGCCCCCGATCTCGGGTGATCGACACACCGACAAAACCCAGTGATGGCGGGCCCTCGACCTCGACTGCGCCGAGTAAAGGCTCTAACCATGCAAAGCGGAGGCTTTAACGTGAGTTACCCGGGCCATCCATCAAGACGACAGCGGTTCCGTGGAAACCGACGCACTGGTGGTACATGTGAAACAAGAACTGTCAATAAATTGCGTATATCATCCCTTAATATAAATGGCACTAAATCTAGTATAGCCAAATGGGCTTCTATAGAGAGTGATATTCTTCATGAACGTGATGTGGACGTCTTGCTGCTCAGCGAGACAAGACTCATGAATGAGGAGGGAGTTCCGAGCATTGACGGCTACTGTGCAGTAAACTGCAACCGCCGAGGATCCTCTGGAAGGAAATCAAATGGTGGAGTAGCAATAATGTTCAGGAATACCTTCGACTCCGACTCGGTGTCGAAGGGTGATGACTATGTGACGCAAAAAATATGGCTCGGGGGAAAAAGATGGGTATTCATATCCTTCTACATGAAGCATGGGACCGTCAGAGAGAACACATCGTTCTTAAGGTCGCTCACCATGTTTATTAAAACTGAGTGCTGTGCAACAGACTGCATCGTACTAGGAGGCGACGCCAATGCACATCTGGCTGAGCTTGATGGAACGAGCGACAGGAGAGGACTGCTCTTGGAAACATTCTGTCGCGATAACGCGCTCACGATACTTAATCTCACAGACCTATGCGAAGGAAAATGCACTAGAGGTCGGTCATGTATTGATTACTTTATTGTGAATAGCGCAGCACTTGGAATGGTTGAGAGCATGACCATTGATGAAGATAGGGAAATCGCCCTGAGCGATCATAACCTCCTCGAACTAGTCTGCTCGCGCACGAAGAACTGTGTGCAACCACGAAGAGCGCGAAAAACGTTGACGAACTACCTGAAAGCTGCCGAACTGATTGACCAGGATCTGACCACGAGTTCGAAGCGACCTGAAACGTATGCGGACTTCAAAGCTAGTATCCAGGCAGCAATGAGGGAATCAACGAAAACCGTCAAACACTCTCACATGGCCTTGGTTAGTTCACGAAAAATCAGTGAACTGACGAAGACTCGAAAAGAGCTTTGCAGAGAGTGGAGAAAGATTCGGATGGCGAATCAAAACATCAACAGAGAGCGTGGTACGTTAAGCACCACAAACAGTCGTGCTTTCCGCTGTGCTAACGGAATAGACGACTCTGGAAACAGGTCTCCTAGACATGTCCCTCCTGATGAGAGGGAAGCCGAGCGGAGATACCGCGCCGCCCAGCGGCAAGTACGGGAAGAAGTGCACAAAGAGATCAAAGCGAGAGATCGCAGAATCTGTGAGGCGATCCTCAGTGCACCAAGACGAAACAGAGCGAGACTGATGTGGCGTTACATAAATCGCATGAAAAGGTCGGACTCGAAACCAGCGAAAGTCGTGGGAAATGATGGAGCCATTGTCCCAAATGAAAGATTAGGTGAACACCTCACTGCAACGGCCCAGAACCTTCTGGTAGCCAGCACAGAGGGTGATACTGAATCAAGTCCCAGAAAATCCGCTGCCTGCCGCAGAGGTGGACAAACAGACATCTCCATTGAGACGACTGAGACTATAGAGATGCTGGGGAAAATCAATGGACGCACTGGTTGCGGACTCGATGATATCCCTGCTAGCATCTTGAAAAGCTTGGGAGAGAAGGGAGTCACCATCCTGACAGACCTGCTGAATAGAATCTTCTCAGGGGAAGAAGAGATCCCAAACGATTGGAAAGAAGGAAAAGTCACCCTCGTGAGTAAGGATTCGTCCAAGAAAGGACATCTCGACACCTTCAGACCGATAACTATCACTCCGGTTCTATATCGACTATTCACGAAAATACTCGCAACGAGGATTCAGAAGTGGATAGAGGACAGAGGGATACTTGGTGAAATCCAGAATGGATTCAGACCGGGAAGGCGTGGAGATGACAATCTGTTCATTATCACGTCAGCCATAGAACTGTCTAGGAAAAAGAAGCAAGGCCTGATTGCCTGCTTCCTCGATTGCTCGCGAGCGTTCGACAAAATCGACAGAGTCAAACTGTGGAAAGTACTGTCTGATGTTGGAATGAATCCAACGTGGATAGACCTGCTGAGGCGATTATATTATACATAGACAACAAAATAAAGCTTGTCTATGATGGAACCGACTCAGACTGGTTGTACACAACTGAAGGTGTGAAACAAGGCTGTCCGCTCAGCAGTATATTATTTTCCATATATATCTCAGAACTAGGAAATCGCCTGATAAAAACCGGGATCGGTTTTGAAATTTGGAGGAAGGGCGACTTCTGGAACGTAACTGAAAAGAGGTACACCAATGTACCAGGTCTGCTCTTCGCCGATGATCTAGTGCTCATGGCAAGAAACGCCGCAGACATTCAAAAGCTCCTACAGGTCGCATCTAAATTTGGGGATGAAATGAAACTGCATTTCAATCCAAAGAAGAGTGCCATCTTGATCTTTTCTCGGCACCAGGTTGGCGACTGCACAGGACTGAAAGTTCAAGGTGAGCCGATACCGGTGGCTGAGGAATACAAATACTTGGGAATAACATTATGTGATGGAACAAACTATCTCAAGAAACAGGAAGATATTTGGATCAACGCGTCCAAAAAAGCCCTGAACCAGATGCACGCTCAGGTACTCTGGAGCTCTAGCAAATTTGAGCTGTCGAAGACATTCTGGAAAGCAGTGGCTGTTCCCAAAACTGACTTATGCTAATTCAGTCACGGTGATGATGAAGAAGACAAGCGACGAGTTGGAGAAGACCCAACGGCGTGCAGCGCGATGGGCACTCGGAATCACAGGGTGGAATGTTGCCAACGAATTTCATGAGTCCGAACTCAACTGGTCATCCTTCAAAGCGCGGGAGGCCGAGAGAAAACTTAAGTATTTTGCTCGAATCAGTTGCATGGCAGCCTCTCGCTGGCCGAGAATGATACTGGACATGCTGAAAGCGCAAAACATTGATACGAAAGCCTGTGCACGGGTGGAAGAGCTCAAAGTCGAGTTCAGATGCGACACATTGCAAATAGAACGAGATGAGACTGGAAGAGCACCCCTCGGCATCTATGATCGTTGACTGAACGAAAAGATCAGAGCCACACAGAACAACGACGGAGTGAATGGGATGGCTAGTAAAATTTCCCTCGAATTGTAGCGAATGCACAAGGAGTCGAGAACAACAGCCGCTCACATATACGACAATAGTAGGGAGTCCGCACTCTTGGCACTTGCCAGAGCTGGAGGTCTCCCTACGAAGCAGTATCGGTCCCGTTTCTCCGCCAACCCGGAACCGACTTGCAGCAGATGTGGCATCAGCGAGGAAACACTAGGACATGTGATATTCCAATGTAACGATGCACACCACACGACGGAGGACCTCCTAACCAACTTGGGACTGAACAGTGAGATGAATCGATTCGCCGTGGAAGCAACAAAACGACTCCTCGAGAAATGGGAGCGTGAGAACATAGGATCCGCTGAGCTTGCTCGCGCCTGAAGTGAAAGGCTGATGTGCTTATATATTATGCTATGTACACACACAGATCCAAATAAAACCATAACCATAAGAACGAGAGCGCGACGAAGAGAAAGAATAGCCTTCGAGGGACTCGGAAGCCATATCAAACAGGGAGGTTTTAGTGGATCCACCACACTACCCGGGTAACGGACTTCGATCCAATCCCGGGTGTCCGAAGGGATTTCCTCCAACTCCTTATGAAAAAAAAAAAGCTGTGTTTCCCTTGAGAGGGAGCACGATGTGTTTTAACGCACCTGTAATCAAAATTGATCAACTCTTCCGTCGAGACGAGTGAGATGGCCGTATCAGTGTATATACTTGACAGCTTCGAGTGATCATTTCGGATTTCCATCCTAGCTCTCCCTGGTGAGAACACTCACAGCCTCCGACGCGGTATTTCATACGATCCACGAACATCGTAGAGGTTATGAGCGCTGTTTCCAAGAGATCCCGATTCAGATTCAGCATGCGATTCTTGAGCTTTGTTGCTCTGTTCGGCTTGGATCGAACATGCACAACGCCTCTATGTCGGCTTCGTCGAAATCAGTATCGTAGCTGATGTGAACAATCAATAATACGCACTTATTAGGCCCCAGGTAGGCCCGTGGCGTTATTCGTGCGGCAAGAAATCCTGTATAGGGAGAGATTCTCTTCTCCAATGTTTTCAAGCTATCTTGCCTCACGTATTCAATGAACGGCTGAAACTATGGAACGGACTGAGATGACTCTCTCTTGCTTTGGGTCCCGGAGCAGTAATGAGCGGAGGTTCATCAAGAAATTCCAGAGGATGCGTTCTCGGTTATATCGGAGTGACTGAGGTTGGCGCTTACGGAACTGTTGACTGTCAGGGCTTCGGCAGCACACAGGTTGAAAATATTCTCGATCCGGCTGGCCGGGAGCGAAGGGAGGGCTCCGGAAGCCAGAAATTTCTCGAGCTCCGGTTCCAGGCGTCTGGTTCGACATGCTAGACCAACTGCGCTCGAGCTATCGTGTTTCACTAAGCATTGCGCGTAGTGAAACAGGAATCCGTGGATGCGCACACCCGCGAACTCGGAGCGCACTGCTGCTCGCATAGCTTTCCCCTGTAGCTGGGCAGGATTCCTGGCGCTTCTCGCTTCGAAGCGCGGAAAACTTCCACGTATGCTTCCCGTGATTGCTCCTTCGTGAGGGCACAGGCTGCCATCCCCACCTGCGGAGGGAAATTAGCGAGATTGGGATCAATATGTATATCCATGTCAACAGGAGGTCGTCCGCTAATGGATTTGGAGGCGACGTCGTGAGTTGACGCGACGAAGAACGAGAATATGCTTACGTGGTCACCATTCCAGTTACCGTGTATGGTGGAAAGTTGCTTAGCGAGCTTCCGCGTTACCACCTTATATGTGGCATCCGCGTGAACCATTCTGAGCGTGGGGAGGCGGAGAAGGTCGAGCTGTCGTTTTGACGTTAGCACCAGGCTGTCGTAGGTGGGACAACGTATGCTGATTCTTAGATGCCCGTATCGGGTCAGTGTGGAGCTTCAGAGCGCTAGTTCCACCATTGCCGTTTGTAATTCGTGTAAGTTTCCAACTCTCCGTGGACGACTTTTTGCTGCGTAGCGGCGTGCGGTGCACACGTGCTGCACCGGCATGATTTCAATCGCAGCATCCACAGGCGATATTGAACCCGAGCGGAGTACCTTTAGCATTTTACGTGGGGTTCATCAAAGCGGTTTGATGATGTTTGCCTTCGTTTCGAATGTATAGGAAGCTTACTCTCCTACTCCTACCGAACTTGCTTCACTGAGGGAGAGTATTGGGTCTGCTTCCAAGTTCCTCAACCAATTTCCTCGGGTAGTTCGGATAAGATGGCCGTGGCCGTTTGCTTCTAGACCATGATTATGGATCCCTCTCAAGTAGCTGACTTCTCCCTCCAGCGAATCCTCCAAAGGACCGGAAGACAAGAACTTGCAAAACAGCGAAACTTAGTTGCTAGTATGCTTTTCGTGATGGACCATTCGCGCCGGCAAATACACATCCCGTAAGTACGGTACTACGGGTCTCTCGAATGACCCGAAGAGTATGAACTTCTCGGAGAAAATGAGCTGAGGTCTCCGGTAGGGGAACTGACTTTTAGAGCCCGAGAACATTTGGAGCCCGAGTATATTTGAGCCCAATGACACCAAGAGCCCAGGAGCATTAAGAGCCTAAGACAATTTGAGCCCAGCGACGTTTTGAGCCCAGTGACGTTTCGAGCCCAGAGGCATTTAGAGCCCAGCGTTCGTACAGGGTTTCCGCGGAGTCCGGTCCTCCATTTGGAAATTGGAAAATTTCCTGATTGGAATCAGGCAAAGAAAATTCTCTCAATGGATTCCATTTCTCCATCAGTACTCTCTCGAGAATGGTGCCTGTTGTGTTCGATTTTGAAACCTGGGAGTTGAAGTTCGAGGAGATCCAGATGCACGCTTATTCGGTTTGGCGCTGATATGGTGTTCATTAGCAATGGGGATCCCTCATTCACGAGGAACAAATATGGTATCAACGGAGGAACATCGCACTGCGCAATCAGAAACGTTCTCATCTCTAAAAAATCTTGGCCCTCTCAGTATGAAAGCAGGGCTCAAAATGTCTTCGGGCTCAAATGGTCCCTGGGCTCTAAATGTCCTCGGGCTCTAAATGCCCCCGGGCTCTATTTGCTCCCTGGCTCTGAATGTCATCGGGCTCGGAATGTTTTTGGGCTCTAATGTACTCGTGCTCCAAATGTGACCGGGCTAAATTGACCCACACCCTCCGGTAGAGCCCGCCGGGAAGATCAATTCACTCCATGCGACCTCAGGACCCTTCGGTCGGAATTCAAAGTTGTCGATCTTAAGGGGGTTCCCTGATCTTGTTCATTTCCCTGTTTTGAAGTCCTGAGAGTATGACCGAGGGCTGAAACTTCGTTTGGTCGTCCCTCGGTCCTCGAGACAAGGAGTGAACTCAGGACATGGCGGGCGAAAAAAGGGAGAGGGCTCCAGCCGGATCGGACGAAAAACCTCCGAATTCGAGCGGCCGACGATATTCGCATCGAGAACGGATGGAGACGCTTTCGTTATGACTTCATATTCGGATTCCTCGTCGGAAGGACTATCGACTCAAAATAATAATGACCCGATTCGGCCAAGTTTTCATGTAGCTATGGCGGATATAAGCCACTGAGTGAGTCCAGAATGACGTTTCTGGTTGATTGATCGTGGATATCTTCGCTCCTGGTTGGGATAATTTCATGAAATTGGGTAATTTGATAGCCATACGTATCCCATACACGCACATCAAGTTTGATTCATTTGGGCCTAAGGGCAGCAGAGATGAGAGCGACTGCATTACTTCACACTCACTACGATAAACGTGATCTACATTTTTGAGCCGAGAACGGACGGAGACGCTTCCGGTTTGATTGCATATTCGGATTTCTCATTGGAAATGCTTCAATTTCAAAAAGAGAAGGGTTCGATTCGAGCGAGATTTAGCGGATTAAGAATTGCTCAACCCTTCGAGATAGTCCAGAAAGATGATTCTGGCTGATTGAGCCTGTTCATCTTCGTTCCAGGTTGAGATGAGTTCATCAAATTTTGACCTGCGATAGCAAATCTTTCATCGGTGTTAGCGGCCATGAATGCGGAAGACCGAGAACCGACGAATATGTCCTCATAGAGTGCGAGGAGAGAACGTACGCTCGTGAGTGTTCCCATAACGACCTGGACTTCACCCCGACTCCAAACCTAATGAACTTAGAAGGACGGAACGAAACGCGCGATGTTGAGGAAACCAATATGAATGTAATGTGAATGCAGACCAATCCACCCACAAAACTGAAGCGGTCATGTGTTCATATAAGGGACGAATTTTTTGGCGCGTAGAGAAAATTTTTGCGGGACTCTCGCTGACAGGCTCGGAGTACATGTGCAGAGATGGAGCGTACAGAGGGATTTCTGGTGCAGTGCGATGCCAGGCAGTTCGGCAAATTGAGTTGGTGTGACACTGGAGGTCACCTCCGTGTGGGAGAGCTAGGAGGAATCTCACAGTTCTTCTTCTATGGCAACGGGAAAACTCCGGATAAAGAAAGGCTCACGTGAGCAATAATTCGATGAGCATCAAGATTGTCGAGGTCGATATTTTCTTGGAGGCGCACGATGAGCATAGCTAGTCCTAAAGCTGTCAGTCTTCCGTCGTTCCCGTCTTGCTGTAGGAACGTCAAGTGTCGGGTTGGCGGAAAGATCGCTGAAAGGGGGCGAATCTGCTTCTTAAGGGGAATTCACAACCATGTACCAGAAGCGAATGGGTTCGGGAAGATGAAGAGAACGAGCCGAGGAAATTTGCTGCGGGCATTGCGCGACAACCCCGAAGTTGCACCGATTGTGACTGTCATGGAGGAGCGTGAAAAGAACGCTTAAGACCGAGAATGCGAATCAATCCAGGGATGGCCTAGTAGATACGTTCTGGTGGTCACTCGGGTTGTTTCGATTCAAGCTCCCGAGGGGAAAACAACTGGAGATCGTGCCTACGGAACATGACCGGACCGCCCGTCGCCAAGCGGAAAAAGTCAGGCCCAGAAAAGTGGAGACCTTGGAAGCCCTACACCAGGCGATGATTGGTCCTGAACTCCGTGGATGCACGTCCACGAATGGCGGCGAGCGGCTCATCAGCCTCATTTGCCTGCAACACAATAGCGTCTTGCTGACCAGCAGGCGCCAGCTCGGACTACCCCGTGAGCCCTCATTGTGAATGCTTCATGCAGATGCAACGTAGAAAGTGTTTCCGAGGGGCTTTTTCACACAGCTCTTTACCATTCATGGTTATTGGTATGGGGATCATGTAAGCGCTGTCAAATACCATCGTTCCCTGGCACGATCTGGTGGTACGCACAATCGTCGGACCGATAACCCAGCTGAAGAATTTCAACTTCTACCGAAGGTCGGTGTGATCGCCAGCGCCTTGATGACGAAACAAACCAAAGAAGCTTATGCTGAGGTCTTGAAAGAAGCCCAGCCAGAAACTGGCCATCCCTCGATACATGGGAGACTTCGACGTAGCGATGAGAGCAGCAACGAGCGTTGAGTTCGCGGGTGTCCGTGTACACGGATGCCTGTTCCACTATGCCAAGCGCCTGGTGGAATACGCTAGTTCACGCACAGTTGGGCTCTCCCGGGAAATAAGGCGCCCCGGCCCGCATCTCTCCGAATTCCTGGCCTTCGGAGCCCTCCCCTCCTTCCAGCTGTCGATATCAGACCGACTCTTGAGCTCCTTGCGAGGGGAGCCCTCGCGGTCGATTCGCTGAGCAGCGAACACGACAATCTCGGTGTCTTGATTAACGCGGATGTGAACGAAACCTGTTCGGACCCTCGCGCAACATTTGTCGACAGCACCAAGATTCATCCCGCTCAATTCATCAGTTCCAGCCTTCCATCGACTACTGGAGGCTACAGTGGATCGAAATCATTGGAGTGGAGCGACTGTCTCTCTTCGGTGTGAAGTGCCGTACCAACAATGCGGCTGAGTCGAACAACGCTTTCGTCAGCAAGAAACTCAACGCACACGGGCGAATCTGGGATCTTTTCGGCATGTTCCTCTAGCGTTGATATCATTCCGAAACTTGAACGTGAGCAATGAGCGCGTAGATTCCCGCGGGAAGCTCACCTATTCTCTTCGACCTTTCTAGCTCGGATCCGCAAGCAGAGCCAGCATGAAGTCGTGAACTGCAAGATCCGACTCTGCGGCCGAAACAATGTTCGTTCAAGGCGGAATAGAGCGACGAGACTCAACAAACGCTTCCTTCACAACAACTTAGACAGACTGGATATGGGTCTCATAAGCCCCAAGATGTTCTCCGATCGTATGAAGTATCGAGTCGGGGGTGCTTCGTATACAAAGTATTTTGCTCCCTCAAAGCTGCCTCAATGTCCATCCCGTGCGTCCCGATTCCAAACTCACTATTGACGTTCCCAGCCGCGTTGAAACACAACGCTTTTCACCACAAGGGAGCGAATGACCCGACAGTCTCCGAATTGAAGGCGTGGATCTCAGCGGTGCAGGAAGATCACGAATACATCGATTCTGTTTGAGGCCTGAATCAGCCATGCCTGGAGCTGTTACTGAGTCACTTGAACCAGGAGCTCGATGACAAGACGCATTGTCAACAGAACTTCGATGACTGGGACCGCGCGCACGCCGAAAATCTTACCCAGCTGCAGAATCGTAACGACTGTGGTATATTCGCTTTGAAATTCGCGGACTTCAAAACTCGTGACGCGGAGATGTACTCCGATCAAAGCGATGTGCAATGATTTGCAGCATTGAAATGAAGAGTCTCCGTCAGATGTTTGTGCTTCGGGCAGACTTCGGTGTTCGTTTATTTCTGTCACGATTTCGGATCCTCCCAAATGAGATGTTCCAACATGGTGAGGGCTCCTCCCACTCTATGGGACCAACGAGATAAATCCACCGAGGACGAATCCACTGGTAGCCCCGGTGTTTCTCCGCACCAAAGGGGGAATGTTCAGAAGCTATAGCGCTCGGTTTCTGTTCGTGTATTCGATTTCTCAAAACCTCATCCTGAACTTGCTGACCTGCTGTTCCGCAATTCAAGTTCAGTAAGCATTCATCCATCTTACAGGCGATGTCCAGAACTCAACTCCGACAGAAAAGGCCTGTACTGGCACACTCAATAAGTCTATGGCCGTTGGACAGATCTGGAAAATGGCCTCATCGAGAAAACCAAGACGTGCAATCAACGGGAATCCGAAGAACGGTTCGGGTCCGAAAGATTGAGCTATCATTATATGCCAGGTGCTTGTATCACATCCCCCTTTGAAACCCGGATCGGAGTATCTTCCCTGGAACCTATCACTGACTGTGCAATCATGGAGTAGATGCTCAGTTATTCAACGGATGAACCATGTCGGAACTGTAGCCCAAGGTGAACGGAGAATGAGGAGATCCTGTAAAGACGAGGAACAACCGAGAGGACTCGACGAGGGGAGAAATGGACGAACAGCAGCAAAAGTGGAGGGGCGACGATCAGAGGAGGACTGAGATTCGGACCGGCCTCATCGAGCTCGCGAGACGGTGGTTTCCATCTACTTGGACCTACTGTTCTGTACGGCGAGAGGAGACGTAGGAAAGTACGACTTCGCCCTTCTCGATGAGAGCAGCGAACCCATCGAGATGCTGGGCAGCAACGAGCCCTTGAGGTTCCCCTGAGGAGAAGGTTGGAGGATCGTGGAGTTTGTGCGAAAGAACTTCCAGAGCACATTGTTGCGATCTCGACTTGAGTAGCGCGGCAATGATGGTATTGTGATATCAGCTTCGAGAGCATTCGCTCGCTCATACATCGACTGCTGGAATAAACACACTTCAGTCCGCTAGGTGGTAAAATGTCGTCAACGTACTCTGTTGTAACTTCCGGACTTTTGAGCATAGTTCAGGCTGCTCATCTCAGCAAATCTTCCAAACAGATTCTTTGACCTTCCCAGCGTTGCCGTTAGATTTGACGACCTCGCTAGGATTCGCGACTACTCTCGAGCACAGTCGATAATCGAGTCATTGGTGGAGATCCGAATGCTTGCAACCGTCGAACTCGTTATTCCTTCAAATCGTGAAGCCTCTACCGTATCGGTGGAGGAATGGAGCAGAACCCGGAAACCATTCTTCAGCGCTCCTCTCGAAAACAGTGGATTCTCTGTTTCCCTTGGTCTCCTTGTGAGCGGCAACTGTTTCCCCCCGAGGCTGACCGATCGCAGTGCGGAGGCTTCCGAGCCCGAAGCTGTGTGAGGACATTGGGTTCGCTCCTGGCGATCGAGCGCAGCGAGTGCGCACGCTCCTGCTGAGTCACTGTGGAGGCTGGTTCATGGCCAAGCCATACTAACAACCAGCGTAGTGGAAGTCTTGGAAGCTGAATAAGGTGCCCGATTAAAACGGCATGGCCCCTTCCCTGGACTCTACGATCGTGTTGGGCGTCATCGTCGCATTGGAAACCAACCGGCGAAATACCCGAGCGCTAACGCCCTCGAAGAGCATTGGATGTTTTCCGTTAGGGTGTACACTACGGCCCCGTTCAACACAGTGGATTCGTTCCTGAGCGCAGAGCGTTGAGCGAAACCGCGTTGAACGGGGTCGTTCTAACACTGCCGGTATTTGGATGGGGGATGGAAGATCAGTGGACGGTCTCCATGGAGCTTCCACCAGCTTTGGAATTAAATCAAGAGATCGATCGATCTATACTGAGTTATGAGGTTTAAACCATGGGGGTGCTTTCGAACGAGTGTTCATTACACTTGAGGCTGAATGATGTACTCTATAGATCACATCGTTATTCGGTGGGGGAATCTTGGTGCTTGGTGAAGAAACGATCCAAAGTTGATTGCTTCATATGTCTCTGACGCTCCTCGAAGAGGATACGATGGCGGGAGATGGTATCCAGGATACCCTGGTTCGCCCTCAGCCTCCTTCCACCATCTTGATCGCGTCCGACGAGTTGATCCATGACCTTTCGAATCGTCGTCGAACTGTACTACAGACTCCCGAGCTCCACATCCGGCTTTTCCTCTTCCTCGAGAATGTTTGGCCTTCCGTTCTGATTTGAAAGTTCTACGATCTCGCCGAAAAATAGACCCTCGCTGGGCGTCGAGAGAAGCTCCTCGATATCTTCATTCTGTTTTAAGGTTATTAGGCCCCGTTCCCATACACAACTGGGAAAGCTCGTCTACATCGACCGGTGCTCCTTCGGTTCGACTTTCCTGGTTGAGATCAGGCCGAATCTTTTCCAGACGCCCGTCATACAGATCCGCGAAACCTCTTCCCAAGCGTCGTCAACGGCTCTCATCGCGTCCATTACAGGGTAGGATTTCCAGAACTCTTGGATCGACTGTTCATCTTTGCCGTCGCCGTCGGTTTCCTTGACGGGTCTGCGGGAAGTTTACCGCAGATAGTTGGCCTTGAAGCTCGATATCACTCCTTGAACCATTAACTAAATCAAAGACGTGGTCTTCCGTGGAAGGAAAATTATTTTCACGGGAATGCAGGTCCCGAGGCTCTCCTTGTCATTCTCGGTCGTTTCGCGCTGCTCCCTCCCATCATGGAATGATTTCACTGCCCAATCTTCGGAGCTCCACGGGCACGGCTCAATGATTGAACGAGATCCTTTGAACTTGAGGCTGCCAGGGACCAGGGAAACATTTACGGTCCACAACATAATTTCATCATCCCCATACCTCGAGCTTCTGGACATAGGAAGTTGATACCGGCAGGACTAAAGCGCTGCCCTCCGCCGTTTCAGCATTGTAGAACCGCCTTTTCGCGGACGCGGCAACCTCCTCCCTACACGGTGTAG